>CM019827.1:127614556-128261630 GCA_009763385.1 Coix lacryma-jobi var. lacryma-jobi | reverse complement strand
GTGGTTGCCTGCGCGCCGGCGGTGACCGGGCGGCCAGCCGGGGCCAGGCCACACGGGGGTCGTTCCCACGCCCCCTGCGCGGTCACCAGTAGCTGGGGCCGGTCGGCAAGGTCCGCATCCGCGGTGGCTCGACGGCCTCCGTCCTCCGCGTCGAGACACACCCGCGTGCAGCACCGTGCCGAGGTTGAGCTCGCCCCGCACCCGCGCTCGGCACCCGTGCCCAGGTCGCCCCACATCCGCGCCCACCGGCGTGGCCCGCGACGCTAGGGCCCCGCACCGGGACGTCGCCATGCTAGCGCTGCTGCACCAGAGAGAGCAGGAGAGAGAACGAGCGGAAGGAAGGAGAGAGAGAGCGCGCACGCGTGCCGAGGAAGAGGATTGGGACAGAAGGTGCTAGATATTTTAGTGCAACACGCAGTACTGCGAACACGATCCAGATGCAAGCTGGCGTAGCTCCAGCCACCGAGCGACACTGATCCACGGGCCCCTTCCGCTCCTGCACCATGTTGACCCCACGGGCAGCGTCGTTTTGAACGTGGGTTGCGCCGCGAGCACGGACGCAAGGCCACCCGAAAAACCTGCAGGAAAGTAGTTTTTTTAGGAGGTGACCTGTGCTCCAGCCAATAGACAGTCGACAACAAAAAGAGCTGGCCAATGGATAAACGACAACGGCGAAACGAGCAGTCACTCTGACTGGTCCGGCCAGTGGCCACTGCTGAAACTCCTATTCCCAATCCTGGGTCAACGCCATCACAGCCATCCACCAGACATCCAACGATCATCATTTGTTTCGCCGATGTGGCCACCGCGTGCGCGCGTCTTGGCCTGCCGCTCTCTTGTTCTTAGATGTACACTAGAACAGCAGAAGATATAGTAAGAACTCAGAGGAGTTGCAAGAGATTGAGCTCTTAATCAGTTGAAGATTTACATGTCTTCTGGTCTAGTAGAAAAGAGAACTAAGCATTCTGAGAAAGAGGTACTACTGACTTCTCTATTGTTGTTAGACATAGAGGGACTTAAGGTGCCTATACATGAGTTTGCTGTCGTTCACGGCCAAGTGGAGCTCAGAATCATCGGACCACCATTGCTGCAGCCCGTGAGCCTCCAGGAACTTGCTTGGTCCTTTGGCAATCACGTACAGCTTGGAATGCACCCCGGAATGCTTATCCGTGGTGACGGTAGCGACACCGCTACGATCAGCGTAGAAGCAGCAAATGTAATCGCAGCTGTTTATGTAGAGGTTTGGCACCCATCTTTTGACCTCCTTGTTCAACTCTTCTTCTCCAACTTGAACTTGAGTGGCGGCTTGTAGCTCCTCTCCTGGGGAAAGATTTGGTGAAGAGCTGCTGCCGCATCTACTGATATATCGCTTAAGGACACTGCTGGCTTTCTCCTGAATTTTTCTGAGGCCTGTGCCAAGTGACACTGACGGTGGGTTGAACAAATGGCACTCCACAAAGGTTCCATCCTTGGCCAAGGCCTTGCCAACCTGCAGAGCAAAGCCGGCCCCCAGGGAATGGCCGGCAACGCACACATTGGCGCTGCCATGCTTGTGGATTGCTGATTTGAGCACCTCCAGCGCACCGGTGAACCTGACAGAACCCCTCAAACTCTCCAGGGCAAACAGCCTAAGGTCATCTTCCAGGTCTCTCACCACAGTCAGCTGTTTCAGCACGGTCCCCCTGAGAGCCAGGACTACCTTGGGAGCACCTTGAGGCTTGACCACTATCAGATCAGCAAGGGCAGCGAGCTGGTCCCATTCTAGGAGTGCCCCGTAGATGGATCCGTCTCTGGAGTCGATGAGTGGGCGCACCAGCTTGTATTTGAAGGGCTTCCACCAGTTGGGAGCGAGGGCAGCTTCACCAGTTCTGCTCTCCTGCCTGTCCAGCTCCAGTAGATATGCGGCCTGCACGAAGCATGACATTGCAATTCTTCTGTAGTTTGGATCTCTCCTGCAGAACAATGGTTGTGCATCACAGCGTCAGTGTTACAGACATCACTGACGACACTATACCAAATGCTACTGCAAGAACAAGACCTCTACAAAAGTAAAAGTAGTTGGGAAAAGGATGAAGACAAGCACAAGAGAGGAACAGGAAATAGCAATAGCAATGAGGCATGCTCTCGGGACAAATTTCTGGCTTCTGGGACTGATTTCAGCTATACATATGTGAACAACTGAACATGGATATATTCAGAAGACGCTTATGAGTGCTTTTAATTTCGCAGGAAACAAAAGGAGACATTTGAGTGCTCGACTCGATTTCTTTACAGCCTCGAAAGAAGGAATGATTTCGGCATTAGTTCCTATGGTAAGTACAGTTACAGGTAGAGTAAACATCTGACGGAACCGATTTGTACCATATTAATATTAATTCGGTTCAATGGTCGGTCAGATCGATCAATAAATCGACACGCGGGATGGAAGAAGTGAAGAAGAGAATGAAGGACCAACGGGGTCCGTGAAGGTGCTCCGCCCTAATCATGCAAGGAAATGGAAATGCAAATGGGGAGCGAGAGGGGCATACCAGCTGGAGCGGATGAGGTCCCTCCAGCCGGGGGTGGAGAGGTTGCGAGGCCCCGTCGCGTGGAATTCCCACGACACAGCGGCGGCAGCCGGCTTGCCGGCGGCGTTGCTCCCCATCTCTTCTTCTCTCCGCTCGCCGTGTATTGGCGAGGAAGGAAAGGCGAGCCGCGTCCCCTGTGGGGCACGGACACATCCGGGGAACTGCCGCCGATCCGAGGGAGAAGGAAAAAGGGGAGGCGGGGACTCGTCCGGCTGGACCTTGTGCTCACTGCTTGGCTGACACTCTCCGCACTCACGTTCCTCTATTTTTATCCTCTATACTGGTCATTAAAATTCTCTATCTACTGTGGTTCCACTTGTCACTTTATTTAAATATGTCCATGAGAGATCTAGTTTAGAAGAATTAATTATAACGAATTTAATGATGCAATCGGAATTTAATTTAAATTTTTGGTTTGTGAGATATAGCATTTTTTTTACAAAATATGGTGGGGTCTACCGGTGTCAGCAGCGCACAGGCTCCCACTCCTCTCGCGCGCGCGAGCGCTTGGCCATGGGCCCACACACGGTCTCCGCTAAAATATGATGCCTCCGCTTGCTTTGCTGGATGCGAGCGCGTACCAGAGACTTTACCGATTCCCGCTGCGTCAAGTTTTACGCTATGTGGCCCTCCATCGTGTTTTAAGGGACGGTATAGAGGCAACGGTGCAGCTAGTCTCAGAAGGGGTCATCGGGTCAGAACAGAATTAACTGGCCTAACCCATGTCTAGAAGCAACCCGAGGCATCATCATATCCCTCACGTCGTCACTTGCATTTCCACTCTTGTGTTTGCCATGTTCCGTTCTAAAGACCTTTTTTTGTGCGCATATCATATTCGTGACAGGTGATTTTGATTCATTTGGGTCCAATTATGTACTAAAAATTATCCAAATTAAATTCATTTCTTTTTTAAAACCTAAATTCATTTCGGGAGTAAACAATTATTAAGAACAATAGAAATTAGTGTTAATGAAACTTTGGTGGTTCAACCCTCGCTCCTATGAGGATCAAGTAACGCAAAATCGTCACGAGATCACGAGAACACCAAAGGCATAAAAAGAGAGAGTAAACTATATATTATTCTCGTTCAGGTTTTCGAAAACAAGTTGTATATCTAGATCCACAAACTATTTAAACATAGTAATCCCGATCGACACTAATAGCATGTTTGGTTTGATGGATCCATCGGTTCGGAATCATCCGATCCTAAAACCGAGCCTGAGAACGGCGTTTGGTTTGCAGCACGTACGCGTGCCATCCGTCACCAAGCGAATCTCTCGCACAAGCAAATCTGCCAGACAAACCCATTCCTCAGAAAAGTAGCGGATGACTCCATGTTGCATGAGTCCATGTCAAATGAAGTCAGTTCTTAAACCAAACACGTTGTAAACTACAATGACACTAGTGGTCGGTATCTTATAATTAAACGACGTTCTAGCATGAGACTAATGGTAACTCATAATTATTGGACAATTCCTAATTAAACTATTATACAATTCTCACAGGTCTACAAAAACTGTATACTAAAAGTATATCTTGTGTGTTGCTACGGAACTTTCATAAAAAAAAATTGTAGCATATATATAAGTTAGACCTATATGTTTTTCGATCGTTTCGCATCACCAAGCATGACAATGGAAGAATTCAATATGAAATTAAAAGCATTAGATCGATTTATAAGATGTGTGATGGCACGACAAAATAAATAACAATATATGCATGCATTGCTTAGCGAAGGTGGTGCATGGATGACTTGTATTAATAGGTTGAAAGTTAGTGGTCTGATATGGTATTAGTGAGAGATGATGTGAATAGTTAGTAAGAAATGACATGGATTATTTGTATATTAAGAGACAATTTGTAGTAGGGTTTGTAAATATAAGCGATGGATATAGATATAGATATAAATTTTTATATATATTGAAATAGCTAAAGTTAGTGGGCTAATGTGGCATGAGTTACAGATAATGCAGGTATTTAGTGAGAAGTAATGTAGACACCTTGTATATTCAGATAAATTTAGAGTGAAGTTTATAAGTATAAGATATATGTATATATATATATAAGATATCAAAGTTTGTAATCTATTAAACTATAATCATGCCATAGATGGCCATCGTGCTTGCATGGCACGGGCACGACACGCAGGGCGTCGGGCCGGGACAACACACTGTGTCGTGTCTGGCTTTCGGCCTAAGTATAGGCCTGCGGAACAAAATCCGTGTCGTGCCGGTCCACAACCCGACAACCTCAAAACATTCATCTCAACAAACACTTATCAAATTTGAAATCTGTTTTCCTCGAATCACAACAGATGAAGGTAAAACTCAAAAGAACAATACGTAGAGGAGAATTTGGCTACACATAAATATACCTCAATTCACGTGGTTTGGGAGGGATTGAGATGAAATTTAGTTCAAGTTTCACTCTAAACCATGTGGATTGAGGTGTATTTGTGTGTTATGTACCGTAGGGTTCTCAATTTTGGAAGCTAACTGGGCTCCCGCCCCCTTGAGCGCAAATAAATCTTAACGGCCCACGCTAAAACAAAACGCAAATTTTCTAGGCTCTAGAACATATACAACACAACACAGAGTCCACAACCTCGCGCATGAACTTTTTGACACTCGTTTCATGGCACATAAAACTATTAGAGCATGTACAATAATTGGTTTATAGCTAATCAGATACTGATGTGGAGCAGAGAAAGAAGGAGAGAGGTGAGAGCTTTTTCTTCTAGGTAAGCACTAAGTTAGACACAGAAGCATAGGTAGTAGTGGATCCCAATAGAAATATACGTGAGGAGGAATAGAAAAGAGAAATGTTTTATAGACAAATAGAAAATTAATTATTGTATACTTTGATTTTATAACTTAACTTATAACCAAGCACTTGACTCTATCTACGACAATGCTCTTATGGAGATAGAGACGAACATTCCTCAACTCACTTGCTTTGATGCACGATTTGATGCACCCTCCATCACAAGCTATTTGAGATTGTCATCATGAATGCTATATAGCATGATTGGTTTCTAGTGGATGTCAAAATCTAACTCGCGCCTATTGGCCAGACCTGCCAGAGTAAGGTGCAGACAATACAAGAGACACTGATCTTAAAATTGACCTAGTAGTCTATTTGTACTTAATGTGCATAATTTTTAATATTTAGTTAAATTTGATATGGTTTAACTTTTCTAGAACCGAGTTTTTTTTGTAAAAGAGGAAGGAAGCAATTTTAAGTGGATTTTTTTGGAGAAAACACCTAGTGGAGTTGTCACGAGGGCATAAGTAATTATGTTGCCCCATAATCCCTCCTTGTATAAAAGAATGTAATTGTAAAGTTTGTGCAAGTCAAACTAGTTTAGTTTTAACCAAATATATAGTAAATAATAATAGTCAATCTATCTTAAATTATAAGACATTTGACTTTTTTATATTAAGTTTGACCACTCGTCTTATTCAAAAATTTATGTAAAATATCACTTATTTTGTCGTAGCTTTATTTATTAATAAAAGTTTTTCAAGAATAACTTAAATTCGACTATGTGTGTATAATTTTTTGACGAGTGGTCAAACTTGAGATAAAAAAAGTCAAACATCTTATATTTTAGAATGGAGGGAGTATACATTTATATTTCCAGCTAATTTTGTACAAAAGATATAATTTAGAATTAATTTAATACAATATTTATCTTGTATCATAAATGTCAGTACTTTTTTTATAATCTTAATTAAATTTTAAATTATTTGAATTTTTAAAAGGGAGAACCGCATCTTTTTTATAGACAGCGGGTACATACTCCCTCCATATCTATTTTATCTATTTTAGAGTTCGTTTTGAAAAAGGTTTTGGTCAAACATTGGGAATATAAATCATGAATAACTTTTAAATTATTGAGTTTAGACATGTAAAATCATATAAATAAATTTATTTTGAAAAGTACTTTCATAAAAGTATATATATACCACTTTATAACAAATATTTTTAAAGAAATAAGTGGTCAAAGTTATGCTTTGGAGACCGTGTCGCTGTCCAAAACGAACTCTATTTGTGATACGGAGGGAGTACCTTCATGCTCATGATGATTAAGGCCTTGTTTAGTTTGGGGAAATATTTGGAATTGACACTGTAGCACTTTCGTTGTTATTTGACAAATTTTGTCCAAAATGGACTAACTAGACTCAAAAGATTCGTCTCGCCATGTACATGCTAAAAGTACAATTAGTTAATTTTTTTATTTACATTTAAAGCTACATACATGCAGCTAAAGATTGATGTGACGGGGAATTTAAAAATATTTGGGGAAAGTTGACGAAAGTAAACAAGGCCTAAAGCAAATCAAAATAAAACAATTAGCCACAGACTGATGCTTTGACCTGGGACTAGGAGGAATTCCACGTCACTCTCCAAGAATCAACACAGGCAGACAGCACTCACTGACCAACGGACCCAACGCCTTGTGGGTCCCAACGGTAAAAGGGCACCTCGTACTTGCCGTCCAATCCGACAAGTGTGCGTTGAGAGCGACGGTGCGGTCGGCGCGTGTCGAGATCTCGGACAGATTCGTTCTCGGGGCAACGGCCGCCGCGTCGGGCTGGGCCCCACAACCGCACCCCATTTCGAATTCAAACCACCTCTTCCTCCCCCTCCAGGCTCCAGCCCTCCTTGCTCGCCCTCCTCGTCTCCTTGCCACCGAAGCTTCTACGCCCTCGCCGAAGACCCCGGCCCCGGGGAGCGCGAGGCGCAACCCCATGGCGGAGTCGCGCAGGGTGTCGTTCCGCGACGGCCGCCTCGCGTCGCGGAAGGCGGAGGAAGCCGGTACTGACCTTACGCATCTCCCGACCCTTGCTCCCTCGGTCTTCGATCGGTCTATCGCTCATGCGTGCTTAGATCTCCAGGGGTTTCTCGGTTTCGACCGTTGTTTTTGTTCGGGGTTTAGGTGGGGTTTCCCGCGGTCCTCGGTCTTCTACGGTAACTGGGTGTGGTATTCGCGAGTCGCTCCACATCCATCTGGAAGGGCGTTCTTCAATCTTATGATGTATTGAAAGATGCCCTGATGTGTTGGTGGTAGGATACCTGATTTTATTTTATTTTTCTTGTTCTGTTGGTTAAACAAGGCTTTGAGATGTACGGGACGCGAGGGACATGCAGTTTCTAGCTTGATCGTGAGTTCGTGACTGCAGCTCTGCTTCTATAAGAAACGAAGCGAGCTGTGAGCGATTCTTCGATTCCAGGGCAGTGTTGCCCTCTCTCTATTAGTGTTTGGTTTGAGGAATGAGTTAATCCGTCGTCGTCTCGCTCCTTGCTTTTTTGTTGTTTGTGTTTGTGGAATAGAATATGTGATCAATCCTCACCTCATCCCTCACGTGTTATTAATTAGTATGGAGCCATTCCATCAAACTTGAAGAATGGACTTATGATGCATCACCTCATCTAGAATAGAGTGATTCCTTTCCTTGAAACAAACACCCTATACATTTATGCAACAATATGGTTTTGATACTAGGTTAGTTTTATGGCTTTACTAAGTTCAATCTGTGTACGCTATGCTACAAATGAATTGAAGTTTCTTCAGTGGAACGTGCAGTTTCAAGTTTTGCCCTGTAATATTCTTTTTACTTACTCTTCTTTCTTACTCTTTGCAAGCATTGAGGCGGCATCAGGCTGCAGCCTGGCTCCAATCAATGGTGGGCTCCTTCGGCCTGCCCCCTTATCCGTCGGAGCAGGAATTTGTTGCTTCTCTAAGGAATGGCATTGTCTTATGCAAGGCAATCAACAAGTTACAGCCCGGTGCTGTGGCCAAGATTATCACAAATGCCCCCTGCGATAGCCAGCCGTTGACAGCTTTTCAGTATTTCGAGAACATCCGCAACTTCTTAGTCGCTGTCAATAAACTGAAGCTGCCGAGTTTTGAGGCATCTGATTTAGATAAGGTTAGCAACATTTGCTCAGAAAACTAGTTTTGTGACAGCAGGATGCTTACTCACTGCTGGTTCTGTAGGGCAATCTTGATGTTGGTACGGTGGGCAAGATTGTTGATTGTGTCATTTCATTGAAGTCTTACCATGAATGGAAGCAAGCCGGTGGAGCCAATGGGCCTATCAAGTACATGAAATCACCTCTTGCAGTGCGCTCTTCGCAAATTCAATCCGAAAATGTTGCTTTGGGACCTTCTCTATCGCAAAAGCGTCTAGACTTGGTAGAGGCTGATGCTGACACACAGCCATTTCAAAATGTAGATCCTAACATGAAAGGTTTGTGCCACATTTCTCCTGGCTTGCTCGACACACTTTACACCTAAATATTTTCTCATTGATAAGTCACTCCTGTCACCCAAAATAATGATACTTTTACTGGATTTGCAACTTATAGTGTTGCTATCCTGTATAATTAGTATTGTCTACACACTTGACTAATGTTTGCAGATTGTGCATTTGCAGAGGCAGTGGAGAAACTTGAGAAAGTTATAGTAGATTCTATGTTGAGTTCTAAAGAAAACATTGACCAAGACATTCTGAAAAAGGTGATCCTGAATATAATAAGGTAATATACTTACTGTCCCTGTCAGGTGCCAGACTGACAGGTTTGGTTTTATTTTCAGGATCCAGCAAAGCTTATTGGTGCTGTTTTAGCAAGCCAGCTGGGGAAAGAACAGGTAAATTAAAATATTTCCTTTCCTTTTATCTTGTGTGAGTGATTTCATCGATTGGATCTATACAAAATGCCTAGCATGCTGTGGATAAGGCTATTTAATTGCAAAGTAATCCCTGTTATGCAGTTCAAACATCTCCAGCTATCCCCGGAAAGGCTTATGGCAGAGAATGAGCCAACTCATTGTATTGAGGTACATTTTGCATTCATCTTTAATGGAGAAAATGCATATATTTTAAAATCAGAAGAAGTTAGAAGAATTGGATTTGCTTTGTGCTCTTTACCAGTGATGATGCAAATCTCTTAACAAGGTATCCATAAGGGTTTTCTTTGTCAATCAAAGTACAGAGCTGGAGGTTGTTTATTTCATAAAATTTTGCACAGACAAATAGTAAGAAATTTATTGTGGCAGGATTCTGCACTTAGAGCTGGTGTCTTCCCAGTTCACAGCAAGGTCTCATTTCTAGTATTGATTCTTACTAGCATACTTGATGTCCAAAGACACAGAATTAATATTTTTTGCTCAAGGAATACAGGAACATAACAAACTCTCATTATGTATACACATGGTATTAGGGTGGAGCAAAATAATTATCATGCTTCTGTGAAATCTAATTTTTTTTCCTAGCGCTTGTCCTGACGATGTACCACTTTTCCCTGTAGCATTCCAACTCACAGATTGAGGACAAACAGTTGCTGTTGCAAGCACATGAAACTGAACTTTTGGTGAGATTTCATACTGCATTTTTGTATCATATCCAAGTTTTATTTTTGGTGTTAAAAATTTTATGTTTCTTCTGATTTGGAACTTGGTAACTTGTGCAGGACCTCAAGAAAATGTTTAAAGATGTTAAAGTCAACTTCAGGTCATTGCAGACCCAATTTCTAGATGACATGGCCAAATTAGGTACACTGTTTGCACTAGACATAACATTATCTCAACACTACAAGTAAATGCTGTGGGTTTAACTCTGCAACTTTATATTTACAGGGCTACAAATAAATGCTGTGGGTTTAACTCTGCAACTTTATATTTACAGGTGAAAATATCCAAGATCTTTCCAAAGCTGCCCTTGGTTATAACCAAGCTGTAAAAGAAAACAAAAACTTGTACAACATGCTTCAAGAACTGCGAGTATCACATGATCCATTTCGCTGTTTTTTGTTGTTATTTAACTACTCGTTTGAGAGATTTCTGAAACCTTATTTCTAGGAAATATCCGAGTCTTCTGCCGGATAAGGCCACTTCTTCATTCAGAGTCTATTTCTTCAATTGAACATGTTGGAACCGATGGCTCAGTGATGGTCTGTTATCCAGTTAAACCACAAAGTGCACGTAAAATCTTCCAGTTCAACAAAGTTTTTGGGCCAGCAACCACTCAAGGTAAATCAATTGTAGTTCAATATGTCTTGTTTAGTTTTGCTACACCATCATTCGCAACTTTGCAGATGAGGTGTATAAGGAGACACAACCTTTGGTTCGATCCGTCATGGATGGATACAACGTATGCATATTTGCTTACGGGCAGACAGGTTCCGGCAAAACCCATACAATGGTATGAGGCAAACCATGTTTTACACAGTAATTTCTTAGTTTTCTAGGAATATATTTTGGTCACATCTAATGGATATTCTATCTCTGTATTTTGGTGATTAGTGTGGTTCATCTGGTGGGCTGTCCAAGGATTTTGGAATTAATTACATGGCCTTGAATGATCTCTTCAACATATCAACTTCTAGAGAAGATGTCAAGTATGATATACAGGTGCAGATGGTTGAAATATACAATGAACAAGTTCGTGATCTACTAAATGAGGACAGATCAAGCACAAAATATCCTTTCACACGTTACATATTATTCTTGTTACTTTTATCAAATTATGATTCTTTTTCTTTTTGTGTTAGTTCCTGACATTGAGTTCACATTAGATATAAGGGCTTCCTTGAACAATGGTCTATTGAACCTTCCAGATGCAAAGATCTGCCCAGTGCAGTCCCCTTCTGATGTTATCAATTTGATGCAGTTGGGTGAAAAGCACCGAGCTTCCGGATCAACAGCAATGAACCATAGGAGCAGTCGTTCCCACAGGTTTGCACAATTGCACTAACATTGTCTTGAGGCTACTTTTCTAGTGATGTTTGTTTTCTGTTATTCTTTTATTACTTGCTGCAATTGACTTCGGATGCTTTCTTGCAGTATCTTAACTGTCCATGTAAATGGAAAGGACATTGTTGGCAATGTGAGTCGTAGCAGTTTGCATTTGGTAGATCTTGCAGGAAGCGAAAGGGTTGATAGGTCAGAAGCCACAGGAGACAGATTGAAGGAGGCTCAGCATATTAACAAGTCACTCTCCTGCCTTGGAGATGTCATCAACGCATTAGCTCAGAAGAACTCTCACATTCCTTACAGAAATAGTAAACTCACCCAATTACTGCAGAGTTCATTAGGTAAAAACGCTAATGTTTGCCCATGAAAAAATGATCTTGCAATTTTGTGCACATTAATCAACAACTTATTGGGTGGTCCAATGGTTCTACATCTCTGACCCATCTTCTTAGCATCATAATTTAACTTCATGGCTTCGTCATGCCTGAATTTGGCTGATGCCTGTTGTTTTCTGTTTCAGTAAAATTAAGCTTCCTAGAGCATCTTTTTTTTCAAATTCAAGCTATATATGCAACTCTAACTTCTATATACATTTTGCAATATCAACGACAGGGGGGAATGCAAAAACGCTAATGTTTGCCCACGTAAGTCCGGAAGCAGAATCTTGTGCAGAAACCCTTAGTACACTGAAATTTGCTCAGAGGGCTTCTACTGTAGAACTTGGAACTGCACACGCAAACAAAGAAAGCAGTGAAATAAGAGAGCTTAAAGAACAGGTAACTTTCTGGTCTGCAACAATCCAGTGGTCAATAATGTACTGTGTACCTTTTTGTACTGTTGCACTGAGCTAAAATTTTGTTTCTCTGGTCATTATATTTATGGGTGAACATCTGATAGAACATTTTTTCTCCTCAAACATGTATTTATCTCTGTCACACTCTTGTCGATTGAATCCTTGCTTTTTCATGATCTTATATTTGACTTTATGCATTTCATTTTGTTCCACATGCTGACAAAGGTCTGAAAATTTAGTCTTTCTTCAGTTAGACACTCTGAAAAAGGCATTAGCAAGCAAAGAACTGGAAAAAACATCTCTTAAACTGAAGGAAAACGCGACTACGAGTGAGAGAACAAAGCAAGTACCGGATCGCACCCCCCCTAGGCCGCGGAGATTAAGCCTAGAGAATGCTAGTTCTGATAAAGCCAGGATGCCAGAAAGAAAGATACCGAAATCGTCTCGTTCAGCTATGGGTATAAACCATGACAAGGAATGCAACACTAATGACTTTTGTCACACCAACCACCACGAATCACTAATACAGGTGCATCGTGCTCTTAGCTTATTTCATATCATTCAATGCTGTGGCAGCTGACATTTTTTTTTCCTTGCCTATTGTGATGGAAGATGTCAGCGACATCTGCTGAAGATCTTGTTAGAGAGAAGGAGAAGATAATTTGTACAGTTGATACAGTGGAATTTCGTCAGCTACCCCTGAAGCTTATAATCTACTTAAGCAATCAGAATTAAATACTCCAGAGGCAGCACCTTGTAGATCAAGGAACCTGTGCACTGAAGCAAGTTGCGGTGATGCTCCTTCTTCCACCACCAAATTAGAGAAAATAATGGCAGGTACTGCAGTGAAGAAAGGATCTCATCTAAGGAAGTCAATTCAAAGCAGCATAGGGAGATTGATTCATGGCACTGAAAGAAGGTACGCCCTTGGATACATACTTTTTCTTGTGACATGTATTACTGATGATAACAGCCTTCCTGTTTCTGCAACTTTGCAGGAACGTGCAACATCCAGCACAAGGAACTCCAACTAAAATCACAGCCAGCGCATGTCATAATATTGCCTCCCCAGTTACAGCTGATATTAGGTTAAGGAGAAGACAGTCACTAACAGGTATCCCACCACCGCCGTCAACTATGTCACGCAGATCCTCTCTCGGAGGAAAGTCGGATACAAGTAAGTTTTCAGATCCAGTGAACTCCATTTGCTCTTACATGTTTGCATTGATCCTTGAAATCATAACAATGTAGACTGCTCTCACTTAGTGATTAAATCAGCTATATAGTTTGGGTTTTTGTGTCTGGATGAGTTAACTGAACTTACTGAAGTGTAACCATTGCCTTGTGATTTGATGGAAGGTATAACAAATAGTCAAACCACCAGTGCATGTGCTGCAAGCAAGTACAAGCCACTGCCATTCTCCTGGATCCCATGGCCTGAACAAGGTCAATGTCCATTCTTGCTTAGCTGATCATCCTTTACCTGCTTGCTAAATAGTTTAACCTTGGATAGAGAATCCCTTGTTGAATGTTGCACAGCGGATTCTTTTTAATGCCCTGAGAATTGTACATGCTAATCCCCGGTTGACGCTCTGGAGTGGATTTATTTGTTTTTAATAGCACTAGGGATGTTTACTGGTAAAACAAATTGCTGATGATGAATATAAACCATATTTATTTTACTTAAGATTATGATGTACTCTGCTTTGTCTGATCCTACCGTTTTATTGTACTGAAAGTGCAGTTGCTTTATTGTCAGGTTCAAACGACAAAAGAGGTGCAAAAACACCACCTCCGTGAGCTCGGCAGCAAAGGCTAAAAGATGGCTTTGAATCTGAAGCAAGACTGTCAGAAAATTTTGACTCGAGGCAGACACCTAATTTCGTGTCATCATTAACTACAGTTTTAGGCCTTAGGTGGTGGTTACATTCTCTGTGACAGCTGAAACATTATTTGTACAAGGGGAAGGTGTGTGTTTGTTGTATTCTGAATCTGTGATGGAGCAACTCACTTGCTCGATACATTGTTCTTTGTTCAACTTAACTGAATCAAGCACGAGCGCTTCTGAACAGTTTTCACTGCTCCAATGGGGTATAATGATCATATTCATAGCAACAAGTTTGGCGTATATGCACAAACCACTTCGGAACACATGCGCAACGCAGCTAATGAAAAACATAAGACGTGCACAGATTTATTCATTAGCAACATCACATTCATGTTTGTTCTCATTTCTACACATGTCAAGTAGCATCGACATCTGTCAACATCAAGTAACTTTTTCATCTTTGCCTAAAAACCTATAGCACTCTTCTTTCCTCTCATCCTGGTACATCTGTCAACAAAATTGTCTTATCTTCGAACTATCTTTAATTTCCTTCCTATGTTGTGTGTATTCTTCTCATTCTGGTACAAGCTGTAAGTATGTGTGCATGAGTCAGGAATTTGAGGTTCGAGCACAGACCATTACCTTCCGGCAGGAATAAAACAAGTATGGTCGGGCCCACACCCCTCAACCTATGAGGTTAGTCCTGTGACTTCCTTTGGAATCAGAGATAGGAACCCAATCGGTAACAGAGTACAAATCATCTGTACACCCAAACCCAGAGCAAGATTGTCAAACTCTCCTGTGGTGAGGTTCAAAGCTGATGCCAGAGCAGACCCCAGGAATGAACCTAGTGTTGAACCAAGGTTGTTGATTGACATGAAGAGAGCAAACAGTGTGCCCTCGATTCCAGGTGGGCAAAGCTGTCCTGACAGGATCAGGAACGGCATCATCCTGCCAAACAGAAGCATTCTTGTCAGAAGCTTGCAAATGGTTTGAGATCAAATGTCATAGAGCTACTTAGTTCACAACTAAAAGAAAGCATACTTGAACTGGTTGATTGCATCAGCCAAAGCAGAACCCCACAGCACCATGTACTTGTCGGCAATTCCATACTGAACATGTAACCGTGACACCAAAACAATGTCCAGTAGGGTAATTATGGCAAGACCGACATGAGCAAACCTGGAAAAATCAACAGAAAATGTTAGAAGTAGCGGACATAACAACTTTGAATAGATATTAATTTTTACTGTGGTCAATGACTTCTAAAAGTTTAAAGTTGGTGTCTTACAAGAGTAACTAATCAAAAAAACTACAAACCTTATTCGTTTACCAAAAGAGCAAAGTTGGGCTAGAAGGGGCTTAATAGTGCAACCAAATGTGACCAGCTGTGGCTTATAGAAGCGTAGCTGGATGCACGCAGGGAAAAAGGGGTGATGTAATCCAACATGCATTAGTTTAAGGAGCATGTGCATTTTTTTAGGGAAAATACAGTAAGGGAGGCCCCTACTGTGCGATTTATTTTATTATCAAAAGATAAAAAAAAAGAGAGTTACAGGAAAGGAAGACAGGTGAGACAACCTGTACAGATGAGCCAAAACCTGTACTGTGCAAATATGTAGGAACCAGACAGGTGCTGGACAAAGGTGTTGAAACTTAGCTCAAAAAAGAGGTGGTGACAACTTATTCAAGTACATTAAACATCTATTTGTCAAGATAAATAATGAACTCACAGTAAAGCTACTTTGTTCCATTACTCCATATATGGACATGATGACAAAAGGATAACAGCCACACAAAGAAACTTCAATGGATAACTTACACAAGAATATTCCTGAGCTTCTTCTGCTTAAAATAGCGGTTGTAGGTATAGGTGCCAAGCATTAGACTGAACCACCCAATCACACGTGCAGTCCCTAGAAAGGATGCCTCCAAATTTAGGTCCTCTGTTTGATAATAGAACATGACTGTGGAGATATTGGGAATTGTTACATTTGAAAAGAAAAACCATGCCATAGGCCTGGAAAAATAAAACAAATTACCAATTAGTACTGTCTATCAAATTAGGGTATACAATGGACAAAATATAGGAAAAGAAAATTTGCTTACTGTAGAATGTTTGGCTGCTTAAAAGCTGAGCACAGACTAGAGAAGGCTGATCTCAGAGACAAACATGGCAATGAATTAATTGAACCATTGTGTTTCTCATTAGACTCAGTTCGCTTTGACAGTGGTCTCTTTTATTATTTTTACGAGTTCCCTTTCGTCTTCTAGTACCTTCGTATCTAAGGGTTTCAGTGTCACTAGAGCTTTTTTCAGAAAAGGCATTAACAGCACTCTGATTGTCCACATACTTGTGTTCATGATTGGCACTGTGGAATCCTTTTGGAGAGTCATCAACAAACATGCAGGAAACTAGTTGCAAGAATGGGAAGGCTGAGAAAACAATATATATAGCATGTATTGGGAGATTGGATAATGCATATCCTCCCAGCAAGCTCCCGAAAATCCCACCTACAGCCATTGATGACCAAGATAATGACTGTAGATCACCAGCAAACTCCGGCCTGGAAAGAAATTTAGTAGGTTTTCACAATACACCATAGCAGCATACCAAATAGGGACACAGCAAACATCAAGAAACCTACCCTGCTGATCGAACCGCTTCCGCAACCATTGCATCTATAACAACATCCGCCATTGCAGATCCCAGATTTTGTACTATGAGCAAGGCAGTAAGCATATTGGCTGAGCTCCTTAAAGCTTGCGACAGTCCTAGAATAAGCCACGGAAGTAGAGAAAGGCAGCTAGAAATGATCAAATAGGGTACACGCTTCCTCTGCTTAATTGGAATGCAGTCTGACAAGATCCTGCAGAAAACAATTGGCATATAAGCAGCCAAAAAGTAGGACTTAGATTTTAGTGAGAACATTAAACAGAATGGATGCAGTTATGCATGCGTGGAGGCACATAGCCATATAAGGTGTTTTTAAGTAATGAGAAAACATTGTCAAGAAGCATGCAACTCTGCAGGCAGGAAGTTAAATGGAGCATACATGTTAACCATTTCTCGCTAAAAAACATTGTTGAATCACCAGTAAGTTTCAGTACCAGCAGTAGAAGAGGAAAAGCAATACAAGATTCACGAGGGAACAAAACCTTACCCATATAAAGGTTTAATGCTCCAAGGGAAATATGCAAGGGAGACCAGAAACTGCGACGTGGAGGGTGATAGCTTCATCACATCCTTCATTTGTTAGGAGACAGCTGTCCAGACGAAAGACCTGAAACCCTAGAATATTCGAAGAAATGTAATTAATTTAGCAGGGTGATCTGGAGAAAAAATGGAGGGCAGTGCGCGTGTGAACAAGCTAGGCTCATTTAGATTTGCAGAAAGGCTAGGCTCTTGGTACCGCTTGAAGATGTTGATTGACTGATGAAACGAGGATCTCGCAGGTAACTAGGCATGCTAAGGAATTGATCTGGGCCCTGTTTGGAACCGATTAAAATCAGATTCTCACCCGTCTAATGCAACAATCAAGCAAAAGCCCGCCAAACGCCCTGCGGTGGCCTCTCCCACTTGGATCTCAATTCCCTCGGTTCCAAACAGGGCCTTGACAAATCAGCAGAGCATGGCAACATGAATGATCAAATTTTCGGGTTTCGTGCCCTATATCAGAACTTCAGAAGCTAGTAAGGCATTTTTGCCCTATAAGCTAGTAAGCCATTTTTGCGTATCTGATATGTCCATTTCTCCCAGACAGCGTCCTGTGGGAATGCGATGACATTGAGATCTAAACAGTCAACAGGCGGACAATTACTAATCGGAATTAAACCGGAAGCAGTGATCGGATCAGGTCAGGGGAATAGAATGCTAGGAAGAAGGGACAAAGGGGGGGGGGGGGGGGGGGGGGGGGGAACCTGGATGAAGTAGATGAGGCAGACGAGGCAGAGGAAGGAGGGTCGGAACGCCGCCGCCATCCGCCCCGGCCACCACACCTGACGATGCTGGGCCGCCGCCATGGCTCCTTTGCTCCCTCGCGCTGCGTGGTGGGGTTACGACACGGTATGGATCCACATCCACCGGGGACTGGGAGGGAGGTGAAATGAGATGCCGCAGGGGGAGAGAGGACGGACGAGGGGAGAACGGGTCTCTCCTTCCTTCCAGTTCCACTGTTCCAGGAGAGCCCCCGACGGCCGACACGACACGACACGACGCGGGGAGAGGCGACGACCGGAGCGGCGGACGGCGCGGGGAAGGGACATTTAAAGATTTGCCCTGGTTGCGGATGGCTTCTACCCAGTTGTCCTTCTTATAATGGTATCTAAAAGATTTGCCCCAACCTTTACTGTGGTGCTATATTTTTGTCCATTTTGCGTTCGTGGCTTTCCAGCTCAGCCTGTCATGCTGGATAAGGCACAGAAAAAGACATCTCTGTCCCTCTCTCTATTTCTTATGCGTCGGGCGAGAACCGCCATGGCGGCCGTGGAACAGTTCGAGCTCTTCGCCGGCGAAGTCGAGGAACATCTGGTGGTACTCCTCCAGCGCCTCCGTCTCGTTGGACGCGGCCGAGGTGTCGTCAGCAGCAGCGCCTGCGGCTCCTGCTTGATCACTGTCGTCCCGTCCTGCTTCCTCTTGACGACGGGCGGCGCCGCCGGAGGAAGCACGGGCGCCGCCGCGACCGTCTTGCGACGGAAGGAGGCCCCGATGTCCGAGCTCCAGAGCCGCAGGAAGATGGCCGCGAAGATGTTTGCGGCCTTGGCCGCGCAGGCCGCCTTCAAGTCAACTATGGAGGACGAGGACGCTGAGGTGCGGGGGCGGCGATCGCGGTGGCACCGGAGGAGGAGGTGAGGAGGGAGAGGCGCGCCTCGGCCTCGAGCCTGGCCGTCTCCCACTGCGCCATGTGGCCGCGCGCGGGCAGCCGGCGGCCGAGCCGGAGCGCGTCGAGGCCCACCGACGCGTAAGAAATAGAGGGAGGGACAGAGATGTCTTTTCCTGTGCCTATCCCAGCGTGGCAGGCTGAGTTGGAGAGCCACGAAGGCAAAATGGGTAAAAATTAGGCACCAGATTGAGGTTTGGGGCAAATCTTTTAGGTGTCATTATAAGAGGGGCAACTGGGTAGGAGCCATCCGTAAGGAGGGCAAATCTTTAAATATCCCCGCAAGGAATGCGCAGGAGCCTTTTACCTACGTGCCATTATAAAAGATCAAAGTTACCTATGTACCATTGAGATTTTGAAAAGTTCTCCACTGCCATCACATGAAATTTCTTTTCCCTAAATGCCACTTCTGTCACTCTAGCGTTTGATTTTAACAGAGCTGGGTGCCAACTAGACGCGAAATGACTCTTTTGCCCATCACTGTTTCTAGTCAATCCCAGTCTCCCATGCGCTTCTGGTTCCATGGTTCATCAAAGCCGGGCTCGCCAGCTCGGTGGGAGCGGGTTCCCAAAACAAAAGCTCGGTGGGAGCAGCGTGTGGAGCTGGGAGGCGCAGGCAGCCGGGCATGTGCAGAGAGCGGCGCGGCCGCGCTGGGCTCGGGGCAGGCGCAGGAGCCGCGGGGCCTCGCGTGGGGAGGGGCACCGCTAGGTTCACGAGGGCTCCTTGCTTGGTTCGGGATACATGGCGAGAACATGCATCAAGCACGGTGGGTCGGTGGCCTCGATAGTGGGCAGACTCGTTGTTAGGCTACGTACATACCTACAAGCTACATGGTCACAGACAGTGGGTTGTTTTTTTTGGGTTATTTCCTTGTTTAACAGAAACAGCCACTCATCCTATCCAGAATTTTTTTTATTAATAACACTTTTAAATAAGATATTTTAAAATTAACACTGTTTATTTTATTTTTCTAAAACTAACTCTTTTGCCGAGACAAGCCAGCAGACGCGGCAAACAGACTGCACTTTCTCCATCTGTTGTCGCAATTATCGAATATTTTTTGATGTATTACGGATTTATTATATTTATTATATTTTTTCATGTGCACACACATAGAAGGTGTCATAGTGCATAGTGGTATAGAAGAAAAAGTTAAGGTTTTTGCAACACAGATTGTTACAGACTTCAGTGGCACGAGAGGAACGAATGAAAATTTTGATGTGTTCTGCAACTGAGGGTAAAAGAGTCTTTTCCGCTGGCCGCTAGCCATTGTTAGAGGCAAAATAAACGGAAGTGGCGTGTAGGGAAAAGATGTTTCCTACAAGGGTATATAAGAACTTTTTGAATTTTCAATGGTACACAGGTAATTTAGATCTTTTATAATGGCACATAGGTAAAAAGCTCAATGCGCAGACTGCAGCACGTGACTGAAACTAACAGTCGTGAGATGGGCTTTTACGAGGGGGCTAGCCGGGCCTGGTTCCCAGTGTTCGGCCTTTTGTTTGGTTTCCCTTTTCATTGGGCCTTTTGTTGCCAAGCCCAGCGCTAGTTGTGTTTTTTTTTTCCCAGAAAATCCACTTTTCCTCCACAACTTTTGCGAAAGTGTATTTTTCCTCACTAAACTGTAAACCGGATAAAACGTCTCCCTCAATTTTTGAAACAATGTATCTTATCTCACTGGTCCAGTTATAAGTGGTTTTGGACGATAGTTTTACTACAGTAACAGTGGTTTCTCTTTTCTTTTTTTATTTATTTCCTCTAAAATTTTTAAAAATCATAGTAAATCACAGAAAAAACATACGATGAAAAACCCAATTTCGTTGGACTTCACATGAGCAGGTCAACATAATGAACATATAATATAGTATGTTTAGTACAAATTTTTTGTTGTAGCTTTAGATCTATGCTTTTATACTCATGCAGATATAATAGCCGCAGAAAAACATTTATCTAATAGTTGTAGAAAAGTATTTATCTAAAGATAAAACAAAAACTTTATACTAAAGCATATCATATTATATGTTTACTGTGTAGATATACTCATGTAGAGTCCAACAAAATTGGATTTTAAATTTTATGATTCTTCTGTTATTTACTATGATTTTTCAAAGATTCACCGAAAATAAATAAAAAAAGAAAAAGCAAAGTCATCGTTACTGCAACAAAATCACCATCCAAAACCGCTTATAATGAGCCAGAGAGGTAAGATGTATTGGTTCAAAAGTCAAGAGAGGTGTTTTGTCCGGTTTTGAAGTTCAGGGAGAAAAATTGAACTTTCGTAAAAGTTGGATGAGGAAAGTGGATTTTTTTTTTGTCGAAATGAAAATGCCAGGTGTGTTACGACCCCAACCAAACTTGAAGATTATCACAGGTTGGAGCTCATTCATGCCCCTGGAGGCTAGGATGGCTGGCTGGGCCGGCGACGTTGCCTGCCAGGGCGCTAATCAAACAGGATTTTCACCTTGTGCTCGAAAGCACTCCATGGGGAATTTATCGTATACAGTAGGATTCAAATTCCAATACAAGATTCCTCTGTTTTTTTTTTTTTGTCGCAAACACAAAAGTATACCTGATGAAAGAGGCACAAGGCCCAAGCATTACTGACGAAAGGGGGCACAGTCACAACACGATAGTAATTCTGATCGTTCATTCATCATTCCCTGTTACCAGAATCATGGCACACCACACACAATTATCCACCAAATTAACTCTGATCGTTCATTCCCTGGTACCAAAATCATGGCACGCAACACACAATTATCCACCTTTTTTTTTTGTACCGACACAAGAGAACGTAGAGTACTACAGCCACAGCATGGCAGAGCAGCAAGCAAGAAGGCACAGGATGAGAGTAGCAGCATTTGCTTATGCACAAGTAGCAAGCAGGTGGGGGGTAGGAGTAATTAAGGATTAGGGAATTTACAACAAATCACGAGCAGCAGCGATTCAGGCTGCATGGAATGGAATGGTCATCAATCGAGTTCATCCACTCTGCTAGTCCCGCCACCAATCGCTCCCGACAAGAGCAACGCACGACGCACCGTAAATGATTATTGTTTTCTTCCCCCTCCCCGATCCCCGTCGGCATCCGGCAGATGGGGGAGCGAGCAGCTAGAGCTGGTGATCAATCATGTCATGGGGCCAGGCGGGCGGCGGCTAGCCCAATCAATCAAGCAATCAATCCCACCCACCCACGTGGCCACGCCTCACCTCTCCGCCTGCGCCTCCGCGTCCGCGTCCGCCGGCGACGACAGCTGCGCGGCCGCCAGCGCGTCGGCGAGCGCGCGCATGGCGCTGACCTGCATCTGCAGCGCGGCCACGTAGTCGGCGGCCTCCTCCAGCAGCGCGGGCGCGGGGAGCTTCCGGCACCCCGGGACGAGGCGGCCAGCACGCGGAGCCGCTCCTGCACCCTGTCCCTGTCCTTGCCCTTGCCCTTGCCCTTGAGCGCCGCCGCCGCAGCCGCCGTGTCCCTGGCCTGCACCGGCGGCGGTGGCGGCGCCGCCTCCGGACCTTGCCGCCCGCCTTGACGAGCACGCGGCGGCGGCTGCAGGCCGCGCCGGCCAGCAGGATGGCGCGGCTCCACCGCGTCGGGCCGCGCGCCGTCAGCGCCAGCGCCGAGTCCGGCCGCCGCCTTGACGGCGCGCGGCTGGCCCCGCCCGTGGCGCGGAGCGCGTCCAGCAGACGCCGCCCGTACACCCCGCGCACCGCGCCGCTGCGCCACTTGCTGGCTGACTCGACGGCGGCGTAGCTGCAGAGCCGCCCTTGGGCGTCCGGGACGACGACGGCGGCGGCGGAGATGTGATCATCGCCGCGCGACTCGCCTGACCCTCCCGCCGCCCGATCATGACGGAGCAAGGGAATCGGGGAGGGAGGGAGGGAAAGGGGCTAGGACGATGGAGATGGAGGGAGCGCTGGTGGTGGTGCTGTTCAGTCGTGGTGCTGTTGGTGGTGGGAGGAAGGCGAAGGAGGAAGGAAGCAAGCGGAGGGGATTGGTTAGATTAGCAACGTGCTTTTCTTTTGCCTTTTGGGAAGTGGTGGGAGTGGGATGGGGGTGGGTGCGCGCCACGGGGCTGCCGCGCTGTTGCTGATGTGATTCATCATTTCATACTATAATCAGCCAGCGGAGGATTACTAGAGTAGTGGTCGTAGTGGAGGTGGAGGAGGAGGGTTCGTTGCTTCCACTTCCACCTCTCCCTCGTCTCTTCTTTTCTTTTTCTTGCATGGCTTGGTCGGTTGTTGCTTCTCCTTCATTGTCCTTTACAGTACATTGTATAGTGCTGCTGTTGTGTTGCACTTAAAATAGTCCGGGTATGTATCATACTTGCATCTCCACTTACTAGGAGCAAAGGCGGCATGACATCCTTAGTGATGTCTAGATACCATGTGGAAGGCATTCTATACTTTTCAGTAGGTTTGTTTTTTTTTTAATCTTCGGTTGGTTATTAAACAACAACCAGTGTTCTAAATAGTCCGCTATAGTTTGTTTATAAGGTTTGCCGCTATGATACTATCAATTGTTCTATTATTTCTGCTAATAATGCTTTAGCTTAGGCCGTGTTTGTTTCCGCATATTTTCGCGTTCGCGTACCGGTTCAGCGACATAAGCGGAATAAACCCATCAAACGCCTCGCGACGACGAACGCGCGATTCACAGTCGCTCAAACGCGAATGCACGTCACGCCATCGGGGAAACAAACAAGGCCATAGCTAAAGACTGCTATTTTGAATTAGCCATGGAATAGTTTTAGTGCGGCTAATCTTAAACGAATAAAATATTCATTTCTTAGTTTAAATGACGACTATATATATATTATTTGTAGTTTTCGTGTATATCTTTTGAGGAGGATTGTTGCTAAATATATTAGCCCACAATTGTTGCAATGTCTGGTTCCATCAAGACGTCCTTCAACATTACTGATTGTATTTACTACTATATGAAAGGGAAAACCTACCAATTCGGTTCAAAGTTTAAACATGTTCCAATGATTAAATCACCTAGATACATATAAGTCGGATGTACATATGTAATTGTTTAGGTGCGTCATTGTACTATAGTTGTATGCAAAATAGTTGTGCATGTAGAATTTCTCTCTGTGTTTAGTGCATTAGCAACTTATTTGTGTAACCATATAGAGACGTCTTGCCCATCAACACCTCATGTGATAAAAGCTAGATTATTCGGAGGAAGCCACAAAAGATGAAAGGAAGGTGTCTCGACAACACTCCATGATAGTTTTTTAGCAGCTAGTAACTTCCCTAACTTATTTTAGCCGATTTCAATAGAGCCTAAGTCAGACTTCTTTACCTTAGCTTACCTTAGCTGATTTCAATAGTGCCTAAGTCAAACTTCTTTAACTTTTATCAAAATTATAAAAAATCTCAAACATTTATAACATCAAACAAGATTCATTAGATATATCATAAATACATTTTGGTAGTGCATTTGTTTGATGTTATAGATGATGTAACATATTTTTCTATAAATTTGATCAAAATTAGCTTAAGACCAAAATGAATTATAATTTGAAGTCACCAAAACGACTTACATTTTGAGAGTGCATTTCTCTTATGCTAGGCATTTGTCAAAATCTGGATATATGTATTGGTAGTCGTGGCACTTTTTTTTTGCAGGAAGGGACCCAAGATCTCCATAGCTATAGACAATTTTATTTATAATAGAGTAACGAACATATCCGAACCTCGCAAAAAAAATAAAAAGAAAAAGAAAAAGTAAAATGATTTGTGTGGCCATAAAACTGAATTTTGTGGCCGAGAGAACATGGGCTCCGTTCCGATCGGCGACACCGACATGGGCTCGAAGCCCAATAGCTATTCCCTGCTCGCTCACGAACTGTGGACGTGTGGTTTAGCGTCCACCGTGAAGCTCGATCGGTACGGTAACCACTTCGTCGTCTCCCACGGGATGCTCATTATTGCTCCACGATCTTCGATCCTCGACGAATAATTGATGAAGCAAATTTTCAAAGAAAAAAATGATGAAGCAGGCTGAGGAAATTGTGGTCTGGGCTGCGACGCCGTGGTTTGGAGGAACCTCTTCAGTCTTCACGCTTGTGTCTCGGCACATTTGGAAGGCGAGAAACGGGCGTTGCTTCAGGGATAACAGCGGGCACCTGGAACAGCTTCGTCTGAGCACCATCAAACAAGAAGCCAACCAATGGGTGCAAGCGCGAGCGGCGAAGCTTTGGCTGCCTTATTGTGAATCCTGTCGAGAAATATAAGCGTAGAGTGTGTTCTTGTTATCTAGGCGCCTTGTTCTTCTAAGCTGTAATTCTGGCCCAGAATTTCTGGGGCAGGGGCAGCCTAGTGCGCATGCACGACACGGTAACCTAACTCTGCTCTACCTTAGTACAATGATACACATGGCTTGTATGTATTCGATGGAGAGAAAAAAAAATGCTTGTTACTCTGTACTGATATACGAGTCACTACAGAGCCTAACTACTCCGTACTGTAAGTCGCAAGCCTGCAACAGTAATTTTATCACTCGGGCAGAAGCCGGCCAAAACTGTTTGGGAACCCCATCTCCACAACCAGCCTGCAACAGTAAATTTATCACTCGGGCAGGATGCTGGCTTTGCCGCCTCTTTGCCGAGAGCTTAACACTCAGCAAAAAAGTCTTTGCCGAGTGCCCAAGATTTGGCTCTCGGCAAAGTCTCAGGCACTCGACAAAGCCTGACTTTCGTGTAGTGTCGGTTCTTAAACGATAAATTTATCGGATTCCGGGTATCTTTTTGTAGCCGTATTACTTGTTTTCTGACCTGTTATTTCAGTAGTTTATATATGTAGCTACCTACACTGGATAACTGAATCCATATTTATAGTTTTCTACTATGTCTGCCATCCAACAGTTTCGAATTCCTGCCCATGTGCTAAAGACATGTGCTAAAACTTTTTAGTTGAGTCATGATTCATGAATTATCTGCAGTGGAGTGGCTTGGTGCAACTTGTTGGTATCTTTGTATGCTTTGGCCAATTCTTGGAATCTTGATCCGTTTCTTGTGGCGGTTCAAACGGTCGGAGACCCTGCAGACTGGGGAGTAGTCAGCAGGATGAACCAACCACAGACTGGGCGAAGAAAGATATGCCGGAAAAAAAAACAAGCACTGGCTGCACGGTATCAGTGAACAACTAGATAAGATCACTAATTTTTTTACAACCGAGGAGTACTATACTGCATCCATTTAATTATATAAGGCGCTTTCTAATTATGCCATGGATGTTTCGGTCGTAGTTTAAGCAACAATATATACTCATGTTATTTGAATGAATCCTGCAGGGCTTTTGCAATTTCTCTCTAGCCTTTGATCCCTTCTACTCCCTAGTCTAGTTCTATTGGGGTGCAAAATATGAACTGAACACTGCACAGTGGATAAATTGTTTTCACATTTTCTAATTTCAGACGTCTGAACAATTTTATTTTTATCTTTTCTTAGAAAAAAAATTATCAATTGTTTATTGTGATTTGTGTTAATAGATTCGGACCATTAAAAGAAGATCTGAAGGTTGTTAGTCATCGCCTGAAAAGATGTTATATTCGTTTTTTTTTTGTCCTCGTTTGATATGGACAGGACTGCTGGGTTTCCACTTTCCAGGCAGGATTTCAGAAGAAGATTTATTTTGGCATTTTCATGCAGAGGATAACGAAGACACATTTATTTTGGCATTTTCATGCAGAGGAGCACCAAGACAGCGAAACACTAACAGAGCTGGGTTTTGAAAGCGTGGTCAGCTAGGCATGAGGAGCATGCCCTGCATGAAAATCAAACAAGGAGATCTGGTTCCTGCAACAATTCAAACAGTCTCTACTGGCACTGACAGATGTATATATATATATATATATATATATATATATATATATACACACACACTACTGTAGGACCAGTGGCGTAGCTAGGGGGTGGTCCGTGTGGGCCACGGACCACCCTATAATTTTAAGCAAAATACTATAGGTATTTAGATACATATTATTTTATGTAATTTTAGAGTTTACTACTCATCTTAAAAATGTTTGTAAGACATTTAAATGTATTTGTCTTGTGCTTCAGTAAATTATATATTTGCACAATGACATGCTACATATTTATTAGGTCTTGTTTGGTACAGCTGTAACCTGTAATCGATTTCAGTTTACTCCTTTATGTACTATTTTTTAATTTTTAAAATAAATCGAGATTTAGTGAATAGCTAGTTTTTATTTCATCAGTTGTGGCCCTTACATGTATTGTAGCAAAGGCCGAAGATGTTTGTTGATGTGTCATACGAGATTATATTGTTAAGAAAAAAATATTGAACTGGATAGATTATATTATTAAAAAAAATATTGGATCGGACCACCCTAGATTAAAATCCTAACTACGCCACTGTGTAGGACTCGTCTGCTGAGAACTTAGACCTATCGGCTAAAGAATGGTGCAGCGCCTGCATCGTCCCGCGGAGGGCGCCAATGGCGACGGCGTGCTGCCGCCTCGCTATAGCTTAATTTTCGCGCCCACTTGGTGAAAGAATAAGCAAGCGAGGCAGTGCGAGTGCAGCCTATAAACAAGGAGATAGGCTGGATATGGGTTCAGTCAGATTTGATTCTGTGGCCACTGCATACATGCATGGTTCGCACGTTGATCTTTTTCCAGCCTGGTTGTTAGTCTGGTCTACTATAGTTTTTGTACTGACTGACTGATCTCTGATGGAGCAAGATGCAACTGAAAAAATACAGAAAACATTGTACTCCGTCCGTTCTGAAATAGTTGACGCTTTAGCTATGAATCTAGACAAGGTACACTGCCTTTTGACTTAGCGCTCGTTCGTTTACTCAGCATTGGTGATGATAGGCTTATTTGTACTAACACTGATTGGCTCGCCATCTGTCAGCGTGCTCTTGCCGTCTACCTCCATGGCAGCTCGCCATTTGGAGTAGCGGTTGTATCGTACTTTCTAACTTCTTTTAATGAAATACGTGCTACGCACGTTCTCGAAAAACACTGATTAGCTCGAATATTTCTTGGTCTTAAACCAGGCCGGGGCCTTAACTGAATCCGAAGGTAAATGGCAGGGATCAGCCATTTGAAATGTAGTGCTAGCCTTGAGCTCGTTGTCTGTTCTGCAATTGTGCAGCTGTGCACTCCAGCATCAGTGCAGCAGCAACACACGCTTCCTTTACATGACTGTCTGATAGGAGTTCCATTACAATGTAGTATCAGTATCCGTTGTGCACCTGCTAGACAGCATACAAGGCTCTAGCTCTCACAGCTGGAGTGTTGGCGCTAGCACTTAGCACTCACTGATACCACCATTTTATCTGAGATCAGGAACTGAACTTCCAACGGAACAAAAACTAAGGTACATACATATCGAAAACAGGATGATAATTGATAACAACTGTCAGCAGCTCCTGTACATAATAGATGAATAATGTAATGTATTGGTGTAAGTAGGTGGCGGCTTCCCACCAGATGCAATGCAATACAGCTCAGTTTCCCCCAAACTCCCTGAATTGAGGACTCTTGGGTTATTCAGGCACCACACAGACACTGACAAACATCACCAACAACCAATGCATCAACCCCCACCCATCAGTTAGCTAATCCAATACCAATAATCCCCACCATAGTACTAACACCACCAAATCACTCCATTAACAGCCTTAATCCCTTTCACCTTGAACTTTGATGACTCGCTCTCGTCTCCCCTCCAGCCCAGACAGACGACAGACCTGTTCAGCAGCTGGTGTCGAGCATGCCCTCGTGGAAGGCGGCGACGCGGTCCGGGGGAACGCACTGCGTGATGAGCCGTGCCCCTGGCTTGTGGGCCCACGGCTTCACCAGGATGCACGTGGCGATGTAGTCCAGGTTCGTCAGCGGCACGACGTGGGCGGGCGGGCCCCACCCGTAGTCCACCTCCGCGAAGCCGAGGCGCGTCCAGTCGGACACCAGCAGGGTGCGGTAGTCGGAGGTGATCTGGTACGGGTCGACGCCGGCGGCGCCGACCTCCCCCGCGGCCCACCGCGCGAACTCCGCGGGCATCCGGCGCTTCCCGTCCTTGATGATCTTGACCACGTCCGTGACGGAGGACCCCGCGACTTTGCCCGCGGGCGCCGACACGCGCATGATGTAGTAGCAGTTGCCGTAGAACCCGGCGCCGCCGCGCGGGAGCGAGGCGTGCAGCATGGGCCGCGCGTTCATGGCGAAGCAGAGGTGGACGGGGGAGTCCGGGTCGGTCTCGAAGCCGGCGGCGCGGGTGCGGCTCTGCCACGCCTTGGCGATGAGCACCTCGAAGGCGGAGCACCACGCGGCGCCCGCGTGCGCCGCGCTGTACTGCGCCTTGAAGTGGCCGATGTAGTCGGCGGAGATGTCGATGGCGAGGTACGCGAGCCGCTTGCTGTCGGCGTCGGGGTGCGGGAGGCGCCCCACCAGCGCCGCCGCGGGGTCCGGGATCGCGTCGCGGCCCCACTGCGGCTCCACCGACACCAGCGTGTCTCCGCGCGCCAGCTCCCCGACCGCGTTCATGAACTGCGCGGCGCCCGGGCCGTCGGCGACGGCGTGGCTGAAGCGGAAGCCCACGACGAACCCGCCGCAGGCGAAGGCGGTGACCTGGACGAGCAGGACGAGCGCGCGCTCGTCCTCGCCGGCCGGGGTGGGCGGGAGGAGGTCGTCCTTGGGGACCATCAGCGGGGCCTCCAGGTAGTCCACGTCCTCGAGGGAGCAGGCGGCCTCGGCCTCCGTGAACCACACGCCGGCGTTGCTGCAGTCCACCGCCTGCTGCGCGCCGGACTCCGACAGGACCAGGCGGCCCGCCAGAGGGTAGTAGTGGACCAATGCGCGGGCGAGCGCGCGCTCGATGGTCCTGGCCGGGCCGGCTGCGGCGGTATTGGTGGTGGCGGCGGCGGCCGCCTTGAACACGTGCAGCGACTCGATGAGCGCCATCTGCGTGGGGTACCGGTCGAGCCAGGAGAGGCGGAGCGGGCCGGCTGGCGTGGGCTCGGCCGGGACCACCCGGCGCGCCGCGAGCCGGTCGATGGACTTGTTGGCCGCCGCCGCTGCCATGGATCGGAGTTGGGTGGATGGATGGAAGGAGGAAGGGAGGAAGAGGTGGGGGCAGGGATGAGCAGGAGCAGAGCAGAGCAGAGACCAGGTAAGCAAGGTGCTCCTCCCACCCAACTGCTCTTCCTGTTGGCCTTGTTGCTTGGGTTTGATTTGGTTGTTGGATTGACTTGGACGGGAAGGGTGGTTGCTGGCGTATTTATAGGTGGGAGGTCGTTAGTGTAGAAGGGTGGTGGGTGATGGGTCTGGGGGGTGGTGACGAGGATGAGAGTCGGACGGAACGGAAGGCGTCCACGGGGGCCCACGCGCTCAGTGGCGTCAAGGTCAAAGAAGGTGCCACGGTGGAGCCCAGCCAGGCCCTGGCCGCGTGCTCTATCCGTCGTCCACTCTCCCAAGCATCGTCGTGCTCAAGACACTGTAGCCTCTCGTGCCTTGTGGTGTTAAGATCTCGACCTTTTGTCCCATCCTACCGACCTTGCAGATGGAACCAGTAGAATCCACTATATAATGATTTTTGTGTACATGGGTTTTATGATTCCGATCTTGATCTTGTACATACAAAAATTGACAAAAAAAAAAAAAAAAAGTTCGATGCATCTTGTACTAGAACTAAGATTTTGACGACCTTGCATTGCCTGCATCATCACCCTGTCAAGTCATGATGATAAGCAGTTTTCTTGTAGCGGATGCAATAATCATGTGTACGCATTCCTATTTGTGGATCTGCATCGACGTACAGTACGTCCTCCATTTGTAAATCTCTTTTGTTCCGTGTTCAATTCCTCCCACTCGTCCGCATCAGCAGCAGTCGGTACAATGCCGCTGTCGTCGAGCATTTTCAGTACGTAAAAAGAAAAGAGAAATACGTGGCCTCCCTTGCCTCATGAACTACTCCGTATTATACTGTAGGGGTCAATTAATCACTACAACCAATACATATATATACAGACTACGACTACTCCGGGCTAGTTAGCAGAATATATATATATAGGGTGAGTTTTCTATACTCCATAAATCACGTTGCGTATGTATACATACTTATTTATCAGTTTGAGTATGTTTATATACTTATTTAAGATACTTTAAATCTTACTTATACGAAATTTTTAATACTTTTTATTATATTACTAAAATACCACTATAATAGTATATAAAATAAGTATGATCATATCCTCTAAGTATGCTTGTATACTTGACATAAATGGTACCCTAGAAGGTCTAGTATGATCATATACTTCGTCTACATGCACTTTGTCCAGTCATAAATTATATAAATCAAGAGATATACATATGAGAGTAACTACTCCCTAGGAGTATGAAATAATTACCCTATATATATATATATAGGGAAATTATTTTCTACTCCTGGGGAGTAGTTACTCCCATGTTTATATCTCTAGATTTATGGTATATATGACCGAACGAAGTATATTTACATGAAGTATATAATCATACTAGACTATCTATGAAAATATATACGTCAAGTATGCATGCATACATAGAGTATGTGGATATACTTATTTTATATACTGCAGTGAGTGGCATTTTCGTAATATTTAAAAGTATGGGTTCCTTTGAAATTTTTAGTGTATTAAGACATGGAATATCTTAACATGAGTATATAAACATACTCAAAGTGATAAACAAGTATGAACACATACGCAACATGGTTTTTTGAAGATGGGAGTAACTACTACCGGGAGTATAGAAAACTCACCCTATATATATATATATAGTTTCATGAGCAACTTACTGGGTGAAGCTGAGCTGTTTTGAAAAAAATGTTTGGCAAAACAGCTTCACCAACAACTTCATACATGGTTGGAGAGAGAAATGAAGGTGTAAGCTGTGAAAAGCTATTTTTTTTCAGCTTCATGGGTGAAGCTTTTTGTGAGAGGGGAATAAAACAGCTTCATGGGTGAAGCTGTTTTGCAAAATGGTGTTTGGCAAAAAAAAAAATAGCTCACAACAGCTCATGAAGCTGTTGTGAGCTGTATCAAACAGGCCCATATACTATCTGTACTGTAGCGCACACGACGATCTTCTGCAGCCGCTGAAACCGATTTGTCACCTGCCTACCAGTTCCGGGCTTCTAGCGCAGTCACGACTCAGTTTCTTTCGGAGGCGACACAGCAGCAGCTTCCTCTCGCGTCGCGTATGCATGGTTGCTCGTCTCCAACTTTTACCCTGTCCTCATTTCTTTCACCAATACCATCAGGCACGCAACTCCTCTGAAAGCGATGCCCCATCAGCCGCTGGAACTGGAAGCCACGACGCCTTCCAGTAGTGTGAAGTCACGCTCCCATTCCCATTCCCATTCCCATACTAGTAGTATGCGTATGCTCTCGGCTCTGGGTTTGCTTTGCTTCCTCCAAGCAGGGCAGGCAGGGCACGAAAGCTACCCAGTCTTGCAGACACGGTCCAAGCCAAAGCCGCGTGCGTACGTACACGTCGCCGTCGCCCGTTAATTACCTGCAGCATGCTCGAGCTCCTCCTGCTGCTGCCTGCCTCCGGGTCCGGGTGGTCAGGTCACATCAGTTGATCAGTAATAATCCGTCGTCATATCACGGAGATGACGCCGGACCCGGACGGGCCAGCGCGGGCGGGTTAATTAGCGACGAGAGAGACGACGCGCGCGGGGGGGTAGTGCCTGCCGTACGGGTCGATTGCTTTAATTAACACGGAAAAGCACTACGCGTGTGGGCGTGATCATATCTAGTAGCGTCGTCGCTAGCAGCAGTAGCAGGTGGCGCCAAAAAGAAGACGGAGCCGCTCCACAGCGCGCGCGGCCGTAAGTTTCCCAGCGCACATTTCCACCCGCCTATCGTCTTCTTCCTTCTCCTATCCCCTTCCCACCGCCACCTCCCGCAGCCGTCGGAGACCTCGCCGGCGGCCGCCCCGCCCGCCATCCACCCCGCCGGAGCTCGCCCCTGCCGCCGAGCTCGCCCCCGCCGCCTACCCCGCCCAACCGCCGTCCAGCCCCGCCCGCTCGGCGGCGGCGGCGGCGGCGCCGCCGAGCTCACCGCCGGCCGAACCGCCTCCACCGTCGTGTCGCGGCCGCCGCCAGGCCGGCTGGCCGGAATCTAGGGCCGGGAAAGTTTTCTAGCCCTAACCCTAGGACGGTCGCCGCCGCCGCCTCGCTCACCGCCCCGGCCGCGGCGCCATCGCCGCCGGCCGCTCCGCCCGCCGCCCCCGCGCCTGCCTCCGCCCCCTTCTCCTTCACTGATAGCACGCGTGCGTCGCTATCATTACGGGCGCACGCGCGCCGTATAGTGATTTGGAAAAGAAGAAGAGAGCACGGCGGGGACGACGACGACACGAGGGATGGGGGATGCCGCGCGCCCTTGTTTATTTTTATTGTTTGGGTGCGTGCACGATAGCCGCTCGCATCCGATGCTTTCAGTTTCATCCTATGCTGGCACGGGAGTTTGCGTGGACTGACGACGGAAGCCGCCTCGCTTTGCTTTTTTCTTTTTTTTTTCCTCCATTCACTCGATGACACTACGGATAGGGATATAATAGACGCTCATAGGCGAGTATGTATACTCAGCCATATAAACACATCTTATTCTCATGGCCATTGTTTTTTTTAAAACAAAAAAAAGCGACAGATCTTGAGACTAAAGACAGGCGTATTGCGTTTCGACGAGCCTTTCAGCTATATCACTGACTATTGAGAAAATTATAATAATAATTCTACCGCTAAAGACAGGCGTATTGCGTTTCGACGAGCCTTTCAGCTATATCACTGACTATTGAGAAAATTATAATAATAATTCTACCGCTATAAGCAAATCTAAAAGATTGAGGCAGCGGATCTTAAAATTAATCATAAGTATCTTGTTATGGGTCATGTAATTGATTACTACTAAAGAATAATGTCACTGAATTTTAGATGTTAAGAAACATGCATGGCCTACGTTTTTTTTTTTTTTTACAACATGGCCTTATGCTCAGGCCGGATTTCAAACCGAGTGAGCATATTTGACCACGAGAACCTAAAATACTACTCGTACTCCGTAATTAAGATACGCCGAGTTCGCTGCCTCGCTTTGCTTTCTGAATAACTAATTACTACCAAGACACTTTACACTTTTTGTGTCCTTTTTTTTTATCGCAAATGTCTTTGGTTTGTGGGAAGCCAACTTCTTCAACCTCGTTGCGGCCTTGTGGGGTGGATACATGCAAGCGTAGTGCTTTGCTCGCTCTAATCTTTTTCCTTAGATAACCAACTAGGATAATCATCATGATCGAATGCTAGTGTAGTGGTAGCTTATAATTATTTGAAAACAAGCCTTGCAAGCAGCATGCATGCGGAATGTGTGGGGGGAGCCAGGTGGAGGATATTATATAGGGAGAAAAGAAATCCAAAGTGATGCGTGTTATTTTGCCCTGCTGAGGGGCAGGTGCGCTTCTCGCTCCTTTCGTCAGACACACACACACACACGCGCGCGTATTTTCCACTCCAGCTCCGATCGTCGTCGTTTAGTGTAGGGTAGTCGCGTGCGACGCATGTCAACTCCAGTATGATTGCGCGTCTAATAAAACAATATAGATAAATAAAACCAATTAACAAAGAACCCTTTCATCCTGAAAAGGGTCTATTTGTGGCCATTGAATTATTGGTAAGGTTTGATTTTGACCATCGAACTACCCCCTCCATAACATATTATAAGTCATTTCAAAAAAAAATTGAGAGTCAAAGTTTTTTAAGTTTAACTAAATTTGTAGAATAAGATAATGACATTTATGATATTAACTAAATATTATTAGATTGTTCATTAGTTATATTTTCATAACATATCTATTTGATGGTATAAATCTCTGTATTTTTCTTTACAATTTTGATCAATTTGAGATGTTTTGACTCTTTAAGATTCTTGAAATGGTTTATAATTTAGAACGGTGGGAGTACAAAACTAGATACTTTTTGTGAAATAGCAAGACCTACTAGCAAATGTAGCACTCTTGTTTCCTATACTTGTATTTTCTGATAAAATAAAATATGGTTTACTATTATAAAATTGTAACTAATTCATCTTAAACAAAAAAAATGAAATGAGTACCAAAACATAATACATATGTTGGTGATCTATTTATAATTACCTTGATCTTATTTGTTCTTATTGTTAGTATTCTATTGCTCATAGTGATGACTGTTTTTTTTACTTCTCCTAAATTCTAAGTGTCTAAATTTAAGATGATGGTTAAACTCTTATATAACCAACTAATATAGGTAAATTGATACTTTTGTGATTTGTTATTTGTCTTTGTATCATACCATACTTTGTGCTAATATAGATAAGATTTTGTCGGGTCTGTGGTTTTTGTCTAACATTTTTTCTTTCTCGGAACCAAAAATTTTAGATTATGTCTATATAAATTGCACGGGTTTGAACTGCTATTTAGTATAAATATACGCAATAACCGTCACCTGAAAAGGCTAAAATTTAGGCATCACAATTTTAACAGTTAAAATATATGCAATAACTGTCGCTTGAAAAGGCTAAAATTCAGACACCTGAATTTTAGCAAGTTTTGATTTTGATTCTTTTAGAAATTAAGCCATATTTGTATGACTTTTGTAGTTTACTGGTCAAATATCTGTTTTTTTTTAGTTTAGTAGCCAAAATCAAACTCATCGGTGAACAAAAACAAACTTCTTCCGAAAAAGAAAAAATGGTGGGGACTGAATATGTACGCACACCCCAATTATGCACCTTGACAGAGAAGCAGACGGCCCTTTTTGTGATGATGATGAATTGATGATGATGGCGATGATGTCAACGCAAGCAATGCAGCCAGATGCGAATGGAGCCCCCTCAGTGGCTGCCCAATTTGGGGCTGCTAGATGCCACGGCCTACAGGAGTCAGAGCTGCCGATATCATTATAGTTCATGTTCATATGGAACACATGAGCCGAATACCAAAAGGTGGTTGGTGAAATAGCGAGCGTCAGTGCATCATGTCGATATGTGTGTGCTTTCCCTGTGAGTTGTGAGTGCCCTAATGGCGCGTCTGGATGTTCGATCCCTAATCTATCCATCGATTTGGCTGAATCGCTGATTAACTATTGGTCAGTTTTCTATTCATATAATTTAAGTATTCATTTGGTGCACCTGTGTTTGTGACATCTAGCTAGTACTCTGTTTAGAACAGTTGAAAAAACACCATCACGCTGGATTGGTACTCTCCAATTTCAATGCCTTTACAATGACCTTTCGTAGTTAGTTAACTGCCGCAAACGACCTCGAGGGAAACGGGATTTAGGCAGGTAATAATAATCTGTGCAGAATAGTAGAAAAACAAAACCACAACATCGTGCTGGGCTCCTACTTATCCCCATGCTTCTAGAATAATACTCTCATAGTGTGAACTGCCTGAAACGACCTCCTCAAGGAGTCAAGGGAATTGGGATTTAGACAGGTAATCTGACAATTAGTTTAGTTTATATTGCATATATAGCGCAGAGAAGTAATTGCCAAGAAAGAGATCAATCAATCATATGTATGCTGCGAAAAAAAAAGGTTAGCTAGGACGTCTCTCTTGCAACCTTTTGCTCACCCCACACCCCACTACCTGACCTGAGTCCATTTCTTCAGTTAAACTCATCACACACATACATGGATGATGACGATATACCAATGGAGTTAGCACTTGGGACATGTATGCACACACAAAGATCTGCCCAAGTGGAGCAAGAGCAATAATCAGAGATTTGACCCATCTATCTACACATCTAGCGGTGTAAAGTGTTAAAAGTTACTATACATATATATTACTCCCAGTGCCAGTGCATGCACCTGATATTCAGGCATGTTTTCAATGCTCTGAATAGTGTGCATATGGCTGCTGTCTGCTGATGCTGCTGCTGCTGCTCGAGTAGAAGATGGCCTACACGGCTGCAGTGCATATAACATACTATGCTCTGCTCGTGCATGCATGCAGAGATGGATGCTGGAGATAACGTTGAGAATGCATGCACCAGGACAAGGTGGAAGCTTAGCAGCCTCCAACAACCACACCAGCCTTTTGTAACAGTCCTCGTCTCATCAGCGATTGCTTCTGCCAACTCAAGTCCTGTCTGTCTCTCGTGCCTAAAAACCTGGATGGGCTGCTGCCTACCCAACTGAAAACTGACGCTGCCTCCTCCATCCTCTTTGCTTCCACAAGCAAATGCTGTCGGCAAACTGAAACTACTACTCTACTGTAGTAAATAAAGACATGCAGAGCTAAAGGAGCTAAACTGCTCATGCGGTCAAAAGTTTCAGCGTTTCGTCGCTGTTGCGTTGGGTGTGTGTGAGTGTGTCTATCTTCTTCTACTTGTATCTTTTTTTTTTTTGCGGAAATTCTTCTACTTGTATCTAATTGCGTTTGTATTGATTTGCCAGCAGGACGAGGACGGACTTGATCTCCAATTGCTAGTCTGAAAAAGGTTCAGGTACAGGAGAGACCGAGAGACTCAGACTGATTGCATGCCGTTCTCTACAGCATGGAATTCAAAGGATGTGTGGCTGCCTACCTAAAGGCTAACGCGATAGTAACAAGCTTGGGTGCTTGACCAATTTTTGCGACGTTATAAATTAACACAGCAGGCTGATATATGTATGTCGAGGTTTTATGAATCAAGAAGAGCAAGTCTCTGAAGTTTTGACTGACAAAAATGTATAACGCTTTTGCGAGGCCGACTAGCATATGTAACTTTGTAAGTTTGCTGGGTTCTCCGATGAAGAATTTTTTTTTCCATTTTCTTCAACAAATTTACATAACAGCAATTGTGGACGTCCAATTGATGACCTCTGTCTGTACCTTCCATATGTCTCTGTGACGTTGAATGACAAAAATGCAAAGACAAGATAACGGAAAACCTCGAGGAGAAGCGAAGACCTCCAAAAGATACACAAATTATTACTCGTGGGGTTCTATAGAAAGTGCTGATTGTTTTGTTCTTGTATGATGATCTGTAAGTTAGTATTGTATTTCGGACAGAGGAACAGAAATGCAATTTGCATTCAGGTTTTAGTTCATATATAAACCAAAACGTGTATTTACAAAAATAATAATAAATCTTCTGCATAGTACGTTATAAAATTCAATAAAAGCATGTACCTTCATTTCACGGGAATGGACAAAATTCTGGTGTTAAAGAGTAATTGCCGAAATTCTTGCAAGATAGTAACGATGTAAAATTAGCTAGCCGTAAAATGAACAAAGATGCATTCAAGTGTAGCTCTTGGTAGAACGATACTGTTCGTGCACAGGAAATATAAACTAATATGGTAAAACGAAACTGTTCGTGCACAGGAAATATAGACTAATAAGGATATTACAAGATGCTCTGATCGAACACATATGAATCATCAAAATTTGGGACAGACAAAAAAATTGGAACAGGAAATTTATCAGGACAGACTGCATCATGTGGAAAAACTTAGTGTGTAACAACTGCCTTGCACTGCACGGTTGCCTGACCAAATACAAGGATCTAAGTAATTCATTACAATTTGTCTCATACAAAAAGATTGCTCTTCTAATCTCTCAAGCTATAATCTCAATTCACAGACCCGTCTCAAATCAGCGGATCATCAAGCCTTGCATCCCTTGTGTCCCCTCTTCAGTGACTTTGTTAGCTTGTATTGTGTTGATAGCACTGGCAATGTTTCCCTGGATCATAGTTTTCCAAGAAATCTCAATCAGAAGCACAGTAAACATTAACAGGCCAAAGCACCATAGTAGGTTCTCTTGATAACGCGCTTAAATCAAGTAGCAAATTTGATATGAATCAAGAGGGGTTACCCTCCAAACTCCAAGCTTTGTGTGCGCAGACCATGCCACTGAGCCATCCCAAAGATCCTCTCCATATGCCGACTAAAATTTACATGGCACAACATAAATTAACCAAAATAACAACTTAACATGATATGAATGGACGAACAAACCTTGATCCACTGCTAAAAGATGAAGATACTCTGCAAAGTCTTGAGACATGAATACCTGACGATGACAGTCTGGTTAAGCTGGTCAACCTTGCAATCTAATATCTTGGATGCAATTGCCTTTACAATCCATTGTTCCACCTCATCATCATTGATCTAATGAGGCATTACAAAAGTCAATAAAAAATCCAGCAAGGCTTATAAAAGCTATTTGATTGAATCAACAGCAAGTAAAATGGGCAATTTACCCTAAGTTCAACAGTGATTGCAGAATAAGGGATTTCGCCAGAGCAACGGCTGCTCAGATCGAGCAAAGACATGAGGCGCATCTTGGTTACGCACTCCTCATGGACAAGTCCTGTCAATTGTTCATCAAAAGTCAAAGAAATGAAGCCAAGATGTATGAGATATTTGAGTTCGCAAAGGGAAAAACATATGTACAGGTCTGGCAGAGAAGATACCATAATCTTTCAGCAAGGCAGAGAGTTTGCACTCTGAAACTCTAAGTAGGAATCAAGCCTCTTAGTAAGAAATATCTTTAGAAGCTCATAAACCAACTGATACTTTTCGTCCTTCTCAAGCTGTGAAACAGCTGGCATATTGAGCAAATCACACTGCAATTACAAAAAAGTTCCATCAATCAAGCATGCTGAATGGAAGTACAAATTAAAAAGCTACTAAAGGATTTTACGATGTGCCTAGACCACGTTCATGGATTGTCAAGATCAAAATTTGAAAACAACTCAATATATTCATTATTCACAGTTATTGTTGGCATACAAGAGATAGTGACATTATGGAAGAGTAGTTGGTTGAGTTGGAAACGTACATGATCATCTATCTAAGCAAGACAATAAAAATGAAAAATATTTGAAACTTGGAAGGACACCCCCATGTCAACTCTGCCAACTTATAATCACACAAGCCCAGGCCTAAGAATATACTGAGAGCACCAACACTGGTTACATGTAAGTTGATGGCATTAGAGCATCTTTTTCCGTGAAACTAATTCTGGCATTAATAACAACATACAGCAGTCTGATAAGAAAAAACACATTTGGATAAATGGTATAAGAATAGCATGCTATATTGCAAGAAGGCACTAATGAACAGCGAAGGGGAAAAATGATCCTTCTGAGGATTAGATATATCATGATTTTTTCTCATAGAATCAATATTACAGATACATGCAAGCACCTGAAAGAGATTAGACGATTTGACAAACTCGATGATCGCTGCAACAGCCTCTTCCTTGCATCACCAATGTAGCTGATTCATCATCTGACCTTCCTTTGAAAGTGGCAAGGTACTTGTTGAGAAAGTTGAAGTACTCCTTAGCCATCCTGTCAATCAAAAGAGAGATTGATTGAACTGTATCAGTGCAAAATCACGCCAGATAGGTAGCAATTGACAGGAACTTGATGACAAGCAGTGAGAGTCACGCATGCCGCACCCCTTGTGGTCTTTGAGGATGCTGGTTATAGCAAGGTATAGCTCCCTCTTCTCCAAATTCCAATTCCCCACTCACTGACCAAAACTGTCGATATTCTTGAAAGATGGGATGATGTGCTCGGCAGCCTTTCCAGCCGTGGCGAGCTCAAGAGCCTTCTTGTAAACAAATGCCTTGCCGTAGGGGCTCGGGAGGAGATTGTACAAGCTGAAAAGACTATATAAACACAGACATTGGAACAAGCCTGTAAGCATACCCCCTTGGATGCCACAAACAAACAATCGAATTTTCTGCAAACGGTTGTTGCTTACACTTTGAGGCGCAACGCTGGCTTGTCGCGGGCTGCTGGGTGAGCTTGGCGCAGATGAGATCGGTGATCTGCAGCGCCTCGTCCTCGGATCCGACCTTGGTGACGAGGCTGCAGATGACGGAGAGAACGCACTCCAGATCTGCAAAAAGCCGACTTAAAGGCTCAAGGTCATAGAATCGCTGAATTGGGAAAGAGAAGGAAGGTACCTTTGTCCGCGACGCGCGACGGAGGGGTGAGGAGCAGGTCAGCGGAGGCGAGCATGAGGGAGGCCATGTCGAGCCAGCGCCCCGCAAGGATGTGCTCCTGCGCCTCGAGGCAGAGGCGGGTGACCTCGGGGTCGGCCACCTCCGGGCCCGCGTCGGCCCAGGCGAGCTCGGCGGTGAAGCGGACCACGGCCAGCATCGGCTCCTCCTCCGTCGTGTTCACGATGGTCGCCATCTTGTTGTTCCTTCGATGCGCGTCAGCCGGAGCTGCTGATGCCGCCGCGGACGCCGGAGATGGTGGAGGGAGGAGGGGATTGAGCTCGTGGGGCGGCAAGTGGCGGCGGGAGGAGAAAACCCTAAAACCCGATGCGACGCGGCTTAACACCCTCAACGACGCCTTGAGCCCCACAAGTCATTCTGCCAACCTCAAAATCCCAGCCGTGGATCAAAAAATCGACGGACCACAGTGTCTCCTGAACCCTTTAGCAAACTACTCCGTCCCACGACACAAGACGTTATGGGTGTGTGTCGGTCAATTTTTTTTAACTTTAATCAAGTTTATAGAAAAGATACCTGTCATATTTATATTTTTAAATAAGTTTATTATAAAAGTGTATTCAATTATCTATCTAATGATACTAATTATATATTATAAATATTAAAAATATATATATATAATTAGCCAAAGTTGTAAAATATTGACTTTTTAGAAAACGAGAATGACATTTATTTTGGGATGGAGGGAGGAAGAGCTTGCAACATTGCCAATCACAGCATGTCGCCAACTTGCAATTGTTCTTGTATTATACTTCTTCTGTCACGTAAATACAATGTATTTTAGAAAAAATACAAAAAAAGAACTTATGTACGTTAAATAACAGCCAATATGTATGAATGTGGACAACAAATTTAGAGAGAAAGGAAATAAGTTGTTCTCTTTTTATTACTCCCTCCGTCCATAAAATAATACAATTCTCACATTCTGATGAGTCGAACATTGTAAACTTTGACTAAAATTATATAAAAAATACTAACACTTGTGAGACAAAATAAACATCATTAGGTTAGTTGTAAAATATATTTGTATAATACTAATATTATTTCCTATAAATTTGGTTAAAGTTGAAATAGTTTAACCAGCACGCTTCTCATAATTGTATTCTTCAGTGAACGGATGGAGTATCTTCTTTCCAATATACGTGGGAATTGATGCTAGAAGAGTTACACCATTGAAGTAGAAGGTTATATAAAAATTTAGTGGGAAAAAACATGGCCAAGAAAAAAAAAATACACTCATATTCACTTCCCACGGTGGCAACATCGCTTCATGTCTTCAGCCATCGCAATCTAATACCATGTGCCAATTTCTTGAATACTGAAGCAGAGAGTGCCTTTTATAAATAAATCTACTAGATTTTCAAATGAACAAACTTGTTGGAATGTTATAATACCATCTTTTGAAGATTATGAGTGAAGAAAACCTTAGCAAAATGCAGTGACGGATGCAGAACATGATTAATGGGGGGCTAGTTCTTCTTGTTCCTCTATCTCTTCATGTTTCTTCTTTTCTCCACCTTGTTTTTTCTCTCATCCTCTATATATTTCCATTGATGCACCAGTTGTAGGGAGGCTAGAGCCCCCTAGCCCCCACTTTAAATCCGCCCCTGGCAAGATGTGTTTCACTCTATCTCCTTTTATATACATCTTTCAAATGTTCTTGCCCAAGCAAGACTCATTGTCTTCTCGTATAATTGTTGGTGCCCCTTTTTGAAAATGAATTGCATAAATGTGTGAATATGATGTTTCATAATTCTCGACAGACATAGTCTCTGCTAGCTTCATGGATAGCCAAAATGTTTATATGGTTATAAGAAGTTGTTGTTATAGTTTTGCAAAACTTTATCCCCCCCCCCAAAAAAAATCCTTCACTACAAATTCTTTCTTTAAACAATCTTTCGCCTCAGTGATTCCTTGAGGAGTACCAATTAAGTTTAGATCATCAACATATATAGCTATGATCACAAAATCATATCTAGATTTTTTTATGAATATATACAGACAAATAGAGTCATCCTTATACGCTTCTTTCATCAAGTACTCACTAAGATGATTGTACCACATTCTCCTAGTTTGTTTCAACTCATATTGAGACTTGTTTGATTTAATTGAATATTGTTCTCAAGAGCCTGCTCCTGGTAGTTTAAATCCTTCTAGTAGTTTCATATCTATATGTCACTTTCAAGTGACCTATATAAATATGTTGTAACAACATTGTTGGGACGGTACCCAGACTGCAGGCGCCTCCAACCCGCAATACCGAAGGATGACGGAGCTTTCGTGCGAAAGGAAGCATTCGCGCGGAAGCACGCATTTCGGCTCACGGATCAAGGGAAGGCGGAGCTTTCGTGCGAATGGTTATAATTCGCGCGGAAGCACGCATTTCGGCTCGCGGATCAAGGGAAGGCGGAGCTTTCGTGCGAATGGTTATAATTCGCGCGGAAGCACGCATTTCGGCTCGCGGATCAAGGGAAGGCGGAGCTTTCGTGCGAATGGTTATAATTCGCGCGGAAGCACGCATTTCGGCTCGCGGATCAAGGGAAGGCGGAGCTTTAGTGTGAATGAATGGTTATAATTTGCACGGAAGCATGCATTCGCTTTCGGCCCGCAAGACCGGAGCAGGACGGAGTTTTCGTGCGAAAGGAAGCATTCGCGCGAAAGGAGCCCGGCGTTTCCGGCATGAGTTTTCGTCATTCATGACTTTGGCTTTTCATAGGTTTTCGCGGGACGCCGGAAGCCTGGGTCTAAGGGAGCGGGCCCACCGGTCAGGAAAAGGAGCCGGGGGACGCTGGGCCCGTCAGAGGGCGAAGTTACGATGATGCCCCTCGTGCCGGAAGAGGCGGCGTACAGCCATGGAGTAGTCGAGTAGGGCGTCATTGTAATTTTAACAAAGTGGTTGGAAGGACATTCTTGTACTTTCAAACTGATCTGGATTAATATAAAAAACTCCCAGCCTCCGAAGGGAAGGGGAGGGAGGGAACACTGTTCACTTCACCCGATTTCTCACTCTCTTTCGTCTACTTACGCTTTCGCTCAGTGTCTTGGCTCGTGCGACAACTTGCTGTTTCGAGGTCTAGGTCCCGAAACAACAAACATACATTAGACGCAAGTCAAGATTCTCTTTGATTACCAAAATTATAAGGTATCTAAAAGTTGTTGCAACCATCACGAGAGAGTATGTTTCTTCATAATCAATTTTTAGTCTTAAGAGAATCCAATTATGTCTTATATCTTGTGATTTTACCTTTCTCATTTTGTTTTCTAACGAGTACCCATTATAACTAACGAGTTTGACACCATTTGGTATACAAGTTATAGGCCCAAAAACTTATCCATTTGTGAGAGAATTCAATCCCGATTGAATTGTGTCATTTGGCCGATCTTTTCTTGGTCCTCATTTTCATCCATAACTTCTAGCTCTAGGTTATATGTGAATGTATCATCGATAATGACTTTGTTATGGTTCCAAAATTTTTCAGACATGACATAGTTTAATGAGATCTCATCTTATGAAGAATTAAGTACTTTTCTCTACTCTTGAATCATGTCTTCATTTCCTTCCGGTAATTTTTTCAAATTATTATTTCTTTGATTTGACCATATTGATTATTTGTTCCTTTTTCGAGGATTTTTATCTTGGGACCCGACCATAGTCTACCATGTTTTATAGTAGCCTTTGACTCATTAGTAGTAGATGGTCGTTCCTCTTGGACATTAAATTTTCAGGATCATCATCATCATCATCATCATCATTATTATTTTCACCTAGCATTTGTTATGGGTTATGTTATTTATTTGGTTTAATTGAAATGAAAATAGACAAGTCCTATAAAATCCAGGTAATCAATCATGCAATAATATTTATCATAGCAGTGTAACAACATAGTTTTCCAAACGGACCGCCCGGCCCGGCACGGGCACGGGCACGGGCACGGTCAGGCACGACGACCCACCGTGTCGTGCCTGATAGTGCCGCCGTGCCGACGCAGCGGCCCACGCACGACACTATCAGGTGCCAGTCGTGTCATGTCGTGCCATCAGGCACGGCAGCACGCCAGTGCCCGTGCCACCCCAGGTACTAAACCACAATAACCAACAACAGTCACACATATACAGAAAAAGTCACAATGATACAATAGTTAACAAGAAATGATTAAATTGGGAGCTTGTGCAATGTCTGCTTATTAAAAACCTACCTAGGTAAAACTCACCCTTGTGAGAAACCCTAGGCAGGAAAAGAGTACAGCCAAGCTTCATTTTAAGTTCAATGTTGTTACATCATTCATCACTGCCCAAGACTCCAAGAGTCCAAGTTATCACATTACAGACCCAAGTAAGTTAAAGCAGAATGTAAAGACTAAACTAAGCTAGATGAACTAATGCTTCAAGCTTCTTGCTCTCAAGTTCCAGCTGACCAGCTGCAAAAGAAGAACATAGTTAGCATTAGTTAGCAAAAGAAGAACTAATGAGTTAGAAAAGAAGAAGAGGAAGATATGGGTATGACTGTATGGAGGTACCTGGAGGTTGGAGCACTAATCAAGGATAGAGATCTTTCAAATCCATCTTCAAGCTCTTTGTCCTCCACATTGTGTTGTAGTCCTGCCTCTACCAACTCCCAATCCTTGATGCAGGTGAGCCACTCCACCGTCTCCGGCTTCAGCCTCCTCCGCCACTCCTCAATGATCCTGTCAGTCATACTAAATGTAGATTCTGAAGATATCGTAGAAACAGGAACGGTTAAAACATCTTTAGCCATAATTGACAGCACTTGATATGTCAATTTGTGCTCATGCCACCATCTCAAGATGTCAAATGAGTCATCCAACTGGCTAACAGTGTCACAGTCCAAGTATGAGACAAGTTCAGAAGCATTAGAACTTGTAGAGGTAGCAACATGTAACAAAGCAGTAGCAGATGTATCTCTAGACACGTTAAGAGTAGAATGCAGCATTGAAGTACCAGCAGCACAAGAAATAGATGTATCATCATCATAAATTTCATCTCAAGCAGACCTTTTCTTACCAGACAAGTTTTGAGGGACAGTCCTCTTCAACCTAACAACTCCAAATTTCTCCTCATACTTATTGTAAACATCAGTAAGCCTAGCTCTAGTGCCAACAGAGTAAGCACTGTAATCTGTACTGGTAAGGTTCATCAACCTCCTCAAAACTTTAGAAAAACCCTTCATTTTAGCTCGAGGGTCCAAGATAAATGCAAAAGAATAGAGCAAAGGTATGTCCCTCTAATATTTATTATATTTATCTATCATTGGTTGAACCACATTTCTCAGGTGTCTGTCATTAGCATAATTGTTCAGGTGTATAGTAATCTTAACCAGATAATGAAGCATAAGTAGAGATGTAGGATAGTAAACACCAGACAATGCAACAGTAGCATCATAGAACAGTTAAAGAAAAACAAATACTTTTTCAGCTACAACCCAATGTTCTCCAGTTAGAAGCAACTCACCATCCTCACCTCTAGGACAATTGGCATGTATGAAAGTAGTGAAAGGATCTTTGTGAGTAAGCAAAGTCTTTAGCATGCGATATGTAGAGTTCCACCTTACATCCATGTCCAACTGAAACTTTTTGGGCCTAAAACCAGCTGCAATGCAGTAGTTTTTATATGCTGCAATTCTCTGGTTAGACGAGTTCAAAAATGATATTGCATTTCTAAAAACCTCAATCAAAGGCTTAAGATAATTAAGTGCCTCCTTAACAATTAGGTTGATTATATGGCATGCACAACGTTGATGCAAGAACATAGTACTAACAGCAGATTCAGGTTGAGGATGTCTTGGATCCTCTACAGGTATGTCAAGACCAAGATACTTAGACAAAACAGGTCTAAATTTCTACATGGCAGATACATTAGATGAAGCATTATCCAAAGTAACAGCAAATACTTTTTCAAAAACACCATAATCACCAAGAACAGATGCAACTCTATCAGCAATGTTTTGTCCATTATGGGAACAATCAATAAGCACAAGACCAAGGACCCTCTTCTCTAGTTGCCAATCAGGATTCATGTAATGAACAACAACACTAAGGCAGTCCTCTTTGGCTTTGCCAGACCATATAACAGAGGTAAGGCACACACAATTAACAGAATCAGAAGCAAGTAGTTCAACAAGTTTACTCTTTCTATCAGAAAACATTTTAGCTAAGTCTCTAGTGGTTGTTTGGGTAGAGACAGCCTGGAACTTAGGATTATGAGCTTTATTAATGTATTCCTCAAATGCAGAAGACTCACCAAAGCTGATAGGTACATCTACCCTAGCAAGCAGTCGACAAAGTTTAGTATGAGCACACATAGGACAGTAATCCCAATTACGCATAGAACCATCAAGATTAAAAGATATCTGAGACTGACTAAGACCCCTAACTTTCTCTCGCCTTTTAGGACATTTATCCCTGTGACGACGGAGGTGGCCAGTGCCAATAGCAGATCTACCAGAATACTGTCGGTGGCAATGGTTGCAGACAACGCCATACCTTATCTTCTTACCGTTGGGACCGTTCTTGAAGAGCTTCTTGAAATCAAGCCACACATCAGAGGTAGAGGGCGTGATACCTGATCCTCGTCGGCGTTCTCACCGTCTTCTTCTCCAGCAACACCTTCATCATCAAGGTCGATGGGTTCCTCTGCGTTAGCGCCAGCTCCACGACCGAAGAGCTCCTCTAGGTCTTCCTCGCCCATGTCGTCGTCGTCGTCATCACCACGGAGGTTGCGCACCCTCTCCATCTCATCAGCCATGACACTAGCCTCCACCGTGCCTGATGAGACAGATGGGGGCCGTGGTCGTAGCCTCAAAACGGAAAAGAGTTAGGGTTAGAACTTAGAATAAGTCAAAGAAGAAGAAGTCAGCAGCAGCTAGGGTCGTTTCTTACCTCGCATTCTCCGGCGCCGTAGAAGGAGCGTCAGCTCTGAGTAGCATCGGATCAGCAGATCTACAAAACAGACATCATAGTTAGGTTTCGAGGTGGGGTGGGGTGGCCGGGTGGGGAAGAAGAGGTGGGGTGGGGACTGGGGAGGTAACCTGGTTCGTCGGAGCTCGGGCTCCATAGCTGCCGGAGGGCGAGACGAAGAAGTGGGGACGATGGCAAGCCGCTGTCGCCCTCGGCCTCGCCCAAGCTCGTCGTCGTTCGCCATGGCTGTTGTGAGGAGAGGCAGAGAGAAGGAGAGTCGAGTCGAGTCGGAGCGGCGAGGGAGTGAGGGAGTGAGGAAATGAATTTAGGGTTCGGGTGGACGGCCGGAGGCGGCTTTTATACGGGACGGGCTCCACGCGTTGGATCCAACGGCTACAATCATCCGGGGCAGAGATCGAACGGTCGACAGGCGCCGATGTCGTGCCTGAGGCGGGCCAGGCCTATTTGCCGTGTCGTGCCTGGGCCGGCCCACGGGCCGAGATGGCGGCCCAAGCAGGGCACTACGACCGGGCCGTGCCTGGCACGAGCACGATGGCCATCGGGCCGAGCCGTTCCTAGGCCGTGTTTTGCCGGGCCGTGCTCGTGTCGTCGGCCCACCGGGCCTGACCCGTTTTGAAAACTATATGTAACAGTAGTATCTTCAAGGATTTATTAAGGCCAACAGAATAGTTCACACGCGTGTCTTCACTCACGGAACTTGGAAAATGGAAGCACCGAAAGGCAGCTTATGGAACACAACTTAGGAAAGGGCGTGCGCCTTGAACGCGTCCATGCAGTCTGGATCGAGCGACACGGAGAGCTGCACCTCGCCGCTGCACCTGCCGCCGCCGAGCACCATCTGCCCATCCTGGATCATCGACACCAGCTCCACGCGGCGAGGCGTTCCCAACCCGAAGTCGGAGGCGTCGTACACGCGGAACCACGGGCTCGCCACGACACACACGAGGCGCTCGAACGGCACGCGGCCGAGCTGCTGCATCCACCGCGCCATTCCTGGCAGCGGCGCCGCCTGCATCTCCGCGACCGCCGCCTGGATCGCCCTCGCCGCTCGCAGGAGCCCCGACGTGGGCAGGAGCTCCCCGGCGTCCGCGCTCGCCAGGCACGAACTGACGCAGTTGCCCAGGTAGCCCTCGCCGACGGGCGGGTCGAGGCGCGTGCGCAGGTCCGCCGGGAACATGAGGTACGTGTCGGCCCCGGCGGCGAAGCCCTTGGACCGCACGAAAGCCGTCCAGCACAGCGCCGACAGTGCCACGAACGTGGACACGGGCGGCACCGGCTTGCTGGGCGCCTCCCCGTCCCCGTCGCCGGCCTCGGCCAGGGCGAGGCCGTCGATGCGCCGCCTTAGCGAGAGGACGTCGTTAGTGCTCAGGTAGAATGTCCGCCGTGCGACGTGGAAACTCCTAGACTGGGGTTTCGTGTTGAAATTAGCACTGTATTCTTCTCAAGTTGAGTCTAAACTATGCATTCGCAAGTAACCATTTTGCGATTTAACATTTGGTATAGGTAGCGTTTTACCCAATGTAATTCCATAGAAATTTTCCAAAAAAACATTGCTTTCGACACAATTATATACTTTAACAGAAATGACAACATCTCATTTTTCCTTTCTAACATAAACTATTTCTTTAAAAATAGCAGTACTGTTAAATTAGAAGAAACAAAGCTTGCAGATGCTGCCAACAAAGCTTGCAGATGCGCGGCTTGTAGTCGCCTGTCCAGTGGGACTCTACCCACCAGGGTCGTTCGTGGTACTGCGCGTTTCCCGCGCACCGGAGGCGGCGAGTCTCACAATCTCTCTTTGCGTGTGTACGGACGCGCATGCGTGTGTGTGCGTGTGGTGTGAGTGTGGTGTGTGTGGGTTGTGTGCGTCCAAAGTTATACCCAGATAAAAAAAAAACAAAGCTTGCAGATGCTGCCCATACCGGAGGTAAGTCTGGCGCGACGGCCATCATCTTGCGCATGAGCTCGTCGCCGTGAGGGTGGAAGACGGCCTCCCGGCCGTAGTGCGGGGGACCCAGAATCTTGGTCACCGGGGAGCCTTCGCGGGAGGCGGAGGCCCACGCCTCCGTGAATCGCCACAGGGCGGTGCCGTCGACGACGGCGTGCAGCACAGAGAGACCGAGCGCCAGGCCGCGGTCGCCGAGCCGCGTGGCCTGCACGGACAGCACGGGCGCCGGGAGCACCCGGGCCTCCAGCTCCGGCACCAGGCCGAGGAACGCCGGGATGTCGAGCGCCTCGTCGCCGGCGAGCCTACGCACGTCCACCTGGCCCCCGGTCACCTCGGCCTCGACGAAGGCCACCCCGGGATCGGAGCAGTCAACGACGTACTCCCCGGTGGTCGTCGTCCCTGCAGTGTTCACCAGCTTCCCGGCGAGGGGGAGGTAGAGCCCAAGCGTGGCCGAGAGGGACCCTTGAGCCGTGCCACTACCATCGAGAACTCGCTGTCGGCATCTCCGGCGCCGGCGGGCAGCTCATACAGGAACACCCGCTGGATAGGGGGCAGCTTTACCCAAGGCACGTCTAGGAAAGAAAGCTTCAAGTGGTCGACACTACCGGCGCCATGGGCCGGTGCCGGGCTTGGCACAACGTGGAATACAGGGAGCACGCGAACGGCAGCTACCGCCGCCGCCGCCGCCGCCGCCGTGCCGGAGATGAGATCGCTCATCGATCCAGATTTATTTCTTTTTTTTTTCCTTACCAAGCAGCGACTTCTGCAAACAGAAAAAAAAAAAAAATCTGTTGCCTCTGTCGAGTACTCCGGCTCGTGCCTTCAAAACATATTGATTGGAGTTGGACCAGGAGAAGAGCATCTCCGACAGCTTATCAATAGTTTTTGATGATCACTGATATTACTTTTCACAACATGTTAGAGAGGTGTTTCAGCATAATAGCAATAATCTTTCTCAATAAATGAGATCCACATGTCTCCTCGATCTATCTCCACCAAACATAGGAGAGATAAATGATAGTTGAAAGTGAGCCCCCAACTATTAGGGGAGATATAACTTCCCTTTATTTGATAAGAGATGAAGGAGATATTAGTGATTACCATAAAAAAAATGAGACTTGTTTCGGTGGTTGTAAAGTATTACCGGTACTTTTGAGTACTTTGTATTTTTTATTTTAATAATCAATTAATTTATGAAAGAAAGTCAAAGAAAAAAAAGAGGAAAGGGTAGATTAGTAATTGGTGGAAGATGGTGCCTTTATGTACAAATACGATGCCTCTATATGTACGGTGTTTTTTCAGTACAATGACTTTTTTATAACAGAGTACGGTGGCTTTGAAGTAGAATCCACGACTCGCTCGGGAAGAAAATATCTACCGAACCAGCCCCCGACCATCCTCTCCGTCGCCGTGATCCAGCCCGCAACCATTTGTCTGCTCCGTCCTCTGGCCAGCACGCAACTCTGGTTTCTCCGATCTCCCGGTTGGTGTCCTTCGGCTCCGGCGCGGACAACACCTCGACACCCTGATCCCGACCCTCCATCCGTCGCGGGAGGCGCGGCTGCCGGCGCCGTCGTGGGAGGCGCGACTGCCAGTTGCGGGAAACGCGGCTGCCGGCGCCGTTGCGGATCCGCGAGCCGAGCGAGCAGCGAGATGTTCTCGCGGACGGGAGGCCGACTTCCTTTTGTTTCGTGTATACACCAAGTTCTTTTTATCTATATTGCAAACTGTGTATACGGAGAAAGAATACATATAGTACACGTACTAACAAGATAAAATTACTAGAGTGTCCTTTATCTTTTTAGAAAAAAAACAAAAAATTATATAAGAATTTATGGAACCGGTCCCACAGATTTTGGTACCGGTCACGCATGTTTTGGTATTTTCCGGTACTTCTTATTTTTTCACCGTTCGATCTGAATCAATGAATGGTCCATATTTCTCCCAACCATCGTAAAACTTGTATAAAAAATACTAGTAGTAAAGAGGAGCCGTTGAAACACCAAATTTGTTTTATCTCCCTAACATGTCAGTTTTATGGGGATATGAGACAGTAAAGGAGAGCTGCTCGAGATAGTGTAAGAGCAAGTATAGTAAGAGATGATAAGCTGGTTGAATGTTGGTTTAGATATCAGAACCAAAAAAACTCTGTGAGAGAAATAAGTAAACCACATATTAATAATGAAGGCTTGACCATTGTATGAGTGAACTGAGAAATAGCTATAAAAATTTCTTACAGACTACAGCTGACTATATTATTAACCTCGCTCTAAGCTACCGCGACGAGTATAGTTGGCCATGTAGCCCGTGGCCCGTCGGCACGGCCCGTGGGCCGGTGTTTTGGCCCGGCATGGGCACGACCCGGCCCGGTGGCCGACGGGCCCGGGCCGGCACGGCCCGAGGCACCAGGCCGTGCCTGGGCCGCCACCCTGGCCCGTGACACGGCCGGTAAATGAAGCGGCCCGATGAGTGGCCCGGTGAAATGTGAAGGCCTGGTGAGAAAAAAAGCAGCAGTTGCAACTTAGCAGGCCAACAACCCATCTTCCCTTCCCTAACCCTACCTGCTGCAGCCCATCTTCCCTCCACCCACCGGCAGCCGCATCCTCTTCCGCACCACTCACGCAGTCGCAGCCCCCTCCCCAATCGCCCTCTGCCTCCTCCACCGTGGGTCCGCAACCGCTGCCCTCCACCTCCACGGCTCTAGCCTCCATCGCAGTCCGCAGGCGCGCAGCCCCTCCCTGCGCCGCGGCCTTCTCCCTCCCGCGCGCCGGCGGCGGCGCGACCTTCTCCCTCGCGTGCAGGCGGCGGCACGGTGCGACCTTCCCTCGCGCGAAGGCGGCGGCGCAGTGCGACCTTCTCCCTCCAGCGCAGGCGGCGACGCGCCCTTTTCCTCCCGCGCGCGGCCTCTGCGAAGACCGAGGAGCGAGCGCGCGAAGCAGCGGCGTCGACTTTCTCCTCCGCGAGTGAGCGCGCGAAGCAGCAGTCGACTTCCTCCGACGTGCTCTGCGGGCTGCCTGCGGCACGCGCGTGCCCACGAGCCGTGCCTTGGGCCGGAGGCCAGGCACGATGCCCGCAGCGGCACGGTCCGACAGGCACGGCGGCCTGTAGAGGCACGAGGCCGGGTCGGCACGGCACGGCCCGATGGCCATCTATAGCGACGAGTCACGGAGAAGACGCATCCCGTCCGGACATGGCAGCGTGACCGCCGGTCCCCACTCTCGTCCACAACGCTCCGGTTCACACTTCACAGTCCTCAGTACTCACACGCTCCCCGTACGTCCAACCCCCCACTCCTGCTGTATATGTTGATTCAAGCCAAAAAAAAAAAAATCTAAACATTTCCTGTTTATACTTAAATATTTTATGTGACGAGTTAAATAAAACTAGATCTTATTTGTCTATGTTCTGACCAATTTTATTCCGAAAACATTTGGAGTCGAACGTCCGTTCTTTTTCAGACGTGGTGTGCGCTCACTCGATTAGGATTAAGACGTTCGTAGAGTTTTAAAAGCAGGCTATGGCACCGCTATAGCTTTCGAAGAGACTCAACGCTAAGCTATTTTATATTTGCCGATATGTTAATTTTTACGGCTATTTACCGCAATAGCACCGTTATTTACCGCTATAGCGCCGCGCTTTTCACTGACAATATCTATAAATTAATTTCCTACTTAACTGAGTATTTTGGACAATTAAATTTCATGAACCATATTGTAATATCATATTGATATTTAGTAATGTTATATATACTTGTAGGACACTAGAAACATATTTATGATCATCAAATTTTATATTTACCATGTTTTTTTGCATCAATTGCCGGTATTTTTTATGTTTTTTTAATAAAAACGCTATCTGTCATAGCATCGCTATAGCGCCGCTATAGCTTTATAGCTGCTGAAAAAAGTTGCCGCTATTTTTTATAGCCTGCTATTTAAAACTTTACGTTCGGGTCTACACATCTCTCTTTCCTTCAGTACCCGCTCATTCCTTGGGTTCTTTTTTGTCACCGCGGTATCACTGTATTCGCCGCACCCACGCCGCAACGCTCCTCTGCCAAGCCGCGTGCCCCTCTGCTTCCTTTCTCTTCTCCTGCTCTGACACGACAATGTCCCAGGCGAGAGCGAGCTCTAATCCGCACAACCACCCTCGATGACCCCGTTTCGCTTCTTTGGTCAGATAGTCCTGGCCTCATCTCTGGTGCGAAGACGAGCATGACCATAGCAGTGGCCCCGTGTGGGCTCATATCTGGTGTAGTCACGCAGCTTCGACACAGGCGCGCGGCCTTGCCCAGCCCACGTCTTCCACCGGCTTTACATCCCAGATCCTGCCCTCTAATCTGGCCGCGACCATGGTGGGGTCGGTATCAGGACAACAACCATGGATCAGAGCCAACCATATTTCTTGTTTTTCATTTGTCTTACAATACATGTTGCAAGTGTTGTATTCAGTTGTTTCAAAAATAGATCGAGTGTTACATCTCTGTCCTACTTTCTACTTCCCTCTCTTTGCCTTGGCGCCTCTTTCTACTCCCGGTGTCAGCTAGTCATCCGCTCTCCCCTTGTCTTGTTCTCGGTGCTATTGTAGCCACCTACTGCAACCGTTGACTACGTGCATGTGCATGAGCAGCGGAGGACATGAGCAGAGGACTCCCCGCGTGCAGTCAGGCGATGCAGAGTGATTGAAAGGTCCTAAATGGTTAGAGGATAGGTGAATAGTCTAATAAAAATTCTACAATAACACTAAATAACTTTGTTAGTAAACTAAATGGCGAAGCACAAGTTGCGTTAACTCTAAGTCAAATGCAAGCCACATATTCACAATTCTAGATGCGAACTGAGCGTAGCTCAGCTGGTTAGGTTCCTTGTGGTGGAACCTGCACACCCGGGTTCAAGTCCTCGACTTGCACGGGTGTTCGTATTTTCCTGGATTTATTCCAGGATTTAACGGCGCTATTCTTTCAGTGGTAGGCGACGTGCCCGTCGACAGCGAGACGCCTGTGGTGACTTCGTCAATCTCGAAATTTACCGGTCAAACTTGGTTCTTCGGAGGTGCTCATAGGGGTAGGGTGAATGCGTGCTCGTGTTTACGAGCGTCCGCGTCTGTAACTGGGTCTCGCAAAAAAAATTCACAATTCTAGATAATTATGATCTCTATTGTCACACAATGGCTAGGTTGCTAGATTAAAACTATGTGAACAATATGAACAAATGAATATACCACTCTACACAATTTGCAAAGGTCTAACAACGAATAGATACAATTACTACTATCAACAAAAAGACAAGGAAAGTACAAGAGATAGAGTAAAATATACAAGTCGGACAAGTGATCAATACAATAGATATCAAATGAAATCCACGGAGACAATGTGACACAAAGATTTTTTACCCGAGGTTCATTTGCTTGCCGGCAAGTTACGTCCTCGTTGTAGCGATTCACCCACTCGGAGGTTCACGAGCTAATTGGTATCACACGCCAAACCCTCAATAGGATGACACACAACAACACTACAAGATAGGGATCCACAAGCTACGAGCAATCCACTAAAGTTATCTTTTACGATCTCTCACAGGAAAGGCACAAGAACCCCTCACAAATCACTGATCGGAGCCGGAAACAATCACCATCTTATCTATAATTAATCAAATTTGAGATACTAAACCATAACATTATACTATATGTTTTAAGATAGAGGGAGTACATACTATCAGCATTTTAAAATTTATACTCCCTCCGTATCAGAAACAGATGTCGTTTTGGATAAGGTTTGAGTCAAAGATTGAAAATATAAATCATAAATAAATTTTAAATTATTAAGTTTAGAGATGTAAAAATCATATAAATAAATTTATCTTGAAAAGGTACTTTCATAAAAATATACATATACCACTTTGCAACAAAATATTTGAAAGAAATAATTAGTCAAAGTTATATTTTGAAGACCATATCGTTATCGTAAATGACATCTAAAAACGATAGAGGGGAAGTATATATTTGTAAATGTAAAATAACTGACACACAACTTACGTGTCCTCTCATCATGCTAGTCGTTCAGTCTTCGTATCATAACGCTCTACGTTCGTCGCTTAGTTCCGCTCTGTTTGTGACTTTGTGCCACGTGTACTGTTGTTAGGTGACGTAGCCCACGCACACGTACTAGACGAGGACTGGACGAGGCAGCCGTGGCACGGCAGCAGCACCACACAGCGCGTGGCGTGTGCAGTCTGGCAATGCGTGCTGGCGGTGGACTGTGGTGGTGGTGGATAGAATTGTAGCTAGCGATAGGCAGCAAAGCAAACCACCGTGCCATCGTCTCGTCTTTGTGTTGCGCCGCTGCTTAAACAAGCGCCAGGAGAAGGCTGCGGCACGCGTCCCCCTCCGTCTCCAGCCCCCACCCATCTCAAAACCCTAGCAACGGCGCCTCCATCCCTACCCGAAATCCCAATCCAAGTCCGATCCCCCGGCGGCGAGGCCCCCCCCGCGCGCCGATTCGTCCTCGCAGATCGGCGGGCGCGGCAGATTCAGATTCGGGTCCGCGGTTCGCTCGAGTCGCCTCGCCGGGGTCCACCGCGGCGGTCGGGGAGCATGGTGGGAGGGGGGAGGCGGGGCGGAGCGGCGGATGAGGTGAAGCTCAACACCGGCAACGTGTTTGCGGCGCTCGAGTCCCTCAAGAAGAAGAAGAAGGGCGACAAGGGCAAGGCGGCCGGGTCGTCCTCCAGGAAGAAGCACGGCGACGGGGTCGCTCAGCAGCAGGAGCCGCCGCAGAAGGAGCTCTTCTGGGCGCCCGCGCCGCTCACCACCAAGTCTGGGCTGACGTCGAGGACGACGACGACGACGACTACTTCGCCACCACCGCGCCGCCGCGCCCGTCTGGAGCACCGCCGACGAGCCCGCCAAGGAGGACGAGGACGTCGATGATGCTGTCCGCGCCGCCCTTCAGGAGGTCTATTTCCCCCACCTTCTCCATGCGCCTTGTGATTTGGTTGTGGAATGCCCCTATGAAATGTTCTTCTACCTTCAAACTGTTCGTTGCTGTTTATGGAATGCCTCTATGAAATGTTCTTATACCTCAGACTGTTTGTTGCCGCTTAATCTATGCGTACTGGTTGGTTGACAGTTGGTGCGGAATCCTTGGAGTAAGGGCATGCAAAATTCTTTAGGTTTACGCGTGCATTATGCTGTTTAGTAACGGATGCAATTATTCCCTTGTCCATGTGTCGTGTGCGCAATATGGCAATCAATTGTTGGTGTAGTTATTGAATCGCTAAATTTCAGCTGCAAAGTGCTGTAGGCATACCACGTGAATGACTTTGTCCTTTGATTTTGGTGATAGAAGGATTGTCTTGATGTACAGCATATGCTTAGGAGCTTAGCTGACAAACTGACACGGTGTAGTTACGTCGCATAAGCAGAATTGGGCAAATCGGTGTATTAATGCCCATATTGGTATATATAACCCATATTGTCCTTTTTTAGCAATTAATGGATTCAGCAATGAGTGTGAGAATGCTGGTTGACTGTATGATATCGTATACTGACAGAAAAGAATTAAGAGGCTCGTCGTGTGTATGGACGTTTTCTTCACTACCTTTAGGATTCCAGTTTTAATTAGCTGTGGTCTAAAGGAGCATAATGCAGTTGGGAGCTACAGTGATGCTCTTTACAAGATGTGTTTGTACTAATACCGTTGGAGATAAACCACCTCCTAAAGAAAAGGGAACAAGCACCTCGGACAGGGACTTGTTCCAACTTTTTATATATCCTGGCTAAGCAAGTGATTTGGAAATGGTTAGACATGACAGATGCCGCTTGTCTGTCATATCAAATGGTTGTTGTTCTACTTGTTTCTGTCAGAAATTTTGCTTTGAACTTGAACTTTGTTAAGGCGAAGTATAATTTATTCATGTTGAGGGAGATGGAACATGTTTGGCTGATTGTCCTTATAGTTGGCCTCTCTGATAGTATTCTTAGATGTATTTGCTTCTGTATATGCTGCAGGACATTGAGAGTGATGATGAGGACGCTGATGATGAGGTTGATGATGGAGCTGAGGATGAACCTGAGCATGAAGCGGAAGATGCCCCAGCTGAGCCTGCTATCAAGATAGCTGCAGCCCCGGCTGCGCCACCCAAAGATACAGAAAGGCAGCTGTCTAAAAAGGAATTGAAAAAAAAGGAACTAGCAGAACTTGATGCAGTGTTGGCTGAGCTGGGACTTTCTGGGAATTCGAGTAGTGCTGCAGGATGGTAAGAATCATACATACTGCCCACTAAAACCGCTTTATCTCAATAGCTCTCTTGTGTGGTTTTGTTGTTTGTATGGACTCAATTTTCTCATGCTATATTTTCTTGCAGCTGAGAAAAAAGGTGCCAACCAAACTGGTGATGCAGAGAAAAAGGAAGATGCTCCTGCCCCTTCGGAGAGCAAGACCTCCAAGAAGAAGAAAAAGAAGGACAAGAGTTTAAAGGAGGGAAAAGAAACACAAGAAGCAGCTGATGGGTCAGAGGAGACTGCCAGTGCAGGACCTGATGAAGATACCGCTGCTGTGGACGTGAAGGAGCGCCTAAAGAAGATGGCTTCAATGAAGAAGAAGAAATCGAGCAAAGAGATGGACGCAGCTGCCAAAATTGCCGCTGCCGAGGCTGCAGCGAGGAGCGCAAGGCTTGCAGCAGCCAAGAAGAAAGAGAAGAGTCATTACAACCAGCAGCCCGTGCGGTAAATGGGCATAAAGTTTTGGGTGCTCTGAGTTTGATATCCCCTTGTTTTTGGACTCACAATAAAACTTTTTTTGAGTTGTATTTATGACTGGGAAGTGCCTTTCTGAGTTTTATTTCAGAATTCATGAAAGGCCTTTGTGGTTGCAAAACGGTGGTGTAATTGTGTTTTAAATTGTTCACTCCAATGAAAACTTCATGGACAACATGGTCAATCAGGGCGCGCCTCCTGTAGTCCCATGTCCCAATTCTTGTATTGTTGCGGTGGCTACACTCGTGCCTTTGCTACTGACTTACTGAGTTGTCTAGACAGCAACAATGTGTTATTTATTTATTTAACCATTAGATAAAGACCTAAAACGTTCACCTCTTTTTCTATCTTTAGCCTTTTTCATCTACCATAAGCACAAATCATAAGAGATAATTTTTTTCCTATAATAAAAAGATAATTTATAATTTTTTTTCTCGTATCAGCAGAATTATAGAGAATTTTTTTCTTATGAAAGGATAATTTATATTTTTTCCCCTCATATCAGCAGAATTATAGAAAAAATTCTGTGTTGGAATGATATGTGAGTCCTATTATCATAGGCACAAAAATTCGAGTATTGCATTGCTATTCCTCTTTCTATTCCTATAGAATAAATACAGTACCTTGAGGCGTTTTGGAACGTTGGATTTTTAAAAATTGATTTGTTTCTCTATGTTTCCACTATGGGATTTAATTGATTTTTGTTAAATTTTTGTATAATTCCTCTGTTCTAAATAGATCCTGAATATTGCCCTCATTGTTCTACACTTCTACGGAATAACATATTCGTTACTCTAGTTCTATGTTGTGCAATTCTATGCAAATAACATATTCGTCGCTCTACAGTTCTATGTTGTGCAATTCTATGCAAATAACACATTCGTCGCTCTACAGTTCTATGTTGGAATATATCTACAGTTCTATGTTGGAATAAATATTCATTGCTTTACAATTCTATGCAAATAACGTATCAACCTATTCGTTTGAGTTTATCAGCTAGAAACTTAGAATCAGTCCTATTTTTTTTTAGCTGGGGAATAATAATTTTGTCACACAAATCAGCCGAAATAACATGATTTGTAAGTTTTAATTTAATGGCATACCACTACTACTCAAACATATTAGACCTTGTTTAGTTTCTACTGTAATTTTTTTACACATCACATCGAATGTTAAACGCATGCATGAATTATTAAAATAAACTAAAAAATAATTAATTGCACAAATTGTGATAACTTTGCGAGACAATTTTAAGCCTAATTAGTCAATAATTTAACAATATTATGCTACAGTAAATATGTGCTAATTATGGATTGATTAGTCTTAATAATTCGTCTCATAGTTTTTAAACAGAACATGTTATTTGTTTTTTTATTAATTTATTTTTAATAAATTAAATTAGTGCCGGAACATTCAATGTGACAAGGCTAATATGCGGATGCATAGCGTTTCGTATTTTTTGCTGAAAAGGTGCGACCAATTTCGTTGAGATTCATGTGAGTTGTGAGCCCACTTGATAAATTGACAGTCCTGCCTTGTGCAAGCTAGTGTAACCTTTTTTGCAATTGGACAAACGATCACTCGCATTGCATACGGTAGATCGGTTGATTAGATACGACGACTCCTAAAAACAAAAGAAACCAAATTCTAAGAAACCATTACCTTACCCTACCCAAAGAGTCAAAAATCAAAAAAGAAAAGAAAGAGGGATAGAACTATAGAAGAAAACTGAGGCTAGGCGAGGCGTGGAAGCGAAAGCTGGGCCTTTTGTTTTAGCTTATTATTAGGCAAAAAAAATTGCTAGAATTCAAACTCGAGAACGAGAAGACACTCCGCACGAGGGCCGGACCAGGCCAGGCCACGCAACGCAAAGAGGAAGCCAGCAGCGCGACGACGAAACGTCCCCAGCGAAAGGCAACTAGGCAAGCATCTCCCTCGCATCGCATCCCTTGTCGCCTCGCCCCGCGCCCAGAGCCCCAGATCACCACTCTCCCCTCCCTCCCTTCCTCTCGCCGCACGCAAATGGTCACCTAGGCGCGCGACGCCGACGCGCCGCTCGCTCCCCACCCAATGTCGCACTGCCTCCGCGCCTCACTCTTCCTCGCACCGCCGTCGCCCTTCCTCTTCTCCCACTGCCCATCTCCGCGCCGGCGACGGCGCCCGCGCGGCCGCAGCCTCCACCTGACCTCGCGCCCCTCCTCACCTCGCCCGCTTCGACCCGCCGCGGCTGCTCCGCCTCAAGGTTTCGGACTCCAGCGACTCCCCCGCCGAGGCCGCCCACGCGCACGCCCGCCACAGCAACCATCGCGCCCGCGCCCACCACAGCCCCGCGCCGTCGCTGCTCCCGGGGCCGCGGGACCTGATCGCCTCGCTCGCGCCAGTATGGCGGGAGGGACTCTTCCTCGTGCGCTGCTCCGTCTTCGCCGCCGTGGTCTCCGTCGCCGCCGCGCTCTCCTGGGTCGCGCAGCTCCGGGCCCGCTCCTTTGTCGAGGCCCGCCTCCTGCCCGCGGCCTGCACCGCGCTCAGCGAGTACCTCCAGCGGGAGGTCCGCCTCGGCAAGGTGCGCAGCGTCTCGCCGCTCGGGATCACGCTGCAGACCTGCTCCATCGGCCCGCACGCGGAGGAGTTCTCCTGCGCCGAGGTGCCCGTCATGAAGATTAGGGTACGCCCCTTCGCCAGCATCAGGAGGGGAAGGGTCGTCGTGGACGCCGTGCTGTCGAGCCCTCTGCGCTGGTGGCACAGAAGAAGGATTTCTCGTGGCTCGGGATTCCCCCGCCGTCCGAGGGCGCGGTCAAGAGGCACTCCGGGGAGGAGGGCATAGACTACCGCACCAAGACGAGGAGGCTTGCCAGGGAGAAGGCCGCGGAGCAATGGAACGAGGAGAGGGATAACGCCGCAAGGGAAGCCGCTGAAAAGGGATACACCATTCCGAGTGGCCAATCGGTTTCTCTGTCCACTAATGAGATTTTGGAGGTTGATGGGCGTACTGAGATCGGGAAGTCCAGTCCACCCATTTGCGCCGATGAAATGCATAAGAAGGATCATCACTTGGCAACAGGCATCGACTCTGGTTCAAAGCATGCAGATTTGGAGAAATCTTTTGGCTTCAAATCGCGCATTCCAGGGATAACCTGTGGTCTAGGTGATTTCAAGCCCTAGTAAGCTCAGGTACAGGAGGAAGGCTCTCAGTAAGGTGGTTCCAGATGTTGACAATTCTTCTCAGCAAAGGATTCTTAGACGCAGTGCGGATGCTGCTGTAGCATATTTTCAGAACACAGTTCGCATTAATATTGATGACTCATCCCCTGGACCAGGAAAAGGCTCATGATGGTGGTCATGCCAATGTTGGTGGCAGTGGAATCACTTCAAATGATGAAACTGTCAGCAACTTGAGACTGCATCAAGAGTTGGGCTGAATCCTAATCGGATAATCAACTATCTTGTCAGTGCATGTCCAAGTAATTTGGATAACAACTTGTTACTATGTCACAATTTGGAAGATCTGCAGATCGGTCAGGCCAAGAATCCTTCTGAAAATAAACAGCAAGAGACTATTTTTGGTAATTTTGGTTCATGCACGCATGCTCACAACTGGGTGCCATTTTGGCCGTTCCAATTAAAGAGTTTTCCTGTCAGTTTTAATGCACCATGTGCATCTCTGGACGTCCAAATTGAGAAACTGAAGTCACAATTTGCTATTAGTCCTGGAGATTTCTCTGCTGAACTTACAGAAGGGGTTAGTCAGATCCATCCTGGTGGCGTTCAGCATGCACTTCCCATCACCCTTGATTCTGTTTATTTCAATGGAGGGAACTTCATGCTTCTGGGATATGGTGATCAAGAACCCAGGTGTGACGTCTTTATTTTTCCTGTAGTTTTTTAATCTTTCTAGCACATTATCTCCAACCAACTTGCGACATTGTGAGCAATAAATATTTTGAACTTAGGCATTCATATTTGTATTAACCTATCTTATAAATTACCACTCCACAATAAAGTTGCTAAAGCATCACACTCACAGTCTGGGTATGCAGAATGCACTGTAACTTATCTTACCCTAGTCTGCCAGCACAATTCTGTATTATTTTGAAATGTAAGTTATGCTGTAGGCCTGAGACTAATTTCAGTTTTATCATATGTAGTATTGACATTTTTAAATGGCCCCACTACTTTATTTGCGCTGACTGCATGCACATTGTAGAGAAATGAAGCATGCTAGTGGACATGTCAAGTTCAAAAACAATTATAATCGTGTACACGTGCATGCAACTGGGAATTGCATGGAGTGGAGGCAAGACCGAACTTCTCAAGGAGGGGGTTATCTTTCTACAGATGTATTTGTTGACATAGCTGAGCAAACATGGCATGCTAATCTCAATGTAGTCGATGCATTTGCTCCGGTAATGATACCGCTTTTATGATTTATGTTTTACCATACTTTATCATCTAATTTTGTCTGCTTAACAACAAATGATTTGAAAGTTTAGTTTCTGTGTTGAAAAGGAGTTTTCATGTGCAGCTGTTTGAGAGAATTTTAGAAATACCTGTTGTTTGGCACAAAGGAAGAGCTACCGGTGAGGTACTTTGCTAAGCATGATCTCTTACATGTTCTTTTCCCACTGCTTGCTACATTTTCTTGTTTTTGAAAACAAGATGACATGTGACTTTCACATGCTCTGGATGAGTGGCTGAACTTAATAGGGTTCACCAATCTCTCATGAAGCTTTCTTATGCCATGCTTGACCATTTAGTTTACTTATTACAGGTGCATATCTGTATGTCAAAAGATGACAGTTTTCCAAGCATTCATGGTCAGCTTGATGTGAAAGGTCTAGCCTTTCAGATATTGGATGCCCCATCATCATTTTCTGTACGTTTACATTTAACCCCATGTATTCGATGGAATAAAGTCTTTGGAAATACTAGTGCTGGAAAGATTGCAAATGTGTAGTTACCACCCTTAATAATAAGCCTGAATACATTCAGGATGTAGTGGCAAAACTATCATTCCGTGGTCAAAGAGTATTTCTGCACAATGCAAGTGGGTGGTTTGGTGACGCTCCAGTTGAAGCTTCTGGAGATTTGGGACTAAATCCTGAGGACGGAGAGTTTCATCTAATGTGCCAGGTACCATAAACTGTTCTAATTACATACGCGGAGTCATCTCATATACAGAGTTTCCTGAACACCAATGCTTACATCTTTTGGTAACTTTTATTCTCTTTTAGGTTCCATCTGTTGAAGTTAATGCACTTATGAGGACAATGAAAATGAAACCTCTAATGTTCCCGGTATGACATCCTCTCTCTCCCACTCCCTCTCCCACTCGTCCTATCCCTCTTCCACTCCCTCTCCCTCTCTCTCTCTCTGGTACTCCCTATGTTCACTATAATATTTGTCCATAGCATACCATGCCATAGACCAAACCATGTGGAAGTATTCTAATAGCGATATCTTCTATGACAAACGACATGGAATATTTTCTCTCAAATGCTATGGACAAACATAGTAAAACGGAGAGGGTAATATCATATTCCAGTTCTGCATGCATCTGGATTGATCTCTTTTGACTCAATTTCTTGGTGATATATGGAAATGTCATAGATGGTTCAACTATAGTATGGTAAAAATAAATTTAAATATACTAGTTTGAATTAAGAAACAAAAGGCAAGGATATTATTGATTAGTTTTGTAAGGAATATCATATTGTGAATTAGTTTTACACTACCCTATTCAGTGTGAGAATTTACATTTTGAGCGAAAAACTATGGTCATCTAAATTGAACATGCAACATGTCTTGTAGAGCGAGTAAAGATAAGATGTTGATATACTCTATTTGTATGGTCATCATCCTATGGACAAATAATTAACTGGTTAACCCATTTGTGTTTATATTGATGGCTGAATTCACTTATTTGTATGGCTACAGTTGCTATTCTCCACCTCAAAAAGGAAAAAAAAATCGACAACAGCATATTGCTTTGGTTCTTAACATGAAAATAATTAGCCTCTGGATGTAGCAAAATTGTAGTTTAAATTATCATTGTGGGTTATGGATCTTTCATTTTTTTTTCTGTGCATAATGATTTGGAATGGTCCCTAGTCATGATGTAATGTGTTTCCATACCTTTATGCCCCATGTTTCTGTTTGCCCTTTTATGACTTGACTTGACTTGACTTCTCATACCACAACCTAATCTGTTCAGTTGGCCGGTTCTGTTACTGCTGTATTTAACTGTCAAGGACCCCTTGATGCTCCTGTTTTTGTTGGAAGTGGGATTGTCTCAAGGAAGTCTTTTTCAGTATCTGGTATGCCTCCATCTGCAGCTTCTGAAGCTGTGATGCAAAACAAAGAGGCTGGTGCAGTTGCTGCATTTGATCATATTCCATTCTCTCATGTATCGGCCAATTTTACATTCAACCTTGACAACTCCGTGAGTACAAATATAGTCATCATTCTTGCAACTTTGGAAGTTTAAAGTTTAGCCACTATTCTCTCTCTTAGTTCTCATCCCTGGATGCAGGTTGCTGATTTATATGGTATTAGAGCATGCCTATTGGATGGCGGAGAAATTCGAGGGGCTGGTAATGCATGGATTTGCCCAGAGGTATTGCTGTTGTGCAGTGTCTTGCACTTCCATTCAGTCACCCCTGTGTTTGATTGAGTCAGACTAATTTCTTTCTACTTCTACTATAGTGTCTTGACTGTCTTCAGTTTGCGCCAAATTGCCATTGCTGATGAGAACTAAGTGAAAGATTTTGGATTATGATGGATAGATGATGATATAATAACAAATCAAAAATGAAAATTTGTATAAAATGATATAAATTCAGTACAATTCACAAAGGGCATTCATTAGGACCATAAGTTGTCCACAACATCTGAAATGCTATAACAAATATAGTTGCTGCCCATCAAAGTCATTCTATTGCTCATTTCCTTGGGGTTGCAGTGAATGTCAATTGTTGAGAGCTTAGCAAACAACTACAAATCACAGCCTATATTTATTGCTGTCTTCCTTATAACAAGTAAAATAACAGCAGTGTGCTCCAAGAAAGTCAAGCATAAATTTGCAGTCTTGTTACTTTAATCCATTATAGTTAAGCTACAGTTTCTCAACAATACAAGTACAAGTAATGACATTGTTTAAAATATAGTTATATATTCAATCTTTACAGGGGGAAGGTGATGATTCTGCTATGGATATTAATTTGTCTGGGACCATTCTACTTGATAAAGTCTTGCGTCGTTACATTCCTGGAGGAATCCAGTTGATTCCTCTCAAGATTGGAGAGCTCAATGGAGAGACTAGACTTTCTGGTTCCCTTATTAGACCGTGAGTCTCTTAAATTTAGTGTCAACTGTCCTACTTTTCTTGTTAATCTTTTAACAGCAATTTTTTTACAGGAAGTTTGATATCAAATGGGCTGCACCAAATGCAGAAGATTCTTTTTCAGATGCACGTGGCAATATTGTTATTGCACATGATTATTTTATGGTCAACTCTTCATCAGTTTCCTTTGATTTAAATACTCGAGTTCAAACATCATATATTAACGACTACTTGTTGAACAAGGAGACTTATCAAATGAAAAACATAATGCCAGTAATTGTGGAGGGTGTTGATTTGGATTTACGTATGCGAGGCTTTGAGTTTGCTCATAGCCTCCTCAATACCTTTTGATTCACCACGACCATTACATTTGAAAGCATCTGGAAGGGTGAAATTTCAAGGAAAATCATGAAATCTAGCAATATAACTGATGACAATACCAATGGTGTTCTTCAAAGTAACATTGACAAAAATAAGCTTGAGACCAATGCGTCAAAGCTTGTAGGCGACATATCTCTTTCTGGAATTAAACTCAACCAGCTCATGCTAGCGCCACAGTCTACTGGTTCCCTTTCCATATCACGAGATTCTATGATGGTAATTTCTTATCAAATTGTTTGTTTCCTGTGGTCATCCCCCATATCCAGCTTCTTTTGATTCTATATTACTTACTATAGTCAAATTCAGTTTTTTTCCTTTTCTGCTTGCACGTGTATTAGATTTATGTAGCCATGACCGAAAGCAAATTTTAAATACAAGGATAGAAGTTCTGAATAAACCATGTCCTTCATTTGTTTATTTTTATCAAACTTTGGGTATCCATATGCATTCAACATCATTTTCTTTCCAAGTTAATTGACGTCCCTTTCTGATAATTATACCGTGTTTATACTACTTTATCAGATTACATTTGAAATAGTAATCTTAACATGGTACTGCAGAAACTTTGTCAAAGAGACTTCATTGGAATAATAGCAAATCATAATTTTGAGACTTTAAGGGATCTTTAGTTCCATATCCATTGGTTCTACACAAAGCAAACTGGTTTTCTTGAATGCATATGATTTGTTGCACATGAAGTTTTACTCTAAAAAGCTGGATAGAGCTTGCAATATGTTTGTTCTATGTTGATTTTAGTTTGGTATCTGTATGAACTTCACTGTGTGGTTCCTGCTCATTTTCCTGGTTCCTGTTTATTTTCCTCTTACATTCTCTATTCCCTGGTCAAGCAGTTGAATGCTACTGGCAGGCCTGATGAAAATTTTTCCATAGAAGTGAATGGACCATTGCTTTTCACTTCAAATGAGGCTATTCAAGATGTAAGGCTTCTGTCAATTCCTCCAAAAGGGCCAACTGAGATCTAATATCTGTTATCATCCTGAGAATTTGACCAGTCTAGAGGTACACCACTGATATGTTTGTATTTTACTTGCCAATGGTTATTACGGATCACTATAGATTTTAGGAGTCTATTAAAACTTTTAATATGGCATGTATTTTTGAAGCAAATATGACATGATTTTGAGCCTTGTTCCTGGTTTTGAAGGTTCGGAATTTGACACTTGATGAGCTGGAGTTTGCTTCATTGCGCGGATTTGTTCAGAAGGTAATAATATTTATAATAATGTGACATATTATGTTTTGTTTATGTATTTTTGTTGTAGGGCAATGGGCAGGTTGACCTATGAGTTTTATCTGTTTATTAGATCTCTTTGGTTGTGCAGCTGTGCCATATACCTATGACTAAATTACTCGCGTATCACAATCATCTCCGTAGAGGACGACTGCCGGTGGAGGAGGAGGCCGTAGTCAGCAGTCCCGCGGAGGTAGCGGAGGAGACGCTTAAGAGCGGTAAGGTGTGGCTCCCGGGGATCATGCATGTGGAGACAGATCTGCTGAACAGCATAGGTGATGTCCGGCCTGGTGAAGGTGAGGTCCTGAAGCGCAGCGCACCAGCAAGACTCCGGTATGCAGTAGGATCGGCCACTGGAGGGCCCTCAGACTCAGACAGCTTGCCCTGTGTGTCAACCGGAGTGGCACAGGGGTTGCAATCAGTCATCCCAGCGCGCTCCAAGATATCCCGAGTGTACTGCCTCTGGTGAAGAAGGACCCCGGCAGGATGAGGCTCAACTGTAACCCCAAGGAAGTGGTGGAGCACACCCAGATCCTTCATAGCAAACTCCTGCTGAAGAGAGCTGATAATCCGGCGAAGGAGTGACTCACTGGAGGCCGTGAGGACAATGTCATCCACATAGAGCAGCAGATACGCAGTCTCAGCTCCACGGTGATAGATATACAGAGAGGTGTCTGACTTGGCCTCCACAAAACCCAGTGTCCGGAGAAAAGTGGCAAACCGATGATTCCACGCCCGAGGAGCCTGCTTGAGGCCATAGAGAGACCGGTTGAGCCGGCACACCATGTCAGGACGAGAGGAGTCAACAAACCCGGCCGGCTGACTGCAGTACACTGTCTCTGTGAGAAGACCATGCAGAAAGACATTCTTCACATCCAACTGATGCACAGGCTAGGAGCGAGTGAGAGCTAGAGAGAGCACTGTGCGGATGGTGGCCGGCTTCACCACTGGGCTGAACGTCTCATCATAGTCAACTCCAGGACGCTGAGTGAAACCCCGAAGAACCCAGCGAGCCTTGTACCGCTCCAAAGTGCCATCAGCCCGACGCTTGTGTGTCCAGATCCACTTGCCGGTGACAACGTTGGCACCCGAGGGACGGGGCACCAGCTCCAACGTCTGGTTGGCGAGGAGCGCCGCGTACTCCTCCATCGCACGGCGCCAGTGAGGATCCAACAAGGCCTCACGGACGGAAGAAGGTACTGGAGAGACCTGCGAGTCCCCGGGCACCGCCGCAAGGGCCCGGGCTGCAGGGTACCAGCCGCGTGCCGCGTCACCATAGGGTGAACATGCTGCGAGTGTCGGTGAAGGAGCGGCGGGTGGTACACCGCGTCGTGACACGAGCAGCCGGTGGCCGAGGCGGTGGTGTCGGTGTCGTTGGCGGAGAGGAGGCTACGGGTGAGGGCGACGGCCCCGGCGAAGGAGTCACCGGTGGCGGCGGCGACGCCATCCGTGCACGGCGCCGGTAGACAAGCGCCGGCTGGGCGTAGCGTGCCGGTGGTGCTGTAGTCGACGGCCCGGGACCCGCGTCAGGCGCAGTGCCGGTGGCCGCGCCACGACGCTGGTAGATGAGCGCCGGCTCGGCAAAGCGTGTCGGTGGTGCTGGACTCGACGGCCCGGGAACCACACCCGGAGCGGCGACGGGGGCCGTCCAGCGGCGCTGGTAGACCAACGCCGGCTGAGCAAAGCGGCTAGGTGGCGCATGAGCAACCGGCTCGGGACCCGCGTCAGGAACAGCGACGGGGGCCGAGGACCCCTCCAGGCCCGGGCAAGGAGCAGGGCCGAGGTGGTCGCGGGCGGGCGGGCGAGCTGGGGCACGGCTCCGGCGACGGGCACGGTGTAGCAGTACCTGCAGGAGAGAACCGAAAAGGTGGCTCGACCACCGTGTCAGTGGGAAACAACGAGGAGACGTCAAGATCCGGGGTGGAAGTGGCGGGCACGGTGTAGCAGTACCTGCAGGAGAGAACCGAAAAGGTGGCTCGACCACCATGTCAGTGGGAAACAACGAGGAGACGTCAAGATCCAGGGTGGAAGTGGGGGTGGTGGTAGCGGAGTAGGGGAAGACAGACTCATCAAACACCACATGGCGAGAGATGAGAACCCGACGGGAGGTAAGGTCAAAGCACCGGTACCCCTTGTGATCGGGGAGTACCCGAGGAAGACACAAGGAAGACACAGAGAGTGGACCGGATGGGCCGGGATCGCGCCCGCGGCGGAGCTGTAGGCGCTGGGGAAGCCCACACCGGGGCTGCAGGCCGCGCCTGCGCCAGGAAATCCCGCATCGGGGCTGCAGGCCGCGCTGGGTGCTGGTGCAGGCCGCGCCCGTGCTGGGGAAACCCGCGCTGGGGCTGCAGGCCGCGCCCGCGCTGAGGGCTGGAGCCGCCGTGCCCGCGCCGGGAAGAAGGGCGGCGGCGGCAGGTGGCGGCTGGGAGAGGGTTGGAGCCCGCACGCGCGCGGCGGGAACGCCCGCGCCCAGGGCGCCGGGCTCGCTCGCAGCGACGGTGGCACGCTCAGCCGCGGTCAGGGCGGCACCGGGAAGGACGGCGGCCCAGGACGAGTAAGAGAGGGGAGGAGGCGGCGGCGGCTGGCCGGCGGCCATGGCGGTTGCTGGAAGGGAGGCGCCGTGGCTGCTGGAAGAGATGCGCCGAGCAGAGGCGGAGGAGAGGCGCCGGCGGCTGCAGGCCCGCCCAGCCGCGAGCGCGCTCCGGAGACGAGAGCAGGAGCGCGAGGGAGGAGGCCGGGAAAGGCTCCCGCGCCCAGGCCGGCGCCTGTGTCCGCGCCGACGGCCGCACCTGCTCCCGCGCCGCTCAGGCCGCCGCGAGTGGCCGCGCCCGCTCGCGCAGCGCCGGGAAGGATGCCCAGGCCGGCGCCGACGCCCGGGCCTGTGCCAGCGCCAGGAGCGCTCGTGGCCGCGGCGGCGGCGCCCGCGCAGGCGGCGTCCGCGACAACAGCTCCCGCGCCTGCGGCTGTGACCATGGCAGGGCCGCTGTGCAGCGCGCCGGACGCGAGGATGCGACGTGCGCCCAGGAGCAAGGAAGGGAGGGGAAGGAGGAGGGAGAGGTGGGAGGAGGGGGGCCGTCGGCCATGGTCGGCGGCGCCAGTGGAGGCGGCGGCTGCTGCAGGGAAGGGAGGGAGGGAGGTGAGGAAACCCTAGCTCGATACCATGTTGAATTATTCATTATTGATTAAGCATAACCCTAACAAGGGTAGCAATATAGGTTCCATACATGGGCTCATGGGCCTTACCACATGGGCCATATACTCATACTCCAACAATATCTTCTCTTGAGATTGCCACATTTTACATTTTCTAAGAGAGATTGTCTTAAGCCTCTTTGGATATGTTATGTTAGTGTAGCCATTGACAATACCCAACAATGATGACGACAACAGTGCTTTTAACCCCAAGCAAGCTGTTGTAGACAGGAGAGCCACCTGAATCATCAAAAATATGCAGTAGACTAATAATGTTATACTATGATTATGTTAACAAAGTTTAAATTTACATATTGCAGTACACTAATAATGTTATACTATGACCATGTTAACAAAGTTCAAATTTACATGTTGAGTTGAAAATGTGGCGTGGCGATTTGCGGTGATATAACTTTCTTGTGTACTGCTATTTTTAGGTTGCCTATTGTTCACCACTTATGTATTTGTTTTGTTACTTCTGCAATGCCTTTTGTCTTCTATTACTATAGCATTTTTCTGTTACTTTTGCCCATTGTTGTACTTTTTTTTTCTTTACTTTTGTTGGGATGTTGTGGCCATACAGGTTGAACCTTGAAGATTCAAAACACTAATCTTTGTTAGTGGAGTAATCTCCTATTGTATGACGCGACATTTTTTATTGCAGGCAGAACTTCAGCTTAATTTTCAGAAAAGAAGAGGTCATGGTTTGCTGTCAATAATCCGTCCCAAATTTAGTGGCGTGCTCGGTGAAGCACTTGATATTGCTGCTCGATGGAGCGGTGATGTTGTAAGTTTTTCTTTACAAATTTCCCTTGTTTACTGAGTCGCCTTGGTCCCGTGGGCCCATCTGCCTTTTCCGTCTGTTGTGGACCCATCTCAGCCACCCGTTGTGGTCCTGAGTCTTCACACGTATATATAATGTGGCCATGTGGGATAATTTCTTATTTCAGTTCTGAAACCAGGATTGGCAAACCTTCTCTTTTGAGGCATTCTGTTTTATAGAAAGTGATGATGTTTCTTCTAGGAACTCAGACTGATCTGTACAGTTGAATTCTGGAATACAAAATTACTAATAATCAGTAACACATCCTTGGAAGAGTATACACTGATATGCGCACTGTAGAAACAAATTTTCTGGAACACGAAGGAGACCTGTGTATCATTGTATGTGTTACTAACCTTGGAGATCTGAGAAGAATAATCATTACTCCATTAGTGGAGAGAGATATATAGATACTCATATGGGCCATATGGGCCTGGTAGTAGACGGGCTTTCACTTAACACCCCCCTTCGAACTCAAGGCAGAAGTGGAGGATCTGAAGCATTGAGTTTGAGCAAATGAAGCCGATGTTGCTCTCTAGTTTGTGCTTTAGTGAGGAAGTCGGCCAATTGCATTTCGGATGGCACATACTGAAGAGCAATGGTATGCTGATTACAATGAGACCGAGTAAAGAAAGCATCGACACCAATATGCTTGGTAAGTTCATGCTTCACTGGATCATTGGCAATCTGTATAGCTCCTGTATTATCGCATAGAAGAGGTGTGGCAGCATCACAAGAAATCCCGAAATCAGCCAACAACCATCGAAGCCATATGATTTCTGAAGTAGTGGTGGCAAGCGCTCGAAGTTCTGCCTCTGTACTAGAACGAGATACAACAGCTTGTTTCTTAGACTTCCATGCAATAGGAGAGGACCCAAGAAGAATACAATACCCTGTGATGGAGCGACGATCTATTGGGTCACTCGCCCAAGTGGAGTCCGAGTAAGCATGAAGCTGAAGCGGACTATCACGAGCATAGAATAAGCTGCGAGATGGTGTCCCCCTCAAGTATCGCAAGACACGAAGTAAATGGCCAAAATGAACAGAAGTAGGAGCACTCACAAACTGACTCAAAATATGAACCGCATGAGCAATATCAGGCCGAGTAACAGTGAGATAAACAAGGCTGCCCACAATATGCCGATATCGAGATGGATCCTCAAGAGGAGTACCATCAGTAGGACGAAGCTGCAAATGAAGATCCATGGGTGTCGCAGCTGTCCGATGGTCAGTGATGCCTGAACGAGCAATAAGGTCTTGAATGTACTTGGACTGAGAAGATAGCAGCCCTTTGGAGACTGTTTAACCTCAATGCCTAAAAAATAACTGAGAGGACCTAAGTCAGACATTTGAAATTGTGCACCAAGCTGCTGCTTGACATAAGAAATGTGGTCTGCATTGTCACCCGTAATCAATATATCATCAACATATAAGAGAAGCAAAGTACGTCCATGTGATGAGAGGTGGATAAATAAAGCAGGATCATGATCACTAGGTGTAAAACCAGCAGCCCGAATGACAGAGACAAAGCGCTCAAACCAAGCACGAGGAGCCTGCTTGAGACCATATAAAGCTCGGCGAAGACGACAAACATAACCTGGAGGGGCATTAACACCCGGGGGTGGTTGCATATAAACCTCTTCATTTAAATCACCATGAAGAAAGACATTCTTAACATCCATCTGCGAGATTGTCCAAGAGGAAGAAGCAGCCACTGCAATTAAAGTACGAACAGTAGTCATATGAGCAACAGGTGCAAATGTCTCATCATAATCCCGACCCTGAGTTTGCTGAAAACCTCTGGCAACTAGACGGGCCTTATATCTCTCAATGGACCCATCCGACTTGGTTTTAATTTTGAAGACCCACTTGGATGTAATAGGCACAGCATGCGGTGGTAATGGAACAATGTCCCAAGTGCCGGTACGATCAAGTGCAGCAAGCTCCTCACACATAGCAAGTTGCCATTCTGGAATGCTACAGGCCTCTCGATAGGTGGTTGGCTCTTCCACAACAGCAGTGACACGAGGAAAACCATACTTGTCAGCAGGCCCAATAGTAGCACGATCACGTAGATTATATCTAGGACCACCCTGTGACTCATCAGAAAAAGCATATGACTCATCAGTATTAACAAAAGTATCAGCATCGGGAGTAGCAGGACTGGCCGAGGAAGTGGTTGTGGTTGTGGGGTCTCGGGGACGACGGGTGTAGTATTTGAGGACAGGTGGTTTTTCAAAGGAGGGGAGCTGCTGGACAGGTGGTTGACAAGATGGAGGTTCAGAAGGATCAAAGTGGGGAGGATCAACACTAGTAGGTGGAGGGTCAACATGAGTAGGTGGAGTTTCAGGGGTGTTGGGTGGGCTGGAAGACACAGGTGGTGTGGGAGTGTCAACATCACTAGATATAGGTGGAAGACACAGAAAGGATGTTGACTCTGTACAACTACTGGATGGGTGAGTAGAAGGATTATAAAAGAAAGGACGATCCTCAACAAAAGTGACATCACGAGATATACGAAAACGACGAGAAGAGGTGTCATAACAACGATAACCCTTATGCTCAGGACTGTACCCTAGAAAAACACACTCAACTGGCAGTCAGCTTAGTCCGCTCACGAGGTGTAAGGAGGACATAGCATGTGCAGCCAAAAACACGAAGGTGGTCATAGTTAGGAGAAGTACCAAAAAGAACCTCACTAGGACACTGACCAGACAATTTTGATGATGGTTGTCGGTTGATGAGATAAACTGAAGTGGAAACAGCTTCTCCCCAGAAATGAGAAGGTACAAAAGATGCAATAAGAAGTGTGCGGGCAGTCTCTATAATATGGCGATGTTTCCGTTCAGCAACCCCATTTTGAGCATGCGCACCAGCACAAGACAGCTGGGCAAGAGTGCCTTCAGAGGTCAAAAATTGGCGAAAGGTGTGAGATAAATACTCGCCACCAGAATCAGAACGAAAAACACGAATGGGGTGGTGAAAAATGTGTGTGCACCATGCGAGCATAATTTTGATAAATAGAACACAGCTGAGAGCGATGTTTCATAAAATAAATCCAAGTATATCGAGAGTGATCATCAACAAAAATAACATAGTATTTATGACCACCTTTAGTAGCAAAAGGTGCAGGACCCCATACATCAGAATGAATGATATCAAAAGGTCTAGCTGAATGAGATGTACTAGTGGAATATGGGAGCTGCAGCTGTTTTCCAAGCTTGCAACCCTTATACTGAAAACTAGACTCAATGGCTGTAGGACCTAAACAACCCTTGTTTATTAATGTGGACAGACGAGACCCGCATAAATGACCAAGGCGATGGTGCCACTTGGCGAAGGATGAAGTCGATGGCGATGTACTGGATGATGATGTAGCAGCAGCGGTGGATGACACATGGGCGGTAGAATGAGGAAGCGCAAGGTGTCAAGAACATAGAGGCTATGAGAACCTCTACGGCGATGGCCAGTCCCAAGTACAGTCCCGGTGCGACGATCCTGAATAAAACAAGATGAGTCATCAAATCCAACAAAACAATTGTGATCGGTTAATTGACCAACCGAAAGAAGATTCGTGGACAACTGAGGTACAAATGAGACATTAGGTACAGAAAAATTAGAGGTGCAAAGAGAACCCAGATGACTAATGTGGCAGGATGTACCATCTGCTGTTTGAATAGAGGCACCATTAGCAATTGGCTTGCAAGCAATAAGCTGGGACTGATCTGATGACACATGAAAAGAGGCTCCTGAATCAAGCACCCAAGATGAAGGAGCACTAACAGGTGATGCAGCAGCAACCGACACAGATCCTGTAGGGGTGGAACTTGCAGGCACAGAACTTGATGAGATGGAACCGCCACCACGACCACGAGCAGCATGGCGTGAGCGATAAGCAGCTAACTTCTCAGGATATCGAACAAAACAATTTTCTGAACGGTGAGTATTCTTCTTGCAGTGAATACAAGGTGCAAGAGAGTTGTCCTTCACTGTGTTGTTCTTGTGAGAGGCTGCCAAAACACTGTGAGGCATTGATATAGAAGGAGACTGAGAACTAAGCCGCGTCTCTTCAGCAATCAAAGCAGACAACACATCAGAAATGGACGGAGTAGTGGAAGCATTCAGCAACTGCTTTCGAATGGACTCAAAATCAGGTCGCAAACCATGACAGAACTGATAGATAAGGAACTTTTCAATGAACTGATTCTTCTTAGCACAACAACTTGAACACCCTGCCTCACACTTAGGCACCATGGAAAGAAAAGGTCCCATCACACGATCAAAAGCAGTATAGTACTCCTCTATAGACATCTCATTCTGCTGAAGTTCATGAAGACCTTGCATTAGTGTAAGCAATAGTGCACCACTGTTCTGAACATATCTCCCCTGCAAGTAGTCCCACATCTCCTTAGCAGATTGATGATGTTCAAGACTCATCATCAATGATGGCTTCAGGCTGGTGATTCGGCCATCATCTTTGGTCCAAGTCTCAACTGCAGCAGCACCAGAACCATCCTTCGACTTGTCAGTAGGAGCACCTGTCAAATGAGATGCAAGACCATGTCCCCGCAGTACAGTTTTGACAGAGAAAGCCCACTCTCGATAATTAGAAGGGCCATCAAGTTTCAGAGGAAAAACAATGACATTGGACTGCGACATTGTGTAAGACAAGCAGTGCAAATAACAAGCGCCACTGACCGGAAGAACTGAGCAGATCACGAGCAGAGGAATCCAGGCAAACCTCTGATGGAGGAGCAGAGCAGAGCACCACGCCTGATGGAGGAGCAGAGCAGAGCACCACGTAGAGGAGCAGAGCACGCGGACAGGGAGCCGCTCGTCCGCTCGTGCGCGTCTCCCGCTCGGACGGAGATGCGAGCGGACCCGCACGGGCGCAGACGAAGGCCACGCGGGCAGGGAGCCCCCGCTCGGACGGAGATGCAAGCGGACGGAGTCCTCCGCGCACGAAGACGGCGGGCGCGCGGACGTAGACGGCGGGGCGCGCGGACGGAGACTCCGCGGGGCGGACGTAGACTCCGGGCAAAGACGGCTCCGGGCGGACGGCTCTGGGCAGACGGCGGCGCAGACGGGCCGAATGGCCGCGCAGATGCGCGGGACGGAGACGGACGCGGCGACAGCCACGCACGACCAGAAGAGATGACGCGGCGACGGGCCACGCACGAACTGGATAGATCCCAAGGGGAAAAAATGGATCGGGTGAATTAGAGTCTAATCCTAACCCTAATCCATGGCTTTGGTACCATGTTACTAACCTTGGAGATCTGAGAAGAATAATCATTACTCCATTAGTGGAGAGATATATATAGATACTCATATGGGCCATATGGGCCTGGTAGTAGACGGGCTTTCACTTAACAGTATGAAGAGAGGGATAGAAACCCCAAAGTACACACTCACCATTTTGGTTCTCAATATACATACATTTGTGCCCGTGAAAAAGATAAACCGACGACGACCTAATCACTAGGTGCAAGCGCATGCAACAGGGAGAGCCCTCGCGATCCAGCCATGTCCCAACGCTGCGCCTCTTTTTCTACAAGCATAGCACACACAGCGATTCCCAATTTTAATGAAGGAATACACCAAACTTACAGGTCTGAAATCCCTGATGCCTGTAGCCTCATCCTTTTTCGGCAAGAGGTGATATATGCCAACTTAAGCTGCTCAACTACATAAACTTTCTGCTCCATATGGCTGAAACCGCTGCCATCATATCGTCTTTAATGATTGGGCAACAGCATCGGTAGAAATTTCCCTGTAAAACCACTGGCCCCACACCTCTACTGAGGGAAGGGAACATCCAGCTCTGGCAAGTCATGGTGTGTGATTCCATACCCATTTAGGCCGACTGTGACATCTCGATCAACACTTTCCCCAAGCAGTTGACTATAAAAATCAAGAATTATTTTTTCTTATCTTTATGGCTAGTGAACACCTCTCTTTCCTGGTGATGAGCTTGGTTACGAAGTTTTTCCTTCTTTGATGTTTGGCACTAGATGGAAGAGTTCTGTGTTGGCATCACCTTCACTGAGCCAGACAATCCGGGACACGCTGACACTGTAGAAACAATCACTTATTAATGCTCTCAATCTCTGACCATACTCTTTAGACATATATACCCTCAGCAATAATTAGTTGTACTCTGCTTTTGATCTCTAGGAGTGATAGTAATTTGCACTTGTTAGCACAGACTAATTGGTGTATGGTGTGAATGCATCATGCATCCATAGGTTTTCCTGTCATTATTTATCCATTTTTAGCAAGATTTGTCTTACTTTTAGTTACTATTTTGGAACCCTCTCTCTTTCTCTCACTAGCTTTTTTCTTTATTATATTCAAACACAGATTACTATGGAAAAATCTATCCTGGAGCAAGCTAATAGCAAGTATGAGGTTCAAGGGGAGTATGTTTTTCCTGGAACACGTGATAGATTTCCTGTGGAAAGTCAGAGTAATGGGTTCATAGAGAAAGCAATGGGAGGGCATCTTGGTAGCATAATGTCTTCGATGGGCAGGGGAGGATGAGACTGGAGGTTCCTGGCGCTGAAGTAGCTGAAATGCTTCCTTTAGCAAGGCTTCTTTCACGGAGTACAGACCCAGTTATTCGTTCCAGATCAAAGGTACACATTTGGTCCTTTCAAATCTGTTTTTTCTATGGTTGGATAAAATATTTGTTGGTATTTATGTCTATTAGAGGGCAGAGCGCCATATAACCCTCCTTTTGTTTTCAGGAACTTTTTATGCAATGTCTGCATTCTGTTGGGTTCAATGCTGAAAGTCTTCATGATCAGTTAAAGGTATTGTACTAAAGCTGTTTGATGCTTTGATGTCTATTCTAATGCTATGGTTTATGGTCTCATGATGACATGGTTCTTTATTATGTTAAACACTATCTTGTTACTTGCTCCAGGCATTAGAAATGTATCATGATTGGTTGGATGATGACACAATGGAGGATATAACACTTCCTGGCTTAGCTGAACTAAGAGGCTATTGGCGTGGCTCTTGATGCCAGTGGAGGTGGTAATGGGGACACCATGGTGAGCATGTTCTGAAATTGGCCCTTTGTAGTTGCCTTTTTGTTAGGATTTCTCAACCAATCGAGAAGAGGCATGAGGAACAAGTATTTTGTTGTTCAATTTTTATTTTCCATTTGTTTCTTTCCTAGTATTTGTTTTTATCTGTGTGTGACTCGCGTTCTTTACATTCTTTTTTATCCCTTATTTCCTTCAACAAGATAATTTTCCTACAGTTATGGTTGACTATGTTCTGCATGTCCATATACATGATCATGGCACACTTATGTACCACAGGCAGATTTTGATTTCAATGGTGAAGATTGGGAAGGGGAACTTACAAGACCCAGCGTGTTCTCGCGTCTGGTTCATTCAGCAATAATGATGGCCTGCGACTTGATAAATTATTTATTCAGAAAGATAATGCCACCCTTCATGCTGATGGGTCGATTCTTGGTCCACTTACAAATCTTCACTTTGCTGTGCTTAATTTCCCAGTTGGTCTTATACCAGCTTTAGTTCAGGCTATAGAATCATCAACCACAGACTCAATTCATTTTTTGAGGCAATGGTTGACTCCCATCAAAGGTATTTTGCACATGGAGGGAGACTTGAGAGGTACTCTGGCAAAACCAGAATGTGATGTTCAAATAAGGCTGCTTGATGGCACTATTGGAGGCATCGATCTTGGAAGAGCAGAAGTATTAGCTTCTGTTACCCCTACGAGCCGTTTTGTATTTGATGCAAATTTCGAACCGACAATACAAAGTGGACATGTAAACATTCAAGGAAGTATCCCAGTCACTTATGTAGACAGCAGCTCGATAGAGGAAAGTCCAGAAGAGGCAGATGGGAAACAAGGTATCATAAGAATCCCTGTTTGGGCAAGAGACAGAGGATCATTGAATGAGATCAGTGAAGCAAGAATTGTGAGAGACAAGACGGAGGAGGGCTGGGAATTTCAATTAGCTGAAAAACTTAAAGGTTTAAGTTATAACATGTTAGAACCAGGTGAAGTGAGGATAGATGCAGATATAAAGGATGGAGGTATGATGTTGATAACTGCATTGAGTCCTTATGCAAACTGGCTTCAAGGCTATGCTGATGTTCTCCTCCAGGTAGTCCATTCTTTTTTAATCTTTTTGTTCTGTTAGTGACAGTCTATGTCTCTATGACTAGTTGACCAAATCCTTTTCTAATATAGTGTCAACTCAAACTATTGTATCGTGTTTAGATACGTGTTCTTTTGTTGTGCTTGTGAAATCTTTAGAAACTCCTCCCCCCTATGGGTCTAACATGAAGCTGTGTTGTTGATATTTTGCCCTTGTCTTTTATTTATCAAGGTTAAAGGCACTGTTGATCAGCCTGTTGTTGATGGGTCAGCAACGTTTAATCGAGCAATTGTGAACTCTCCTTTCCTTCGGACACCATTGACAAATTTTGCGGGGTACAATTCAAGTCATATCCAACAGACTATGCATCAGTTCAATGGAAAGCAGGGTTGGGAGGAAAGGGAGATTGTCGATGAAAGGGACCCTACCTCTTAAAAATAGCGAGCCATCTGCCAACGACAAGATTGATTTGAAATGTGAAGTTCTGGACATACGTGCAAAAAATATTTTGAGGTCATTGTTGTTTCTTTATCCTTTCGTTTATCAAAATGAGCAATTGCATTGTTTCTAAGTTATAGGGTATATGCTCCAGTTTAAAATAGATACTCCGTCTGATTGCATAAATTAGATCGTTTTAGACCTGTTCGCAAGGTAAGAAAGTAGGTCAAATAGTCTTTTTTGCCGTTCATTTGTACTAATCGGAAAAGGTGGCTTATTTATTAGGAGAGTGGTACCATTTGTTAAGCAAGGGCAATGAAAGAAGAAAATAGAATTGAAAAAAAAAATGTACCTAGAAGTACCAGGATGACTTGAATTTAGATAATAGCCAAGAAGATTAACACAGTGTCATTTTTTAGGAGACCAGTTTTGGTAGAATATATATGTGTAATTTGGATGTAATAAAGGGTAAGTGTACCGTCTCAATGCTCTACACATTGCTTATTGGCAATGGCATTAAAGAGGGGTATGCATCACTAGTTACTTATTTCCATATTAGAGCTTCTTAGCCCATGAAGTTTTCAGAATCCGGGCATTGTAATAGTGTAATTGGTACTGCCTTTCAAGATTAAATCAATGCATTTACAATAATATGCTGACCTTACATGCATCTCATAAATTGATAGGTGAATCAATGCCGACCGTAGAATATGCCCTCCAGTCAGGCAGTAACAAATTAGTGACGTTTTGGACATTGACATGGTCTCCAAAATACAATGTTGACTAATACCTTTTGTTCCAATTTTTTTATTGCAAAATACCGCAAAAGCATTTTTTACCAAAGTACATTTGGAGATAAGTGTACTCATTATCATTCTCAAATATCCAAGCAAATAAATAAAAAGTTATTCGCAACCAAAGTTTGAAATAGTTGACTTAAGACAACCCAAATATCACTTGTTTGTGACTAGATGGAGTAATATGTAAGACACAACACTGTGGAGTTATATGAGCCTTAACATTTGTTTTGTTGTTTTTGTGTTGACTTATGCAGTGGCCAAGTAGACAGCCAGCTGCAAGTTACAGGCTCATTTTGCGACCAGATCTTTCTGGGATGATCCGGTTGAGTCATGGTGAAGCATATTTGCCTCATGATAAAGCAATGGTGCTGCTGTCTCTAGGTTGACTTCAAACAAGTCGAGTTATCTTCTTTCTGGTTTTGACCAATCAAACACTTCGCAGGATGTCTCACGGATTCTGGGTCACTGTCAACATCTGCAGACAGTATGTATTCAGTTAATTTGAGCTTCACTAATATTTTGCCACCCAATACGCTTGGCCAACATGTTCTGCCTAACTACTTTATGTTGTTGCATATCAGTTTGCCCAACCAGTGCAATCCACAGTTTTGGCATGAAACAAGTGGCATATTCTATACTTTTTATATGCCATTTTTCTCCAGCACTTCTGCTGTTTCCTTAATGAGCCAACTAAAGCTTTCCATCTCTATGTACTAGGAGAGCAATCAGACACAGAAAAGAGTCTTGAGCATGAAGTTTTAAGCCGAACATTGATGCACGGTTAAATGATCTGAAGCTCACCTTGGGACCAGAATTAAGGATTGTTTATCCTTTAATTCTGAATTTCGCCGTCAGTGGTGACCTAGAGCTTAATGGGATGGCTCATCCAAAGTATATAAGACCTAAGGGCATCTTAACATTTGAAAATGGTGAGGTCAATCTGGTAGCTACGCAAGTAAGTCTTACTTCCCTAAGCCTTGCATATCTTCATTTTATCGAAGTGTACTTTCGATTGATATGGTCATGATGTTTTTTGCACTCGACTCAATTGCAGGTTAGACTTAAAAATGATCATTTAAATGTAGCAAAATTGAACCTGATCTTGGTTTGGATCCTGTTCTTGATCTCGTTCTTGTTGGATCTGAATGGCAATTCAAAATCCAAAGTCGAGCAAGCATGTGGCAAGACAACCTGGTGGTAACCTCAACACGCTCTGTGGACCAGGACGTTCTGTCACCTAGTGAGGTAAGAATACTGCAGTTAGTTAGTCGCTTTACTGTAGGATCGATAACACCTTGCTTAGTTTCAAATCTTCAACTATTGTACAATCAGGTAAATTTTCTTATGTTTTATGTAACCTCTTACTGGGTGTTTGCTCTAACCATTTTAGACAAGCGCATGATAGGCAAATAGCCTCTTACAAATTACCAGGAACTCTCTCTCTCTCTCTCTTCTCTCACGAACACATTGGTTTTGGTGGATGGAATGACTTAGTCTTTTCTGATTTTCCTCCTAGATTTATACAGTGCTGAGAGCTACAATTGTGGCTGTGATAGCCTCCTAACTAAAGAAGAATATTTCCCAAATAATCCGCCTAGTACTCCTATTACTCCATGCTGAAATTTAGCTAAGTAAGGCTAGGACCTGGACACTAGCAGGCATGTAGGCACAAGAGATTATTTCCAACAGGGCACAAAGTTTTGAGTCATTAAAGAAATGGTTTCTGCATTCTTTTCCTATCATATTCATATATTAATATATAGTTCTTTGTCTTTTAGGCTGCAAAGGTTTTCGAATCGCAGCTTGCAGAATCATTATTAGAAGGTGACGGACAGCTTGCATTCAAGAAGCTTGCAACTGCAACGCTGGAAACTTTGATGCCAAGGATTGAGCAAGGGCGAGTGTTGGACAGGTCATGGTGGCGACTGGTTTATGTTCCGCAGATCCCAAGTTTACTCTCTGTGGATCCAACAGTTGATCCGCTTAAAATCTCTGGCAAACAATATCTCTTTTGCCACGGAGGTGGAAGTGCAGCTCGGAAAACGCCTTCAGGTATACAGTCTTTTTTTTTTCAGGAAACAACAAGAAGTTAAACCTTTCAGCTTTATAAGGTTGCAATGTTGTTTTACTGAATAGAAATTGACCTAAATTGTTGTCATCAATGTGCAGGCCTCTGTCGTCAGGCAAATGAAAGATTCAGAAATGGCGATGCAGTGGACCCTGATATATCAGCTGACTAGTAGGCTCCGTGTTCTCTTCCAGTCTACCCATCCAAATAGGCTCCTCTTCGAATACTCAGCAACATCGCAGGATTGATTGATTTATTTTTTTGCTACTGCGCACTGCAAAAACTGGGCGTAGCAGCTGTGTCATACAAGGATTAGGTGGCCTGATGAATTGTTTTTGTAGATATGCAAGTTTTGACAAGTAGCTGTACGTGTACATTTGCTCAGTTGTAGTACATTCTTTCTCGGAAACAAAGTTTCTGAGCCTGTAAATAATAGGTAGCGATCTTAGCGTCGGGTGTAGAGAGAAAGGTATAAATGAATGAACGTTTCCGGTTTCTGCGTTGCTGTCCATATGTGATAGAATTGGCTCCTGTTATGGAGCCGGTTATAGCAATTTTATTTAAGGGCTTTTCCTATTCGTAGGGTCTTGTTTTTTGAATGTACTTTAACAGTGGCTCTCAAAACAGGGCTCCTACTCATTTTCACCATTTATTCACACATACTATGCATGTGTATTTGATAGCACAACAATATATAATAAATTATTTACAATTTTACTATAAAGAACCATGTTTAAATTTGTGAATGTAAATATGAATTTTTAATTTTTAATTAAAAAATACTGGTTTGAATTTTAATGACATAGTCCATCTCAACATGGTTTGACAAGTAAGGTTGATTATGGGCTTATGGCTTATAATAAGCTCAAGCAACCACCCACAACAGTTTTTTTTATGAAGCCGTCATTAGCTGATTTTTTTTTTGCCGAACATTTTTTTCTCTCATAAAAAGATAAGCTACGTATGCTATAAAAACTAGTCTTTTGTATAAATTATAGAAACTCTAATCAAGACTACAAGAATCTAATCTAATGGTTAGATGTGAAGAACAGTTATTTTAGCACTTAAACACACCTACTGTGCCCATACCTGTTTGGATTAAGATGAGATGAGTGGAGGAGTTTAAGTGCTAAAATAATCCACAATTAGATTAGATTCCTGTCGTCTTGATTATAGTTTATATAGTTTGCATAGGAGGCTGGTTTTATAGCATACATTTTCTTTTATAATTCATTCACTTTATGCATGAATTTATTGGTGAAGTTATTTTGTCTAACTGTTTTTTTTTTTTAAAAAACAACTCAGTTTTAATGTTTTATCGAGAAAGTTGCTTTTACTAGTGAAGCTGCTTGCGTAGATGTGCGCGCGCACTGTGCAGTGTGGCTGTGTGAGCTTCCGGATGATGCGAGTTGGCTATAGTGTGTGTGTGTTTTTTTTTAAGAAGTCTACTTTTCCTCCTAACTTTTGGGAAAGTCTCATTTTCCTCCTCGAACTCCAAAACCAGACAGAACACCTCCCTCAACTTTTGAAACAATGCAATTTACCTCTCTGGACGGTTTTGAACAGTCGTTTTGTTACAGTCAAGGCGGTTTTGCTACAATAATGGTGGTTTTGTATTTTTTTCTTTTTATTTATTTCTGCCGAATCTTTTAAAAAATCATAGTAAATCACATAAAAATCATAAAATGAAAAATCCAATTTTGTTGAACTTCACATGAGTAGATCTACACAAACGATTGTATAATATTGTATGCTTTAGTACAAAGATTTTATTGTAGCTTTAGATTTATGCTTTTTTTGTAAAAAAAATAAATTTATAATTAAGTTATACATGATCCAATAAGTATGAAATTTTTACTACAGTTCAAACATACAATAATTAGCCCACTATAAAAATTTCACCATAATAAGACTGTAGAAACTACAACGATTAATTATTTCAATTAATTTCATACAATTATATTCTTTTCTATAATTAATTAGAATATTTTATAGTTGTAGTTTATATAATCCAATTATGGTGGGATTTTTATAGTAGGATAATTATTATAATCTTAAATTGTAATAAAAATTCATACTCATTGGATCATGTATAACATAGTTATAAATTTATTTTAATTATAGAAAAGCATTTATCTAAAGCTACAACAAAAATATTATACTAAAGTATACCATATTATATGTTCATTTGTAGATTTACTCATGTGGAGTCCAATAAAATTGGATTTTCTATTTTATAATTTTTCTGTGATTTACTATATTTATTTAAAGATTCAGCGGAAATAAATAATAAGCAAAACCGCCTTAAATGTAGCAAAACCACTGTTCAAAACCACCTAGGGAGACAAGTTGCATTGTTTTAAGAGTTAAGGGAGGCTTCTGTCTGGTTTTGGAGTTTAGGGAAGAAAATCAGACTTTCGCAAAAGTTGGGGGAGAAAAAGTAGACTTTTTCCTTAAAAAAAAAAAGAAGAACTTCAGTCTGATAGATAGATGGGCCGTCCGTTGCTGTGTTTCCAAGTCTCGAGGGGTAGGCCTAGCCCATCAATTGAGACGCGCTTCACATATCAGTTGGCCCAGCCGCCAGCCAGCCCCCAGTAAACCCTAATTCCCTTCTCCAGTCGCAGCCTCGATTTCTTTCCCTTCCCCAGCCAGCCAGCCAGCCGCGAGCCTCGTACCGGCGCAGCCATGGCGGAGGAGCCCGCCGCCGTCGCAGCCGCCGCCGCCGCCGCCGCCTCCAGCTGCGAGGTCGACCTCGGCAACCTCATGGCGTACGACCCTTCGCACCACGTCGCCGCCGCCGCTGCCGCCTCCAGGTAGTGTCTCGTGCCTTCCTTTTCGGCCACGGTGCTATTGTTGTCTTTACTGACAGAATGCGGTGGTGTTGGTTGGGGCGGCAAAACTCAGGGAGGAGCTGAGGCAGGAGTGCCTGCGAAAGGCGACGGAGCTGGCGCAGGCGGTGGCCGACGCCCTCTTCGCGCTGCCGCCCAACGAGGACCGCGACGGCCCCATCGTCCACCTCCCGCAGCCCACTTTCCGACTCCCGCGCGAGAAGCATGTGAGAACCTCTCTCTTAATTTGCTAGTACTAGTTCTGTTTGCCTATATGGTGGTGATACGCTACACTAGAAGCATCCTCTGAAGATGATGGGCTCTACAGTAGTCAGTCACATGGGATGGCTGCTGCTGTTTCGCCCGCTGCTATAAATCTCGTGCCCCCAATTAGAACCTCATTTGCTGCAAAACATATATTCGATTCGCTAAGGCATCTTGATTTTATTCCACTTTTGATGATGGGAATCAACGTTGTGCTTCTGACATGACTGTGACCGAAAACTACTATAGCTGCAAGCATGTTTGCTTCTGTTTTCTCAAGACATTGATGATTATGTGATGTGACGTGAGGTGTTTGTATGTTTAACAACCTGGTTTATGTTCTTGCCAGCTACCCAAGCCCAAGCCTACCAAGTGGGAGCTTTTTGCAAAGGCGAAAGGTGATCCTGTTGCCCACGATGTCTTGCTTTTGTGACTCTTGTGTGTAAATTGGAAATTTACTCAATTTTTCATCATTGTTTGGGTGATCATAACACAGGAATTACCAAGCGCAAGAAGAACAAGCGCGAGTGGGACGAGCAAACTCAATCCTGGAAGCGGACTTATGGCTATGACCGTGTTAATGATGACAAAGACATTCCAATCGTTGAAGCCAAATTGACTGACGGTTAGTAACTTGTCTTCTTGAGCTTTTGCCAACAAACCTGTTGTGCAACAAGGATGTTGCCTCTCCTCCCCATCCAGTAGCATGTTGTAATTGTCATATGCATCTTCTTGTGCATGCTCATTCTGTTCACCATTTCCTAATGGGCAACACTTAACCTACTCATTTTTATTAGATAAGTAGTACTTTTATAGTTTTAACTCCTTCTGGGTCTGACAAATATTTTCTTGTTTTTTCTTATCAATGATTCTCATGTGTCCTCAACCTGATTTGCCAACCTGACACCCTTTTAATCAACGATTCATTTATTGCAGAGCCTGGTGTTGATCCCTTTGCACAAAGAAGGGATGAGAGGAAGAAGAGGGTTGAAAAGCAAGAAAAAAACAGACTAGAGAACTTGAAGAAAGCTGCAAAGATTGGCGCTTTGCCAAGGTTGTTATCCTTCACTAGTAACTGCTGCTCCCCCTCCTTTCTATTATGAATGTCTTTTTGTATTAGGAAGGAACCTTCTAGAATTACAGCTATCCAATGTCTTCTGTATGCAGCCATATACAGCTTGCTGCAAAGGCCTTGCCCATCACAGGAACTAAAGCCGACCTTCCAAAAAAATCTAGAAAGAGGATCTTAGAGTGTGGTTGGCATGGCTTCATCAGCGACAGCAAGCGGTGGAAAGTTTGACGAGAAGTTGCCTGGCGAGAAACCTCCAAAGCACCCTGGCAAACATAGAAAGGTTTTTATATTTGAAAGACTGATTTCTGAGTCTGTACCTTTGTAGGCTTATTTGTTCACTGGCTGAATGATGCCGTTCTGCAGTTCCTCCCCAGTTGCCGAAGGGAAGGGAATGGGCAGCCTGGAGAAACAGCAGAATGACAAAATCCTGAATTCTCTACTTGCCAGAATTCTGATGAACCGCTTGATGTCGGCAAGGCAAGTTTCAGGATCCAACCGCTTACATGAAGTTGTTGTTTGCCCACCTTTAGTGGTACTGCTCCATGTTTTGTTCGCGTGAGCTAACAGCATCTGTGAACAATTTTCTAAGCAGGCAATTACAATGTACAAGGTGAAAAAGGAAAAGCAGAGAAGGAAAGAAAAAATATGTCATCGAAATCTGATAAGCTTAAGCCCCAGAAGAAACCCCTCAAGAAGTCTTCGAAGAAAAAAGGCTTAGGTCCACATCTTTCAGGAGACCACAGTTTTGAAAGCTCAAGCAAGGAGGCCTGGCGCCATTATATGCATTGAATCTATGGCAGAAATATTGTTATTCCGTTTACTGGTTATGACACAAGAACCTGAATGCTGTTATAATATTATTATTATGTGCCCTGATATGCTGGCTCCCATCTTGTACTTTTCAAATTATGTTTGGGATGTGGTTTGTAACTTGTAAGAGTCCCTGTTGGTTCCTGAAACCCGTCCCAAGGAGAACCCTAAACCCCAATGAACTGTCGAGTGTCGACAGTGCTGATCTGATGTTGGCTTCTGAGTTTACTCTAGAATTGTGGTGTGTGAGATTATACATTTGAAATCTTTCCTCCGATGCCTTGCCAAGTTGTCATCGTTTGGAGTGGTACGTATAAAGTGGCGATCAAGTTGCTTTGTTTAGTTATTATTAAAAACCTATTGGCCGCGATAGTGTTGTTGATTGATGGGCTAATGTTTCATTTCATCGGATGCCAACCATAAGAGGCTCATGTGCACTAGATGGCGTAGGACAAACACCCCTATGTTGCATTAACTTGCAGTCCTTGCCATATTTTTTCCCCGAATTCAAGGTCCAGCTCTATCTATGGCCTTATATTAGAAAATACTCCCTCCATCCCAAATTATAAGACATTCCAAGAATCTTGGAGAGTCAAAGTTTTTCAACTTTGACCAAATTTATATAATAAGATAATAATATTTATGATATCAACTAAGTGCAATTAGATTCTCCATTAGTTATATTTCCATAATATGTATATTTGATGGTATAAATCTTTATATTTTTCTCTATAATTTTGGTCAAAGTTGAAAAACTTTGACTCTCCAAGATTCTTGGAACGTCTTATAATTGGAATGGAGGGAGTAGAAATTAGAAATCTTTAACTCACTGTTGAATCGCGAGCTACCGAAGGGCACAGGATTTGGCACATGGCAGTGAGTCCGTCCATACATGAGATTGGTCCGGATCCCAACTTGCTGAACGATGCTAGGAGCAGCCGTCGCAGGATTGGCTGAGTGAAAATCATCATTTGACGGCGTCCTATATATTGCATTTTAATTTGAATAGAGGAGAGAGAACGTCAAAACTGAACTTGCTAGTGATGTCTCAAGCAGCTAGCTTGCACGGTATACAAGAAGTAGAAGTTTAACATTCTGGTGTCCTTGTTATATTAAAAAAAAACATTCTGGTGTCCTTTGTTGGCTGGCATGCGTGTAGCGTTTTCGCCTATTTTTATTCTCAAATCGCTAGCGAATTATATTCGGATGTTGGGCTTTCTCCAGGGAATCCAAAAAAGGCGCTTGGGGTTTCATCATAAGAGACTTAGGGCTTGTTCAGTTCCCAAAATCCTCCAAAATATTTTGCGCAGTACCCGTCACATCAAATCTTTACACGAATGCATGAAGTATTAAATGTAGGTAAAAAATAATATATGTACTTTTAGTCTGTTCATGTCGAGACGAATCTTTTGAGTCTAGTTAGACCATGTTTGGATAAAGTTCGTCAAAGAACAATGAAAGTGCTACAGGAACTTTTCACCACAAATTTCACCAACTTAACAAGGCCGTAGGGCTTGTTTAGTTCCGAGAATATTTAGGTAGCACTTTCGTTGTTATTTTGCAAACTTTGTCCAAACATGAACTAACTAGGCTTAAAAGATTCATCTCGACATGTAGATACTAAAAGTACAATCAATTATTTTTTTTACCTACGTTTAATGCCCCATGCATGCAGCTCAAGATTAATGTGATGGAGAATCTAGAAATATGTGGGGAAGTTGAAGAACTAAACAAGGTCTTATTGTGAGAACCTGCACTAGCAGGGGCCCGCAACATTGGGCTGGTTCGTGATGATGGCAGAGAGCCAGAGACTGTTGTGGTTTGAAAGTAAAATTGAAGCTTCTGCACGATCGTTGTAACATTGGGCTACATCTTTTGATATAGAAGTATATTTGTTCAACAATATATTGAGAAGATATTTTAAAAAAACACACAAGCTTTGGTACATGATTAATATAAACTTTATTTTTTGTATTATTTTTTAAACATCTTAATGATCTTAAATAAGGGATTTGAAAAAAAAAACTTGAAGATCTTATCAATAGCTACAACTTTGATAGAAAATGTTTCTTTGTTTGATATCTTTTAAGAAAATATAGGTTTTATGAGGCAACAAGCCTCAATGCAAGATTAATATGATATCGAAACTTTATATTATTTTGCCGAACATCTTAACAACATCAAATGTAAACTCAAAACTATATAGCTGCAAATCTCATTAAGAGCTATAATTTTAATATAAAAAGTATCTTCATTTGATATCATAAAAAAATATTATTTTTCTAATATGACGAACGCTAGCACGAGATTATTATGCTACTGAAGTTTTATATACTTTTTTTAGTATCTCAACACCTCAAATAAAAAACTAAATAAAAACTAAAAATTATAGATCTTACTCCCAGAGGTATAGAATTTACCTTCATATGATGTTGTATCAAAAAGTTATGATTTTTTTTAAAGTTAAATCTTGTCATGTCATTACCAGAGGCATGACGAAAATAATGATATCACGTCAACGAGAATAATGTGATGAAGTTTCGAAATAAGAAAACGTCATTCAACATAGCACATATTGTCACGCTAAAGTATGTGCGCGTGGTAAAATAAGCCAGACTGGCGTGAATAAAAAATATATAGATCTGCAAAATAGTTTTAGGCACAGTTACTACTAAAATAATATTGAATAAATAAAAATGTTAATTGATATAATAAACCCCCCACCCCCCCCATTCGGCCGCTCCCCTCCCTCCGCGACTCGTGACGCAGGACGGCAAGGCTCCCGACTCGTCGTCGTTCTCCCCGTCCTTCCGTGGCCTTCTTGCCCGCCCAAACCCTGGAAGCGGTGACCTCTCATCACTTCCGTCCAATCGAGATCGGACGGCACGGGTTCCCGCACCCTTCACTTCCCCTAACTCTCCCCGCCCAGTACCTGTACCCCACCATTCCCCGCTCTAAATCGGCAAAAAAAAACTAACACCGAAGAAAAGAGGGAAAAAAAACTCGAGAAGAGCAAACCCTAGGTTCCCGTGGCACCGAGAAATCCTAATTCACCGCATTGGATCCCGCAGGCAAGGGGCTTTTGCAACAGATCGGCGCTCCCCGTCCTTGGATTCGATTCCTCTGCTCAATTTGTCGCCGATCTGTGGCGGGATCGTCTCGCCGCTCGGCGACTCTCTCGCCCCCTTTTTTTTTCTCGACCCGTCTGCGAGACACTAATAAGCACTTCGCCGCCGGTCGCCCCTGCTGACGCCCGCCGCGCACCCGGAGGCTTGTCGCCCACTCTGGTCCGCCACCGACGCTTGACGCCTCCAGGGCTCCATAGGTAAAACATTTCTTTCCGTGCACAGATCTGCGATTTCTTTTAATGTTTGGATACCAAATGGACCGTTTGTGGTGATTGTGGATGAATTGATGGTGTAGGATTGCTGATGAGAGGATGATTGAAACTGTTTCTGTTAACTTGTCGTGGATTCAACTGAATCCCCATGCTCCACGCTACCGCCCCCTGATCTGGGGTCGGGACTCTACGTATGATGGGAGGGAAATTCTGAGGAAATCTGTTCTCTTGTTTCGTGGGCTCGTGAATGGAATCCAGTGGTGGTGGTAACTCACCGCAACAGATGTTACCGAATCAGTGGTAAGGTTATGGTGAGGAGACTTTGTCTGAGAGGGAATCTGCTGGAGCAAGACAGGGCCCTGCCTTGCCTAATGGGGGTGGAAAGGAGGCTCCTTCAAGCAGTTCATCTGCGGAGAATAAGAGGAAGCGTGACAACTTGGGTTCTAATCAAATGGAACTCAATGAACCAGGGACGCCAAGTTCCAGCTCAGGTGATTCCACATGGAGCGTAGATAGTCTGGATGACCATCGCCAACTCTCATTGTCGAGAAATAAGAATGAACACTCTGAACATTCAGTTACTTCTGCTGGAGTTACAGTGATCAGGCAGCCTCGTGGCGTCTTGAGGTTAAGGAAGCTGGCTCAGAATGTCAGTACTGAGAGTTGGACTGGTGGTCATAATATTCCACAAGCTAATGGAGTTCCTAGGTCTTCCCAACTCCTGAGGCGGAACAAGAAGGGGAATCAATTGTGTTCCAGGAGAATAGAATTGGCGTGACGAACCTGTCAGCTGCTTGAGAACTGAGAATGGTACTTGTGATCAGGATACTGGCACAAAGTTCAGTTCTGAAACTGAGTTCTCAGTTGAAAAGCAGTCACATCTTCCAGGTGAACCCCCAAGAGCTGTTCATGTTGACAAGGGTGGCTGTGACCATGTCAAAGATGATGATGGTGTTAGTTTGGAAGAAAATGCTGCCAGGATGCTCTGTTCTTTATCAGATAACAGATGTGCTGGATCACCAAGGAAGGGAATGAAATCACCTGATAGGTCATCAAAGAGATCTTTTCCTCAGCATTCAAACCATTTTAAGAATTCATACAAAAAATCAAGGATGCACCTGGTCCTGCTAGGTCACTGCGGAAGCGCGATGGTAAAGTTCCCTTCAGGAAGCGTCGTCCACGTCGGCATTTTTATGAAGTCAGCCCTAGTGATGTGGATCCATTTTGCATTGTAAAGGAGAGGATCAGGGTTTTTTGGCCTCTTGATGAGACTTGGTACTTTGGCTTGGTCAAGGAATACAATCCGGTCACAAGTTACATCATGTTAGGTATGATGATAAGGATGAAGAATGGATCAATCTTCAAAATGAGAGGATTAAACTCCTGTTCTTACCAGCGGAAGCTCGCAATAGATCTAAATGCACCAACTCAAGGTCAGTGTCTGAGCCAAAGAACGAACAGGGTGACAGAGAAGACATGGAAGGAAGCAATACAGAGAGTTCTGAGTCAGGTCCCATCAGCTCATGGTTGCCTCGATCAAACCAAGCAAAATCGGCTACACTTTGTGGCATCAGCAAGCAATCACAATCATTCCAATACTGTTGCAATTTCATTTGACCAAAAGCATTGCCGTGGTTCTGATGCCAAGGAGTCTAATGATTCTATACCATGTAGTTCACTTGCAAATGGGGTGCAGAGGTTCTCAAGGATAGGACCACACCTGAGGACAGGAGGTTTCGCTTTGTTTATTCTAGGAAGCGATTTTGCAGAAAAAAGAATGGTTTTCTTAGCATTTCTGAACAGCATTCTAATTGCCAAAGAAGAGGAAGTTCTGCTATGGTTCTTGCTGCATGTCCTATTGTGGAATCCAGTACTGTAACTGGTGCTTCAGTCACATATGTCATATCTGCATTAAGGCTCCCACTGAAACCCGTCTATAAGTTGCTTTGTGAAGCCTGTTGTGTTTCGGTTTCCAATGCCTTCTTTCTCCTTCAATATGGTACATTGGTTGCCTTATGGCCAGTTGTACATCTGGACATACTTCTTGATGATAATGCTTTAGGCTCAAAACATTTCCTTCTTGACACATGCTTGAGATCGGCAGTATTACTTTTCTGTTTACTTGCTAGAAGCTTCAAGCAGTGTTCTAGGCAGAGAACTACAAAGGAATTGAGAATACCTTGTACTTCGATCAGATTTCAGATATCTGGTGGGCATGGTAGAAGCCAAGTAGTGTTTATGTTCTTCAGCTTTGTTGGTGTAGAGAAATCAAAATGGAAGCACCTTAAAAGAAAGCTTCAATATCACTGTTCAAAGAGGGAGTTGTCTAAAAATTCCACAAAATGTACCGATCAAAGAGCCCTTTCTTCAATGGATCTCTTCTCTAAGGTATCTTCCTGCCTTACATATGCAGTTTTAAGTGATCTTTCCACATGACTATTATAAATGCATTCCTTCCTAAAGGATTTGAACAATCTTTTGCATGCTTTTCATTGAAACAATATTGTATTCCACAAAGGCATCATTAGGGCTCACCTAGGCGCGCTTAAGCCCTGGGCGGAGAGGTAGGTGGAGGTATAGCTGTCATGCTACCAGATCCAGAGCTACGCTGCCTGAGGGAACGAGTTACGCTGCCGGATCCATTGCCCACCACCTCCCTTTCTTGCCCTGGATCGTCGACGTGCATACGTTTGCAGGGGAGGGGAAGGGAGCAGAAGGGAAAGGGATTGGGTTTGTGATCCTGTGGGAAGTGCCTGAGACGGTTTCAATATTTGATCCTGCATATACTATAGAAACAAGAATTACACATACACATACACATGTTGGTGTTTAATTCATAGTTAGTCAATTACATACTCCCTCCGTATCGCATTTAGATGACGTTTAGGACATCGACACGGTCTCCAAAGTGCAACTTTGACCATATTTTTTAAAAAAAATTTGTTGTAAAATAGTATATGTATACTTTTATGAAAGTACTTTTCAAGACAAATTTATTTATATGATTTTTATATCTCTAAACTCAATAATTTAAAAGTTATTCATGATTTATATTCCCAATGTTTGACTCAAACCTTGTCCAAAACGTCATCTAAAAGCGATACGGAGGGAGTATGTGGAGACAAACTGTAGAGTGCACATTGTGCCTTTTTTTAACCTTGAATATTATTGCCCGTATATTTGCATTAATAATACTCTTAATGTGCATCTTAATGTGTGTTTTATTCTGTTTATTGTTGAAAGAATACCTGTTCTTTGTTTCTGAAAGCCATACCTCACTGCCTCAGCTCTATAAAACTGCAATGCACAACACGTTATGTTGTGCCTATGCCTCATGTGAATTGTTGTTCAGTGGAAATACACATTTTAACTGCTGTTTGTTTGTTGATCTGCACCTTTTCATTATTCTTTCATTGATCTTCTACACATAGTTGTTAACATCATCTAACACATTGTTCTAAAAAATTGTGCTAGAACTCTATTTTTGTGGAAAATCAGCTGATCTCATTTAAATAATTTCTGTTAAACAGGGTTTTGATGTTCAGGAGTCTGTCTTTCTTCCAGAGTCTAGCTATTCGACACTGAACCTGTTATTTGTTGTTTGGATGTGCAGTGTAAATTTACTCAAAATGTTTTGGATATGACAACTGCACCTTCACTACTGCTTTCGCACCATAAAAAATTGTTAACGGAGAGCAATTCGACTAATGGTTCTCAGCAACCCATGTCATGTACTTTGGATGAGGATCAGCAGCAGTTGATAAAGGAACCTGAATCTAATGCAGTTTGTCATGCTCCACCTCAAGTTTGTTCACTTAATCTTGGTTCATCACCTGATAGTCCATTGGATATGGCTTCTGCTAGTTGTGCAAATCCGTCTAACTCTGCTAGTAGGGAATCCAAGATTGCTGAAAGTAATGTGAGCCCAGAATGTAATGTCAGCAGTATTGGTGATGCAAATATAATGCACAGAAAGTTTTCAAGATCAAAATGGTATTGGTTCTGATAAGCCATGTTCCTCCAATCTTAGTGTTATTTGCTGTTCACAGAAGTCCGCAGAGATTTGTCTTTCCATCAGTGTTTCTCAAGACAAAAACAATTGATGCACCAAATGATAAACCTCTTGACAAAGATGAAAAGGAAAAGCAACCTATATCTAACTTGGTTCAGGAATTGAATGAACATCCAATTGGTCGTGTTACACCAACTGCTCCCAGAACTACTTACCATAAGAACCGGTTTACATCTATATCACGTGCTTTTGGAGATGGTTCAAAATTACTGCCAGAAGACCAGGTGTTGACTGGCTTTGCTGGTGGTTCTAAGAAGCCACGAAGTCAAGTTTCATACTCAGTTTCTCCTAGAAGTGAGGAACTTGGCATAAAAAACAAAGGCCATTTCCGCAAGATACAATCTCATGTTAGTGCTAAGACAAATGACGCAAAGAAACTTCCTGATAGTTCTAGAAGTGAGCATAGCAGTCCAGAGTCACTGACTTGTGTTGCAAATGTTCTTGTTACAGTGGGTGATAGAGGTTGGAGGGAGTATGATAACCAGATTACAGTGGATTCTGATGGTCAGAGTGAACGGAGGATATGCGTGAAACTTGCTGAAGGGACCAAGTATGCTCACAAGGTCTGTCAAGTTTTGCAGCCTGGAGCCACAAACCGCTATACACATGCCATGATGTGGAAAGGTGGGGCTGAATGGTGCCTGGAATTTCCTGACAGAAGCCAGTGGTTTGATTTTCAAGCAAATGCATGATGAGTGTTATAGCCACAACATCAGAGCTGCTTCTGTGAAAAACATTCCAATCCCTGGTGTCCATTTGATTGAAATCCATGATGATAATGATGTGGCGTCCTTTGTGCAATCTGAAGATTATCTTGTCCACATTGGAACAGATGTTGAAATTGCTCTTGATCAATCCGTGTGTTGTATGACATGGACAGTGATGATGAAGAGTGGATATCAAGCTGGCGGAAATTCTTAGTAAGAGACAACACCAGCGCACTTGAGTTAGCAGAAGATTTGTTTGAGAGGGTTATGGACAAACTAGAGAAGTTTGCATATAGCCACAACTGTAATGAACTCAGCATTGATCAGATGAAGGAACTGGATATTGATGATGTACCTCTGGACATTATTGAAGTGATACATGCATATTGGCAAGATAAGAGCAGAAAAAGGGAATGCCACTTATTCGACATTTTCAGGTGAATACATATTTTTGCGTTTTATTTATTTATTTATGTATTTATTTTGGCTTCTGTTTTAGCTTTCTATTGTTTAGTGATCATTTGCTTGATACAATAAATTAATAAAGAAAGCAGGTGAGCATTGGATAGTTTATCAGCTCTGTTATGATGTTCCATGTAATGAGTAAGTAGTCTTGGATCCTTCATGGTACCAGCGTAACTAGATATAGATAACTGCAGTTCACTTACATAGTTTATGTACATATTTATTTATTTAGCTAGGCATATAGTACTGAAGCATGCTTGACATTATTTTGCAAACAAGTTGTCACTTTCAGCTTTTTGTTCTCAGTTTTTTTATACTGCCAATGCCTGATGAAGTATCGTCCCAGGGTATCATTTGACTAAGATTTATTGAACTAGATCCTCAGGGGATCTTTTTGTTGCCTATTCATGGCTAAAGATATGAAAGCCTTCTTTTTGAACAGTAGCATTGAAGCAATTATTTGGTCATAGTTGTTTGTTCTTCTGTTCTTTCATTTTTTTTTAGAATTCAGGTAACATAGATGCTTCCTATGAAATAATTGGTTGTTTTCCTTAGCTTTGTTTATGACATATTTTTCCATTCCAACAATAATTGCTGAGAACGGGCATAATCTTGTTCTAACTCTTACATCATTTTCACTTTTCAGTCCGCTATGTGGAAGGTCTACGGAGCAGCAGGTACATGAATGGCAATCAAAAGTATACAGAATGCAGGGTTCAAATGGATACCAAGAAAAGAATTGCCTCCCAAGCCCGCATTGTTTGCCTTTCTGTTTGAGGCCTCGTGGACTCCATGTACCCTACAAGGGACCAAAGCAGCGTTCTCATAAGAAGCTTATGCCACAGGCTGCCATAGCTTTTCAAGAGAGCATGACGGCTTTTACCCGGCAAGTGTACTCTCCCTCAATGGCTACTCCCTTTGGTTTGCAAATACCTTATAGGACACGTTGAGTTAAAACTTTTTAAACTTTCATTGCAAATAACTTACTGCATTAGAAACTCGAAGGTCATTTCATGATAGATTTGTCTTGAAAAATAACTTTTATGAAAAGCATAGCTTTGTTAGAATTGTTCATTTTTTTCACAGAAAATATAGGTCGTACCTATGTTTTGAAAACTGCTGTTTCCAAAATGTAAGTATATGCAACTCCAGTAGTACTAGACTAAGAGCATCTGGCAAACGTTCCTTAAAAGTTACTTGGTAAACCAATGATTATGCAAGTGAATAGGGAGGGGCTCTATTTTTGCCTTTCTCCAATGGCTAGCTTCCTAAAACAAGAAAACTGGATAGGAGGGAAAATCGTGCAAGATGGAACACATGTATATGTGAGTTGAGGGGGGAGATTTACCCAGTGCTTACCTTTAGGGAATTCAGATGCAAAACTGTTTTTCCCTTCTTACAGAAAACAAATTAGGTTTTGTTTTTAAGGGAGCCCTTGAAGATGCTCTAATGATTGTTTTACCTTTTCCTGTCTGCTGATGTATCTTCCTCTTATCCAGTATCAGGCAGGAGATGCAATGAATGCACTGTGGATGGGAGGATATGCGAATCGTATGACACTGGTTCTCTTTATTCCCCAACAGGGTATTCTCCTAGGTTCTGTACAAGAACAGATTCTCCGGGCATTTGAATCCTCAGAAAAAAGTTCTACCAAGATTTTTGAGGACCAACAGTGTCAAAAGGAGTGCAAGCCTTGCTTTCTCTGATGATCACCAGCCATCGCCTTCCTTCCGCCCTCAGAGAGTAAAACGGAGCGCACATGACCATTGGAACACTGTCATTCATGAGTGGCAGAACTCAAAGCACCTCTTCCCAGGCTCATCCCGTGTTGATATTGAGGAGCTCAAGCTGCGGGATGCTGCAAGCGCGCGAGCATGCTGCTGCCATGGCGAAGCTCAAGAGGGAAAAGGCCCACTGCCTGATGCAGAAGGCTGATCTTGCCCTTCATAAGGCCACGGTAGCCCTCATGATTGCTGATGCAATCAAATCCTCCATCAGGGACACATCTCGGGATGGCAGAAGGGATTCGAGGAATGAGGAACGCTGACTCCTTTTTTTTGGCCCTTTGCCACGAGCCCTTGGCGCATACATACAGCTTGAGCTCGATGCTTCTTTTGCTGACGGTTGGAGCGCGTTTGCTCCATTTGGTCGTGTCAGTAGATAGCATCCCCCCTCCCTTTTTTCTGTCCTTTGCATTGCCTGTACATAGGTTTTTTCCTTTCATCTTTCTTTTGTCCTCATTAGACCTCCCGGTTAACATATTGCCCAGTGAAGAACGGGCCAGGCAGGATGTAGGTCGGCTATCTGTTGGTACAATCTGGCGTGTTGTCTGCATAGCGGCTATGTTGTCTCATGGTCGGGTCACTCCATATACTGACTGTTTGTTTGGGCATTTGGGGGCTTCTAGCAGCTGTCTCACAAAAACGATGAAGAGATGAATGAAATGAAAGGCACAGTACAGGATGTAGTGCCTCTGAAACTGACGTGTGGTTCCTCTAGAACATCTACATGCTTTGTCTGGTTTTCGTCGTTAAATGGATGTCGCACATTCCAAAAAATACACCCTAACATAATACTGTGATGTGAATGAAGACACGAACACGGTGTTCGTGCCACATGTATCGCCCATTTGAATTTCTCCACAAAAAGGGCTAAATTGATCCCAGAACGACGTACAACACCATTAAATATTTGTTTGGTAGTAAGACGGATTCTTGCCTTGTCTTCGAGTGGCTGGGCCAAGATGTGCAGTAGCCATACAAACGCCTTGTTCACTTATCAGCCATGATCGCGTTCGCACCTGCTATCAGCACCTTTCAAAACTAAAATCATCTCTGTTTTTAATGTACTTCGCTTCACATACCGTTAGAATGCCTTTTGTAATACTTAGCAGTTTGAGCTTATCTTTTTGTTGTAATGGAATGACAATGTAAATGACAATTGAGACAAGAATATGTAGTGTCCACTTCTTTTCCATTGATCCACCATGGGTATATATACAAGGTCCTCCATGGAGGTTACACAAGGGAATAATACCCATAAAGCCTCATAAACATGTTAATGAGAGGGGGTAAATCCTATTGTAAATAGGGTCATGATGGTGGTCTATTAAGGAGGAGATTAAACACCATTAGTAGTATTGTAACACTCCCCTTTAATCGAATCCTCTTTGAGATCAATGAAAAAAGTATTGTTCCTCCAAAAATTCCTGTAGGACAAAAAAGAGGAAATATATTGGTAGGTATGCTATTAAAACTCCTTAAAACCCTAGTGGGAGAAAAAGGAAAAAGTATAGCACATTATGATTATTGCCTCTTTGTGAACTTGCATGAGAAAAACCTTTTCAGGAGAAAACTCATGTATAGTTTAGATAGCAATACATGTCTTTGATATTCCTTTTAAAAACCCTATGGGGGAAAATAAGAAATATGACATGAGCTTATGTAAATATTGCCTCATTAAAAACTTTCTATGAGAAACCTTGTGAGGAAAAACTCATAAAAAGAAAAGAGTACAATATGATGTTGTGACAAGTCAATATCTAGGAGATTTCTCCCCCTGAACCTTGCAAATCTCTAAGACGTCGCATACCAATCCCTTTAACACATTTTTCAAATGTGGAGGCTGGTAGTGTGACTTAGTAAATAAATCAGCGAGATTATCGCAAGATTTAATTTGCAAGATATCAATTTCTCCTTGTTGTTGCAGCTCATGAGGATAGAACAACTTAGGAGAAATATGCTTATTGATATTGCTTTTGATATAACCTGTCTCCATCTGTGTAACACAAGCTGCATTAACTTCATAGATAATGGTTGGTGAGTTAATTACACCTAGACCACAAGATTGTTGTATGTGGTTAATCATCCTGCGAAGCCAAACGCATTCACGTGAGGTCTCGTATAGTGCTACTATCTCAGAATGATTGGTGGAAGTAGTCACCAAGGTTTGTTTCGATGACTTCCACGAGATGGCTGTTTCGTTGTGTAGGAACACGAAGCCTGTTTGAGATCTGCCATGATGGGGATCAGATCGATATCCAGCGTCAGCGTAACCAACGATATCTGAATTTGGGCCTCTTTTAAAGAATAGTCCAAGATCCCTTGTGCCATTCACATATCTGAGGATATGCTTTACTCCAGTCCAGTGACGTTTGGTGGGAGCAGCGCTGTATCTAGCTAGTAAATTCACTGCAAATGCAATATCAGGCCTGGTGCAATTTGCAAGGTACATGAGCGCTCCAATGGCACTAAGATATGGAACATGAGGGCCAAAAACATCTTCTCCTTCATCCCGTGGTCTAAATGGGCCAGTCTCCATTTCTAAAGACCGAACAACCATAGGAGTTTTGGAAGGATGAGATTTATCCATATTGAATCTCTCCAATACTTTCTGGATATAGGCAGACTGATGTATAAAAATTCCAGTTGGAAGGTGCTCAAGCTGTAGGCCTAAGCAAAATTTGTGTGTGTCCCAAATCCTTCAACTCGAACTCCGTCTTTAGATGATTGCGGGCTTCATCAATATCTTGTTGGTGGCCGATGATATTTAAATCATCGACATATACAGATATAATGCAAAATCCCGTTTGGGACTTCCTGATGAAGACGCATGGGCAATCATTACTGTTGGAGTATCCCTTCTGCAGAAGGTACTCGCTGAGTCGGTTGTTCCACATTCTTCCCGACTGCTTTAAGCCATAAAGTGACTTTTGAAGCTTTACACAATACATGTTGCGGTTTGCGTTTTGATTCGGTATAGGGATCCCGTCAGGGACCTTCATATATATGTCCGAATCGAGTGACCCATAGAGATATGCAGTCACTACATCCATCAACTGCATAGATAGATGATTTTGTACAGCCAGAGATATTAAATATCGGAATGTTATTCCATCCATAACTGGAGAGTATGTGTCATTGAAATCAATGCCGGGTCTCTGCGTGAACCCTTGTGCTACAAGTCTTGCTTTGTATCTCACCACCTCATTGTTCTCGTTCTGTTTTCGGATGAAAACCCATTTGTATCCCACAGGGAATACTTTTGAAGGTGTAGGCATTGCCTGAGAGAATACCTTTCTTTTAGTAAGCGAGGCTATTTCTGCTTGAATTGCTTCCTTCCACAGATTCCAGTCCGAGCGCTTTTTGCACTCTGCCATGGATTTAGGATCTGGATCATTTTGGAGGAGTTCAGCAACCATTGCGGAGAAATGCATGTCGACAAATGTAGTCTTTCGGTCATATGATTCTCCAGACTCGAGATAGTTGATGGAAATTTCGTGTACCCTTTGAGATGCATCATCATTTCCCAAAATGGTTGCATCAGGGCATTCCGATGTCCCAACATCAGTAATTGAGTGCACTGTTGATGTGGGATGTGAAGGTGGGACCTCCGCAGGGTGTTGCTCAACATGAGGTTGAGTTGCATTTACTTGGTTGGAAGAATTCTTCTTTTTTCCTTTGCTTGCTAGGAGCTGCATCCTTGGAAATGGCCGTACTTCTCCCCCTCTTACTTGGGAGTGGAGTAGTTTTATTTGGTACCTCTACTCTTGCCGCACATTTCTCGCAGGATTGTAGGATTTTGTAACACCCTTATAATCAGTAAATGCATCTGGCATATTATTTGCAATGTGTTGCAAATTGATGATTTTCTGAACTTGTAGTTCAGTCTCAGATGTACGTGGATCATCATTGGAGATAGCTGTGGCATCCCAATTGATTTCCTGGCATTCTTTGTGGTTTGTTTGTTCTCCCCCTAATGCCGGGAAATGATCTTCATCAAAGATAGAATCAGCATACCGGGCCATGAATAGATCCCCTGTGAGGGGCTCCAGGTATTTTATGATCGACGGAGATTGATATCCCACATAGATCCCCAGTTTCCTGTGAGGGCCCATAGATGTACGCTGCGGTGGTGGTGAGATCGGTACGTATGTAGCGCAACCGAACTTACGCAGATGGGAAATGTTTGGATATTTCCACGTACTAGTTGCAACGGGGAGGTTGCATGATAAGCAGTTGGACGCAATTGTATTAAGTCAGCAGCGTGTAAGACTGCATGACCCCAACATGAGGTTGGGAGATTGCTATTCTGTAGTAATGGTTGCAATAAGTTTGATTCTCTTGATGAGAGACTCAGCCAAACCATTTTGAGTATGCACATATGGGACCGAATGCTGAACTTGAATTCCTAAGGCCATACAATAATCATTGAAGGCACGTGAGGAAAATTCAGCGGCATTATCCATTCTAATTGACTGGATTTGATGTTCAGGATGATTTGCTCTAAGTTTGATAACTTGAGCAATGATCTTAGCGAATGCATGGTTCCGTGTGGAAAGGAGACACACATGAGACCATCGTGTAGATGCGTCTATTAGAACCATGAAGTACCTGAACGGTCCAGACAAAGGTTGAATGGGACCACATATGTCTCCTTGAATGCGTTCAAGGAACTTGAGCGGTTCGGCTTGAATTTTGAGATAAGAGGGTCTCAAAATTAATTTCCCAGTTGCACATGCGGTGCAAATAAAATCCGAGGATTGGGAAAATCTTGCATCACTTAGATTGTGACCAACAGAATTTTTCGTAATTTTTCTCATCATCCCTATGCCGGGGTGACCAAGGCGATCATGCCAAGTTTGGAATGCATTGACATTCTGAAAAATTACTTTGTACGCAACATGTCGTACGAGTTTGATATATGTATAGTACAATCCAGACGGGAGCGAGGGAAATTTTTCTAGTGTCTGTTTGCCATATCCGTTGTCCTTTGTAATGAGAAGGGATTCCTCATTATAGTCATTGTGAGTTTCAATATGAACCCATTTTGCGGATATCTCTATAACTTAGCAGGGTACGAGTTGAATCGGGATACAAGAGCGCATCCTCAATTGTTATCGTTGTACCCATAGGTAGCATAATAGTGGCTCGTCCAGAACCGACTATTACAGCATCGCGTCCAGCGATTGTTAAAATATTTCCTTTATTCTTTGTGAGATTTTGGAATATTTTATTTCTCTAAGTATAGAGTTAGTGGTAGCACTATCAACAAGACACATTTCCTCATCCATCGGATTGACTCCGTACAATCTATATCAAATGGAGAATAAAAATAAAAATTCTCAACATAGAAATATAGATTAATCAACATATGGATATTTAAATGTTCTTATTACAATGAAACATCAAATGTGCCATAATAAGGTAAATAAAAGACAGTTTATTACAACTCATGGGCATAATATTTAGGCAATCTAAGAAGACTAGGGAGTCTATTCATAGTCTCCAAACATCTCCAGAACCATATTCTAGGAGCATGTTGTCTAAGTCTTCATCTTCCCCTTCAGGTGGGAGGAGTGCCATGATGTTGCTTGCATCCGCTGCGGCGGACTGGAGCATCCTGGGGCGTCTTGTGCTGCGGCATCAAGATGAGAGTTGAAGTGTGCTTCAAATTTCTTTCCACCTTGGTTGGTACGTCCTTGATCAGAGCGCCCACGTCCAACGGATTTCAAGTACAATTCCACTAAGTGCTTGTGACGGAACGACCCTAATCCTATGGCCCACGTGTCCCTGTCAACCTCTGACAGCCGAACCCATGTTCCATGTGATTAAGACCTGTTCGCCACCGGGCTACATCAGCGCCCAATGTCCGCAGGATCATCTCACAATTCGGTTACAGCATTGCATACTTTTACAAATAACATCGGAATAATGAGCGGAAGACTTAAATAACAATAGTTTTACAAAACGAGGTTTCAAATGAGGTAAGGAGTACGGTTATTACAAACCATTGTTCGGGTGATTCAAAGTAGACAACGTAGCGGAAACAATAACATAAAGATACATGTAACACCCAGCCCGAGGGTGCACATTTACACATCGCCTCATCGGCCTCTTCCTGGACGAAGGTCACGCAACAGGGTGCGAGACACATCGGGGTCTCAGGCATACCTGCAACATGGGTAACAAACCCTGAGTACTGGGGTACTCAACAAGACTTACCCGACTAAAGAAAAAGGGAGAAGACTCAGGAATGAGAGGCTTAGGGTAGTCAAGGTAAGGCTTAAGCAAGATCAAGTATTTTGCAGAAAAGCATTTTTGTAAACCTTATTTTATTTTTGAAAGATTCAGTATTCTCAATTCTTCATCATTCATGATTCATTTTACATTTCAAAACATTCCTAGTTGAGAACCACTCTCCGTTGACAGTCAGTGGACCAAGTCTCCATAACCGAGGAGCAACGTTAATCCGGATAAATAATACTCAGCTGAGGATCCCTATCCACACTGCATATGTAGCACCCAAGCTTGCATATGCCAACTCGTCTACCACGATTCCTCCAAGATTGGGCCCGTCCTACGCCACCCGGAAGTACAGTACACCACACCAATCCGGGACTTTAACCCACGTGGGTACATGCTACTTCCGCCATCTCTCCACTCCCAGTGCGCGGTTGTCGGTCCAATCAAGGATTCTCGGAGCCAGAGCTTTCCGTAGTATGTGAATAGTTACAAGTCTTGACCAGCAGGCCCCCATACGGATGGTCCCTAATTTTCCAGCCAGAAACTATACCTTGGTCATATCTCACCCAAGCGTAATAGTCCTGTCAGTTTTTCAACCATGTCCCGGTCGGTGTCAACTGTTGAGTCCCGGACTACAACATGACGGCACCGTACGCTCGGACAACCTCTCCTCGCTATTAACTAGGTACGGATCAGATACCTAGCAACAGCCGGGGAGTAAGACCAAATTCCCATAAAATTCCTTAAGTGATCACACTTTTAAAATTGGCATTTTATTGCAAAGTCTAATTCAATAAGCATTGCTAAGCATTTTTCAAATACTTTTGAAAAGCAGGTATCGGTGTGTATCAGTGGTCAAGGTGGATAGTGCATCAATTAGGATAGCACACAACTCCTATAAACCTAATGCAATAATTTAACTCAAAAGCATTTAAGGAAATCATTTTATAAATTCAAGGAAGGGGTTAAATGCACCGGGGCTTGCCTTGAAGAGCAAAGAGAGCAGACTCGGGGTAGGTAGGTAGGTGTTGGAGCTCGGGGTCGCCTCGGGAGAGTTGGTTCGTCAACAGCGGCCTCGACTCTGGTACCTTCTTCGTCAACTATACGGATGCAATGATGAATGCTCATGAGAATGATGATATGGACTTATGGTGCAAGACAATTCCACTGAATCTAGATTACTCTTAGGCAAGACATAATCGAAATCTAGGTTGAGCATAAAAGGTAACCATTTCTTTCTTAAGCATTATTGATGTTAGGCCTTATTATAATTATCCTAAGTATTAACCAAACATATCATCACAACATCATAGACCAAAGGGTAGGGGTCTATGAACATCAATCAATCCAAAGATCACATCATTAAACACTCATTACCAACCCTAATCCATCTTTCTTTATTTTTCTTATTTTATTTAAAAGGTCATTTTATGAAGTTTGCTCCAAAAATTACCCAATTAATCACATAAGTTCATTAAGGCATAAACAGATGGCAAAACAAATTTCATAATTTTTGGAGGTCATTAAGATGCTCAAATAAATCTAAACATTTAATTAACAAAAGGCACTATTCCTTAATTAAAATAAATGCTCAAAAATCAACTTGCTCCAAAAGACTTCAAATTTTACCAGAGGTTCAGCATGTTATAACAAGGTCTCAAAAATTTATCTCAAGATTTTTGGAGTTATAGATCACTCTCCAAAAATACCAAAACCTTCATTTTTCAATTAAAAGGGGAATTTTACATTTTCAAATTCTTGCAGAAAAGTCAAGTTTCATATTTTTATAAAATACTACACAGTGCAAGGAGCATACCATATTTTCTCAGCATTTAAGGAACACAGATTAATTCACACAAAAAAGAGAAAACAGAACACTATTCACAACTCTCAGAAAAAGAAAAGAGCACTGTGCTCCTTCTATGAAGGCTCGGGCGAAACGGAAAGTGAGTGCTCCGTCCGAGGCCTGCCCGGAGGCTCGGGCGAAGCGGACTCGGGCGAGATGGAAGGCTCGGGCGAGACGGAAGGCTCGGGCGAGACGGAAGGCTCGGGCGAGAACGGAAAGCAAGCGTCCGTCCGAGGCCTAGCTCGACGAAGCGGAGGGTGCATGAGTCCGCTCGAGGCTTGGCTCGGGCGAGACGGAAACGCGTGCTCGAGGCTTGGGCTCGGGCGAGACGGAGTGGAAGCAGAGGCCGGAGGCCTCGGGTGCTTACCACGGATCGGAGGCAGGGCTCGAGGGTGTGGCTCGGCACGGTGCTCGAGGGTGAGGCTGAGGAAGGAGGCTCGACACGTGCTCGAGGGGCGGGGTGGTTCGGTGGAGCTCTTTCGGCGGCGAGGGCGCTCCGACGACCCTGCGCAACACACGAGACCGCAAGGGCCTGGTCAGAGTCTGCACGGAACCAAGGAACACGACACGGGGTCGGTGAGGGATGATCATGGCCGGAGACGGCGAATTTCACGAACCCGAGCTCGCCGGGTTTCTGCCGGAGATGGAACGGCGAGCTTACGCCGGGCGATTGAGGGCGGTAGAGATGAAATTGAAGGGTGGGAAAGCTTCACGAGCTCAAGGCGGAGCTTCTGAGCTAGGTGGTGGAGCGGCGGAGGCACTGGACTGGCCTGGCCACGGTGGCGGAGAGGATGAGAAGCTCGGGGCTCCGGCGGGCTTATATAGCCGCGGCCAGAGGCCGGTAGAGAGCACGGGGTGGGGTGGATAAGATCGGTGGGAGCGTGCGCACTCGATTGCGCTAAGGCGGAGGAGGTGATGGCGTGCAGCCGGGGCCGGTGCGCAAGCTTGGCCGGCAATGGCCACGCGGCGGCGGCGCGCGCTGGGCTCGGTAGGGGACGGGAGCGGGGGTCAATGTGCGGTGCGGGTGCGAAATGATGGTGGCGACAACGGCGGCTGGTCGGGGACAGACGAGCGGCTGCCAAACGCGTGGCGCGCGCAGCGCCGGAGGCTCGCCACGACCGGGGCCCTCCCCCTACGCGAGGAAGATGAACAGGGCTATGCCCTAGGGTTTGACTTTTTGGCTGGTATCTGTATTTTGCAAATCTCTCCCAAAATTTGAACTGTGCGACACAAAAACTCAAAATACCAAAGTTGCTCAGAAAAATGAGATCTACAAACTTTGTCAATATGAACATTTTCAAATTCCAAATAGTTTTTGAACTATATTCAAAAACAGAAAAGGGACACTTTTCAAATTTGATTCAAATCAAAATTACTTTGGATTTCAAACTGAGACTTGAAAATGTAAATACCAAAGTTGTTCCTCTCGATCAGATTCACAACTTTTCTTTTTGAACCAACTCAAAATTTTGACTTTTGAAAAAGTTATCAAAAAGGGGATAAATCCAGGATTTGGGATTTTAGGGTTTTGCAAAAGGGAAAATCAAATCAAATCTGATTTTTGAACTTTGATCAATGCAGCAAAACATCAGGGCACTAAATTTGAACAAGAATTAAATATAACTAGGCACAGAGGTGAAATTACCATTTTGCCCTTATAGAGAGAATTGGGCTTTTAGGGTTTTTGAAAAGGGAATCAAGGCATAGCAATTAGGCAAATCAAATGCATCACAGGAAATGATTAATGCTTAAGATGATGACATGTCAAGTTAATTACATTTAAACACCAGGGGTGTTACAGCCTTCCCCCCTAAAAGAAATCTCGCCCCGAGATTCCACGTCTTAAGAAGGAAAAGGCAAAACTTTACATCTACAGAGATTCGAGAAAGTCGGGATAGTTCTTTGCTAAGAAGTCTTCAGATTCCCAGGTGGCTTCTTCTTCAGAGTGTTGGTTCCACTGGATCTTGTACCATCTTGTGGTGGTTCTTCGGGTAACACGATCCTTGTGATCCAACACGCGAACTGGATACTCAGTGTATGACAGATCTGGTTCTAGCTCAACGCCTTCAACTTCAACCACATGTTCAGGTACTCGGAGACACTTCTTGAGTTGGGAGACATGAAACACATTATGAACTGCTGAAAGATGATCGGGCAAACTTAACTTGTAAGCGACCTTGCCACAACGATCCAGAATCTCAAACGGACCAATGTAGCGGGGTGCTAACTTTCCTTTGACTCCAAAACGAGTGACTCCTTAGTGGGTGAGACTTCAGGTACACATAATCTCCAATCTGGAACTGCAGAGGTCGACGTCTCTTGTCAGCATAACTTTTCTGTCGAGACTGTGCGATCTTCATGTTCTCTTGTATTTGCTTGACTTTCTCTTCCATATCTTTTACTAGGTCAACTCCAAAGAATTCCCTTTCTCCGGGGGTTCAGACCAACTGAGAGGGGTACGACAACGGCGGCCGTACAGTGCTTCAAAGGGTGCCATTTTGATGCTCTCTTGGTAACTGTTATTATAAGAGAATTCTGCCAAGGGCAAACACTGATCCCAAGTATCTGCGAAGGTAAGCACACAGGCTCTCAACATATCTTCTAACACTTGGTTGACTCTCTCAGTCTGTCCATCAGTCTGCGGATGATAAGCCGTGCTATACAATAGCTTGGTTCCAAGTGAGGCATGGAACGCTTTCCAGAACTTAGCGACAAAGTGAGTACCACGATCTGAGATGATGGTCTTGGGTATGCCATGGAGCTTCACTATGTGTTTTTGTACAAGGTGGCATAAGTTGGGCGGTATAACTTTTTGACCGGTAAGAAGTGAGCTTGCTTCGTGAGACGGTCCACTATCACCCAAATGGAATCGAATCCTTTTGAGTCTTGGGTAATCCATTGATAAAATCCATGCTGATATCCTCCCATTTCCAACCAGGTACTGACAAAAGGTTGCAGCTCTCCTCCGGGCTTCATATGCACAGCCTTGACTTTCTGACATGTATCGCAACGAGCGACATGTCGAGCGATTTCGATCTTCATCTTTGTCCACCAGAATTTTTGCTTCAAGTCTTGGTACATCTTGTTGCTGCCAGGATGGATGGCAAATCTGGTTGAGTGTGCTTCATCAAGGATTATCTGTCTCAGCTCAGGTACCTTGGGAACTACCAGACGGTTCTTGAACCATACCACTCCTTCATCATCAATCCTGAAACAGTCAGCTTTCTAGCTCGAACCTTTTCAATGATGTGCTTGATTCCGGGGTTATCTTTCTGTGCAGCTATGATCTGTTCTCTGATAGAGGTTTCTACTCTGACATTGCCTAGACTTCCTTGTGGAACCATTTCAATACCCAGCTTCTCTAGTTCATAGCATAGGGAAGATTCATAGGATTTCATAACCAGACAGTTACAGTATGACTTGCGACTGAGTGCATCGGCGACCACATTCGCCTTACCCGGATGGTAATGCACTTCGATATCATAGTCCTTGATTAACTCAAGCCATCTTCGCTGCCTCATGTTCAGCTCTTCTTGGGTGAAGATATACTTCAGGCTCTTGTGATCTGTGTACACATTGCAGGTACTGCCCAACAGATAATGACGCCATATCTTCAAGGCATGAACCACTGCTGCTAACTCAAGATCATGAGTTGGATAATTTTCCTCATGTCGCTTAAGCTGCCGCGAGGCATAAGCGATCACTCTTCCTTCTTGCATCAACACGCAACCCAAACCAGTACCAGATGCATCACAGTAGACATCAAAGGGCTTCTCGACGTTCGGCTGAGCTAGCACTGGTGACGTGGTTAACAACTTCTTCAAAGTCTGAAAAGCTTGTTCACAAGCTGGTGACCAAAAAAACTTCATAGAATTCTTCAGCAACTCGGTGATAGGCTTGGCGATTCTGGAGAAATCTGGGATGAATCGACGATAATATCCAGCCATTCCCATAAAACGGCGGACCTTGTGAACAGAGGTAGGTGGCTTCCAATCCAGGATATCTGACACTTTTCCCGGGTCGACTGACACACCTTCAGCGGATAGGACATGACCAAGAAACTGTATCTGATCTAACCAGAACTCACATTTACTGAACTTAGCATAGAGCTGATGGTCTCTGAGACGGGATAGAACGATACGAAGATGCTCGGTGTGATCTTCAGGGGTTTTGAGTAGACAAGGATGTCGTCAATGAACACGACACGAATTTATCAAGCTCTGGCATGAAAACAGAGTTCATGAGGTACATAAATGAGCGGGGGCATTGGTCAATCGAAAGACATGACCAAATACTCATATAGGCCGTATCTGGTGGGTGAAAGCTGTTTTAGGAATATCTTCAGGACGAATCTTTATTTGGTGGTAGCCGGATCTGAGATCGATCTTGGAGAATACCTTGGCTCCAGCTAACTGGTCAAAGAGAAGATCAATACGAGGCAAGGGATATTTGTTTTTGATGGTGACCTCATTGAGTGGGCGATAATCAATGCACATTCTGAGAGTCTTGTCTTTCTTCTTTACAAAGATTGCAGGACAGCCCCAAGGAGACGAGCTTGGGCGAATGAAACCCTTGTCCAACAAATCTTGTAATTGGATTTTTAGTTCTGCCAACTCTCTGAGAGGCATTCGATAAGCTCTGCGGGATATAGGAGCAGTCCCGGGCTTTAGCTCTATGGCAAACTCAACGTCACGGTCAGGAGGTAGACCAGGTAAATCCTCAGGAAAAACATCAGGGAATTCACAAACCACGGGGATGTCCCGGGTTTCCAGAATAGCGGCGGTATTTATTTGAGTGGCTGCTGGTTTTTGAGGTATTGGAAGTTGGAGAAGGAGTTTGGCGGTACTGTTAGGAATATCCACTCTCACAACTCTATTCAGGATGTCGATCATGGCTTTATACTGACACATCCAATTCATGCCTAGGATGACATCTATCTCCTGATCATGAAGCACTATCATGGTGGTGGGAAATACATGTTCCCCAACCTTACTGGTATACTGCGAACCACCTCTTTGGTGATTATACGCCCTCCAGGCGATAATAAAATGCAAAAACTTTCTTTCAACTCCCAATTGATATGTCATGCTTAGAGACGAAGGGGTACGACTGATGAAAGAATGCGATGCACCAGAATCAAACAACACAACTGCAGGATGATTGGCAACGGGAAACCTACCGATCATGACGGGCTCCCCTTCTGGTATATCGCTGACAGCGGTGTGTAGTAGACTTGCCCGTGCTTCTTGACAAAACTTGCCCTTCTGCACTTGCTGCTGTGGAGCACGGTGTTGCTGCTGCTGTGGTCCTCCAGGACCCTTCTGAAAGTTCTGAGCAGGCTTCTTGGGCTTTGGGCACTCACGAGACCAGTGGCCAAGTTGACCACAGTTGTAGCAGGGATGGTTATAGGCGGTCTGTGGGGTGGTGATACGAACACCTGGGGCGTTCGGCTGAGTGACACTTTGTTGGTTGGCGTTGTGGGTGGTAGCCGCGGTACGGACAACCACTTGCTGGTGAGGGTAAGGTGGACGGTTGTGGTGGTGACTAGGATGATATATGACCCTCTGGCGCTTGTGATTGCCAGAGTGGCTGCTAGATCCTGCTTTCTTCTTCTTCTTCTCCTCTTGGTACTGACGGTTACTCTCTTCAAAAGCAACTGCCCGGTCAACAGCCTCATGATAAGAACCAGTCAGGTTGTTTGACAAGCTTCTGCGGATCTTAGGGTGCAATCCCCTAAGGAAACAGTCTCTCTTCTTCTCATCCGTGTTGACATATTCCGCTGCATACTGACTCAGATGGTTGAATTGACCCACATACTGCATCACTGTGTGAAAGGACCTTGATGTCGCCAAGGAGGCCTAGAGGGGGGGTGAATAGGCCTGTCAAAACTCAAAACTCAATTTAATCAGTAGACAGATCAGCACTGCGATTCTGAGATCAGCACTGCCGATCCTGAGATCAGCACTGCCGATCTGGAAAAAGTGAAACTGAGTTTCGTGGGTATGAGAAGAAATGTTGCACAGGCAGAGGATAAGCTTCCTGCAGGGTTAGACAGTTCACAGATATGCCAGAAATCGAAAGCACAAGTATAAAGCACTAGATCAAACCCTAACCCTAGAAATCACTTAAGAATGGAATGTAAACAAAGCACAAGGTGAACAAGGATTTATCCCGTGGTTCAGCTCGCCACAAAGGCTTGCCTAAGTCCACGGTGTTGAGGTATGCCACAAAGCTCAAGCTCACCACTTAGGTTGCCCTTCCTCGTTCTCAAGTCAAGAGAGTGAACTCTTGAGGTGAGGGGTGATTCTTAGCTGCAAGAAGGTGGTTACAAACCTCCCAAGGCTGCCACAAACGTTGGCAAGCTCAAGGGCAACGCCTAGCCGGCTAGGAGCAAGCTCCAAGAGTAATAAAACCTAGAACCTCGGCCAAACGTGAACCAATGCTCTTGGGACTTTGGGATCAATGGATCTGCTCTCTAATCGAGTTTTGCTGCCCTCTCTTTCAAGTTTTAGTGGTTGGGATGGGAGATCCACTTGAAAGCTTTGGGAGCAACAATGGGGAGGAGAGAGAGAGAGGGGGAGCTCTTCAAACGGTCAGATCCCGAGCTGGAAGAAGCACTGGTGTAACTGGGCCGTTGTGGGCTTTCTGGAAAGGTATATATATAGTCTGGGCCCAACGGTTCGATTATGATCGGCACTGCCGACCATAAGGTTCGGCACTGGACCACCCAAATTTAGTCAAATCAATGTGAAACCTGTGGGGTTAGAAAGGTGGCTAGAAGTATATCTTTCTGGCAAATATTGAGCATTGGTATCACAATTTGACTGTGGGTGCTAGAATCCCTCTTAATAGTACGGCATACCTATACTCAAGAATAAGAGAATATAAACAATTAACCACTTGAGTCTTCAGTATCTTCATATGCCATTTCTTCTCAATGTCACTTCATAGGGGTTGCAACTAATTGCAACTATCTCATCTCTTCGAGCAAACATCCCTTGAGCATGTGACTTGAACCATTTCTCCATATGTGAGTTTCAACTTCATGGCTTCAAGTCACTATCACTAATGATCTGATCGTCAACACAATATGACTCCTCATAGCTTGATTAGTACCTCGACTCAATGCAAGTACTCTTTCTTCACCCTAGCCATAGTACTTCGGTCTCCTTGACCTTCACTTTCGCTTAGTACCTCGAAGTTCTTTCCTTGCTATCTTCACCTTACCAAGCCATACTCAAGTCACATCATATTAAGCATCCATTGAAAGCCATTTCTTAATATTGTGATCCTTGCTTGAACATCTTGTAGATATGAATGTTGAGATCAATCAAGCTTTAGTTTGACTCACATAGAGACATATATGGATCATCATTAATATGGTCAAGCCAATTCACGGTTCCTTATATCCTCTCCATTTTGGCTTGACACTCAACACTTACTTCAATCTCCATCTTCATACTTCTAGCTTGATCAAATCAATGCAAAGTGATTCTCCAAATATTTATCCATACAAGCAAACCAATGTAGAGATGACATATATCCAATATGAGTTTAAGTCTTTGTCATTGACCTTTGCTTGACATTAACTCACTTATGCATTCTTGATTCATTCTTCAACCTTGATCAAAGCTAGTTCACTATCAAACTCATCTTGCTCATGAAAAGCAACCCATTGTTGAGACCATTCCAAAATCATAAATCTATGTCTCACTTGTCATTTGTCAAATATGCTTGCTTTCTCATGATGCCATGATATCCCACAACATAGAAGCCATATCATCAACTCTATTTGCATTGTTGTCTTTTACTTGAACAAGATTGTTTCCATGATCTTTCCAATACAATAATACATAATTTTGGCCTTCATTTCAGCACTATGTGGAATACCATCAAGTTTGCATTTCTAGTTGAACCTGGATACACTTAGCAAACTTGTTAGACCTTTAATTATGTTGTCACTCAGTTCACCAAAACCCACTAAGGGCTAGATGCACTTACACTGTGGAGTCCTTCTGCTGCAGGGCTAGGAACTGATCAAGCTTCATCTTCATCAGACCTGATGGGATGTGGTGTGCACGGAAAGCGGTGCGGAACTCTTCCCAGGTCAACTCATGACCTTCAGGCTGGGCAGCCAAGAGGTTGGCATACCAAGCACTTGCTGGGCCACGAAGCTGCTGCGAAGCAAACCGGGGCTTCTGGATTTCAGTACATCGGATGAGACCAAACTTCTGCTCCATGGTGCGGAGCCAATCGTCAGCTTCGAGGGGTTCATCGGCTCTGGTGAAAACCGGTGGACGGGTTTCAGTGAAATCCACATAGGTGGTCTCTTGGTTGTGACGACCACGGTGACCAACATTCTGCTGTCCTTGGTTCTGAGCCATCAGATTGGCAGCGGCGGCCAGGGCTGCAATGGCATCTGCTAGGGTAGCTGGGACAGGTGGAGGGTTTGGGATGTTGGCATCATCAGAACCTCCAGCTCCGGTACGGGTGTTCACAGGCATCTGTATAAGCAACTCGGAACTCAGCATATACGGACAAAGGTTCTGAAACGACCGATTGATAGCTTCATTGATACAAAGATAGCTGGCTTGATAAAGATGACAACAGACTGATATAGGCCGAAAGGGGAAAAGATACGAAAAGAAAGATACATGCCAGACTTGGCAACAGACAGACTAACGCCCCCAAACCTAGACTAAGGTTTTAGGTAAGCAGATGGTACAGACACAAGGAGTCTAGTCGTCATCGATGAAGATCAACTCTTCGTCATCATCATCATCCTCGATGATAAGCTCAGGCTCTTCCTCCTCATCTTCATCTTCAACGTGGACATCTTCAGCAGGTTCCACTTCCTCATTCTGATCGGGCTCGTGTTCTACTTCAGGTTCCTCCACGACTCCGCCTTCGGGGTCCTCAACAACTGGTGGAATCACGGGGTGAAGAAGCTGGTTGTGCAGCTGGTGTACTTCCTCATGAAGCATATCATTGAACTGCTCGATCTGGGCGGTGTACTGCTGCAATCCATGGCTAGCGGCTCTGGTGACATCCTCTCGGATCCATGTTGCATCACGCTGCTGGATAGCGCGAACCACATTCTGGTTAGCTTCCTCAAGAGCGGCTCGTGCCTCGTAGAAACTCCAGGCGGGAAAGGTAGAAGTCATGCTCCATGTACTCTATCTCAGCCTTCAGATTCTTGATTTCCTCCTTCAGCTGTTTGCGGGTACGACGGGGAAAACGACGACCATTGGAGGATTCTCCAGTCTCTTCTCCGGTGCGTGGTGCCAGTTGGTGACGCGGCACACCGTTCGGTCCAGTCGACTTGCGGGCGGTCAGCTTGATGCGAGCCATATCTGGACAAGAGGTTATAGATGAGAAAGGCTAGCAAGAAAAGGTATAGGCACACTATCCCAACGAACTCATTTATTTACTTAAGTGAATATGACATGATGCATGAATCGTTCCTACGGAACAAGGCAATGCAATACTTAACATATATAGGGCTTAAAACATGTTGTTCCACTAGCTAGTGTTGCCATAAGAGGGACAAGATGAGAGAAGCAATTTGGACTCAAAATAGTCAAGTTTAATTTTGTTTGGACTCAAAAGAACTTTTGAAGTTTTCGCAAAAGAACACTGCAACGTTAAAGTGAGATGCTCCGATACCACTCTGTGACGGAACGACCCTAATCCTATGGCCCACGTGTCCCTGTCAACCTCTGACAGCCGAACCCATGTTCCATGTGATTAAGACCTGTTCGCCACCGGGCTACATCAGCGCCCAATGTCCGCAGGATCATCTCACAATTCGGTTACAGCATTGCATACTTTTACAAATAACATCGGAATAATGAGCGGAAGACTTAAATAACAATAGTTTTACAAAACGAGGTTTCAAATGAGGTAAGGAGTACGGTTATTACAAACCATTGTTCGGGTGATTCAAAGTAGACAACGTAGCGGAAACAATAACATAAAGATACATGTAACACCCAGCCCGAGGGTGCACATTTACACATCGGCCTCATCGGCCTCTTCCTGGACGAAGGTCACGCAACAGGGTGCGAGACACATCGGGGTCTCAGGCATACCTGCAACATGGGTAAACAAACCCTGAGTACTGGGGTACTCAACAAGACTTACCCGACTAAAGAAAAAGGGAGAAGACTCGGGAATGAGAGGCTTAGGGTAGTCAAGGTAAGGCTTAAGCAAGATCAAGTATTTTGCAGAAAAGCATTTTTGTAAACCTTATTTTATTTTTGTAAGATTCAGTATTTCTCAATTCTTCATCATTCATGATTCATTTTACATTTCAAAACATTCCTAGTTGAGAACCACTCTCCGTTGACAGTCAGTGGACCAAGTCTCCATAACCGAGGAGCAACGTTAATCCGGATAAATAATACTCAGCTGAGGATCCCTATCCACACTGCATATGTAGCACCCAAGCTTGCATATGCCAACTCGTCTACCACGATTCCTCCAAGATTGGGCCCGGTCCTACGCCACCCGGAAGTACAGTACACCACACCAATCCGGGACTTTAACCCACGTGGGTACATGCTACTTCCGCCATCTCTCCACTCCCAGTGCGCGGTTGTCGGTCCAATCAAGGATTTCTCGGAGCCAGAGCTTTCCGTAGTATGTGAATAGTTACAAGTCTTGACCAGCAGGCCCCCATACGGATGGTCCCTAATTTTCCAGCCAGAACTATACCTTGGTCATATCTCACCCAAGCGTAATAGTCCTGTCAGTTTTTCAACCATGTCCCGGTCGGTGTCAACTGTTGAGTCCCGGACTACAACATGACGGCACCGTACGCTCGGACAACCTCTCCTCGCTATTAACTAGGTACGGATCAGATACCTAGCCAACAGCCGGGGAGTAAGACCAAAATTCCCATAAACATTCCTTAAGTGATCACACTTTTAAAATTGGCATTTTATTGCAAAGTCTAATTCAATAAGCATTGCTAAGCATTTTTCAAATACTTTTGAAAAAGCAGGTATCGGGTGTATCAGTGGTCAAGGTGGATAGTGCATCAATTAGGATAGCACACAACTCCTATAAACCTAATGCAATAATTTAACTCAAAAGCATTTAAGGAAATCATTTTATAAATTCAAGGAAGGGGTTTAATGCACCGGGGCTTGCCTTGAAGAGCAAAGAGAGCAGACTCAGGGTAGGTATAAGTGTTGGAGCTCGGGGTTGCCTCGGGAGTTGGTTCGTCAACAGCGGCCTCGACTCTGGTACCTTCTTCGTCAACTATACGGATGCAATGATGAATGCTCATGAGAATGATGATATGGACTTATGGTGCAAGACAATTCCACTGAATCTAGATTACTCTTAGGCAAGACATAATCGAAATCTAGGTTGAGCATAAAAGGTAACCATTTCTTTCTTAAGCATTATTGATGTTAGGCCTTATTATAATTATCCTAAGTATTAACCAAACATATCATCACAAACATCATAGACCAAAGGGTAGGGGTCTATGAACATCAATCAATCCAAAGATCACATCATTAAACACTCATTACCAACCCTAATCCATCTTTTCTATTTTCTTATTTTATTTAAAAGGTCATTTTATGAAGTTGCTCCAAAAATTACCAAATTAATCACATAAGTTCATTAAGGCATAAACAGATGGCAAAAACAAATTTCATAATTTTTGGAGGTCATTAAGATGCTCAAATAAATCTAAACATTTAATTAACAAAAGGCACTATTCCTTAATTAAAATAAATGCTCAAAAATCAACTTGCTCCAAAAGACTTCAAAATTTTACCAGAGGTTCAGCATGTTATAACAAGGTCTCAAAAATTTATCTCAAGATTTTTGGAGTTATAGATCACTCTCCAAAAATACCAAAACCTTCATTTTTCAATTAAAAGGGGAATTTTACATTTTCAAATTCTTGCAGAAAAGTCAAGTTTCATATTTTTATAAAATACTACACAGTGCAAGGAGCATACCATAATTTTCTCAGCATTTAAGGAACAACAGATTAATTCACACAAAAAAGAGAAAACAGAACACTATTCACAACTCTCAGAAAAAGAAAAGAGCACTGTGCTCCTTCTATGAAGGGCTCGGGCGAAACGGAAAGTGAGTGCTCCGTCCGAGGCCTGGCCCGGAGGCTCGGGCGAAGCGGACTCGGGCGAGATGGAAGGCTCGGGCGAGACGGAAGGCTCGGGCGAGACGGAAAAGCAAGCGTCCGTCCGAGGCCTAGCTCGACGAAGCGGAGGGTGCATGAGTCCGCTCGAGGCTTGGGCTCGGGCGAGACGGAAACGCGTGCTCGAGGCTTGGGCTCGGACGAGACGGAGTGGAAGCAGAGGCCGGAGGCCTCGGGTGCTTACCACGGATCGGAGGCAGGGCTCGAGGGTGTGGCTCGGCACGTGCTCGAGGGTGAGGCTCGAGGAAGGAGGCTCGACACGTGCTCGAGGGGCGGTGGTTCGGTGGAGCTCTTTCGGCGGCGAGCGGCGCTCCGACGACCCTGCGCAACACACGAGACCGCAAGGGCCTGGTCAGAGTCGCACGGACCAAGGAACACGACACGGGGGTCGGTGAGGGATGATCATGGCCGGAGACGGCGAATTTCACGAACCCGAGCTCGCCGGGTTTCTGCCGGAGATGGGAACGGCGAGCTTACGCCGGGCGATTGAGGGGGGTAGAGATGAAATTGAAGGGTGGGAAAGCTTCACGAGCTCAAGGCGGAGCTTCTGAGCTAGGTGGTGGAGCGGCGGAGGCACTGGACTGGCCTGGCCACGGTGGCGGAGAGGATGAGAAGCTCGGGGCTCCGGCGGGCTTATATAGCCGCGGCCAGAGGCCGGTAGAGAGCACAGGGTGGGGTGGATAAGATCGGTGGGAGCGTGCGCACTCGATTGCGCTAAGGCGGAGGTGATGGCGTGCAGCCGGGGCTGGTGCGCAAGCTTGGCCGGCAATGGCCACGCGGCGGCGGCGCGCTGGGCTCGGTAGGGGACGGGAGCGGGGTCAACTGTGCGCGTGCGGGTGCGAAATGATGGTGGCGACAACGGCGGCTGGTCGGGGACAGACGAGCGGCTGCCAAACGCGTGGCGCGCGCAGCGCCGGAGGCTCGGCCACGACCGGGGCCCTCCCCCTACGCGAGGAAGATGAACAGGGCTATGCCCTAGGGTTTGACTTTTTGGCTGGTATCTGTATTTTGCAAATCTCTCCCAAAATTTGAACTGTGCGACAAAAACTCAAAATACCAAAGTTGCTCAGAAAAATGAGATCTACAACTTTGTCAATATGAACATTTTCAAATTCCAAATAGTTTTTGAACTATATTCAAAAACAGAAAAGGGGACACTTTTCAAATTTGATTCAAATCAAAATTACTTTGGATTTCAAACTGAGACTTGAAAATTTGTAAATACCAAAGTTGTTCCTCTCGATCAGATTCACAACTTTTCTTTTTGAACCAACTCAAAATTTTGACTTTTGAAAAAGTTATCAAAAAGGGGATAAATCCAGGATTTGGGATTTTAGGGTTTTGCAAAAGGGAAAATCAAATCAAATCTGATTTTTGAACTTTGATCAATGCAGCAAACATCAGGGCACTAAATTTGAACAAGAATTAAATATAAACTAGGCACAGAGGTGAAATTACCATTTTGCCCTTATAGAGAGAATTGGGCTTTTAGGGTTTTTGAAAAGGGAATCAAGGCATAGCAATTAGGCAAATCAAATGCATCACAGGAAATGATTAATGCTTAAGATGATGACATGTCAAGTTAATTACATTTAAACACCAGGGGTGTTACAGGGGTGCGACATTTCTTAGTCGGGTGGTTGTAGCAACCACACTTTGCACAAGTGTTGGACTTGTTAATCGACTTAGAATTATCATTCCTCTTAGCACCACGGGACTTGCGCTGTCTCTTGCGCTTGTTCTTAGACTTGGAGGTTCCAGGATTGCCATTATGAGTGACATCCTGCTGTGTTTGTTTCTGAGTGTTAGCATGCACTTCAGGCAAAGGGTTTAGCACCAACCGGTCCTTGGTTGGTGTTCCAGATGAGGAGCTCATCATGCTTTTCTGCCTGAAGCAATGTCTTAATCAGCTCAGAATAAGTTGTAAACCCTTTGACGGTATTGTTGTTGAAGGATTATGTGTGCAGGACGCATGGTAGACAGAGTCTTCTCAATTTTGTCCTCATCACTTGGTTCCTTCTCACAAAATCTCAGCTTGGAACTGATTTTGTGCACAGCATGGTTGAACTCTCCAACAGTTTTGAAATCCTGTATGCGGAGGTGGTTCCACTCATTGACAGCCTCTGGAAGGACAACTGCCTTTTGCTGTTCATACCGTGTCTGTAGAGCAAGCCAGAGAGCGCGTGGGTCCTCTTCCATCAGATACTCAGCTTTGAGATCAGGATGGATGTGGTTCCTTATTACAAATAAGGCACTGTACTTGTGGGTATCAGACAAGGGGTCTACACCCATCTCAGGCGGTGTGATCGCCGAGTATAATCCGTGCAGCGATAGACTCACTTTGAGATCCATCGCCCATGTGGGAAGTTGTTGCCATCAAGAGCGAGAGACTCGAACTCTTTGGCGGCTAGTTTGGTAGCCATATGCATGATACATGTATATGCATAGCATAGATTTAATTAAAATCCAAGAATGGTTGTAATAATTGAATACAAATGCAAATAATCAAGGTAAACTTGAATTGAAATAACGGGAATTTTTCTCGATTAGTGGAACAAAAGGTAATCACCATGAGGGTGTATACCATAATTTTATTATTTCACGTCTAGATGTAATCCTTGTATGTTCATAGTCGAAACAAAGGTGACATCGAGTGAAAAATATTCCAAATGAGAGAAAAAAATCAACCAAAATATTTGCATAAGTACTTGTTATAGGGAATTGAAATAAACAAAACGCATTGAACAAGTACGAAAATTGTATTCATAATGCAAAGTATGTAAATACTTTAAAGCAGTACATCAGATGTCTAAAACTGAAGGTAAATAGACTAATAATTCTGATGTAAATAAAGCAGTAAAAATGCTTCAAAGTAAATACAAATTATTCTGTAAAAGGGAAATATAAAGATAACTACGTTTTGGGCCAAAAACTGAGGTAATTGAGCCAAAAAACGCTATTTTGAGTCCACCAGACCCAGGCTGTGAAAGCTCGCAGGCCCCAACCTGGGCCTGGGCCGGCTATTCGGCCAAACAGGGGGGTGGAGGGGGCGCCACCAGCGGGTGGTCCAACGCGTGTGGGCCCCATAGGCACGCGGCCCGAAGACGCGCGGAGGCCGAGGCTGGGCGCGAGAGAGAGGCTCGGCGGGCACTCGGCGGCGGGGCGCGAGGCCGCACCGCGCGTGCGCCATCAGAGAGCCGAGGGAGGTGCTCGGCCTCTCCTCCGCTGGATCCGCGTGCCGATAGGTGCTGCCTCCGGCGTGTCTCCTCGGCACCGGCCAATCTGTGGCCGCCCCCCCCCCCCCCCCGAGGCGCTCAGGCCAAGTTGAGGGACCTTCGTGCAGAAGGCCCATGGGGCACGCTAATCCACGTCGGGATAAAGCGTGGGCGAGGTGGAGAAGGAGGAGGCGGTGGTGGTGTGAAGCCACCGTGGAAGCCGCTGGTGGTGCCAGCGACGAGTCGGCGATCACGTCGAAGCTAGCGGATGGGCTGCCGACGACGTACTCCGTGCAGGACGGCTCGCTCGCGCTGTACGCCACCGCACTGTACGCCGGGCATGGGCCGAAGCCGTGCAGCGGGCAGAAGTACGGTGCGGGCAGCGGTGACGCCGGTCCAACCGGTGATGCCGGTGGTGCCGCCAGAGGTGCCGCCGGAGCTGGAGGCTCCGGAGTGGGAGCCCGCGGTGGTGACGGCGGCTGCAGTGGAGCCGCTGCCGGCGCAACCGGCGGTTCCGACGGTGGTGCAGGGACCACTACGTCGTCGATGGCACGACGGCGGTCAGCCCGTCGTCCTCGAGGGAGGGAGTCCGCGATTGCGAGAAGCCCGCTGGGGGAAGCCCCTGCGTGCGCCTCGACGGCGGTTGCCAAGGCGTTCGCCAAGGATCTCTCGGAGGTCGTCGAAGAGCGTCGCTTGGACGCGGTGGTTGGCGACGTTTACGCCAAGTGTGATGGCACGTTGGTATGCCATCATCACAAGCTGAAGAAGGAAGGAGGCAGAGGGAATCGCGGTGAGTCGCCATCGTTACCTCTGCGATCGTAGCTCAGTTGGTAGAACGGTGCTGATAACGTGTTGTAATTGGAATGACAATGTAAATGACAATTGAGACAAGAATATGTAGTGTCCACTTCTTTTCCATTGATCCACCATGGGTATATATACAAGGTCCTCCATGGAGGTTACACAAGGGAATAATACCCCGTTAAAGCCTCATAAACATGTTAATGAGAGGGGGTAAATCCTATTGTAAATAGGGTCATGATGGTGGTCTATTAAGGAGGAGATTAAACACCATTAGTAGTATTGTAACACTTTTGTTGCGTTTTTTCCTCGTCCCTTGTGAGACTCGAAAGCGACCCTTGGGGGGGGGAGAAGAAGGCAGGAAAGGCTAAAAGTGTATTTTTCATATCCTTTGTACGTGCTGGCGGGCGTGTTACGGAGAAAAAAAAAAAAAGTCATAGAGCATTCTCTCTAAAATTGTTAGTGACAGTGGCAAAAAAATCAATCCCATCAGCATATCCTCGTATCTCAGTTAAAAAACAACAAGTCCCTGCAAAAAAGTAAAGAGATAATGAACTGATCCATGTGATCTCGTGAGTCAGCACTCTCTATGTAGAGTGTAGAGTAAAATATTAATCAGCCTGTTAGCTTGAGCTTGTCAATCAAAATCAGTCATACAAATCAATCGAAACAGTGTTTTCCAACTGTAGAAACCATCATCGAACAAGGCTAATATTATTGTTATTGGATTATTTGCAATCAATTTTTTTCTTCAAGTTAAGTACCTTGGGATCCTAGTAGGATATATATTGCACAGTTAATCTCTATATAGGATTCTTGCACCAAAAGCGGGCAAACCATCGTGCCACGTCACCCGTTAACCTGTTAGCCGTCAGATCGAGCGAGCAAGCGATCTAATCTGTCCGATCGTAATAGTAAAGAAATACACATCACGGTGTAAAACTGAAACAGAAAAGAGAAAATCCATCGGAAAAATTTAATCCAGCGGCAAGAAATGCATGCCGCAAGAGAAGGTAGAAAATTTATTCCAATAATCCTAGAGAGTTGAAGCATCTCAAGTTTGACCAAATTTATATAATAAGATAATAATATTTATAATATCAACTAAGTATCATTAGAGTCTTCGTTAATATATTTTTATAGTAAACTTATTTGAGGTCATATATCTTTTTATAATTTTATTTATAATTTTGGTTAAACTTGAGATACTTTGACTATTCAAGATTTTTAAAATGACTTATAATTGGAGAAGAGAGGGAGTAACATATTAGTATAGTGTAGTGGTTGTCTACCAAGTTCAACCGACACATGCAGTCAGTAATGGATCTTCGATAAAAGTTTAGGAGAGACTAAATTCAAACTATTTTAGCAAAATTAAGGTCTAAATCTCCTTTTTGTGCTATCATCTTCCAACTCAAACCATTCATAATCTTCTCCCATCGCTTAAATTTCATAAAGGGACTAAGGAGGGGCTTTATGGACGCAACCGATGTAGGAGGGACAACCCCAGCAACCCCGATGGTAGATCTGCCCTTGCATGCAATCGCACACGTCTTCAAATTTGAAGTGCGCCCAATCTTTTTTAGATAATTGATTGAAGGGCGTCCATAGTTTAGGTTAAATATCTACATACTTTCTCCATCATATAAAGAATGTCATTCTAGGGCATGAATTTGAACAAAGCTTTTTGCCTTTATATATTAAGATTCATGCCTACAATTGTTTTTTAGGAAGAGAGTACGTATTTGATAGTAGTTTATTTAATAATAATAAAGTCTAATTTTGGCATCTTCCGTTCAGCTTAACATGGAGATTTTGATCTTACTTTTACCACTATTGTTCTCCCTTTCGGGTCAATGATGGTTACGCTTCATGGTGGATGTCGCTTGTAGGCTATTGTTTATAGATGTCGAAAAGTTAAAAAAATTTGCTACTGTAGCACTTTCGTTTGTATTTAACAAAGAGTAAAGTCCATCACCGGTCCCTAAACTTGTACTGTTGTGTCATCCCGGTCTTTAAACTCGTAAATCGACGGTTTAAGTTTTCAAACTTTTCGGTTATGTCATCCTGGTCCCTAAACTTGCGCATCACTCGTTTAGGTTCTCAAACTTAGTCAGTTGTGTCATTCTGGTCCCTAAACTTTATTTTGAGTCTCATCTAGATCTAAACATGACAATTTAAAAACTTTATATATATAAATAATTCGTAACTTTTTCATATAAACTCGAATAAAGACAACATTTATATCAAAATTGTAGCCCTCGATGTGATCTACAACTTTATAGTTGAAATTTTTTTTGATTTAAAACTGTTTAGGGTCACAAATATTGTTGTATGTTTATATATTTTAAAATTAAAATTAAAATTATTTTTTTGATACTAAATGACTTTAAATAAATTTTTTATCTACAACGTTGTAGATTGCATTGAGAACTATAACTTTTATATAGATCATGTCAATATTCAAGATTGTTTGATAATTTTAAATTTTAAATTTCAAAATCTATAAACATACAACAATATTTTGGGACCCTAAATAGTTTTAAATCAAAAACTTTTTAACTACAAAGTTGTAGATCACATCGAGGGCTATAATTTTGATATAAAGTTTGTCTTCATTCGAGTTTATATGAAAAGGTTATGAATTATTTGTTGATATAAAGTTTTAAATTACCATGTTTAGATCTAGATGAGACTCAAAACAAAGTTTAGGGACCAAGATGACATAACTGACTAAGTTTGAGGACCTAAACGAGCGATTTGTAAGTTTATGGACGGGAATGACACAACCGAACAAGTTTAGGGACCGGGATGACACAACCGAACAAGTTTGAGGACCTAGACGGTCGATTTGTGAGTTTAGGGACCGGAATGACACAATGACACAAGTTTAGGGACCGGTGATGAACTTTACTCTTTGACAAATATTGTCCAATCATGTGCTAACTAGACTCAAAAGATTTGTCTCGTGATTTATAACTAATCTATATAATTTATTATTTATTTTACCAACATTTAATGCTCCATGCATGCGTCCAAACATTGATGTGATGGTGATGTGATGGAGAGAGAGTGAAAAAAAAAAAGTTAGAAGCAATCTAAACCCTAGCACCCAGCGGTCAGATGCATCTTAGGGCCATCTATGATCCACAAAGTACACATAAGGTCATTAAGATTAAATAATCAATATCTGTCATCACTATGAGAGGAACATAGGAAGCTGGAAACAACATCATTGATGTTATCAGTATGAGGAGGACAAGAAGCAGCATCATGTAATCAGGTCCTGCCAATAAAGTAACGCATTTTAACCTTTTTCATATCTCAAGGATTAAAGCATTATGAAAGGTTCCCAATCGATAAAAGAACTGAAAGAGCAGCAGCAACAACAAACAACAACAACAACAACGATACAACTCGTGTACAAGGAGGGAACTAAAATAGAAAAAAAAAATGTCGGGGGGTGGGGAAGGAGGCAAATTTTATACAGTAGGACCATACCGAGAAGTGGATCATTTGTGGAGTAGTAATTATTTTTGTTGATTGAAGAACTTTTGTGGAGTAAAATAGTTCCAAAACACGACAATAGCCTATAAATTTCTTCGGATCTGTCTACTTGGTAACCGAGTGTTTTAGAAGCTCCTAGCACCTGATTTTTGTCTATGCATTTACATTGCCTTTTAACTATATTTACATTGTATTATTATTATATTTACAACAATTTTTCTAGTGTAATTTATTTGAGAGAGTAGTGTAATTTAGGAATAACGCAGCTCTAATTTCTATGAATTGCAAATCTCAGAATTATATGTCAAATTATTCAGAAAAATTTACAAGTTATTTCTATGGATTGCAAATATTAGATAAATTATTTTTATAGATTACAGGTCTTCAAATAAATATATATCAAATTATTCATAAAAATTTACAAATTATTTTTATAAATTGCAAATATCAAAGAAAATATATATCAAATTATTTACAAATATCAAATGTCAGATATAAAACAACCAAGTGTCACGTAGTATTTCGGATATGTCTAGGCAACAACCGAGTGTTTTGGAAATTCCTGTCACCTGATTTTTTTTCCATAAAATTACACTGTCATTTAACTATATTTACACTACCTTATTACTATATTTACAATGATTTCTTCAGTGTAATTTATTGCATAGGGTGATGTAATTTGGGGATAAGACAACTTCTATTTATATATAGATTACAAATGCCAGAAAAATATATACCAAATTATTCAAAAAGAAGCAAATTTTGCAAATTTTTTATGGATTTCAGATATCTGAGAAGTATATATATCAAATTGTTTAAAACAAAACAAATTTACAAATGTTTTATGGATTTCAGATATCAGAGAAATATATGCCAAATTATCCACAAATAAACATATTTTATAAATTATTTATATGAACTTCTAATCAACTAAGTTCTGAACTTTAGACTTTTCTTAAAAAGAACTTTGGATTCCTAGTCAACACAAGATTGGGTTAGAAGAACAAAAAAGCGGTTCGAGCTGGGCCTCACTACGCTCTACTTCCCGTTAAATCCGCATTGGCTGGCAAAGATGATTATTGCACGGGACAGCTCACGGTTTAGCTGCACGGAACGGATAGAACGAAGATGCGGGCAGCAGAACAACCGACACCTGTCAAATCCAAAGGCCAGAAAATCACGTGTCGGATGCCGGCAAAACAACCGAGTGTCACCTAGTATTTCTCATTTCTTTTCCAGTCCTCCGTTACTTGCCGTGTGATCTTTTTCAAACGGAAGTGCCGAGCACCACATGTCCACATGCCTGATAGAGCAGACGTATAGTAGCTTCTATTTGTGAGCCGAACACGCTTGATTATATTGGTTAGGTCTTGTTGTGGAACAAGTATATTTAGATTCGAGTCTCCGATTAGCATGAAGACATGAAATATTTTTATTGACAACAAGGCGACTATATGATAACTCTGTAAATGTAAAAATCCATTGACCAATTTTCTAGAGAGAGATTCATATGAGTTGAAGTATATGCACGTGCACTATAGGAATAATAAATGTATGAGTGTACATAAGTATTTTGTATTTCCTTTTTCTGGAAAAAAAAAACCCCATGTTTAGAGAGATAAGCCTCATGTACTGTCAAACTCAAACTTGGGGATCACTCAGGGCCAGAGCATTTGCAAAAAAAGTTGTCAGCCTCAGCCTACAATCGAAGAAAATGATGGGATATTAGGTAACGTAACTGTCTTTGACTCTTGAGTGGACTAGAACTTCTTTTTAGTGATTGAGTGACCTAGAACTTAAGTTTCTGTTTCAAACATATAACTTGTGGGGGTAATGTTTAAGATTTTGAACCTCATACACTACAGGGTACACTGACTTTGCTGAGTGTCGACAGCACTCGGCAAAGGCTCTTTGTACTCGTCAAAGGCTTTGCCAAGTGCGACACTCGACAAAGATTAGTCGGCAAAGAAATGGTCGGCAAAGGTTTCTTTGCCAAGTGCCAGAAATCGGGCACTCGACAAAGGCTTTGCCGAGTGCCAAGTCAGCACTCGGCAAAGAAAACAGCGACCGTCAACTTGACGGCTTCTTTGCCGAGTGCTGACGGGGCAGGCACTCAGCAAAGGATTTTTTTTCTTTTTTTTTGAAAAATTCGTTGTCGAGTGCCGCCGACGTGACACTCGGCAAAGAAAACCTGTTTATTTTTTTTAAAAAAAATCGTTGTCGAGTGTCACGTCGGCCAGCACTCGGCAAAGAGGCAGAACTGGGTTAATTTGCCGAGTGCCATGACATCTTTGCCGAGTGTGGCACTCGGCAAAGCTGAGAAATTTTTTCTCTTTTTTTTCATTTTTGTCACACAAAACAATATATATATTACATATCCATATTCCATCACACAGAACACAATATATCACATTCATATCCATATTTCATCACACAAATCACAATATTTATCACATTCATGTTCATCCATCACAAAACATAAATACATCGCATAATCCATACATGTCACACAATTCCGTCCATCCATCCATCACAAGTTCAAGTCCAACCAACACATGTCCAACACATACGAGTAGTCCATAATCCATAAGTCCAACACATAAGCCGATCACTGCTCACCTTCGCCCCCAGTGTCAATCTCAACATGTGATCACATGTGAGGGGATGTGGAGGTGTGCAGGTTTGTGAGCGTCATACGTGATAACGTGCTCCAAATTTTCTCAAATTTTTTTCATAGCATATCAATAAGATATAACGACATCTCGCCAAGTTTCGTGATTTTCAGAAATCATTTGTATTTTTTATAATTTTAAAACCGCCCGTACGTAATTTCGAGGCCTTGCCCCCGTGAGCACGTTGATCGAAATTTCACGTCAGTTCCCAAATTTGGCGTAAACATACACTCAAGAACAACAATAACAATTTTTGAATCATTGAAATCCATTATTCGATGCACCCGCAGTTCAAACTTGCGTCTAGCGGGGAAATTCACGAAAATGCAATAAAGACATAAAATATAACAAAAGGTTTTGAAAAAGTGTGAACTTTGAACATGTTGGCCATGGTACTATGGGGATGATCCACAAAAAAAATGGTGTCCAAAATCAAAAAAGAAACTTCGCCGAGTGCGAGCATGGTGGCACTCGGCAAAGAACCGACCACGTGGCACAGTTCCCGGCCACATTATTTGTCGAGTGTCACGTGGCTAACACTCGGAAAAGAGGGGATCTTTGTCGAGTGCCTACGGCTGGCACTCGGCAAAGAACCGCCCACGTGTAACAGAAAGGGGGCCACACGCTTTGCCGAGTGTCACGTGGCAGGCACTCGACAAAGCGCTCCCTCTTTGTCGAGTGTCAGACAGCGGACACTCGGCAAAACAAACGGCCGTGGATGTCGTCTGGTCCGCTGCACTTTGTCGAGTGCTCATCGTTGCCGAGTGTACGGCACTCGGCAAAGAGGTGCCTTTCTTTGCCATCCTTTGCCTTGTGCCGGGGCTTTGCCGAGTGCCATGTGGTCGGCACTCGGCAAAGAGGCTCTGTGCGGAGTGCCCGAAATTTGGCACTCGGCAAAGCCTGAGTTTCCTGTAGTTATAGGAATGTTCTTATCATGTGGTGTATGCTTGTATATGTAGGGACCAGCTAGTGTGCATACACGCAGCATATAAACGGCGTGCGTCTGTACCATGTTTCTGAATCGAAAAAAAAAACATGCAACAAGTGACGTACGACTTTATGGAGCTAGCTAGCTGTGTTTCGATGCTCCTCATATACCATATATGAGTTTCATGAAGAACGTAGAGTTTTTTTTTAACACACTTACACACACATCATGAACATGCATGTATATACGTACGTAGATCTGTCCTGCCAGCTGTTGTAGAGTTCCATCCTAGTATATACGTACGTACTAGCATCTATGCCAGCTGTTGTGGGCATAGATAGAGCAATAAGCCATGTCGTCGATGCATGCGACGACGACGCGCACGAGATCGACGTCCTAGTTGTAGCCGCCGGCGATCTGCTTCGCCACGAACGCCTTGAGGTTCCTCTCCGACGAGCCGCCCCCGGACGCGGCGGCGCGCGCCTTCTCCCTCCACATGGCGGCCTTGGCGCGCACCATCTCGGAGGTGGCGAAGTCGAGGCACCTGCGCAGCTCGTCGGCCTCGAGCACGCCGTCCTTGTCGCTGACGGCGGCCCTGACGCCGGTGCCGATCCTCTCCACCAGCCACGCGTTGGTGCCCTGGTCCGTCCACTGCGGCACGCACACGACGGGGACGCCGCACGCCATGCTCTCCAGCGTGGAGTTCCACCCGCAGTGCGTGACGAAGCAGCCCACGGCCCGGTGCGACAGCACCCGCACCTGGTCGCACCACCGCACCACCATGCCGCCGGCGGCCAGCGGCGCGGCGCCCTCGCTGCCGCGGTTGTCCTCCCGCAGCACCCACAGGAACGGGCGGCCGCTCTCGGACATGCCCCGCGCCACCTCCTCGATCTGCCGCTCGCTCATCACCGACAGGCTCCCGAACGAGATGTACACGACGGAGCCCGGCGCCTGCGCGTCCAGCCAGTCGAGGTAGCCGCTGCCGTCCTGCCTGAACAGGTCGTTGCTGCCGTTCCTGGCGCCCGCCGAGCCCGCCGCGCCGTCGTCGTCGAGGAAGGAGAGAACGGGGCGACGGGGACCACGTCCACGCCGTGCTCCCGCAGCGACGCCACCGCCTCGGGCTCCAGGGCGTCGAGCGTGTTGGCGAGCACGCTGGGTCTGTCGTCGCCGCTGCCGCCGCCGCTGCCCACCAGCAGGTCGATGAGCTCGCGGAACGCGTCGGCGACGAACGCGTAGGGGTCGTCGTCGGAGGTGGCGGGGAGGCGGGGAGGATGAAGGACGGCAGGTCGCGGAGGCAGAGCGGCGGGAGGCCCGGGAACCGGACGTCGGCCCACGGGTCGCCGCCGGCCGCGGCGGCGATGGCCGCGTCGACGCTGTCCGTGGCGCGGAAGAAGTGGAGGTAGACGGCGAGCACGGTGGCCGGCTGGATCCAGAGTAGAGCGCGGCGGGCACGGCGCGTGGGCGCGCGCCACGTCGGCCACCCACGTCAGCAGCAGCGTGTACACGACGAGCGTGACGGGCCGGCCCGCGCCGCGGAGGCGGGCCAGGACGTCCCCGAGCGTGGCGGAGCCCACGAGGCGGAGCTGGTCCATGTAGTGCATGGCGTCGGGCGCGGCGGCGGCTTTGTCGAAGCCGCCGTCGTAGCCGTCGGAGAAGGGCGTACCACACCCCCGCGGCGTCGCGGTGGCCCAGAGCGTCGGCGTCGGCGTCGGCGTCGGCGCCCGGGAACATCTTGCGGAGCGCGGACACGGCCGTGGAGACGGTGACCCGCGCCCCCGTGGCGCGCAGCAGGCGGCGCGCAAGGTGGCGCGCCGGGTTGATGTGGCCCTGCGCCGGGAAGGTCACCACCAGGAAGTGCGGCTCCGGCGCCGGCGCCGCCGCTCCCCTGACGACCTCCTGCTCCACCATGGCCGGCATTATTGTGCGACGAGAGACGGAGAGAGTCACGGACGGAGCAACAACAACCGCAAAACGGTAAGCTAGCTAACGAGTGAGGCCGATGGCTGTGGCGACGAGCGATCGAATGATGATGTGGTCGTGGAGAGGGAGGTGGGCCGTGGTCGCGATGCCGCCTATTTATACGAGGGAGAGGTCGCCGGTGACGCAAGCGGTGAGGAGAGCAGCCGCGCGGGCCGCGGCTGGTGGTGTGGTGGCCACAACTCGCAGCAGAGGGAGATGGAGAGGGAGAGGGAGGGAGAAGGGCAAGCCAAGCCAGCCAGGGCCGCCGGCCAATGCATGTGTGGCGCCAGCTTGTCTTTCCTAGCTAGCCAATGCATGCAGTGGCCGTGAGAAACCCGCCCGGCTAGGTCCGTCCAGAACGGAGCTAGCTGACCACCACGCATCCACATGGAATGCAAGGTAGCTAGGGTGCCGTTTCGGGAGGCTGATGAGGTGTCGTTTCGCCTGTGGCGAAGGACTCTGTCGCGTAACGGCCTAGCTACCTGCCTGCCTTGCCTCGATCTGGGCTGCAATGGCAGTCTTCGTGTTGGCCTTTGCCTTTCATTCTGTTGTTCTCTTCTCGATCTCTCTCGTGTGCGTTGCGTTCCGTTACGTTGCCGAGGAGAGAGGAGAGACTGATGCAAATGCAATGCACGGAACTGCTGAAGTGCTCATCTAGCTTCCTCCTTTTTCGAAACAAACAAGCATCAAACTCTTTTTCTATAGTAAAGGCATGGGCTTACATTCCGGTTATTTGTTTGCCAGATGGAATGGAATGCATGGATTTAATTCTTCACATTGCCACATATTCAAAGCTGGCTTTTGAAATAGAAGGCATATATGGAGAGGCTGCCCTACATATATACTACAATGTCCTTTGTCACATTTTTCACTGTCTTTCCTCGCACAAGAAAGAGACAGATTTTGTCCCTGCCGCCCTGCTCTGCATTGGATGGATCGGAGTGTGAAGATGCATATTACGTACTAGGATCTTATGAACGTGACAAGACGTTTCTCTTGCCGGGTTGGTGAAGGAGTACTACTCCATCCCATAAAAAAAGTCGTTATGGGATGCGTGCTGGTCAAACTTACTCAACTTTGACTGAGTTTATATAAAATATGTGCAATATTTTTATCCAAACAATTTTATTATAAAGTATATTCAAAGATCTATCCAATGATACTAATTATGTAACATAAATATTAATACTTTATTATATAATTTGGTCAAAGTTAAAATCTGTTGACTTTTTGGGAAGCGAGAATGACTCTTTTTAGGATGGAGGGAGTACTTTCATGCTCTCTTGGGAACATATGGCTCTTTTTTACGTAAGTATTCAGTTATATGATTAAATCTATCAGATTTTATAGTGCACATGATGTTTATATAGTACTACCCCTGTCCACGAAAGAATCAATTCCTAGAATCCGTGTCAGTCAAACTTTTTAAACTTTGACTAACTTTATAGAAAAGAGTAATAACATCTATGGTATAAAATGAATATATTATGAAAATATACTCTATGGTATATCTAATGATGCGAATTTGAGATCATCAATCTTGATAGTTTTTTGTAGAAATTCGGTCAAAGTTTAAAAAGTTTGACTTAGGACAATTCTATAAATCTATTTATTCGTGGACGGAGGGGGAGTATATATACATGCGATATTTTATAGTGTATTCTATGATATTTACATGGTTACAAGTGATGTTCTATAAAATCTGATTGATTTAGTAAAAAAATTATATCAACTGATAAAATAGCACGTCATATACAGGTGATATTCATATTAGTATATATGTGATGTTCTATATATAGTGTATTGTGTGATAATCATATGGTATACAAATGATGTTCTATGAAATCTGACAGATTTAGTATCACAAAATCTGTCAACAAAATAAATAGAAAGGTCTTTTTTATTTTGTGATCAATTCACAGGTGCTTGTTTTTATTTTTTTATAACTAACCTTTTGAAGTTGGATCTTATGGGTCCTATAGATTTTAGACCTTACTTATATAGTGCAGATTTCACAAGATTATTTGTGATTCAAACATAAAATTTTAAACTTGATTTTAAAGAATTTTAATAGCGTCATATGTGAAGCACATAATAAGTCTTATGGACATATTTATTATAAAGGTAAACTCCAAATCTTGACCAATAAGAAAAGAAAAACACATATATGCAAAATCACATGATATAACATCTCTTTCACGCATTGCATCCAACAACCTCGCATGTTCTAAGAGGTCTAATATGGCATCCTAGAGCAACACACAACATGGATGACATCACAATTCCCAAAACCAGATGCGAGAAGTTCAAACTTAAAAAAATCTTAGCTCACTAATAGAGAAAGGATTTTTGGTTCAACACACATTAGTCACGGCTAGAATTGAACCCGGAACTAATGTGAGCATTATTCCCGAGTCCAAAATTCTTATACGTCATAAGACCTTTTAATCTCGATTGGTTTTACCAACTCGAACTTAAGGGTCTACTTCGGACCCGGTTGATAACACCAATTCAGACCTCTTGAGGTAAGAGGTCATGATTCAAATCTCATGCGGCGGAAGGTAGATTTCCAAGATTTAAATATTTTTCTCTTAAAAATAAGCTTTAGTCTTGGTTGCTTGACCGAGTCTGGGATTGACAATCCCGATTGAAAAAATTAGGACTAATAAATGGAGGTAGAGAAACTGCCTTTCTGTTGTTAGCCACCATCTTCCTACCGAAACAAACATGCCTGAGTCAAACTCTTTTGTAAAGACATAGGAAAAACATTCTATTCTTCACATATATATTGTACCAGATAAAAAGTATATGTTCCTTTTCTCATATTTGTCGATACATATAAAGTTACTTTTGAAAAGGCATACGCTTACATAGTGGACTAATAATTATTTTTTGTCAAAATTTGCCAATGTTGATGACATATGCATGAATAATCAAAGTTGCCTATAAGGACACTCGGAATGACAGCTGTAAAAGATAGCTCTAAACATTAGTTGTATATTTTAATAGAAAATACAGAAAACAAAGTTCTTGATCAAAGAGCTAGACTTATACATAAATTTCAAAATAATGGGAGAGAGTATCATATACGTCAAGTCATACAATAATGAGTTATTGCTAAAAGCAAGTATTGAAGAGATTGACTTAGAGCTATTAACTAACTCTATATCATCGTGGGGGGTCGGCAGTCCCAATGGTTCATTTTAGTTACAGAGTCTAAGGATAATTAATGTTTAGAAACTATCCTTCTCAACCCATGGTTTCCATAGTAATATTCATTCAAAGGATCAATTAAATGATGCATTAAAATAAGATGGATCAATTGTGGGGCAACAAGCTCTATACATCACATGTTGCACGCTGCCACATTCTCTATGCTTCACGTCCACCAAGTGCATATCCAAAAGCTGCACCATCTTTGTACGCTGCTAATTTCCATGTACCTAATTATTTTGCCTATATGAATTCTCATACTTTTGCAGAGAAAAAAACTATGCAGTAATCTAAAAAACAATGTCACCGTAAAAGCAAAATGATTCAACAACCAGAAGATGGCCATTTTCAGCAACCAGAAGGTCACCGTAGTGAGAGAACAGAGCCCAGTTTCAAAGAAAAATGCAAAAAACAAGAGCAGTGAGTATTCATGAATTTCTGAGAGCAAGCTATCATTGTTGAACCATTAGGATTGTGTCATATTAACATCTAGAAGATGGCAGCAGCCGCATGGAGTATTGATATCAACAACCATCACAGGAACACTAGCACTGAGAGGTAAACGTATCCTTCACTGAAGCCCATCGGAGACGAACTTGTCGACCATGCAGGAATACTAGCGGCTTGAAGACTTGGAAACGGTGGTGGAGATGAAGAAGCAGCAGCCATGGAGGCGAGATTGTCGGTGGCCGTAGTGGATCCATGAGCAGGGGCAGTGGGAGCACGGGCGACGGGAGCACCACGGACCGAATCAGATCAAACAGCGTGGGCGGCCAGAGCACACTGCCTCACCTGGAAAGGACGGTGGCTTGCAATTGGGTGGCCAGAGCACTCTGCCTGCACCAGTGGATTCATGTCCAGCAGATTAGGGATGGATTGGGGGGGGAGGATGCTAGGGCTTGCAATTGGGGCCTTGGGGACGAGCTATTTGGGGCCAGCAGTGTGGGAGTGAAGTACCAGGCGAGCGCACGCGGGATAATGGCGCAGCGGCGGCGGGAGTTGCACGGGAAATCCAGCTCGCGATGGAAATTGGCGAAGCGGTGGCGGAGTTGCATGGGAGAGGGCAGCTCGAGCGCGCGCAGATGAGGGCAAGCCAGGCGCGAGAAGCAGAGGCAAGCGGGAAGGAGGGAAGCGAGCGCGCGGAACAAGCCGTGCGGCGGCGGCGCAGTCGATCCCGTCATTACTCCCCAAGAAACAAGTCGTTTCTTCCCAACGGGAAATTGCCGGTGTCTACGCGCCTCGAACCAAGGGTAGACGTCGTTCCTTGCCGTAGAAATCGTTTCCTTCTTTCCTCCTCTCTCTTCATTAATATATGTGCCACATTAGTAAAACGCTGAGCTGTCAAGCTAATTAATATGGATAAAAACCACAATAAATTCTCCATTGGAACTGCCCTAAGGATAGCAAAATGCATATACGTGGATGTGCTTCATAGAAGTGTGTGTATGTATATGAACGTTTACGTTAATACTGAAATTCACAGAGAGAGAGAGAATCCGATCCGGATCTCCACGCAAGAATCATTTTGGTACTCTACATGCGTATGTACTAGCTAGAGGACAATAATAATCCCCTCTGTAGATTACTCTCTCCGTCCCTAAACAAGTGTTGTTCTCGCTTCCCGAGAAAAAGTTGCCGGCAATTATATATTAAAATATATTAATATTTATGCTTAGTAATTACTATCATCGGAAAGATCTTTACATCTAGTTTTTTAACAAAATTATTTGGAGATATAAATATTACACATATTTTGTACAAATTGAGTCAAACACGTGGCATGCACACCAACAACGACACTTATTTAGGGACGGAGGGAGTATGTCTGAGATGTCATGTCTGGAAATCATGCATGCTACGGAGAGCGAGGTTGGAGAACTGCATGTATAGTACTGTATGTATGTTATTAGGGTTATTACGATGTTGCATATATTCCACATTTCCGCCTACTATACTTTGTCCGATCCTGACGCCATCTCTCGTCTCTCTACTGATACCGTGTCCGTTATCGCGCTGGTGATCGAGACTTGCTTGTGCGAGCATGGATAGACCGATTGAGGCAATCCGAATCCGATCCTAGACGACGGTTCAATGAACCATGAGAAAGAGGAGAGGAAAAAAAAAAGTGGAAACCGGCTAGCAGTACGTTGATTGGCTGACGGGTGGACATCAATTCACGCAAGCAGCGGCGCAGGCAGTCCACTCCGATGCGATCCGATGGATCCCGGCCGGGATCTAGTAGTTTCTCTGTTCGCAGCAAATAAATAAATAAAAATAAATCACAATCGACGTCGCGGCCATGCTCTAGCTAGAAGCAGGCGATCGACAGCAGCGCGGCCGGCCTAGTGGCAACAAAACAACAAGGCCGGCGGCGGCCCAATCGGTGTTGGCGATGGCGATGGCGATGGGCTCCCGACCTCTTTCGTCCATCTCCGTGGGTTAGATATGCATCTGCATCTGCTGCTCGATCTCCGTCTCCGTCTCCGTCTCCGTCTGCTCGACTGCTCGGCGTGACGGCCGGCCCCACCGCCCCCGGGCTACCGTACTAGGAGTATATAGTATAGTATGCAGCTACTAGCCCCACGCTGACGCCGCACGTGTGGCCCCTAGCTAGATAGCATGCATGATTGATCGGGGCAGGCGGGCGGGGGACGACGTCGTCGTTGCACGCACGTGACGTGCGCCATGACGAAGACGACCGCCGATCGATCACCGATCGAACCGAGAGCACGATGCGGCGCCGGTCGGCAGGATATGTCGTCTGCACTCTGCATGCAGGCGTTATATATGGTCGTCACCGGGGCGGCGCGGCGCCGGTCGTCGGCGATCCGCGCGGCGCGGCGGGAGGTGCCGTACGTCGTCGCGCAGCCGGAACCTCCTGGGTGCGTCGAGCGCGGCCGCAAGGGTCGTGTCGTGTCAGAGCGAAAAACGCACGCGGATCGTGTTGGATGCTGCTGTTGTCTCGAGAATGGATGATCGGCACGGCAACGGCTGGTGAACTGCATGCAGACCGGAGCATGCTCGTGTACTGCCAAACGCCCAAACCACATGACATGACCGGTTCTAACCTGCGTGCGCGCAATCCGCTGATGACGAAGCAGAGAATATGATTGCCGTTGCGGTTGCGGAGGGCCGGACCCGGGCCCGGGCCGGGCCGCAAGTTCCTGCCATGCACAGGAGTAGGAGTACTAAGGAGTACAGTGTGGGGTCTCTCCCTTGGACCTAATAATAAAATAATAAAACCTCTGACATTTCAACAAGCCAACCACTCCTAAACTTTAAACAAAATTTATAGAATGTTATTAAAATTCATGTCTATATAGATTTATTTTTAAAATATATATGACATATCGGTCTAATTATATTTACCAAGTGACAAAATACTAGTGTTTTATAAGATTTGGTCTATTTTTTTTATCTTTTCTAGAAACTTATTCTAGAACTGAGGGAGTATGTGCCTCTTAATATTATAGTATATATATAGGACGTCTATTTTATTATATTTTAGCATGATTGAGCCTCGCTAGGTAGAGTAGCTCGATCCCCCTGCAAACTGGCCGGATAGATCTCGATCTGTTGCGCGTAGCAACTAGCAAGATCGAGCACGTACGGGGTACGTATTAGGACAAGCTAGCTAAATCTTCCACTTCCCTGTCCCTAAACTAATAAGTAAGCTTCTAGAAGCAAATCGATGCATGCCCACATGCACTTCGCCACTTGCCTAACTAAAAATAATAGTGTCGGTGTTTCGTACCCGGGGTATCACACCAACGAGTGATATGATCGCGTGCTTCTCTTCCTGGATGGTGATGCAAGAGGACACAAGGATTTATCCTGGTTCGGGCAAAGAAGGCCCTACGTCCAGCGGGGATGTTCTTGTATTACTTGCACCTAAGTGCTTGTACAGGGGAGAATACAAGCTCAGCGAGCGTGGACCGGAGTCCGGACTCGTGCCTGTGTGTGGACTCGTGTGTTCTGTTTGTCCCCCTGAATGAGGGCCCTAGTGTCCCCTTTTATAGAGCAAGGGGAGGCCAGAGTTACATAAAGGTATTACAGGTGTCGGGGCGTATGCGCCCCATACGGAGAAGGGTAGGAACCCTGTCTTGTCGGGGCACTGGAGCCGATGTGATCGTCGCTGTTGAGGCGTCCTTGGTCGTGGCTTCCATCCTGAGCGCGGACGTGGTGGCGCGACAAGGCGGGAGCCGTACAGCACCCATCCCGGAATGTACAGTACGCGGCGGGTCCCTCCGGGTCTTGGGGTACCTGTCCTCCAATAGCACGAAAGTAGTTAGGGCTCGAAGGGCGCGGAGCCGGCTTCGAGGTGGTGCCACGGGGGCTCGAGGGCGCGGAGCCGGCCTCGAGGTGTTACAGTGCAGGGCTCGAGGGGCGCGTAGCCGGCCTCGAGGGTTTACAGTGCAGGGCTCGAGGGGCGCGTAGCCGACCTCGAGGGGTTGCAGTGCCTGGCTTGGCCGAACAGTGCTGTACTGGTGCCCTTTTGCCCATGCTTGTGGTGAAAACGAGACTTGACCTTTACACCGAGTCACTGTGGTACATGCTGTGCACTAGTGGACATGACCGGAGTAGGTGAAGGCATTAAATGCGTGGTATGGGCTGGTACGGTTGTCTGTGCAGCTCGAGGTCCGTGCGTTAAGGCTCGAGGTGTGGGCGCGCTCGCCCGAGGCCTGGAGGGCTCGAGCGAGACGGAGAGCGATCGTGCTCGCCCGAGGCCTTGCTGGGAGGGCTCGGGAGCGGAGACAGAGGCGTTCGCCCAGGCCTGGCTGGGAGGGCTCGGGCGAGACGGAAACGGAGCGTTTGCCCGAGGCCTGGCTGGGAGGGCTCGGGCGAGACGGAGACGGAGCGTTTGCCCGAGGCCTGGCTGGGAGGGCTCGGGCGAGACGGAGACGGAGCGTTCGGGTGTGTGCGTTTGATTGGGGGTACGCCTTTTCGTACCACCGACAGAGTTGTTTTGTCAAACGATTTACCAAACTGGCTCTAGCTCCACCGGTGGAGCTATTCATGAAGGCGAAGTTCTAAAAATAGTTTTACTAGTGATGTAGAGTTGTGTCAAACAGGCCTTAATCCTGTCGCTTGAAACAGGATCGGTCATGTGTTATAGCCAGCCAATCAGGAGAGGTAGAGGTGCCTTGGAGACGAAAACCACGCGCGTGAGCCACAAATGGCGAGCAGATGCGACTCGCAAAACATAACGAGTGGAAACAGTGTCTGTTTGGATGCACCGAGTATGTAATCTTTAGCTCGCTAAATTTAGGTGTTAGACATCAAACAATCCAGCTAAAGTTTAGCTAGATTTAGCTATTCCAACCCAGCTGAAGTCAGCTAAAATTTAGCTGATTCTATTAGCTGGAGCATCCAAATACTCTGCTAAAGTTTAGCTGAAAAACTTTTAGCTAGCTAAAATTTTTACATTTAGGTAGCTAAATTTTAGTTGGGTACATTCAAACAGGCCCCGGATAGTGTTGGAAAAAAAAAAGGCAAACCGAATACAAGAGCTGTTGGATGTGCTTATTTTACCAACAATTCAAACTGGACTTTAAGGGGGTGTTTGAGACCGCTCTGCTCCCGTTTTTGCTGCTTTGCTCCAGCTCCACAGTGCCAAATACGTTCAACTCCAAGAACTCTGCTCCGTAAAGAAGGTAGAGCTGGAGGCCAACTCCACGTTTTTTCTGGAGCGCCTCAAATAGTACTCCGTGTACTTGTCAACATGACTAGTTTTGGCTTCTGGAGCGCCTCAAATAGTACTCCGTAAAGAAGGTAGAGCTGGACTGCTGGAGGCCAACTCCAGTTTTTTGAACTAGTCATCGCAGTTTTGACAAGTACAGGCTAAAGCTGAACTATAACTTCTATGTTGTCCTAAAATAGAAGTCATTCTTTTTTTTGAGATATTTACTTTTTAACTTTAATTAATTATATGTATAATATTAATATTTATAATATATAATTAGTATCATTAGATCTTTAAATATACTTTCATAGTAAATTTTATTTAGAGATATAAATAATAATTTTTTAATACATCTAATAAAAGTTAAGAAAGCTTGATCCGTATATATCTTATAACAATTTTCTTTTTAGGACAGAGGAAGTACTCAGCATCTGTCCACACTACTGTGCACGTGTTTGTATTAAGTAAGAAGTATAGTAACATCCTTCTTTACCTCCAAATAAAGGCCGAAACTTGTGTTACTGCTACTAGAAGCTTGGAAAAGTCATCGCAGTTCGAGGGGGTGCTTCAAATCTTCAATGCTTCTCGTTTAGGACTGATGAGCTTGTTTAGTTTTGAGAATATTTAGAAAAAAACACAGTAGCACTTTTGTTGTTATTTGACAAACTTTATCTAAATATGGACAACTAACTTAAAAGATTTGTCTCGACATGTACGTACTAAAAGTATAATTAGTTATTTTTTACCTATATTTAATGTTTTATATACAACTAAAGATTGATGTGACGAAGAATTTAGAAAAAAAAATACTAAAAATTGGGGAAACTAAACAGGATCATAATATAGAACTACTTGGCTTCTCCCACACGTTCGAATTCGAACGATTAGCACGAGAACGTACACGGCATGTAACATGGTGGCTTCGGCACGGCTAGCTAGCGTGGTCTCGACAGATGGTGCATGCAACGTGTGCACTACTACAGAAAGAGTCTTTAGCCCCGGGTATCCTAACCGTGTTGTGTGAGATTCGAACTCAGCACATCTCGCCTCAGGCACGCTTACCAACTGAGCTACGCAACCTACCTGATGTAGTTCTGGACGTTTTCCTTTTGAATCCACTCGTGAAGGACCTTTAACCCCTTTAGTCCCGTTTGGTACCACCAACCGGGGCCAAAGGGTCATCCTAGGACCTTTAGTTCCGGTTGGTAATACCAACCGAGACTAAAGATTCACCTTTAGCCGCGGTTGGTAATACCAAAACAAACAACCCGGACTAAAAGTCTTTATTCCCGACACCAATTTTTACCGAGACTAAAGCTCAGTTAATAGATCGTCCAAAGGTCTGTTTTCTAGTATTGGTGGTACACTGCACGTAACAAAAGATTACAGAGGGAGCACTGTCGGGGGAACACCAAAAGGGTACCTCAATCAACGCAAAACCAATAGGTCAAACCTAGAACACCAATTAATAGCAAAACCTAGCAAGTATAACCTTCTAAAAAGCCAACTCCTCAAGCCCCGGTACATAGGCCTCGAGCCCTCCGCAGCCATACATCGCTCCTCGAGACCCCACGCGGGGACCTCGAGCCTCTCTGGCGCGACAGCCTATCCCTCGAGACGCTCCACGCCACCCTCGAGCGGCACGAGCACCGGACACCAACCTCATACTATGTATTTAATGCGTTCACCTACTCCGGTCACGTCTTCTGGTGCACGGCGACATGCGCCACAGTAAACCGGAGCCAGAGTCAAATCTCGCTTTCACCTCAAGCATGGGCAAAAAGGCGCAAGTACAGCACTGTTGGGCCGTGCCCTGCACCGTAGCACACTCGAGCCTCATCCCGAGGCCTGGGATCCCGCTGTACGCCCGGGCGTTCCGGGACTTGCCCGTACCTGCGGGGGCTCGAGCCCTCCGTAGGCGCCACCTCGAGGCCGGCTCCGCGCCCCTCGAGCCCTAACTGCTTTCACGCTATTGGAGGGCAGGTACCCCAAGACCCGGAGGGACCCCGCCGTGTCCTGTACGTACCGGGATGGGTGCTGTACGACTTCCACATCGCCACGCCTCCACGTCCGCGCCCGGGATGGAGGCCACGTATCGAGGACGCCTCAACAGCAACACCCACGTTGGCTACAATGACTTCGACGAGACAGAGTTCCTACCCTTCGCCATACCGAACGCTGTACATGTCAATCCTATGTAAACCCTGGCCTCCTCTTGTTCTAAAAGGGGACGTCAGGGCCCTTCGCGCGCAGGAAGAGACACACGAGTCCACACACAAAAACACGAGTCCGGACTCCGGTCCACGCTCATTGAGCTTGTATTGCCCCTGTACAAGCACTTAGGTGCAAGTAATACGAGAACCTCCTCCCCCGCTGGACGTAGGGCCTTCTTTGCCCGAACCAGGATAAATTCTTGTGTCATCTTGCATCACCATCCAGGAAGAGAACACGCGATCATATTACTAGTTGGTGTCATACCCCCGGGGTCGAACACCGACAGTTGGCGCGCCAGGTAGGGCCTTCGCGTGTCCGAGCCGATTTCTCGTTGTTTTCTGGATGGCTTCATCCCCTCCTTCGTTCTCGGCTGGTGCCGTCGTCTGGTTCGGGAGCCTCGAGTTCCTGGCCACCGGCAACGGCAACGAGCTGACGCTGCTCTCCACGGAGAGCCTGAGCGGAGGGCGTGTCACGCCACCCCGCGCGGGGGCGTGGCGCGTCGCCCGCACCACCACGCGTCGCCACCTCGAGCGGCGCCGTCGTCACCATCGACGCCGGCACGGGCGGTGCCCGCGGCGCACGACCCTTCCCCGCGGCCGACGCAGAGTCCCCGAGGGGAAACCTGCCGGCGCACGGCCGGAGACTTCTAGGGCGCGCGCGCACTCCCCCAGCGAGTTCGCGTTCGTCACGCGCACGGACCGGGAGCCTGGCCAGAGGCCCCCGAGCCGTGCTCCGTCGACACCACCAGGCCTCCTCCCGCACGGGGTGTACCGCGCCCGACGCCAGCGGTTCCCGTTTGGCCTCAACAACCCCGCGGCAGTTCACGCCCACCGCCTCGGCGAGCTCCGTCAGGACCGGGCGGCGCAGAGCGGGAGGAGCGTCCGGGCGTACTCCTACGAGCCACCACCGACCTGGAGATCGTCTACCCCGTGCACGTCGACCGCGGCCTCTCACGAGCCGTCGAGCCACCTCGCCGAGCCACCTTCGGGGAGTGGTACCGCGAGCTACAGTCCCGGCACGAGCCAGGGCGGCGCGGCATCAGCAGCTCCGACTCCGATGAGTACGACTACCACGACCCTGACCTCTGGGACCCCACCAGGGAGTGCTTCCAGCTCGAGGGGGTCGTGGACGACGCCGAGGACGACGGCGACGACGACACCAGGCCGGAGCTCAACCTCGAAGAGCCCGGAAACGTGGCTGCGGCAGGAGGATCACGCGTTCAGGGGAGGGACGAACGCACCGGCCGCCGACCATCCGCACGACGCGACGACCGGCGGCGCAGCTCGCGCAGCTGCGGGAGGCCATCTCAAGGCTGAGGGGGAGCGACAGCGCCTGTTGCAACTCGAGAAAAACTATAGCACAGGACCCGCCACAGCTTCGAGGCGCCGGTTTTCGTGGCCGCGCTCGAGATGTCCACCGCAGATCCTCGAGGACGAGGCACCAGCACGCCCCGAGGTGCGTTTCCCGCGAGCCGGGCAGAACGTGGTGGCGGCGGCAATGTTGCTCCGTGATCTACCCGCCGTCTCCAACCCTGACGCCAGGCGCATGCTTGGGGAAATGAAGAACCTCCTCGAGACAGCCGCTGTGCAGCAGGCGGAGAGCTCAGCCTCGCGGCGGCGCGGGGCAGCCTCGGGGAAACCAGCAGACACGCCCCGCAACGAGCGCGAGATGTCCGTCCACCAGCCGGACGCCTCTCGAGCTAGGCCAGTCCGGGAACGGATCGTCGACAACGGCCGCCTCGAGACCCCAACGACGCCCGCAACGACATCAACCGCCGGCGCAAGGACAAGGGGGCCAAGAGCGTGGCTATAGCGCCCATCGGGGGGCGCTACGACAGTGACGAGGACCGGCAAGTCCTCGAGCCCCCGGCCCCAGAGTCTTCAGCCGGGCCATCCGCAGCTCAACCCTCCCCGACCGCTTCCGACCACCGACCAACATCGTGAAGTATGACGGGGAGGTCGAGCCCAAGCTCTGGCTCTCGGACTTCCGCCTAGGCTGCCAACTGGGCGGAGCGGAAGAACGACGACCGTGTGATCATACGCCAACTCCCGCTTTACCTCTCGGACACCGCCCGCCGGTGGCTCGAGGGGCTCCCGCCGGATCGGATCGACGACTGGGCCGACCTAGTCAGGGTCTTCGACGGGAATTTCAAGGGAACTTGCGTGCGCCCAGGCAACCCCTGGGATCTACGGCGTTGCAGGCAGGCAGCGGACGAGCCCCTCCGCGACTTTGCTCGGCGGTTCTCGAAGCAGCGCCTCGAGCTCCCCCACGTGCCTGATGAGGACGTCATCTCAGCGTTCCTCGCGGGCACGACATGCCAAGAGCTAGTTCATGAGCTAGGACGCTACCGTCCCAGGACGGTCGAGGACCTGATGGATCGTGTCACCAGCTTTGCCTCAGGCGACGAGGCAGTGGGGGCTTCTTTGGCCGCTCCACGGACAAAGGTAAGGCGGTGACCGCGCCAGAGGGCTCGAACAAGGGCGACGACGCCAAGAACCGCAACAACAACAACAAAAAGAAGAAGAACAAAAGCAAAGGTCAGAAGGCGAAGCGCGACGCCGACGACGACAACGATGAAGAAGTGCTCATGGGCGCCCTCGACCATAAGAAACCTCGAGGCCCCCTGACGGGGCTGTTTTCGACCAGATGCTCGAGGACCCCTGCCCTTATCACAAGGGCCTCGTAAATCATAAGCTAAAAGACTGCCGACTGTTGAAGGGGTTCTACTCCAAGCTCGGCGACAAGAAGGAAGACACGCCTAAGGGCAAGGACAACAATCGACGCGACGACGGGGACGCGGGTTTCCCCCCGGTGCGCGACTGCTTCATGATCTACGGGGGCCCAACCGTCGGGCTCTCGGCTCAACAGAGAAAGAAGGAGCGCCGGGAGATCTTTGCACTCCGCCACGAAGCACCCCGGTACCTCGACTGGTCTGATGCGCCGATCACGTTCGACCGTGACGACCATCCGGATCATGTCGTAAATCCAGGAGCGTACCCTCTTGTCGTCGACCCCGTCATCATCGATGTACGGTTCTCCAAGGTGTTGATGGATGGGGGCTCGAGCCTCAACATCATATACCTCGAGACCCTCGACCTCCTGGGGATTTCGAGGGACCAGCTCCGACCCAGCGTCGGGGGGTTCCACGGAGTCGTACCTGGGAAGAAGGCACACCCCTCGGGCGCATCGACCTCCCTGTCTGCTTTGGCACGCCGGCCAACTTCCGCCGGGAGACGCTCACCTTCGAGGTGGTCGGGTTCCAAGGGACCTACCACGCAATCATCGGCAGGCCCGGCTATGCTAAGTTCATGGCGGTCCCCAACTACACGTACTTGAAGCTCAAAATGCCGGGGCCAAAAGGGGTTATCACCGTCGACACCTCCTACGAGCACGCGTACCACTGCGACGTGGAGTGCGTCGAGCGTGGGGAGGCAAACGTCCAACTCGACTCGCTCGAGGCCCTAGCCGCCCTGGCCACCGAGGAGGCCCCTGAAGCAAAGCGCCACGCTGGCACCTTCGAGCCGGCGGAGCACACCAAGCAGATACCCGTCGACCCGACCTCGACCAATGGCAAGACGCTGACCATCAGTGCCAGCCTCGAGCCTAAATAGGAAGCAGTGCTCGTCGACTTTCTCCGCGCGAACATCGACATGTTTGCGTGGGGCCCTCGGACATGCCGGGCATACCGAGGGAAGTCGCCGAGCACGCCTTGGAGATCCAGGCCGGGTCCAGACCGGTGAAGCAACGCCTGCGCCGCTTCGACGAGGAGAAGCGCAGGATCATCGGCGAGGAGGTGCACAAGCTTTTGGCGGCCGGGTTCATCAAGGAGGTATTTCACCCAGAGTGGCTAGCTAACCCTGTACTAGTTAGGAAAAAGAATGGAAAAGTGCGGATGTGTGTAGACTACACTGGTCTGAATAAAGCATGTCCAAAAGTTCCATTTCCTTTACCTAGAATTGATCAGATTGTCGATTCCACTGCGGGGTGTGAAGTACTTTCGTTTCTCGATGCGTATTCCGGCTACCACCAGATTAGGATGAAAGAATCCGACGAGCTCGCTACCTCTTTTGTTACGCCTTTTGGTATGTATTGCTACGTTACAATGCCCTTCGGCCTTCGAAACGCCGGGGCAACGTACCAACGTTGCATGCAGCATATCTTCGGCGAACACATAGGCAAAACCGTCGAGGCCTACGTCGATGACATCGTGGTTAAAACCAAGAAAGTCGGGAACCTCATCAGCGATCTCGAGACCACGTTCGAGTGCCTCCGGGCCAAGAATGTGAAGCTCAACCCCGAGAAATGTGTCTTTGGTGTGCCTCGAGGCATGCTACTTGGCTACATTGTCTCACGACGGGGGATCGAGGCCAACCCCGAAAAAATCTCAGCAGTCACGAGGATGGGCCCAATTCGAGACCTCAAGGGTGTACAGAAAGTGACAGGCTGCCTAGCCGCTCTCAGCAGATTCATCTCGAGGCTAGGGGAAAAAGCGCTACCCCTCTACCGCCTGCTGAAGAAGACGGAACGCTTCGCGTGGACTGTCGAAGCCGAGGAGGCCTTAACCAAGTTGAAGGGGTTGCTGACTTCCGCGCCAATTCTCGTGCCACCGCGACCGGCCCAGGGTGACGATCCCCCCGAGCCTCTCCTCCTCTACGTGGCCGCAACCACTCAGGTGGTCAGCGCGGTCATAGCCGTCGAGAGGCGCGAGGAGGGTCATGCGTTGCCGGTCCAACGGCCGGTGTACTTCACCAGTGAGGTGCTCTCCGAGGCCAAGATCCGGTACCCGCACATCCAGAAGCTGCTCTACGGCATCATCATCACGAGACGCAAGCTCCAGCACTACTTCCTCGCTCATCCCGTAACGGTGGTGTCATCCTTCCCCCTCGGCGAGATCATCAACAATCGGGAGGCCACGGGGCGCATCGCCAAGTGGTCCGCCGAGCTAATGGGGGAGGCCATCACCTACGCCCCGCGAAAAGCCATCAAGTCACAAGCGTTGGCAGACTTCGTTGCTGAGTGGACCGACACCCAGCTCCCGCCGGCACAAATCCAAGCCGAGCTCTGGACCATGTACTTCGACGGATCCCTCATGAAGACGGGGGCAGGCGCAGGCCTGCTCTTCATCTCACCCCTCGGAGTCCACATGCGCTACCTGCTACGCTTACACTTCCCCGCCTCCAACAACGTCGCTGAGTACGAGGCCCTCGTCAATGGGCTGCGCATCGCCCTCGAGCTCGGGGTCCGACGCCTCGATGTTCGAGGGGACTCGCAGCTCGTCATCAACCAGGTTATGAAGGCTTCAAGCTGCATCGATCCCAAGATGGAGGCATACTGCGGGGAGGTGCGCAAGCTAGAAGATAAGTTCTACGGCCTCGAGCTCAACCACATAGCTCGAAAGTACAACGAGGCCGCAGACGAGCTGGCAAAGTTGGCGTCCACGCGCGGCACCGTTCCACCAGACGTCTTCTCGAGGGACGTTTTCGAGCCATCCGTCAAAATCGGCCCGGGGGCTGGCCCCTCGACGCCACCCCTCGAGACAGACGCGGGGGCTCGACCGTTAACGCCACCCCTCGAGAACGACACCTCGACATCCGATGAGGCAATGCAGATTGACACGCCCGCCTCTTCTTCATCACGACCCCTCGACTGGCGGACGCCCTTCCTCGACTACCTGACGCAAGGCGTGCTACCAGAAGACAAGACGGAGGCCCGACGCATCGCTCGAAGGGCCAAGACCTACGTCATCTACGGCAACGAACGAGAGCTGTACCGTCGAAGCCCATCGGGAATCCTTCAACGCTGCATCCCCCTCGAGGAGGGACGCAGGCTCCTCGACGACATGCACTCGGGGGCTTGCGGCCATCACGCAGCGCCAAGGACCTTGGTAGGGAACGCCTTCCGACAAGGCTTCTACTGGCAACCGCCATCGGAGACGCCAAGCGCCTGGTCCAAGCTTGCCAAGGGTGTCAGTTTTACGCCAAGCAAACGCATCAACCCGCGCACGCCCTGCAGATGATCCCCATTACTTGGCCGTTTGCCGTCTGGGGGCTCGACCTCGTGGGTCCCCTCAAGATGACAACCGGAAGGTACACGCATGTGCTCGTGGCCATCGACAAATTCACCAAGTGGATCGAGGCCAAGCCCATAGGCGACCCCACCTCCGAGAAGGCGGTCGAGTTCATCGCCGACATCATGTACCGGTTCGGGGTGCCTAATGTCATCATCACCGACAATGGCACCCAATTCACGGGCAAAAAGTTCACCAACTTCTGCGACGACAACAAACATTCGCGTGACCTGGGCCTCGGTCGCATACCCTCAATGCAACGGGCAGGTCGAGCGCGCCAACGGCATGATACTCCATGGGCTGAAGCCGAGGCTGTTCAAGACCCTCAAAAATTTCGGAAAGGGGTGGGCCGCAGAGCTCCCCTCGGTGCTGTGGGGCCTCAGGACTACGCCGAGTCGAGCCACCGGGTTCACTCCGTTTTTCCTAACCTACGGCGCCGAGGCCGTCTTGCCTACGGACCTCGAGTACGGCTCACCTCGACTTCGAGCCTACAACGAGCAAACCAACGACGAAAAGCTCGCCAACGCCAAGGACCAGCTCGAGGAGGCCCGAGACGTGGCGCTCATCAACTCCGCGCGCTACCAGCAAACACTTCGACGCTACCACGACAAGCACGTGCGCAAAAGGGACCTAGCGGTGGGGGACCTCGTGCTTCGACGACTGCAAGATAATCGAGGGCGCCACAAGCTCACCCCTCCATGGGAGGGCCCATACACCGTAGCTGAAGTGCTCAAGCCAGGAACGTACAAGCTCTACGACGGTCAAGGCAGGATCCTGGCGAACGCATGGAACATATCTCAGCTACGTCGCTTCTACCCTTAAGGGCCTCGAGGCCTTGTTCATTTTGTTGCTTTGTACAAACACGTTGAGTATGAATGAGCCAACTCGTGTGCCATCTTTCATATTACTTAGCAACTTAAGGCAGCCTCGACCCTGCTATGCTCAGGGTCGAGCCTCCCTCGGGGGCTGACAGGGGGCCCCCCAGACTCCGGAAAAAATGCGCGTTTTCTTTTCAAAAATTCGACCCCCGTCTCAATTCGCACCTCGAGCATAATAGCAGCGTCTAAATCCGTAAGTACCCCGAGCCTCCAAGAGTCGGGGGGCGTCGACGTAGACGGCCACCTACGCCCCCGGGCTACGGTACCCTACCTACGCCTCCCCTCGAGGTACTCGTGGCGCGTACCGAAGGAACACGGACAAGCCGGTTGAAGCTCGAGCTAGAGACAAAGAGAATTGATCGAATAAATTTGAAAAGAAAACACTTCTTTAAATAAACAAGTCATATATACACATGATTGGCCTCGTCAGGCCACAAGTAATGACACAAATTTTTACAAAGGGCTCGATGCCCAAATTTGACACGCAGGTCTCAATCCTCGTCGGTCTGGTACTCCTCCCCGAGATCTTCCGCGGCGGGCTCGGCCTCGACGTCCGGGCCAGGAGAAGGGGGGCCACCTACACCGCTGTCCGCATCCGGAGGCAGCACATCCTCCTCGAAGAGCTTCGCGAGCGCCGCCCCGGCTTGTCCACCTTCTCGAGGATCTTGTCGACGCGGCGATCGTTCCATTCCTCGTCCCTCCCTCAATCTCAATGAAGCCCTTGGCGACGACATTGACCGGAAGCGGAAGGCGGAACGGACGACCGCGAGCGCCTGCTTGACGCCATGGTGGAGAGCGTGCCGGACTCGGTCCCGCGCGGCCGCGTCAAAATAGCATAAGGCGTCGACCAAAGCGTCGCCTCGAGCCACCGCGCCCTCTGCCGCGGCTACCGGAGCGACGCCCCACATAGAGTCAAGCCTGTCGAGGGTGGCGCGCGCTCGTTCTGCCACCATGGTCTCGTCCTGGAGTTGCCCCAGGAGAGCCTGGTTCGTCCCGCGAAGCTCCTCGGCGGTCTTCTCAACCTCTGCGCAACAAACAAGAAGGAGTGAGATCGCGGCGTGACAAAAACCTCGAGATCAAAACAAGGCAAGGCATGAAAATTACCTTCGCAGTGCATGCCAGAGCGGCGAGGTCGCTGGTAAGGCCCTCGACGCGCTGATCAAGCCTACGCTTCTCGGACAGCACGTCGCGCTTTTCGGCCCTGAGGTCTTCTACCAGCTTACCCGTCTCTGCGAGGGCCAGATCCTTCGGATCACCTCTTGCCGCGCCGCCTCCGCCGTGGATCGGGCGGTGCGGCTTCGCTCTGGGCATCCTCGGCCTCTTTCTTCGCTGCCTCCGCTGCGGATCGGGCGGATGGCGGCTCCACTTGGGGCGTCAGCGGCTTCCTTCTTTGCCGCCTACGCTTAAGACCGGGCGGTGGTGGCCTCGCTTCTTCGGGCATCGGCGACCTCCTTCCTCGACGCTTCCAGAGCGAGCGGTGGCGGCCTCCCCTTAGCTCGGGCGGCCTCCCCTCGAGCCGCCTGGGCCTCTACTGCGCTTCGTTGAGCCGCTCGCCATTTGGGCATTCCGGCTCAGCTCAGCGCGGAGATCCTGGAGCTCCGCCTCCGCCCTAGCGAGGGCAGCCGCCGCCCGCGCGGACCTGTCCGTCTCCTCCGAGAAGGACCGCTCCGCCTCCGCCATGAGCTCGACCACCTCCCTGAAGATGGACCGCGCTTCCCGCGGGGCCCCTGTTGGGCCGATCGCTCGACGGGGACCATGGCTCGGGGCGAGCTCGGCGCGTGAGGAAACGGCCACACGGTTGATCAACCTCGACGAGGGGCAGGCCCTCCTCCTCCGCCTCGAGCGGTGCTGGCGCGGCCCACAAACCGGTGGCACAGGCTGCGGCTCCCTCCGCCCCTCCTCCGTCTCCGCCCGCTGCTCCATCTCATCCGGGGGCGACGGCGCGTGGCCTCGTGGAGCGGGGACTCGAGCGGGCGGATCACTCGAGGGGTGGCTTGCCTCCAAGCTCTCCTCCCTCGCCGAGTCCTCCGGCGTCTTGTCGCCCCTGGCCGGGGCCTCGAGCGCTTCTCCCAGTGTTGAGCCCTCGACCGGAGGCGGCACCCGCTCCAGCTCGTCCAAGAGCTCCTCCACCGTCGGCACCAACGCCTCTCCTCCTGCCCCCCCTCCGTGGGCCGACTCTCGTCGACTGGGGTCTCGGGGACCGCGGACCCCCCGGCCTCAGACACCGACGGAGCCGCGCCTATCTCCGGTGCTCCCCCAAAATGATCGTCATGGCGGGGGGAGAAGCGGCCCTCTCGGTAGGTACCACCGGAGCAGGAGGAGGCGGTGTCGCGACGACGACGCGGTGACGGCAGGATCGATGCCAGAAGCTGCGGTCCCTGCTGAAAAAAGATAACGACGTTGTCAGAGTCAGGAAGATGCCTCGACCTCCGTGGTCGATGGCGGCGGCCTCACCAAGATCCGCGGCGGCCATCCGACTTCCCCGAGCCATGGCCGCTCGGGCCTTTGCCAGCCAAGCGGCCTCCCCAGCAGAGGAAGAAGTCGTACCTCGAGGTGCCTGTTCCACAGCAGAGCTCGAGGTCTTAGTCCGCTTGGACGCCGCGAGGTCCACCTAAAAAACCATAGATGGCGCGCATCACAAAAGGATAAAAAAAAGGAGGAGGGGAGTAAAACCTCACTACCAGCAAAATTGAAAAACACTACTTACCCAAAGTGACGGCGGGCCTTCTTCCCCGGGCTGCCGGATTCACCCGGGGCTTCGAGCCCGATCTATGGCTCGAGCCATGCTCCCGGGCCGTCTCTGTGGGCCGATCGGGGGGAGGGTCCCGGTGCCTCTCGTGGCTCGACCTTGATGGGGAGCCCTCCTTCTGCCCCTTGTCTCTAGGGGCGACCGCGCCTCCTTCGAACAGTCATCTCGACGCCGTTCCCGGCGTGGGCTCCGAGACCTACTCCGGCGCTCGGGCGGCGGTCGCGCCTCCCCACATCTGCCTTCTTCTCCCGGCGGTGGTGCGGCGACGGACTCCGGGGTCGGTCGCGACTCTGGTCGCGAGATGGCCGGGGACTCCCCCTCGACGGTCATGGTGACGGGGGGCTCGGCGCCCTCTCATGCTGCCCGCTCCTCCGCGGGCTCGACAGTGCCCTCGACGCCTCGTGGCCGACGGCCCCGGCATCCCCTCCGGCGTGATGATCACTCCTCGAGGTCCGGCCATTCTCGAGAACCCCCGCTTGGGTCGATGTGGCCGAAGCCTCCTTCCGTGCCGCGGCGACGGCGCCCGGGGTCGAGGCTTCTTTGCGTCCGGGGGCACGTCCGGCACGGAGCTCGACGGTCCTCGTGCCCCCGACGAGGCAGGGCTCGGCGCCGCCTTCCGCGGTTGCGTCCCGCGCGCCCGATCGCTTCGCCGGGGGATCTCCAGTATACCCTCCCACAGAGGAGCGGTCAGCCCCGACGTCGACGACCCCCCGCGCCTCAGACGTGCATCCATTCCCTCGTCGTCACTCTCCTCCTCGTCATCACTCTCCTCCTCCGAGCTCGAGGAGCTCAGCTCGGGGGACCCATCTCCAGGCTGCCGGTTGCGACGAGCCTTCGCCAGCCTCTGCTCCCGAGCCGAGCGACGCAAGTTTTTGTTTTTCTCTTTCTTCTTTCTAGCATCCTTGCTCTCCTTATCTTTCTGAGCAGAGAGGCGCCTCACCTGGGTATTGCGGCGTCCTCCCTCACCGGGGGCCTCGACGCACAACAAGTAAACGCCCCTGCAAAAAAAGAAGACGTGACGGGACAAACCACAAGAAGGATGTACAGGTTCGGAGAAAGAGAAAGGGGGAGGAGGCTCGGGACAGCTTAGCTCGAGGGGGCCTTAAGGTCAAGACACCCTTGTCGGGTGCCATGGCGATCAGGTGGCGTCCTCGGGGACGAACGACCCTTGGATCGTGATCGACACCCGGGAGACGCCCTCGCTTTGAGGCAGCCTCTCCTCGGCCATCCTCGACCGATTTAGCGCCTCGAGCTGGGCCTTCGGCCCCATCTCGTGCATGAGAAGGGGGCGGTCCGCCAGCGGAAGGACCCTTCGCTGATGGAACGCCCAGATGACCGCTTGAACGGTCAAATTCTTCTCGTCCACCAGCGCCCTCATCATCTCATCAGCTGTACCAGGTGGCGTTGCCTGTCCGCCGCGACGCCCCAGGTCCACTTCTCCGGGCGTTGAGTGAGGACCCTGCCGGTGTACCGCGAGAGGAGACCACCTTCATTCCGCAGATAGAACCAGTGGTCGTCCCACCCGGCCTGGTGGTGGAAAGCTTGTACCGCAGGTATTCGCGGGGGACATTGGCCGACGAGGTCCCAGTCCTCGCAGTGTGACGATGAGGGAGCCCATGCGCACGAGCCGCCTCCCGCTGGGCTTCAAGGCCTTGATGAAGAGCTCGCCCCGGAAGAGATGGACGAACATCTCCCAGTGCGGCTCCATCTTCAGGTACCCCTCGCACACACCGCGAAGATGGCAGCGTGCGAGATTGAGTTGGGGGAGAAGTGTTGCAGCTCCACCTCGTAGTGGTGGGTCAGCGCCCGCATGAAGCGGCTCGGCGGAACACCGAGCCCCATGCGGTGGTAGCGCGTGAAGCTCGCCACGTACCCCTCCGGCGGGTGCGGCTCCCGGTGCTCCGCCGACGGGATAGCCCACCACGCGGGTCCCTCCTCCGGGTTGGGGCGGAGAAGCCCCTGGGCCACCAACGAGTCCATCTCGCGCGGCGTCACCTTCGTCGGGCTCCAGTCTTCGGCCGGCAGCACTTGTGTCTGGGCAGCCATGACGATGGCGGCGCGGACCCTAGCGGCGGACAGAGCCGGAAAATTCCCAATCTACTAGCTCGAGGGAGAGGCGCGTGAAGGCTACGGCGGCGGTGAAGGCAAAGGCAAAGTAAAGGGTTCCTTTTCCCCTCTTTCGATATTTATAAGGGAAAACCCCAACGGGGGGTCTCCCACGACGTAAAAAGGTAACTGCATGCATTTAATGCGCCCACCTAACCACGTCTCGAGCCGGTTGACAGGTACACGCGGCAACATCTCATCCGCTCAACTACCGGGGCCCTCCGCGGCTGCCGCTCCAACTTCACGTCCGCTGCCCTGGCGCCACGACCTCCACTCCCTGACGGTTTCCGCCTAAAAAGGCGCGCCCAATGGGCAGAAGGATTCCAAGCGACGAAGGCTTCTTCAGGAAGGTAAAAACGGGCCCCGGCCCTAAGCCTCGAAGCAGCGAAGGCTGGCCCTCGAAGGGGGTTCGACAGCCGGCTTCGAGCACCCGAGTCAGGGACACCAAGGGGCGCCACTCGTAGCATCGCTCGAGGGCCAAGCCCTCGAGGCCCCTCACGTGTATCCAAGGCGGGGCGCGCGACGTGTAGTGAGATCCCCTCGGAGGGAGGCATCGAGCCACCGGGTCCTATCGAATGGACCCGGCACTCCTGCAGACTGAGCGCCCATGCTTATGAGATCGCCTCCGGGCTACAGTCGACCCCATCGAACGGGGCACGAGGTCTCACTTGGATTTCCCCGTACCAGCTCACGGGAACCTCGATACTCGCCCACTCGTGGTATTACGAGGCATCCCCCCTCGCATCCGATCGAAAGGACTCGCGGGATGACAAGCCAGGGCAATTGGCGTGCCGGACAGCTCGAAGAGCCGGCCGGTCAGTTCAGCCTGGCACCCCTCGACGAAAGAGGGTTAAAAAAACTCGGGGGCTCGACACCCCGAACCTAAAAAACGTAACTAACACTCGCAAAACAGCCCACGAGGGAGCCCTAACCACTCCTCCGTGGCCTCGGGGGCTACACCCGCGGGTGTCGCTCGCACGACACCCACGGAATCAAAACGGCCAAACCCTCGAGACCGGTTAGCTAACCCTCGAGATCCCAGTCGGGAGCCCCTGCTCGAGTGCCAGCACTCGAAGCGGGCTCGGGGGCTACTATCGGGGGAACACCAAAAGGGTACCCCCAATCAACGCAAAACCAATAGGTCAAACCTAGAACACCAATTAATAGCAAAACGTAGCAAGTATAACCTTCTAAAAAGCCAACTCCTTGAGCCCCGGTACATAGGCCTCGAGCCCTCCGCAGCCATACATCGCTCCTCGAGACCCCACGCGGGGACCTCGAGCCTCTCTGGCGCGACAGCCTATCCCTCGAGACGCTCCACGCCACCTTCGAGCGGCACGAGCACCGGACACCAACCCCATACTACGTATTTAATGCGTTCACCTACTCCGGTCACGTCTTCTGGTGCACGGCGACATGTGCCACAGTAAACCGGGCCACAGTCAAATCTCGCTTTCACCTCAAGCATGGGCAAAAAGGCGCAAGTACAGCACTGTTGGGCCGTGCCCTGCACCGTAGCACACTCGAGCCTCATCCCGAGGCCTGGGATCCCGCTGTACGCCCGGGCGTTCCGGGACTTGCCCGTACCTGCGGGGGCTCGAGCTCTCCGTAGGCGCCACCTCGAGGCCGGCTCGAGCCCTAACTGCTTTCACGCTATTGGAGGGCAGGTACCCCAAGACCCGGAGGGACCCCGTCGTGTCCTGTAGGTACCGGGATGGGTGTTGTACGACTTCCACATCGCCACGCCTCCACGTCCGCGCCCGGGATGGAGGCCACGTATCGAGGACGCCTCAACAGCAACACTCACGTTGGCTACAATGACTTCGACGAGACAGAGTTCCTACCCTTCGCCATACCGAACGTTGTACATGTCAATCCTATGTAAACCCTGACCTCCTCTTGTTGGGGACGTCAGGGCCCCTCGCGCGCAGGAAGAGACACACGGGTCCACACACAAAAACACGAGTCCGGACTCCGGTCCACGCTCATTGAGCTTGTATTGCCCCTGTACAAGCACTTAGGTGCAAGTAATACGAGAACCTCTCCCGCTGGACGTAGGGCCTTCTTTGCCCGAATCAGGATAAATTCTTGTGTCATCTTGCATCACCATCCAGGAAGAGAACACGCGATCATATTACTAGTTGGTGTCATACCCCGGGGTCGAAACACCGACAAGCACTATATTAAGAAACAGATGTCGGCAAGTATCAAAAACAGAGTAGTAATAAAATTAATTACATCGATAAAGAGTTATTCGTGAGATAATTTTTTAAATATAGTTAATTCATGATTAACAAAATTAAGGTAACACCATATTATCAAAATATAGATTAATTAAGCTCAAAATATTTTAGAAATACTTGTAATACTTAGTTATTTTTTAGTCTAATAATATTATATATATATTTAAATATTTAATATGACAGGCCAAAAACTTTTGGGGAGAACTAAATAAGGCCATATCAGTTTCGGCTAGCCCTTTCTGCATGGATTGGGTGGAGATTTATTATAAATTAATTTTAATATATATTCGCAACCGACAATGTAGAGGACAGCGGATCAAGTCGTATTATTTCCTGAGCTTCTAGAAGCCTGAATCCCAGCATAGAAAAAACTGTACCCCACGCACCGAATTGGAAACTTCTACTAATCATCTCGTTCCGCATGGATCATTGTAGAATCTCCTGGGTGTATGGGCGGTGTTGTACTTGTAGTACTGTCACTCCGGTACAGAAAAAATGTAAATACCAAAGCAACTAGTAAATTACCAAAATTACCCTTGCTACTAATCATCTTGTTCCGCATCGATCATTGTAGAATCTGCTGGGTGTATTGGTGTACTTGTAGTGCTGTCCCTCCGTTCCAGAAAAAAATGTAAATACCAAAGCAACTAGTAAATTACCAAAATACCCTTGTGTGCGATTAGTTAACCTGTGCGGAATATTCTGGAATGTGTGGACGATAGTGCGCCACGTTGTTCATAAGCCTTGCGTCAGTTTTCCAGCAACTATTTTTTTGTACGGAAAGCCTTGGGTTAGTTTTGCTCAGGAGGGTCCCACGAGCTGAAATGGCAGCCTTTGCTTATACCCTACCAAAGCACCATCTCTTCTCTTTGCTTGGTGTACCAAAGAAACATCCCTCACTGAGATGGCCTCACTAAATCCACACATGAAATTGTACCCAGAAAACCAACTCTATAAGATTCGACGATCCAGATTTGTTTTGTAGCTTTCTCTCTCCTTACTCACTCACATCCAACGGATCAAATTAGATGTAAGGTATATATTATCCTCCTTCCTCCTTCACACAAGGGAAATAATATCAGATAACATGGAAGGCAAAAATATTGCGGGAGACAAAACACGTGCTAATCACTACCATATTATAGATCGTGGAAGGCAAAAGTATTGCCAAAAAAAAGAAACGGCAAGCGCTAATCACGTCGGCTCCACGTCCATTTCTCCCAGCCAGTGTGAATCAGATCGTCGAAGAAAACAACATCATGAAAAAAACACCGACCGTGCTACGTCAAATTCCTTAGACGCATGCAGTCTATCGCGGACGGCCGCCGTCAAGCAAAATCGTGAAACCGCCCCGCCAGCCGTCCGAAAAAAAATTATGAGGTCGCCGTCTAAAGTGGAAAAATTTGAAAGGCTGTCGTACGCTGTACCAGCCTTGAGGTCGGCCAATTGCGTTGCGTATGCCCAGACCACGTTCACGAGGACGGCGTCCGTGAGGCCATCCACGCAGTCGACGCCGGCCAATCACCGCCGTCCGCGCAGACTAGGCCGGCCAATCGCTGTGTGCGATCTCAAACCGCGCTCACAAGGACATCGTCCACGATCCCAGCTGTGAGGCCGCCATCAACGATCCGAGGCTATCGTCTAGATGTCACTTGGCATTCCTATTTTTTCGTTTAGATGTCTTCCGCCGCGTACCGTGATTAAGAGCCGACTCGCAATAGTACCTTTCGTCAACATGTGTCGCGTTCAAGAGTAGGTTAATTATGACCGTTATCGGATCATAACAAAACTTACTCAGTTATGTTAGATATTATACTTAGGATTAAAAGTAAAAAAATCTTAATTAATGTTATTGACATCAAGAATCATATGATTTAATAGTATCATACAAATAGTAATAATTGTAAATAAAAAATGTTTTCTTAATTAATATTACTGACATCAAAGAATCATATGATTTAACAATATCACTGGGATAGTAATAATAGTAAATAAAACATGGATTTAATTAATGTTTTTGGTGTTTTAGGTAGAAGAATAATTTTATATGTGTTTCTATCCTTATTTTAGAAACTGTGCTACAACTTTGTTTTACGAATGGTGGCCGTGTTGCTGCAGCGGCGTACGTGGAGCGCTTGCATGCAGGCGCGACCTGCGAAGTGCGTGTGGAGGCTCGCGTGTGTGGACACAGACGACAGCCTCGTTGCACGGACGGTGGGCTCGCGTGCGTGGTGCCGGGTGTTCTTTTCGCTCGTGCATGTATCTACGCGGACCGCGGATAACGTTTGTTTAGACGGACGACAGAATCGCGTGCATGAGTCTCACATGTGTTCGTGGAGTCGGACGGCGGTCTCGGACCGTGGACGGCGATTTTTCGGCGTCACCTTCGTCCGTGGGATGTTTCTTTGGTACACCAAGCAAAAAGAAGAGATCATGCTTTAGTAGGGTATAATATATATCATCAACTAAAAATAACTTTAGTTGTTCCATTTTTAAATGCATCATAAAGTGAAATTGTGGCGTTAGCACGAACACTAAACTAGTATGTATGGGTTTTTTATGAGACAAAATTTAAATCGTAGGATTGCAGTTTTTATGGAACGGAGAGAGTACGTTTTAGTAAACTATTCCACATACTCACTCTGTCCTAAAATAAATATATTCTTAAAAATTATCTCAAAATAAATACAATTTTAGATATAAAATAAGAGAACTTCATTTGTCTTGTATTCTTTTGTTTTTCAACGTATAGTGATTATATCTTTATAAAGTTATTTTGATAATTTTACTAGTATATTGGTAACCGTGTCTCTAGTGCTAAAGTTGTATTTATTTTGTGACGGAAGGACACTTGCGTGCACTATCTGCGTCCCACCATATACCCTTGCTATTCTTTTCATCTCATTCCACCTGTTTTGGCCCATAAAATTAAATTCTTAGCCCATTGCCCACGTAAATCTGTCAATCAAACTTTATTCAGCCCATAAAAGTAGGAACTCGGCTCGTCTTCTCCTAAAATTGTTTTATACATACAGAACATTAGTTTTTGGCTTATGATTTCATTTCTTTTCCTCCTCTACATGAGTTTTACTCTTTCATTTTATGCTCATTTTCTCTGTTGATGTACTCCCTCCGTCCCTAATTGACCGTCACCGTTGGTGTGCGTGCTACAAGTTTGACTCAATTTGTAGCAAATGTGTGCAACATTTGTATCTTCAAATAATTTTGTTAAAAAACTAAATTCAAATATCTATCCAACGATACTAATTATGTATCATACATATTAATATTTTTTAATATATATTTAGTCAAAGTTGTTTCTTGGGAAGCGCAAACGACAGACATTTAGAGACGGAGGGAGTAAGTTTTATGCTCTAAACTTTCGTACAATTTAAATAATTGTTGGTGAAAATTTATCAAGTTTGAACTTTCCTTTGGTCCAGTAAAAATACCATTTTTGGACTGAGGGAGTATTTGTTATTTTTTATTTTATTTTATTACTTATTATTTTTTCTTTATCCATCCTTATGGTACTTTTTTGAGTAATCATGAGATGTTTGATGGTGTCTGCTTTTTATTGTTCTCATATCTGGTCCTATTCGGCAGGACTTATTGAACAGTGTGACTTCGGTTGATGTTATGTGATAAAAACACTGTACAAGACTTGTGTATACACATTATATACACATATGTTCGTCTATACACAACGTCCTAATTTCATCTAACGCCTCTCCTAAGTCTTGCCAAGGCATCACTAATTCTGAGTCCAGACAATTAAGGCATGTTCGCTTACAGCCATGAGAATCCGCCAGGCACAAACATGCAACTTCAGGTGCTAATCGTTTGAGACCCTGTTTAATTCTCAAAATTTTCCAAAAATTTTCCAGATTCCTGTCACATCAATTTTTAGATGCATGCATGGAGTATTAAATATAGAAAAAAAATAACTAATTGTACTTTTAGTATGTATATGTCGAGACAGATCTTTTGAACCTAATTAGTCTATGTTTGGACAAAGTTTGTCAAATAACAACGAATGTGCTACAGGACTTTTTCCCAAAAAATTCTGGAAACTAAACACAGCCTAAACTTATTTTGCTGATTTCAGGTATTTAAATAGTATTTTGTAAAAGAATAAGTTTTAGTATAGTTGATAAGTCGGGTAATAAGTTCAAGTGAACAGGACATACAGTACAAAAGACCATTGGGAGTGTTTGGACGGTGACCTGTTCAGGCAGCCCGTGGCCGAGCAGCAATCCAAACGCAATCCAAACATGAGGCCGAGGAGCCCAGATTTGCTGCTCGGACTAGACAGCTTTGTCAGGTTCCCAAACAAACAACCCCACATGCATGTGCCATGTTTTTGAGATAGTTTAGTACTACTAGTACAACGAGATCAATGAGCTTCCTCAGCCGAGCTTCACGATGGGATTAGTGGTAGTAGTATATAGTACTAATACTAGTACTCGCTAGTTGCCTCTTCTTTCTTGTCTTGTCTTGTCTTGTATTCACCTCGAGCATAGCAAAAAAACTACCCGATCGAGCAGCAATCCATCTTCATTGACCAATGAACATCCAGGAATGCGAATTTGTCGGCGATGCATACAAATGCCCTTATAGCACGCACCACCTCTTCTTGTTTTCCCCTCTCCCTTTCATTTGTTTTTGTGTTTGTGTTTGTAGTATATATAATAAATTTCGGCTGTCATCACATACGTCGCCGTCAGGATTAGTGAAAACTGCTCATGGATCATCATGTCTCCGCCGACGATCCCACCTGCCTCGTCTTCCATATGACGGGCGCGATCATCATCCATACTGCATATACATACGACAAGTGCAAAGCAAGCAAAGCATTCATTCATTCGTCCGTCCGTCCATCCGTCAGTAAGCAGAGCACACAGCCCCATCCATGGCCGCGAACTACAAGGAGGAGGGCCAGTTCGGTTCAGGTCACTTACTGTACACGATCGCCGCCAGCCACTCGTTGCCGATGCGCACCCACGTGCTCGCCCACCCGACGTCGATCGTCCACCTGCGGCGGCGGCATATTCAGATTTCAGAGTGAGGGAGTTTTCTCTCGCTCCTGAAACCTGAGCTCAGATGATCAGATCACTTATTACCTCTCCATGGTGTGGCTGGCGTTCCAGCCGACGAAGATCATGGCGAAGTACATGGCGCCCATGGCGAAGACCAGGTGGAAGAAGCCGAAGCCGTAGGGGATGTCGTCCTCCTCCGACTCCCCCTCCGCCTGCTTGAACTGCATACGATCGCCTGTGTTCAGTTTTTGGTCCGTTCGTTCTGCAGACCAAATGAGAGTCGAGAGCACGCACCTGGAGGCACTTGGAGTCGATTCCCGTCGAGAAGGTGGCCGCCACGATGACGATGACGGCGATCACAAAGCTCTGCCAGAGAAAGAGAGACACACGCACACACGCACACCGCTCTTGTCAGTCAGATGCCGGTTCGTCAGACTAGTTTCAACTGAACTTTTTTGGATGCAGCTTTATTTACCGCGATGTTCACCCAGTCTTCGCTGGTGGCAACTGCCGCCTTCCTGTTGCAAACCTCCGTGTGCGGCTCGCTGTTGTTTTAGATTTGGAGGAAAAGGAGACGAGTTACGAAAGAAATCGTACTACTACTGATTAATTTCAGATGCGTGCAGTCACTGTATACACAGCACACACAGGCAGCAGGATTTCAGATACACCCGATCGATGGTCTCACCTTCTGATCGCTGACCAGCACAGGAACACGACGTAGATCCCCATCAGCCCCGGCGCCAGGTACCCTGCCTTCACCTGTTTCGTTCATGCATGCAAGGGCAACAACAACCAACAAGCAAGGTTCGATCAGCCTATCTAGCTACATTTCCAAGCTCCAGCTGTGAATTAATGATGAAAGGACGACGCCATTTTCAGAGCATGGATGGACGCATGCACGTGTTTGCTTGCCTTGGTGCTCATGGAGACGAAGGTCATGAGCTGCACGAGCACCAGCGTGACGGTGATGAAGAGGATGTTGAGCTTGCAGGAGGGGCTGGGCGCGTACCACACGTACATGAGCACGATCCCCAGCAGCGACCCCACGTATGTGACGATGGACACCACCTGAATCTGCGAGTGGCTGCATTTTGCAACACAGGTACTGTAAGAATATGCAAGAGCAGAAGCAGATGCATCATATATGTAGGGGCAGCAGCAGCAGAGAGGACGATCGATCGAGCAGCGAAGAAACCTACCATCTCTTCTGGGTGATCTCTGACTGGCACCAGTCGTTGAGCCACATGATGAACCTGGTGACGCTGATGAGCTGGATCACCAGGAACGCCCTGCTTGCGGTTTCATTCATTCCGATCGATCGAGGCAAGTTCATTAGGGACATGCATGTTGTAGTACGTAACTCTATAATCTATGGAACGAATTGAATAGCTAGCTAGCTAGCCTGGATGCTGATGAGCTGAAGACCACGAAACGTACCCTGCTCCGAAATGCGCCACCTTCCCTGCAGGAGATTCAGAGGAAGATCAGAAAGCTGTACGTACATGTCTGGATGGAAAACATATATATATACGGAGTATGATCGTCGACGACGGGAGCAAGCAGTACTGAATGAATTACCGTAGAGCTGGACGAGCGGCGACGGCGCGAGGAAGGTGACGGCGGTGAGGCCGAGCCAGAGGACGAGCTTGGCCGGCCACCACTCGGAGTGCCACGAGTTCCGGCAGTCGTGCACCTTCCTGGCGTTGACGGTGGACAGGAACATGACGAAGAAGAAGAGGAAGCAGCCGAGGCTGACCCGCAGCACGCCCTCCGCGCCCAGGCAGTAGCGCGCGCCCTGGCACACCTTGAGCCCTGCAAGCACGCGCCAACACGCCATCCATCCATATGGGGTCAGTGTGTCAGTCAGATCGAGACGGCGGGCCGGCGGCAACGGCATGCAATGAAGAACGGAGCCGGCCGGGGGACGCAAACGCACGCTGGAGCTCGGCGAGCGCCGAGTGGCCGTAGTCGCGGAGGGTCCAGGCGAGGAGGTTGGTGACGAGGAAGATGAGCGCGTACAGGTAGCGCGCCATCATCGGGTTGGGCCCCAGGAAGAGCCCCGCGCAGGCGCAGCAGCACCAGTCCCAGTCCTCCGTGAACCGCGCGCGCCTCGTCCCGCCGCTGCGCTCACCGCCGCCGCCGGCCTCCATGTCGTCGTCGGCCACGGCGCCGCCGGCTGCAAGCGTCATCTATACGGCCCGCTTCCCAGAGAACTTATTAACACTCCTCCTTTTCCTGCACGCATGCATACACGGAGAGAGAGAGAGAGAGAGGTAAACAAAGATTAATCCAGACAAATTAAAAACCAAAAGGATGGCGGAGATGTGTTCACACGCAACGCAAGGGGCGTGATGCGTGATGCGTCCGAGCTCGTACTAGCTACTAGTAGTTCGTTACGTACGTCTCGCTCGACTGACATCACATCACATCCCTCGCCGCTGGCGGTCGAAAACGATGTGTTTCTTTGCGCCAAAGCTCCCTAAAGATCCACCTCGATCTGCTTTGTTCTTGCCTTGCTTTGTGAGCAACACCACCGCCTGTTTTCGGCACTGTGCCACTGTATGTATATGCATGCTAGCTACAGTACATCCTTAATTACTAGCCATGTGTATTCCTGCTTCCTATCTGTGGCAGCATTGCAGATACAATAAGGTCTGTTTGGTTCGCGGACGAGCTTAGCCTGGCTCGCATAGAAGGAGTCTGGTTCTGGGTAGCCAGGCCCAATACATACAAGAACGTGGTGTTTGGCTGTCTGTATGCACGAGACAGGTTAAGCAGAGAAGCTGTTTGGTTGCTTGTATGAGAACGAGTTGCATGAGATAAAAAATATATAAATAATCATCATCATGACATTTATTACGGGCAACTATTATTGTATAACACTTAGTTTACCTTAATTCTCCTTAATATACTTCGAAATATATTAATATCATTTAATATATGCTAATAATATATTAATAATATCATTAGATGACTAATTACCTGCACCACGCGAGCCTGGCCCGGCAGAAACGGTCGATTTCTGCGTTCCTCTGGAGCCAGGCTGCGGGAGGAATCTTGCACGAGCAGAGCCTGGCCAGACAGATACGCGAACCAAACAAACGCCTGTTCTCGCATCTGTGGAGTCTGGCCGAGGGGTGGTGCAGTCAACCAAACACACCCTAAGTAACTTAGGCTGAGCCTAACAGTTATGCTAGGTTCCAAGAAACGGTGCCGTTTTCCCATGAACGCTAGCTGGCTAGTAGTACACTACCATTTTACTTGAAACAGTGCTGGCAACCAACTATTGCATTGCGTGTTCAAAACCAGATGCTAAAGAAAAGCGTCAAAAGGTTCCAGAGAGCCTTGCAATTTTGCAAAGCGCTGGAAAAAGCTTAGCTATATAGAGTCTGAATTCACCTCCTTGACAGGGACATGGTATATACTACATATGTAAAGAGGTGAAAGGCATGTATATTTCAAAAGCAGTGCGTGTGAGTGTGACGAGACCGGCAGGATAACATGAATAACGCATATGTTTTTTTTCATAAAAAAAAAAGAAACCTCGAACGCATATGCACAATTCAGCAGAGCATGCATCAGAGCTTTGGCTTTGAAGGTGGGACGATTACGGTTAAAGAGACGGAAACGAAAGCTCCGTGGACTGCCGGAGAGGATACACACGCGGCTTTTCTGTGACTGTCACACACAGAGCTAGCTTTGGAGATGTTTGTAGTAGAGGGAAAAAAGAAAAAAAGAAAAAAGAAAAGAGCAGATTAAAGCGGCAGGCAGCAGGCAAAGCATTTGGGGATGGATGATGATTGTAGAATGGAATAAAGCAAAGGAGCCAGAATTCCTTGACGAGTAGTAGTAGTAGTGTTGGGGGCTGTTGTTTTCTCTCTCTCTCTTTTCTTTTTTTCTGGGGCAACTATGCGTCTATGCTATGCATGCAGGTGAAGTTATTCCTGCAGGTTTCATGTATAGGTAGCTATAGTAAATTTTTGGTTCTGGTAGCTATCAGGGTACGTTGCGTAAAGTCTAGTATGATCAGTTCTCAGACTGAACTTTTTTTTGCCCTTTGCTGCGTTTTTACTAACTACTGCTATTTAATCAGAATTCACCAACCTAATAAAAAGAAAAGAGAAGTCAGACAGCTCAGATCCGCCCTAATCAGCTTTTGTTTGAGAAATTGAGAGCAGCAGAGGATCAGGTCCCATGTCGTATTTTTGGGCAGTAGTAGTCAGCGCACATATCCGACTGCATCATTTTTCCTTTTTCTCTGTAGAGCATATCCTGATCTTGGATTGTTGGCCAAAAGGAACATGGCTTACTCCTTACGTACGTACACAATAATTCAGTTAGTCGTCTAATCAACACTAACTACAATACGTACGTACGTACGTATACAGCCAACAGCTACAACTTAACGTGCGTGTTTCCTAAACTTTTTCAAGAAACCCGGTCGTATAATAACACAGCAAGGGATCCATCTATATATGCATGTCGTCGTCGTCAGAGAAATATAACGCTACTGACGATAGATATATATATATATATATATATATATATATATATATATATATATATATATATATATATATATATATATATATATATATATATGATCCATCCGGTTCAAGGTTCATTGCTATTTTCTTCTGACGAAAAAGAACCATAAATCAGGGATGAACAAGCACTGATGCTGATCGAATTTAACACACACATCACAGCATTTGCAACCGGTCCATGCATGATCCGGATCCGATCTCGCGTCCTAGCTAGAGCGAGCGAGCTGAGCTAGGCTAGGCAGCTGCAGCCTGCGCCCTGCAGGAAACAACAATAAGCAAGCAAGCAGCACCCGGGGGGCAAGAAAGCTAGGTTGATTATGATTCAAGCAACACATCTACTGTACGTACTATCTGTTGTTGATATGATGCGGCCGGCGTGCCGGCGTGTGGGTGCTGCTGCTGCTGCTGCACTGGCACCCCCGACCACGGAAAAGCCAAGAGCCTAGAGAAATGATAGCGCACGCCGCGCGCTTGCCGCTTGCCGGCTTGCGTACGCCGCAATAACAGACAAGCTCGCAGGATCGGCAGACCAGACCCGATCGATCGATCAATCGATCACGAGAGCGATGAGCAGCGTGCAGCTAGCTACTAGCAAGCATCGGAGGGACAAAGCTAATAAGGCGGCAAAGGAATAACGAAGAAGCAACGAGGAGGACGACGACGACTCAGTGACTCACCTGATGATGATGCCGTGCGTGACGGCCTGCAATGGATGAGCGAATAATGGAGGAGGTGGTGGTGGCGGTGGCGGGCGCGGCGCCTCCTTTGTTCCGCGCCGCAAGCGAGCGCGAGCGTGGCGCCGCAGGGCTGGCTCGGGGTCGGCGCGGCGTCGTGTGCTGCTGCGTATCACAAGCCAGATTCTCACAAGGCCCTGCGGTCCGCGGCGGTCTGCGCTGTGCGGCGGGGGGCGGTCTCTGTCTCGGCTGCAGGGCATCTCCAGCGGGCGCATCCACCCGCGGCTTTAAGCCGCGCACCTGTTGCTGTAGCCTGTAGTAGGTCTGTAGCGCAGCATCCTTTGAGTGGACAGTGGAGCGAGTGAAATCCTGACCCGGCGGCAGGGATTGGGTTCCAAACTTTCCCACTGGCTTAATTCTCGTTACGGTACCTAGCTTGTCAAAAAAAAAAAAAAAGTTCTCGTTACGGTTACGCGTGGCTCCAGCCGGCCGGTGAATGAATAATACCCGTGAATTGTTATAGTCACGGCGAATTTTTATTTTGTTTGGCTTCAAGGCAGCCATGTCTTACTAGCTTGGAAGAGAGGTTTCTGGAGTTCCGGTACTGGACAATCGGTAAATTTGGAGCTTTGTTGTTCTAGACACACACACACACACAAAAAAACTCCTGTGGATTTTTTTGAATAAAATAATAAAAAAAAAACCTCTGGATCTGGTCACGACTCACGAGCACGCCCCGCGCCCAACGCCTCCAGGCTCCCATCGCTCGCGCTGCCTTTCGCCGCCTGCGGCCTGCCCCTGGGCCTGGGGCCTGGGGCCTGGGCTCGGCCACGGGCTCTGGCAATGGCATGCCGGGCGGCAGGTGGTGCTCGTGCTCCACTCATCATCATCACGCTGGATCGTACGTGATCGGGACGGAAGACGCGCGTCTCTGGGCCACCGAGTGGATGTGGACGCGGATGCCATGCATGCAGGCATGCAGCAGAGATACAGATGCAGACGCAGACCGCGGGAAGGAAAGGAAGGACGACCGCCGTGTCGTGTCAGGGAGGCTAGCAGGCTTGCCTGGGGCACGGGGGGTCATGTAATAGGCCGGCGCCGCGCCGCGCGGTGGGGCGCCCGCCAACTTACACCGAAACGGCAAGCGCGAGCACGAGCGGCCGTCGGGCGTGTAGCCGCGCGCGTTCAGGGCTGGCCGCTGACCGGACCGGGATCGGATCGGATCCGTGGGCACTACTAGCGCGCCGTGGCCTCTCGGTCGTCGGCGCCGTGTCAGCCACAACTCGCTCGCTCGGACCCTAACGCTCGCAGATCTTTTTCTTTTCTTCCGATCCGAACATACAGTACACGTACGTACTCCTGTTTATTTTGTATATAATACGTACGTCGTCTATACGCGCAACAACGGGCGTGTGTTGAAACAGGAGGCCCGTCGTCTGTGTTCAGAAAATATGTATGGCGTACGTGTGCACGTGTCCTTTCAAGTCTGAAGAGCAGGCCGGAGACATACACATTCAGACATTTGAGCGCGCGGATACGTACATATACGTGAGTACAAACGAACTCACACATGTCTCTGTCGTTCGGATACGAGCACCACAATAAATTAAAGATGGATACAAAAAACAAAAGAGGTGTGAAGAGTGAACCATCGACGCGATCGACAAGTGTCCGGAAGCCGGAACAAACGAACGAATTAACATACCGCCCATGAGAATTCGAGCCGTATAGTTGGTGGATCGACCAGTTTTCAGAATCGATCTGGTACGTGAAGCTCGCTCCACGCACGAAATGCATGGTCCAAACAGGCCGAATGGTCCTTCAGCTCTCTGCAGCTTCGTTCCCAGGCTCGTTCCGTCTACGAAAGAATAAGAAACTTATCGAGCAAACTATTTTAACTTTAATTAAGTTTATAATAAATATTAGTATTACTCATTTCCTATATTTCAGGTGTCTGAACAGTTTTGTCTTTGTTCTTTCATAGAAAAAATATCATTTATTTATTATGATTTGTGCTAATAGATTGGATGGAGATCTGAAAGTTGTTATTTGTCACCTGAAAAGATGCTATATTTCATGCGTCTGAAATATAGCAAACCCCATAGTATTAATATTTATGTTTTAAAATAAATTTATTATAAAAATATATTTTATAACTAATCTAATAATATTTATTTTATCTCATAAGTATTAGTATTTTTTATATAATTTTAGTCAAAGTTTACACGCTGATTGAAAATTGTATTTTCTCCTGGACAGAAAGAGTACTAGTATCAAGTATGTCACGGAGCAGGATTATTGTTGACGCACCAAGGAGAATATATATGCATGCACGGTCCAATTCTAGGGCATATCGATCGGATAGGCTCTCGAGTGATTCGAATTACGTGGTTGGTATGCATGGGCATCGTCAGCAGGTCTCCCGTTGTCGTTCATCTCTCTGTGCGTGTCGACGAATTGCCCATCACAACAAATTAAAGAGGGCCACGTATGTACTGTCCCAGCAACCAGAAGAGAGGATCAGATACTGTACTAGTACTAGGCCACGTTAAGTTTCCAAAAAGGATCCAAAATTTTTCAAGATTCCTCGTCACATTGAATCTTTGGACGCATGCATAGAACATTAAATATAAGTAAAAAATTAATAACTAATTATACTTTTAGTCTGTTCATGTTGAGACGAATCTTTTGAGCCTAGTTAGTCAAATGTTTGAATAAAGTTTATCAAATAACAACAAAAGTGCTACATGAATTTTCCTCAAAAATTTCACGATCTGAATGAGGCCTAGTATGGGTCTGTTTCGCCTCCAGCTGTGCTTCCTGATTCTCTGGGTGTAGTAATTCTGTAGCTGAAAGTGATTATTTTTTCAGCTCTCAGCCTTTTAGTTTATTTCATAGAATAACTTCACAAAATTAGCAAAGAACCACTTCGTATTAAAAAATACTTTTGTTAGTTAAAAAGTAATTTTCTCTGAGAATCTGCTCTGCGAAGTGCTCCCGAACGGCCTTTATCTCTGCTCAACCTGCAGGCTGCAGCTCCATAGACCATAGGCATCCACCACGCAGACACTATGGCATCTTGGCACGTACTCCCTCCGTCCCTAAATAAGTGTCGTCGTTGGTATGCGTGCCACGTGTTTGACTCAATTTGTAGAAAATATGTGCAATATTTATATCTTCAAATAATTTTGTTAAAAAACTAGATGTAAAGATCTTTCCGATGATACTAATTACTTAGCATAAATATTAATATATTTTAATATATAACTAGCTAATGCCCGTGCGTTGCTACGGGTATCAATTCAATTTATTGCTCTAATAAGAAATATTTCGAAAACGATGTTGATGTCAATAATATAGTTAAAGCGACACATAATCTATTAATTTGCATCACTGGTATAAGTGAAAATGAAATGTTAGCAAAGGCAAAATTAAAAGGTTGAAAACAAAATTATCATGAAAAGTGAAGAAATGGTAAGCCCACAATCATGAATTAGCTGATACGCTCAAACAAGTCTCCATAGGGAATCTCCCATCACTCATTAAGTGATGCAAATCAAATTAAAATAGTGATAAATTAGTAATCAAGCACATAATTAGATAGATTTAAAATTAATCCTAAAAGAGTGATAAATTACAGTTGTTTTGTTAATTACATAAGCATATGTGTAAAATATGACAACTTTGTACAACTTCTATAACAACAACCAAGCCTCTTAATCCCAAACAAGTTGGGGTAGGCTAGAGTTGAAACCCAACAAGAGACCCTAGATGGAATTTCTATTACATACTTCTATAAACATTATAAAGATCTAAATGCAGAGGGGGCGATGCCTCTAGATGGAATTTCTATTACATAGAGATACGGCAAAGGGGTAAGTTGCCAGTTCCTTCTTACTGCCTAAATCTCGGTCATATCGGTGCCAACATTTCTCGGTTCTATACGTTTGCAAGGCTCACCATTATTCTGCCAATAAAAATTAGTGTCAACTACCAAGAGTTAGCTAGAGAGGAGACATAAATCAATCTTAGTTCAGGGACAATAGAAGTTTACCTGTAAGAACAAAATTACATGTTCTAGGTTCTGTTCGCTTGAGCTACTCTGCGGGCTGTAGAACAGTATTTTTCTCTCATAAAAAAATCAGCCGAAACAGATTCTTGCTCTAGTATAACCACCCCTATTTACCATAATCTTTTTTTATATTGAGCCAACATATATTATTACTACTTTAGCCATGATTATGAATCCAACAAATTTAGGCATGTTAAAACTGCATGAACAATTAAAGGGGAAACTGCATATTGTTCTTTTATTATCAACCTAAAGGGGAAACTATAATCTTTCTAAATGATATATGTTCGAGGGTTGTCATCCGAGGGTGACCAATTAAAAGAAGATCAATTCACATATAAATATGTGATCTTTGTCTTATTGTTTTCTTTAGGTTGTGAGATAGATCAAGGCAGACAAGCTCTATATATAGTACCAAGGACGTTTTTTATTAAATTTCAAAACCTTATAAAAAAGTAGCAACATCATTGTGGAGAGGTCATCCAAGTGGAGTTTATGAAACCAGCACGATAAATAGACTCTTTTTTTTACAGGGCACGATAAGTAGACTCGCATTCAAAGGTCCTGAAATTGCATGCACCCCAGTGAAAAATGTCGAAGTGTCATTACCTTAGTTAACCTTATGCAGTTTACTTGAAGCCCGAAACTCCAATATCGATCACCAATCACACCAGCTACTGAAACAGAACATACACCCTCATCCTGGCAATGGAGATATGATTCTCCCATATTGTCCAGAATTACATCACTACCTAGTGCATGTTCATATTTATGTAAAATACTGTATATATAATGAGTTGCTATGAACGCTGATCTTTTCTAGTGTTTTCTGCACCAAATGTGAAAAGCCGGGCTTTTTTGCTTTTTGCTGTTCATCGGTGACTCATCTGAACCACAAGTTACTACTTCCTTTGTTTCAAAAGTGGATAATTACTGCCACTATGTCATGTAATTAATATAGTATCCTAAAAAATTTCACTACTAACTTTCTTCTTAAGTGCAAAATTAAATTGCTTATTATTCAGTTAAATGTTCCAACTCCAATGTAAATATGAACAATTTGTATGGGATCGAAACAGAAATTCAGAAAGCACACACTACTTCCACAAGGGTAGTAATATAAAAGTGCATATGTTTGTGGCCTCAAGCATTGATCACCCAATCTAATTTCGGATTCCTATAAAGCTAATTCATACCTTTTTTTGTCGATTCTCAAAATCTCAAACTCTGTTAACTGTTTTTGAGGACACTGGTGTTCCTACACCTTATGTGAAAGAAATTGGCCTGCAATGCAAACAATTAGAGTAATGAATATTTGTACTATCTTTGTCACATGGTATTTATATCATATTAATTCAGACATCAGGAATTTTTGTATATGTATGAACTCCGCAAATACTTCAGCAACGATAAAGAACTCCGCAAATACTTCAGCAAGCCACACTCCAAGATGGGGTAGTGAGAGGTAATTACCAAACACATTTGAATCACATCCAAGTGCAGAGATTGGATTCAATGAGTACAGTCCCAGAACAACCAATAGCTTGTAATAACCAGAGATCTGGTGTACTACTATACTGTTTCGTCATGCCGCTCACGTACCTCATCGCTTTCTCATTCAAATCTGTAGATGAACATGCCAATATTTTCATGAATACTGATATCATACCTGCAAAAATAGTATCTGTCAACAGTGTGCCAAAGAGATCAACCATAGGTGTTCCACATTTTTTTCCAGGGTATAAAGGTTTCCTAGTCAAAATCTTTGCAAAAATGCAACCAATGGTCCAATCAAACTGCATATATTGCATTGTTTAAAACTGAAAACTGTTTATATTAGAGAATATCTGAGTACTGCTACTGCAAAAATCAAACTGCATTTATCACTTAAAAACTAAAAACTCTGAACCACATGTACCTTCCTAATCCATCTTAGCACTTTATCAACAAAAAGCCACAAACCAAGGTAAGAATCATGGTGCAAACGAAGGCTCTCCGTGACTACAAAGTTGCTGTAGATGATAGCCAAATTACAATATGCATGCTAAAAAAAGATAATCATTCACTCCCAAATTACAATATGCATGCAAACGAAGGCTCTCCATGACTACAATATGCACCATGCCACCATGCATTCTCCTAATCTGCCCTAGCATGCTCTGTTCACTCCCCAACAGCACAACAGCCATCTCCTTGGAATGGCGATACAACAAAAAAAAAATCCAGCACAAGGGAGATGGAATGACAAAGGATGCTACAATGGGGACATGTCTTTGACTTTAAATCTGTGAAGCAACACCTTGGCAAGTTGGCAACCTCAATCTATTGGAGAAAGCAGTTTTTTGATAAGATCATTCAGATGCTATTTCAGAGAAAGCACTTCACGTCAACCAAACAAAAAGAGGTACATCAACCAAAACTAAAGGAGGTAAAGTACCCAATTATCACAATGACAAATGTAATATTTATGGTTGCATCCGAAACAATATGGCAAATACCGCAACACATAATGAAGATGGGCACTTTTTATCATTGTTTCAGTGAGTAATCAAAGGAAAATTGTATAAGTCAAGCCATCCACCAAGGGCAGACGGGAACTGATAATTTCCTCTGTGCCTTCATCTGACAGGGATCAAAGTGTATTCTTCAATGTCAAACCTGACGATCCATTGAACTCACCAACATCTAGGGACTTAGGTATATGTGCTAATATAGGAAGTGAGTTCATGCAGTACATAAGACTACTACAAAAATTTGTGTTGTTACAGAATACACATCCATACAAAGGTTCCATGTGAGAGGCCTAAAGTGACATGCCCAATATCTAATTGTGTCTCATTGAACCCTATGTTCAATGAACTCAATGCCTCAATGTTCATTTTATCTATTTTTTAGACAAAGCTTAAGGATAGTTCAATTTCTTTCTCAATTGGAGTAACTGAAAATTTATCTATATTATGGAGAGCAACACACTGCTATTGAGTTGTGGGGCTTGTGGCTTGTCTTGACTAACTATGAGGCTGGCTATAATTTTTTTCCTCACCACGCAGGAGAACTATTAGTGTATCCAATTAGCGTGCAGATGCATAAATTTGTGATGAGCGGATGGAATCTGCAGATAGAGCAAGGAAGTGGAAGTGGACACACAGGAGAATACGGCAACAAGCGAATGACTCACCAAGTCCTCCTCGCTGGTGACGGGGAGCACCCTGAAGGCGTCGGGAGGAGCTGTACGCAGGAGGCAACAACTTTGGAGCCTCGCCGGCTACAACGGCGCTCTCGGACTCAAGCTTGGGGATGGGGCCGTAGCGCATGGAGACGGCGTTGAGCAGTCTGCAGGGATAGACGACCCTCAACAATGGGAGGATGGGAGAGCCGACAGGCTCACAACAGTTGATTTAAAAAAACACAGATTAAGAGGGCACCTGGGATCAACGATGGCAGCACCTGGAGAAGGTTCAGGGCGGCGCAGAGGGAGGAGGTTCCAAGCGGCGCAGAGGGAGGAGGAGGCTGGAGGAGGCCGGAGGAGGAGGAGGAGGCTCCGAGCGGATGGGTGGCGGCTTGGGGGCGTGGACGTCCGGCGGCGCTCGGTCGGCGCGGGCGAACGGCGGCGGATCCGTGCGGCGCAGAGGGAGGAGGAGGCCGGTCGCCTCTTGGGGCGGTGGCTGGGTGGCGGTTTGGGGGCACAGACGTCCGGCGAGTGGGCGGACGACGGCGGATCCATGCGGCACCGTGGGAGGAGGCCGGTCGCCTCTTGGGGCGGTGGCTTGGGGCTGGGGTCGCGGACTGCCGGCGGCGCTCGGTCGGCGCGGGCGGACGGCGGCGGATCCGTGCGGCGCCGTGGGAGGAGGTCGGTCGCCTCTTGGGGCGGCAGCCAAGCGGCGGCTTGGGGGCGCGGACGGCCGGCGGCGTGGACAGATGGCAGCGCGGAGGGAGTCTAGGCTGCGAGGAAGGAATCATGCGGCGCGGGCGGCTTGGGAGTGCCGGGCACGCCGAAGGCCAAGGCACGCCGAAGTCTTGTGGACGATTCTTGTTTTAACGTTTTAGTAGTAGAGATTGCCGGTAACTTTTTCTCGGGAAGCGAGAACGACACTTGTTTAGGGAGGGAGGGAGTAGGGACGAGCTAGTTGAGGTCCGAAGTGCGCCAGCCAATGCAACTTGGCCCCAACAGCTACAGCTACATACGTAGCTTAAGGACTTATTTGGTACAATAGCTTCATAAATTATTATGAGCTGTTTTTTAAAACAAATTTTTTTAAACAGCTTCTCCTATAAAGCTATTTTATTCCACTTTCACAACAGCTTAGGTTGAGATGAAACTAAAAAAGTAGATTTTATAGCTTACACTCTTATTTCTCTCTCTCAACCATATGTTTTGCTAAACACTTTCTTCAAAACAGCTCAATTTCACCTAGAAAGTTGCTCGCGAAGCTATTTTCAAAAAAAAACAGCTTCACTGGTGAAGCTGAGTTGTACCAAACAAAGCCAAACGTGCATATATGAAGCAAGCTACTCCCTCCGTCCCAAAATAGAAGACGCTATGGGGTGCGTGTCGGTCAATCTTTCTCAACTTTGATCAAATTTATAGAAAATATATGCAACATTTATATCTTCAAATAAGTTTATTACTCCCTCCGTCCACGAAAGAATCAATTTCTAAAGTTGTCTTAAGTCAAACTTTTTAAACTTTGACCAAATTTCTAGAAAAAAGTATCAAGATTGATGGTACCAAATTCACATCATTAGTTATGTCTTCGAATATATTTTCATAATGTGTCCATTTTACATCATAGATGTTATTAATCTTTTCTATAAAGTTAGTCAAAGTTAAAAAAATTTGACCGGCATGGATTCTAGGAATTGATTCTTTCGTGGACGGAGGGAGTACAAAAGTATATTTAATGGCCTATCTAATGATACTAATTATGTATTATAAATACTAATATTATTTAATATATAATTGGTTAAAGTTATAAAATATTGACTTCTCGGTAAGTAAGAATAACATCTATTTTGAGACGGAGGAGCAGACCACAAGAGTATACTAGTATATGATGGTGCCACTTACTACTACTGAAGTGCTCGCGCACTGCTGCAAGTGTGCATGCACACGCAGCAATGAAGAATAATGCTCATGCATGCTGGTCCGTGAGCAAGCAAGCAACCACGACGACAGGAATCGATCACTTGCAAGGAAGCGCATTTATTTTGCCAAGTGTACAAAAACCCGCCTGGAATCCATGCTTGAAAGTCATATATCGCTCGATGCGGCAACATGGTTATGGTGGTGATGACGTGCACTTTTTGACTATCGTTAGTTGCTGCATCGATCATGATCTCTACGTACGTGTGTGCAACACGGCAAAGGAATGTGTCAGCTGTCAGTCCGTTATGCCATTGATCACGAGCGCAAATGCTTAATAATAATGCTGTTTGCTAGCGTAGGAGTGCTTGTTTGGTGAGTGAAATTTGGAGAAATGGGGAGTGGAACATTCCTTTGCGAAGATGCTTGACAGAAGGGCTAGTTTATGAATGGGTAGACTTGCAGGAGGTGCTTCTGCACTACCGGGTGGATGATCAGGAAGATCAGGTGCTTTGGAAATTGGAGAAATCATTGTCTTTCTCGACTAGTTCCTTATATAAGTTTCTTACATATGGAGGGGTTAAAGAGCACTTAACTGAGCTGATATGGAAAAGTAAAATCCCTCTTAAGGTTAAAGTTTTTCTGTGGCAAGTTTTTCATAATAAACTTCAAACAGCGTTGGATTTGTCAAAAAGAGGGTGGCGAGGAAGTCCGCTATGTTGTGTTTGTGGCCAAGTTGAGACAGTAGATCATATTTTGTTTAGCTGTGTTTTTGCCCAGTACGTTTGGTGTTGCGTCAGGGAGACTTTTGGTTTTCACGGTTTCCCAGCTTCCAGGGAGGAGCTGGTATCCCAATGGATCCTGGGGAGGTTGGGGGTCCCGAAAAACATTAGCTTTGTTTTCTTTTCAGGGTTAGCCTGAGCAATTTGGAAGAATCGGAATAAAATGGCCATTGAAAGATGCTTTCCTCTTACGCCTAATTCTGTGATTCATGCTGCGATCAATTACATGCAGATGTGGGCTGGTTTGCACAAGGGCGGCGTGGCGATCAAGCTGGAAGGTTTGGCCAGAAGCTTATCAAGCTGGATGCGTGAGAAGGTCGCTGGTGTTGGCGTTGAATCAGACATTGTCTTCTTTTAGTCTTAAGTTTAGTCGTCTAGGGGTGTGTGTGGTTCTATCCTTCTTCTTTGGGGTGTGTTTGGTGGTTTGAATAGCTGATCTGGTATCCCGTCTTCTTTTAGTCTTAAGTTTAGTCGTCTAGGGGTGTGTATGGTTCTATCCTTCTTCTTTGGGGTGTGTTTGGTGGTTTGAATAACTGATCTGGTATCCCCAGTATGTAAACTTTCGTTATTGGCTTTCTTAAAAGCCGAGTTAATCTCCGATAAAAAAAGGAGTGCTTGTTTAGGCTCGGGTTTGTCTAAAGGGAGCTAATTACATAAAAAACTCCTTTATTCAGTGACGGACTCAGAAAATAAATCGAACCTGGACTTTATCATTTGCCCCCTTGACCCTTAAGCAACAGGACAAGGTGGAAATAAGAAGAGGTTCTTAGAAAGAAAAAAAATAAAAAGCAAGTTAGGGGGTGTTTGGATCCATGACAAAAAAAAAAATTGTCCGTCACATCGGACGTTGCGGCACTAGTTTCGTCTATTAAAAATAAACTAATTATAAAACTAATTACATGACCATATGCTAATTACTAAGACGAATCTATTAAGGTAAATTAATCCATCATTAGCGAATATTTACTGTAGCACCACATTGTCAAATCATGAACTAATTAAGTTTAATAGATTCGTCTCGTGAATTAGTCTCCGGCTGACAAATTAGTTTTTTAATTACTATATTTTTAATAAGCGAAACTATGGCCGCAACGTCCGATGTGACAGGGCAAAAAAATTTTGCCCTGTAAACGAACACGCCCTTACTTTATTTCCTCAAAATCGACTCTTTTTCTCATGTGTCTACACTAGTAGAGAACGGATTTTAGTTTTTATATTTAGTCTTGCTGAGTTTTAGGCCTGGGACTAATGGGATCAGTAGTTCCCGGTTGGACGCTCTAATTGGAATTATAGTCCCCCCTGACCAACGGTTAGGTAGGTAACCCTCTAAACTAATGTATGGTTCGATGTATTATTACCGTATCTATTTTCATATGGTCAAATTTAGCCCTTAACAAGGTTTGTTATTTGTTTTTCCATGTACTCCCTCCGTTCGGAAAACAAAATAATTCTAGCACATGAGCAAGCTAGTTAAAGTATTTCAAATTTAACTAACTATATATATAAATTATAAGTAGTTATGATATCACATAAATATTATTAAATTTGTCTTGAGATATATTTTCATAATATACTTATTTTTGGCGTCATAAACGTTAATACTTTTAACATATATTTAGTCAAACTTTGGACACTTTAATCAAGAATGCATCTATGATGGCATTGTTTTCCGGATGTTGAGTTTTGCTTTCAAATTCTATAAGATGACATATGACATCATACTTTATGTTTTTTTTAAAAAAATACTCCTTCCATTCCAAGTTTGAAGTCGTTATGGCTTCGACATAATGCATATTTATGTGTGTGTATACAAAAGGTAAAACGACGTAAAATTTGGAACATAGGGAGAGCATCTTAATTTTATCATCAATGCTTTGGTAGGTTAGAAACTTTAATAGTTTATTAAGGGGAGTGGATTGAACTATGCATTAGTTTAGAGGGTTATTTTAACATAGATCAAGCTTGGAGGTAGTAGTATTTTGGACCTTGCCACTTAGAAAAGGAAGGTCTCTTTTTTTCGTACAAGTCAAGCACTGATCCATCCATTAGTTACGCGAGCTTCTTCCTTAGGTCAATCTCAATGGGAGTTTCATGGATATTAATTACGCTGATGTGGCACTGTATTGATGAAGAGAAAGATGGTAAAAGTTTTATGGAAGTAGAGATAGTTTCATGTGAATAAAACTCTTATGCACTATTTTTAAAATATAGAGATGTTGAAAACTAGGACATGAAACTAGCACTGAAAATGACCTTAGGGCGATACGATGGGTGACATCAGTTGTCTATAGAAGAGGTGCCATGTATAAATTAAAAAAGAGTAGAGAGAAAGATGTTGTCTGCTAGTAATTAAGAGATAATCCCGGGAGCATGTGAGAAATCTCTCATTGACAATATTTTTTGCACTGTAGAGCTATTGTTATATATATATGGTCATATGTCATTCCCACCAATTAGTTGCTATTTATACTGCCCCTACCGGTAGCGGTAGCTTGTCTATCATATTGTCTCATCTTTCAGGCAGCAATTGCTGACCACTGTATAGACCCTTTAGGCTGAAAAATTAAATAGATGGTAATCGTCATCTTCAGATAGCAATTGCTGACCACTATATATATCCTTAGGCTGAAAAGCAGATGGTAATCATCTTTCAGAAAGACAGCAATTGCTGGACCACTGCACATCACTTTCTTTTGCTCAAACACTATACATCACTTAAACATGATAAATAGATGGTAGCAAAAAGTAACACAAGTTTTTGGAAAACAAGCGGTAAACCTGTTATACGACCTCCACCCATATCAGAGAATACCTCAAATCATCGCAATTTTCATTATACACCCGTCCGCTTTAATCCTGGCCAAACACTCTCTTTATGAAGCCAAAATCCAAAATTGGTTCAGAAAGTAGTCCTAAATATGTAATGTATGTAAAAACATAATCCCTTTATATGTCAAATAAATACCAGTAATTTCTGCTCCGTCACATAGACAGATAAATACATGGCCTTTTTTAGCTTTATTTAGTCATTGAACATTAATTTAGAGTATTCAATATAGACTGATTACAAAACTAATTGCACAGATAGAGACTAGTTTATGAGACGAATCTATATTAACCCGGCCATAACCCTAACTAATCCATCACTAGCGCATGTTTAGTATAGCACCACATTATTAAATCATAGATTAAAATTAGGCTTAGTGGATTCATTTCACAAATTAGTCTTTATCCGTACAATTAATTTTATAATTAGTTTATATTTAATACACAAAATTAGTACTCACACATCCAATGTGACAACGACTAAGTTTAGTGAGCTATATCCAAACACTCTCTATTTGCCTACGAGTGCACTCCTATCACACGCCAACAGATAAAAAACGGCTAAAAGCAGCATTTGTGCATATGCAAAACGTGGGCACCTCGCTCATGCCTGCCTTCACCATCGTCCTAGCAGGTTGTGCTTCGCGTAACAATCACGTACTGTCGTTAGTTAGCATCGAATTTTCAGGGGAGGTAGTACGAGTGCGTCTGGCACAATGTCCAATGAACCGGCGTGTCAAACGGCCTGACCAAGAGCAACCCCAAAGCATACCAAGCAAAAAAGGAGCCGGACTGCCGGCACTTCTTTGCCATGCAAAGCAGGAGGAAAAAAAATGGCGCCAATAGCCACCTTCTCCATTCCCACTATTTTACGTATAGATCGAAAATGGCCACAAAGTTAACAGAAATTACCACAAAACTACTACTGCAGCAACTGTTTCAGAAACATTTTTTTTTAAAACATCCCTAGAGGGAGGTCGATCGAGTTGGGCGGCGGAGGAGGGGGTGTCTCCGGGCCCGTGCGAGCCGTGCGATCGAACAGGGCCTCCAAAAATTATAAGCCTCAAAATTTACTAAGTATATTAGGTACATATAATAATTTTGAGCTTTGTTTTAATTAAAAATCACACAAAGTATCTTCTATGGCCCAAAATATGGCCTGCCTAAAGCAAAGTCACAATCGTGACTCCTTTCAGACTTCGTGAGGCCTGCTAAAAGAATATTACTTTTCAAATGATAGTTGTACAACAAGTATAATTCTTGATCTATATTGTTATATACTTATTATTTGTGACACCCTAAAATTTGCCCAATTTTAAAATAGAGGAAAATGTTTTTTTTTATTTTTGGTGAGCATTTAATCTAGGGATTAAATAATTTTCACAAAATTAAAAGCAAGTTAGAAACATGATGTTGCATTCATGCCTCTGCATTTTATTTTTGAGATGAGTGGTTTTTGTTAAATTTGATTTGAATTCAAAATTCATTTGGAAAGGAGTTGAAAAGTGTTGAAAATAAAAGAAAAAGGTTTTATTTCTTTTTCTTCCCCTCTCCTTGCTTTCGGCCCGAGTGGCCAGGTGGCCCAGCCCGTCCGCCCTGCCTCCCCTCCTCTCTCTCCCGCGTTGGGCTCCTCTTCTCCTCTTTCTTTTCTCTCGCTCGCGGCCCAGCAAGCCGGCCGAAAGCCCAGCAACTCGGCCACCACCTCCCTCCTTCTCCCTCACTGACTTTGCGGCCCCATCTGCCAGCGCCCTTCCCCAATCTCTCCCTCGCACTCTGTTCGCTCGCAGAGCCGCAAGCGCGCAACCGCCGCTCGCCCCCGCTCCTCCCGACGTGGGCGCGGCCTCCCCCGTTCCTCTCTGGTCTATAAAGCCGCCACGAGCTCCTCCTTTCTCCCTTTTTCTCCACTCTGCTCGCCTGCCTCGCTCCCTCTCGCGCTCAGAGCAACCGCAAGGGCAGCACGCACATCGGCGTTAAGCTCTGCCGCCCGCCGCCGTTGCCCCGACCCCCCCCTATTGCACCTCCGGCCGATTCAGCGCGGCTGAGTCGTCTCCACCTCGTAAGGGAGCCCCCGAACCTTTTTCCCCCGCTCAATTCGTCTTTGCATCGCCCTAATTGCCACCTTCCTTGGAGCAGGGCGCCACCGTCCGCCATTCTTGGCCGCTCGCCGTCGTTGTCCACCCCCGGCCTCCCAATCCCTGCTGGTGAGGTCCCCGTCAACTCCTCTACCTTTCCCATCCCATTCCCGTGGCCGCGGACGAGTTTCTCAGCTGAGCCCGTAAGCTCCGCCGCTCAAGCCATGGCGGGAGCGCGCCCGGCGTCACGCGAGGCGCCGCGACGTCGCGGCCGGTGCGCGCGCTTAGTGCCGCCCGCTCCCTTTCCCCCCCAGACCTAATCCTCGCCATCCGTCGGTGATCCAACGACCGAGAGTGGCCCATACCCCTTCGGGGTGATCTTGCTAAAGAGCCCTTGAAGAATCACGAAACCAACCCGCCGTCCTTGGTTGGGTTTAAATCCCGTTTTTAAATTCGTTTTAAATTTTGGTTTTAATTCAAATGAATTTTAGTTTATTTACAGTTTTGCCACTACACTAAAACGCTTATAAAATCTTTGTTTTAACTCCGTTTTAGTCCGTTCAACTTGCGTTAGATTCGTTTCGAAAAGTTCTTTCAAACTAAATAACTTTCAGTACTGTTTTCTATAATTAAAATTTGAGTTAAATCTAATCTAGTAATTAGTGTCTGTAATCTTGTTTAGTTCATATCTTTTCCGTTATAGCTCCGTTTAGCGTGATCTTTGTGTCTGTGTGTTCGTAGCGAATCGTAGATCAGTTTTCAAAACTCTTTATATTGTTTTATTATGATTGATGTACTGCTCTAATCATAGGCTATGTTTGCTTTGCATGAATTGCTTTTGGATGCTTGTATGGTGCTCTGTGATCGTATGTCCAGTCGGTGAGTTATGCGTTGGTGATCAAGAAGAAGTTTGTGATCAAGAGTTCAAGATCAAGAGTCAACCTTTGGAAGTATACAAGTCAATTGAAAAGGGATCTTGAGTTAAGGCAAGTATAGCAATCGAGTTTTCTCTTCGCAAATCATGATCATGTTACTTAATTAATGTATGCACCGAATGATAAAAATGACTTGCTAGCAACTTAAGAAATTATCTGTACAAGTGCCTTCGGGTTTTACAGTGCAACTGATGGGGGTTATATGGCTCTGGCTTTAGCTCAGTATGAGGACCTTTTCTAGCTTGTTAGAGGTTACCCTTGTGGCGCAAATGGGGGATAGCAGACTGGGGATTCCCTGTGACTGGTTGAATCACCCAGACTGACTAATGAAACCTAGCGGCCCTAACTTGTTAGACGAACCTTTGAAAAGCTTCATCGTGAACCTGCCGACTTTCCTTGGAAGTGAGTTAAGAGGCTGATCACCTCGGGCGAAAGGGCAATTCACGTCTCACAGTGAAAGTGTACACCTTTGCGCAAAGTTTATTAAACTGATATATCAGCCGTGCTCACGGTCACGAGCGGCCTTGCAGACCTTTTACATTAAGATTATGACTTTTGTTGGTTAACATGTTCATTATTTACCATTTTATGCTATTCATTATTTATGTTACATTGATCATTAAACTTGGGATCTATATCACTTGTTGCTATACTTGTGGAGTTCGACATGGACTCACTCTTGCTTTTCCCCCACACCCCAGTCTCCATCAGAGTCGCGCAGCAGAAGCGTGGTGATGACACAAATGAGTTTCCTAGAAGGCCGATGGAAGTGCTAGGCATAGCTTAGGCTTGTGGTCAACCAGTCAGTTGTTCCTTGTGAAGTTGGTGTCTCCATCTGAAGATCAGAGTGTCTTTCCGCTGTCTGCTCCTTGAGGTTAAGTTCTCTGTGTTTATACGTTATATATGAGCATTGTCTTTCAATATTACCCCTTTATTTGTGGCTATATGTGAGATTTGACTTCCTGGGCTCACATATGGTGTATACCTGGTTTTGTCCTTAAAACCGGGTGTGACATTATTTTATAATATAAGTAGTACACTAGTAAACATGCCTGTGCGTTGCAACGGGATACATAGACGGTCAAAGATTTTTCAAGAGTATGTCTTGTGGTCTACTTGCATCATGCCGCTCCTCCATCGATCTCAAGGGGACATAAGTAGCAGTATTTTTTACCAAAACAAACTCATACATATCGAACTTGTGCATTTGTGCCTTCAAACTCAAAAAATGTAAACTAATTTGTTTGATTCATCAAGCCAGATAGTAGCAAAAGCAGGCTTACACCACTCTCACCATTTTGATGAAATCCATCAACAAAGGAACTTATTATTTCCACTTTGAAGCTTGGTCTTCAACATAAGCTTAAAAATGAGTTGGTACCACAAAGCTTCTTTTCATACATATAAGATTATTTATGTATCATGTATTAAGAGAGAAATAGATGCATATATGTCAGAATGATAATATGTTGGTTTCACAAAACATATATTCATACATATATGTATGTGCTAATCAACTAACAAAATATGAAAGAAGGGGTTAGAATGTTAGATGTCATGTTTTCTTAAGTATCCTATTTAGCTTATTTAAGCACAAGATTACCATCATCCAGATTGGTGAAGCTAAACTAACATTGAGCGCCCTTCCCACTACCAAGGCCACCTACAAGTTCGGATGTATTGTGAGCATGCTACTTTGTTCAGAGTTAGCATACATAAAAGACACACATATCAAGTACAAACACAATCGTTAATTTTTCTAAAGGAAATGACCCAACTTGATTTTGAAATGAATGTTTGATGATACTCTATGGAACGGTGTGTTCCACCTAAATGCTGTAATGAACATATTTATCTTTGCTAATGCGGGGCATTGCCCTAGAACTCTAAAAAAAAATTGGTTGGCATGTCATCAACACAACATTCTTAAATAAACTCAATCACTACCTTCTTTGTTACCAATGCCCAGGTCACCTTTATATTCAGCACCTTTTCCTGTTTAGGTGATACCATAGTTCTAGAACCAGTTAACTTTTGGGAAAGCAATTTTATCTTTCCTTCTACTTTCAGCTTAGGATTTGAAACTTTTGTAAGACAAGCCAAAGGTGCAGGATGCCTGGAATTAATAAGCAATTAAGCCCAGTTAGAATATCACCATCAAACTCACAGAGAAGAGTTTTTGTGACCCTTGCTCTCAGATCTTGTATATTTATAACAAGATATTCTAATGCAAAACACATGATGAATATGTCACACAGTAGGCATAAACACAAAAGGAAGATACACTAACAATTGTTTAAGCCACATAGTTTAGCAAAAATAATATCTTAAACTTTCAATACAATTTTTCCTGGCGTAACCTTGATAAGAGAATCCACAATAATCCATATATTTTCTATTTGTGGTATAATGTAGTATGCAAAGTGGGTCTCTCTCTATAATAAATTCACTCTACCCATATTTGCAGAAGTAGATGGATGCTAAATAATTCATAGAGCTTGTTCTCTATTAAACTTTTAACTTTACACAAGGGACACTCCTTGACAGGCTATATATTCACCAGTAATCTAATATATTGTTTTATTAGTGTCTAAGCTAGTAATGAGGCTTGCTGAAAATCTTATCATGAGATATTATATTTATCTTCATCCAAATGCAGCATCTCTCTCACTTTGCATATAATTTTAATTTATCTCCAAACTACAATGTTTTCTATTGGCTAAGTACAACTTTAGGGAGACCTGTGCAACCGTTCCACTAATGAAAAAACACCATTATAAAAACTCACTGCAAAAACGACAGAACAGTTCCTTTTTGCCAAGTTATTACTACAATTAGACCATTGTCAAAGAGTCATCAGTCGATACACAAAGGTTCTGCACAGGACCGTTCTAAGTTGAACTTGAACCTTGACATGTTTTTTATATATTGTCGAAATTCCACTATCAGCAAGTGCAACACACATAAATGACAGAAGACAAAAGCAATCACAAATGAAGCCAAAATCACCGGAGAGGAATTGCAACTGGAGTAGTAGTCTAGCAGTACAAGCAGGCATGATTATCGATAGATAGGAGCGGCCAGAATGATGCACGATCCAACACCTCACAGAGCTCTCTGTATACCTTACTCCTTTTTGCAAGAATGAATTGGAAACAGTCTAAATAGCCTCGGGCGGATTAAATATAACATACCCCTTTGTGTTGACAGACAACATGTGGAATAAAGATCACAAACTTAGTGTTACTTTGCTCTGGCACCAGTGAAAACACATTTAATCTTACTCCTAAGAAACCCTGAATTACTTTCAAAAGCTAATTAAATAAGGAGCTCTTTGCTAGACATGAGAGCGTGTTATATGTATACAACAGAACAATCAGTGAGAAAGCTAACCTTGTTGATCGGATCTCCAGCGAGATCAGAAGATTTGGTTAGATCAAGAACTTCTTCTACACGTCAAGGATATCCCAATGAACCAATCAAAATCAGTAATATATAAGTAGCAAAAAAAGATGAAATTCAAGTTGAACTTGTTCATGTCCAACATACCCTGAAATTGATTTTTGTGATATAGGAGGATAGGAGTTGGAGTCTTCGATCAATTCGATTCCAATCAGATTCTCATCGACTCACTCAGCCAAAACCGCGTCGGCATCGATCCACGCCGAAGTCAGACGCCATGGTGGTGACGGTGGCGGCGGGTTTTCTTTTATCAAGAGCAATGACAGGACGGGGACGGAGACGGGAGCCACGGAGAGCAGGTCACAGCGGCGCAGCATAGCTGCAGCTGCCGTAGATGTAGCAGGCAGAGAGGTCCATGAAGCGCCGGCCGCGCACGGAGGAGGCACATGGCAGCGCTGGCTTTATCGAGTCGAACGACGGCGCAGTGCGAGAAGCGCCGTGCGCGGAGGAGGCACGCGGCGGCGGCGGGGACAGCTTGGCGTGGTCCAGGAAGCGCGCGCCCGTGGAGGAGGCATGCGGCGACGGCGTTTTTTCTTTTGTCGAGAGGAAAGACTGGACGGGCACGGGAGCTACTGGAGCGGGTGTTAGCCAACAAGTGGGCCGACAGCAATGGCACGCAGTGGTCACGAGTGAGTGGGCCGGTGGTTGGGCCAGACGAAAAGAATGAAACAAAAAAAAAGCAGAAATTTTGCCGTTATAATATATATAATATATAATATATATAATATTAGGTATAGATATAGATATAGATATAGAAGATATAGATTGATTAATATTTACCATTTATTTTTTAAAATATAGGTCTTCACTTAGTGTTTTGAACTGGACCTCCAATTTTTCCGGGACGCCGCTGCCCTCCCTCCCCCCCGTGCTGCGTACATGCAGAGTTTACTGCTGCCGCTATTTGGAGAAGATGAATAGGAGATCTGAAACGTCCACCGGTCTAAGATAGAAGGGAATCAGGGATATAAAATGGGCCAAGTTACCAGCGAATGTATTCACGGTGGCTAAAAAACAAGCGTTCCAAAGCTAGCAAGTCTGACAATGCTCTCTGTAAAATGTGGCGAGGTAATACAAATTGCTCCCTGATTTGGTGATGTGCCATTGTTCTCTATAGTATAATGTTTGGTAGTTCATGGTTCACTTGTCCCTCACCGAGACGCCGATCGTCGTCGGCCGATCATCAACGTGCATCGACCGTGTCTTGCCTCTCGCGCCTCGCCCACTCCATTGCGCCCTAGTGGTTGTTGTGACCTTGTCGACAACATCTTTATTAGGGGTGAAAATGGTCGGAAACGATCGGTAGGAGGCCAAATCACTTTCACTTTCAAATTGTTTTTATGAAAACAAAATCGACACGATATTGTCGGAAACGAATACGGCGCCGGTATTCCGGTAATTCCGAAAATGATAGTAGTTGATCGGAAAATACATCGATAACGGTCGAAATCAATTAGAATGGTATCTAAAAAATAATAAACACGATAAATCATAATACATGATTGTTGCCTGATTACCCGATTGGATTCTTGTTTATAAACAAATGAAATCCTTGCCTAATATTACCTTTTCCAAAAAAAATTACCTTATGTGCTCATGTGTGCACATAGATGGCAGGATGGACATGCTTATGTGAGCCAATTAGACCTAAACTCCTAAAGCATGTGTTGTGTCGATAATTACCACCTGTAAATTACCGGCTAAATACGAAAATCTTCGAAAACGATCGGAAGAGGGAAAAATCATTTTCACTTTCGTTTCCATTTAGTTTTACCATTATTGTTTTAATTTTTTTGGTTACCACTATCATTTCCATTTAGGTCTAAAAGTCGGAAAAAACTCAAAAACGATTTCGGAAAATCGGTGATTACCATTTTCGTTTTCATCCCTAATCTTTATGTCTACGACTCTACACAAGTGACGAGTTCGGTACGTTTGTCCAAATACTCTTAAGTCCCTTTGTTGATCAATGCCAATTATATATTTAATCCATGCTTAATTTGCCTTTGCCCCAAATTTGTGGTAATTTTATGAATAGAATTAGGAGAAAAAAATCAGGTGGGACAACACCCGGTTGTGAGGCAGAAAGACTCTCTAGAATCCATGGATCCTACTATGTACGAATCTGTTTTCCGTTAGATTGGGCCGGCGGAGATTGGGCCGATATTCCGACTAGGATTGCGCTGTATTCAAAGGAGTCCTGTTACCAGTGCAGGCTGCAGCCCTGCGGCCTGCGTCCCTAACTCCCTGCTTCCATTACCCCGCCGGCCGCCGCCAACCCCCAACCCAAGCCACGCCCCCTCGCCGCGCGCGCGCTCTCCCTCTTTCGTGGCGGCGACTGAGCGACAGCAGCTGCCGCCCAACGCCAGGTGCCCAGGTCCTCTTCGGGTCCTTCGCCGGCGACGAGCACCGCCAGGTACGCCCACCCCTTTGTCTCCCCTTCCCTGCCGTGCGAAACCAAGCACCCAAACCTTGTATTCGCATCTGACCTACTGACGCGTCGTTGGGTTCTGTACCTTAGGTTTGGGTCGAGCGGGGGCCGATGGGGGAAGAGGCGGAGAGCACCTGCAAGCGCAAGGCGCCGGACTCGAGCGCGGAGGAGCAGCCGAGCCCCGCGCCTGCGCAGTCGCAGTCGCAGGCGGAGGCGGACCCGGCCGCCAAGCGCCGGAACCTCTCCCGCTCGTGTGTCCACGAGGTCGCCGTCCCCAATGGGTACGAGTCGGCCAAGGACGAGGCGGTGCACGGGACGCTCTCCAACCCGGACTTCAACGGGGAGATGGCCAAGCAGTACCTGTTCAAGCTCGACCCCTTCCAGAGCGCCTCCATCGCCTGCCTGGAGCGGAACGAGTCCGTGCTTGTCTCCGCGCACACTTCCGCGGGGAAGACCGTCGTTGCCGAGTATGCCATCGCCATGGCGTTCCGGGACAAGCAGAGGGTCATCTACACCTCCCCGCTCAAGGCCCTGAGCAACCAGAAGTACAGGGAGCTCAGCCAGGAGTTCACAGATGTCGGGCTGATGACTGGCGACGTCACACTCCATCCTAACGCCACGTGCCTGGTCATGACGACAGAGATCCTCAGGGCGATGCTCTACAGGGGCTCCGAGGTGATCAAGGAGGTTGCCTGGGTTATATTTGACGAGATACATTACATGAAAGATCGTGAGAGAGGAGTCGTGTGGGAGGAGAGCATCATTTTCTTGCCTCCTGCCATCAAGATGGTCTTCCTTTCCGCTACCATGTCGAATGCGACCGAGTTTGCTGAGTGGATATGCAGCCTGCACAAACAGCCCTGTCACGTTGTGTATACAGACTTCAGGCCGACACCACTGCAGCACTATGTGTTTCCAATAGGCGGTTCTGGTCTTTACCTTGTAGTAGATGAAAATGGCCAGTTTAGAGAAGATAATTTTGCGAAGCTACAAGACTCGTTTGCTAAGCAAAATAATCAACTGGATGGAAGGAAAGGTGGTGGACCTAAAGCGAGTGGCCGAATTGCGAAAGGTGGAAGCGCCTCTGGGAATTCTGACATATACAGAATTGTCAAGGTAGGCAGACATTCACATTCTTCTGTTCTGTGCATGATATTCTTTGGCTTAGTGTGCTTTCTGAATTTACCAGTCCGTATGTCCATGGAACTTTCTAATGTGAAATATGCTGTGTTTAAGGAGCCTTAAATTTTACATCTTACCAGTAAATATTTACGGTTCAGTTGTTGACATCATTTGAATTTAAGTGTTGTTATCTTATTTGGACCTGAGACACTCATATCCTTGCTTAATTTTGAGTGCATCTTAACTTTCAGATGATTATGGAGCGCAAGTTTCAACCAGTCATAATTTTCAGCTTTAGTAGAAGAGAATGTGAGCACCATGCCATGTCTATGTCAAAACTTGACTTCAACACTGAGGACGAAAAGGAATGCATCGAGCAGGTTTTCCGTAATGCTATTGGATGTTTAGTCGAGGAAGATAGAAGTTTACCTGCTATAGAGTTGATGTTGCCGCTTCTTAAACGAGGTATTGCAGTACATCATTCTGGACTACTTCCAATAATTAAGGAGCTGGTGGAGTTGCTCTTTCAAGAAGGTCTTGTCAAAGCTCTCTTTGCTACTGAGACAGTATGATCTCTATCCTGATTTTTTCTCTTCACCTTAAACTTTTTTTACTCTTACATGTAGTATAAGGTAGAATTGAATTTCTTGATTGGATTCTTTCTTTAGTTTTCAAATAGGTAAAGTAAGAGAACTATCGTTGTGCTTTTATGCAAATAGTTCATTTTTTTACTCTTAGTTGCATTGTTTGATCAGTAACAGTCTTCATTTTGTTATTGTTTTGCTTCAGTTTGCCATGGGTCTTAATATGCCTGCAAAAACCGTTGTTTTCACCTCTGTCAAAAAATGGGATGGCGATACTAACCGCTATATTGGATCTGGAGAATATATACAGGTAAAACTTCTATGTATGAAATGCAAGTCAGGCATACACTCGTAAATGTAAGCTTATAAAGGACATATAAAAGCCCATTCTTACTTTAACTTTACATGGACTGCACTCTTAGATGAGTGGAAGAGCTGGCCGGCGTGGCAAGGATGAACGTGGTATTTGTGTTATAATGATAGATGAGAAGGTAAAGGTCCATTGTTCTGTGTCCATGTTATCTTTGTTTTTCAAGTACAATTCATATAGCATGTCAAGGTGTTAGCGACGGTATTTAGTGTGTCTTTGTGTACTTGACTTGTTTTTGATACACTATTTTAACAAAATTGGTCTTCCTCTTGGGATGAATACAACACAATCTATTCCAGTGCATCCTGATTCTGCAGTTGTCTTTCTGTGTCCAGTTGACAAAATCTGATGTGAGAATTGATCACTGTTGTCCTTAATAGCTAATGTTCTTGCCATTTCTATTGCAGTTAGAAATCCACTTGATGTTTATTAGGTTCCATCTTTTGTTCTTTGTATATCAGTTTCACTGTTTCTTGGTATGCAAACAGATGTTTACTTAATTCAACATGATCTATGATATGCTTTGAGACTGCATTGAACCTCTGCAGTTTAAATACAATTGAGTAGGTGTGCTTTAAGATTCATTTTGTGTTGTTGAAACATTCCCACCTAAAAGTTTTGGTTTTGTTCTAAACTTATGCTTGCTTTATGATGAACTTTTTAGCTTTCATGATTTCTTATGCTAACTATTCCAGTTGATCATGTGTTGCGCCTATCTTTTAATCTGTTGATTTTGTCCATCCGACTTAACATGAGTATGTTCTGCAGATGGAAATGAGTGTTATCAAGGACATGGTGTTAGGCAAACCAGCACCTCTTGTCAGTACTTTTCGGCTGAGCTATTACACTATTCTGAACTTAATGAGCCGTGTAGAGGGTCAATTTACCGCTGAGCATGTGATTAGGCATTCATTCCATCAGTTTCAGTATGAGAAGGTTTGTTTGAGTAACTCTTATAGATGCTTGTGCTGTCATACACTAGCGAATGTTAAAAATAACTACCCTCGCTTTTCAGGCATTGCCAGAAATAGTTCAAAAGATTACACGGTTGGAGGATGAAGCTAACTTGCTCGATTCCTCTGGAGAGGTATGCTTTCTTAATTTCTGTATTTAATATTATTTGTCATCATCGTCGGTTTTACTAGAGTTGCACATTTCCTTGTACAGACTGATCTTGCTGAATATCACAAATTGGGGCTTGATATATCTGAACTAGAGAAGAAAATCATGTCCGAGATGATTAGACCAGAGAGGGTTTTGTCGTATTTGGTTCCTGGAAGGCTGGTAGGTAACTCATTTTTTCGCAATTTCTTTCTGTTTGTTGTCAAGGAGGTTGTGCCACTACCATTTTATTTGGAATTTGGCTGATTAGAAAGTGTAGAAATACTTTCTCTGCTTCTGCTCACTTATTTATTTCCTCGATGAACTGTTGTTCTGTGATCACTTCTGTTGTAGGCTTTACAAAATTATACATATTCTTCCCACTCAGTATTTTGCATTGTGGCAGGTTAGAGTGAGGGATGGTTCAACGGACTGGGGGTGGGGTCTGGTTGTAAATGTAGTGAAGAAACCTCCAGTATCTGGGACTCTCCCCCCTTCATTAAGTGCATCGCGAAGCAATAGCTATATAGTCGACACCTTGCTTCACTGCTCCTCTAATTCCAGCGAGAATGGATCACGTTCAAAGCCATGCCCGCCTCGCCCAGGGGAGAAGGGTGAAATGCATGTGGTGAGTTGAAGCTTTATGACAAGGGGTCTTATCATGTTAGACTATCATCATCTGGGGTATTACTCTGATTAATCTTGAGGTATTTACAGGTGCCTGTACCATTGCCTTTAGTATCTGGTCTAAGCAGTCTTAGAATCACCATTCCTCCTGATCTACGACCACCTGAAGCAAGACAGAATTTACTTTTTGCTGTGCAAGAACTAGGAAAGCGCTACCCGCAGGGCCTTCCGAAACTACACCCAATCAACGTATGATAGTTTTTTTCCTTACGGAAATTTACTTGCAATTTTTGTGTTTGCGCCTAAAGTGCCTTTTTTGTGCTTGAATTCTGGAAAACTATAACAAACTTAAACACATGGAATCATGATTAGTTTTACATGAACCCAGCTCTTCTTGTCTTGTTAAGTACTCCCTTTGCTCCAAATTATAAGACGTTTTGGCATTTCTAGATGCATAGCTTTTGTTATGCATTTAGATATACACTATGTCTAGATACATGGTAAAACCAATGTATCTAGAGAAGCCAAAACGTCTTATAATTTGGAACGGAGGGAGTACTTGTGAATTGGAATATTGTTCCTTCTCTGATACAATTTTGTTGTGCAATTAACATTTCCAAATATATGGAACATGTATTTTTTATCGTGGCCCCGAATGCATTTTCTGCACATAAGTTTTCTGTAAAGAACAAATGCATCCATGTGATCATTAGGTCCTCATATTGCCTTGCATATTCAGAGACTTCTGATGACTTCTTGCTCTGCCCTCTGCTTCTCTATTGGCAAATGGGCCCAATTTGTCTGAGCATATGTTACAATAAATGCTCTAGCATTTAATAGAGCAAATTCTTGAAGTATGCACTCATTTTGATTGTCTAATACTGTTAGCAGGATATGGGTATTCAAGAACCTGAACTAGTTGACTTGGTACATAAACTTGAGGACCTTGAGCAGAAACAATGCTCTCACAGACTTCACAAGGTATATATTTCCATCAACTTTGCATCAAGAAGTATCTGGAATAATGTATTTTCTGTTTTTGACTGACACATTTTTTTTTGCTACTCTTTATCTTAGTCTGGCCAAAGTGACCAGGAACTATCTTGGTACCAAAGAAAAGCAGACTTGAATAGTGAAATTCAGCAACTCAAGTCAAAGATGCGGGATTCACAGGTTGGTTTCGTTATTTTACCTTTGGACCAAGCAGACCCTTTCTAACAACTAAATGAATTTGTAACTTCATTCAGCTACAAAAATTTAGAGACGAACTGAAGAACCGGTCCCGCGTTCTGAAGATGCTTGGTCATATTGATGCTGATGGTGTTCTCCAGTTAAAGGGACGTGCTGCCTGTTTAATAGACACAGGGGATGAACTTCTTATCACTGAACTTATGTTCAATGGTATCCATTCTATATGATTTTGTGTGTCCAGTTATTTCTTGACTGTAGTTGCAGTGTTGCTTTAATATTTTCCATCTGTCTAGGTACATTTAATGATCTTGACCATCATCAAGTTGCTTCCCTTGCTAGCTGCTTTGTACCTTGTGAGAAATCAAGTGAGCAGATACGCCTAAGAAATGAACTTTCTAGGCCAATGATGCAACTTCAGGAGGCTGCAAGAAAAATAGCTGAGGTGCATACTTGTCTCAAACTTTGATATGAACTTGATTAAGATCTAAATTTCCCATTTCTGTTTTCAATGCAGTGAGATCAAAGAGCCATGTTTTTTGCCTCATGTATTTTTTTAATCATCCTGTATTTGTTTTGATTTCTCATTGCTTTAGGTACAACGAGAATGCAAACTGGAAGTAAATGTGGAGGAATATGTTGAATCAACCTGCAGACCCTACCTTATGGATGTCATATACTGCTGGTCAAGGGTTAGTGAGATTGAGGCCCTGTACAACTCTTGATGTTATTTTTTTTAAAAAAAAATATCCTATTGGAAATTCTGTTGACCTTAGAAACATCTTAATATCCAGTTTGGTTTTTGATTCTTATTTTGTCTAATGTCTGATAAGATCGATTTTAGACTATTGAAAAGGCTGCTGGATTTCATTAATTTTATCTTAATTGTATGTATTATCTTGATACAGGGAGCCACCTTTGCAGAGGTTATGGAAATGACCGACATTTTTGAAGGAAGTGTCATAAGGCTTGCTCGAAGGTTGGATGAATTTCTGAATCAGGTAGACTGTCACTTTATCTCCTCTTCCAACATAAGTACCTTCAATCATGTGTTTATTATTGCTTTCCACACTTTCAGTGTCACTTGGTTGTATGGATGCATTCCTTTGATAACAGACTTACAGTATTAGGCTTGATGCACATGCCAATTAGAATGTGGTAAGGTTGCTTGGGAAATGTCCACTATAAGATGTCAGTACTTTACTGTCGATGTGACATGCTTACGTACAAGTCTGAGCATATAGTGTCAAAGTCATTAATTTGCACAAGAAAAGTCTAAACCAATTGTAGATGTGTCACTGCTCAGTTTTATGCCTCGGTTGCACCTTGGTCTTAGGAGGGGTTTAGGGGGTTGGTGAATTTGGAATATGTGCCTGGGATAATACATCTTGTGGTTCTGCTATTTGGATAATGGTAGGTGGATGCCCACCATGTCTATCAACTATGCTTGCTTTATCTGTGACTAGTACTTCCATAGTGACGTCCTTTTGTTCAATGTTTGAACCTTCTAACTCTGAACCTGTTCTCAGTTGAGGGCTGCTGCTGAAGCCGTAGGTGAGGTTAACCTTGAGAAGAAGTTCGAGAAGGCAAGTGAGAGTTTGCGTCGGGGTATCATGTTTTCCAACTCATTGTATCTGTAATTAGCACTTCCAATAGTAGTACCATATGTTAGCCGACAAATGCTAGTGCGGTTTTTGACACGAGGCAAAATCTGCCTTTTCCGTAGGAGAGGACTGCCAGATAGCCTCCACCTTGTAGTTCCTAGGCAAAGTTATTTTGTTATCATGTATACATCAGATAAGGTAGGAGAGATGCTAAAGGTCTGGTACATCAGATAAGGTAGGAGAGGACAGCATGTCTTAGCAATAGAAGTGATGCTAAAGGTCTGGTACCACTGTAAGTTTGAAGGTTGAGATCTGTTCAAGGTTCGGTATACTTTGAAGTTTTTGGATGATTGTTAGCGTAGAAAATTGTCATTATATATTTTCTCAAACAATAGTATATAAGGCTGTATCAAACAAACCGGTGACCAGATGCAGAGTGACAGAGGTAGGCTGTACATCCACGGCGTGGTAGTTGGCACGTGGATAATGAATATACCTTGTGATGAATATACCATGCGTTGCAAAATGCAAATCGTGATAGCTGGTGGAAGAACAATAGATTGAAGCAAAGCAGCAGTTCACTATCTCCAAACCTGCATCAACTTCAAACGATAGAAAGAAAACTATGAGGCTGTTTGGTACAGCTCACTGTTTTATTTGCCAAATACCATTTTACAAAACAGCTTCACCCATGAATCTGTTTTATTTCCCCTCTCACAAAAATAGCTTCACTCGTGAAGCTGAAAAAAGTAGCTTTTCACAGCTTACACCTCCATTTCTCTCTCCTAACCATGCATTAAGTTGTTGGTGAAGCTATTTTGCTAAACACTTTTTTTCAAAACAACTCAGTTCCACCTAGTAAGTTGCTCATGAAGCTATTTTTTTTTAAAAAAACAGCTTCACTAGTGAAGCTGAGCTATACCAAATGGGGCCTATGGCAGCAACAAATGTCTTCATCACAAGATTGCAAAAAGTTCAAATGACTAAAATCTCTGATGCTACAGCCCATTCGGGGAAAGCTGAAAGGGGAGCTCCTTTTTGGATACAGATTATTGTTATTATCTTTGTCCTACAATGATACAGCGGCGGTGGATAATGTGTATCCCTTTCTTCACACTACCTTTTGCCACCACGTTCCTAATATCCCCAATCTGAAGAAAGAATGCCATATGGATGCTTTGACAGGCTATAGGCGTCACTTTCAGTTTCCAGTAGTTGCCGTTTCAGTTACCAGCTGAAAGAAAGCATCTTCTCGAGTTGAATCACCTGCTGCTCTTACAGTCTTGTTACTCGGTTAGTTACTCTAGTGGCAATGTACTGTCAGCTGCAATACTCAGTTACTCTAGTTGCTGCAGAAGAGCCAGAAGATACAGAAGAGCTAATTTGAGTGTCTGATGCATGGAAATTAGCTAGCATACTTAGGGGGTGTTTGGTTTCAAACCACTAAACTTTAGTCACAAACCACTAAACTTTAGTCACTAAACTTTAGTCCCTTTTAGTGGCTAAAATGCCAAACACCCCCACTAAAAGAGACTAAAAAGCATGTTTAGTCCCTTTTAGTGAGGGTGTTTGATATTTTAGCCACTAAAAATGACTAAAGTTTAGTGACTAAAATTTAGTCGATGGAACCAAACACCCCCTAGTATAGTGATGATATCCTTGGTCTCCATTGATAGTACTATACCGCCAGGTCAGATACTCAAATGGCGATAAGATTCCTACCAGCAACTGGAGGGCAAATCAAAGGGCCTGTTTGGTTACCTCCCACTAAAATTTAGTGACTAAACTTCAGTCACTTTTAGTAGCTAAGTTGCCAAACACCACTACTAAAAGGGACTAAAAAGCCATTTTAATTCCTTTTAGTAAGAGTGTTGCTACTAAAAGTGACTAAAGTTTAGTCACTAAATTTTAGTGAGAGGGAACCAAACAGGCCCAAATAACGGTTCCCAGATAAGTCTTTTTTTTAATAAACTAAATTAGGACCGCAATATGGAAAAAGACTAAATTTTAATCCCTGCAACAAAAAAAAAAAACAGAGCCTAACACTGAGAAAAGTAGCCGTTGGGCGTGAAGCCCAACTGCTGCAGACGCAAGGCCCGGCCCAGTAGAGCCGGCAACCGGCTATAAGAACGTGGGTCGATAAACCCTAACAGGCTCCGTCGTGCACAGTGCACTCCAGGTTCACCTCCTGCCGCCGTCTGTGGCCGGTCTCTACTGCGCCGCCTCGTCGTTTGAATTCCTCCCCCCATCCGTTTTCCGATCTGCATAGTTTATCTTGGCTCGGATTTGCCTTCTATTTCCGGAGAAAATTTGTTGGATTTGTTCTGTTTTGAAATTTCTGTGTCTGTTTCTCGGCATGGTGCAGATGAAAGAAAGATTCTGATTTTTGTTTGGTTTCATTACGCTCGGTCTGATTCAGACCAGGGAGATCGGTCTCTATATCATGAGTCAACAGCAGGCGCCGTTCAATGGCGTCCTGACTGCCGCATGGAGCCCAGAGCGACGCCTAGCCAGGAGAAGATTGTTTGGAGATCCATCTTCTTTTAGTTCCAAGCCACAATACCTGGCCACATCTCAGACGCAAACTCACCCCCACCCAAGTAGCATCATCTTGCCGTCGTCTCTTTCGAATGGAATCTGTATCTGTTTTTATTTCATCTTGCCGTCTCTTCCAGAGGCGCACGCATATATACGATTGAACGCGGCTAGTACGTCGGGCTGTTCCGGTTTCATTTTTTTCGTTGGACCATTCCTTTCTGTTGGACGAGTGTTTTTTTTTGTTCCTTTCTGTTGCTAGAGTGTTTTTGGTTTTTTTTTTGGGTTACCTAATAAAATAGTGAAACTACAAGTCGTACCGGATAAGGCTGGGCGTAAGGGTTACCCGTTTTTTCCGGGTCGGGTAATTCGGGTAATTCAAAGTTCGGGTAATGAAAATTGCTACCCGAATTTAGTCCTGAAAAAATACTACCCGCAACTTCGGGTACCCGATAATTCGGGTTCGGGTTCGGGTATTACCCGATTTACCCGAATTCATAAAAAGAGCAAATTATACAAAATTTTAGTAGAAATTCATATATAATTTCAGCAACATCTTGTATAGAATTCTAACACTTATTTACAAAGAATAACATATTACAGTCACTTGTTCAGACGGAGAGAATAATATACTAATTAAATGATAAATTCATTGATTTAACTAACAAAACATGATAAATACAAAGACAAAAATACAACTTCGGGTAATTCGGCTAGTTCGGGTACCGGGCGATATTACCCGAATTACCCAAACTAATTTCGGGTAATCAAAATCAGTATCCGAAGTTGGGATCGGGTACCTCGAGTTCGGGTAATTCGGGTCTGGGTTCGGGTAATTCGGGTACGGGTAATGGGTAGCGGGTATTTTGCCCAGGCTTAGTACCGGATGTGCCAACTAAAATGCAGGGTTGGTTGAACCATTGCTTGCTGTGTGCGTTTGCTGGAAGAAGTGTCACGTAATTTATGATTCATGAAGTTTCTAATTGTTGGCACCAAAAGTAGCGCACTGTGCTGTAACACCCTGATTTAATTTTTCCCAATTTAATTAAAGAATTTAGAAACTAGGTAGGTTGGCTAGTTTACTAGAGGAGGAAAATAAAAATTTATTTATCATTTTCATGTTGCATTCATGCCATTGCATATTTATGTTGGGTGAAAAATTAATTTATTAAACCCGTATAGGGCGAATCGGTTTTATTCTATTTAGAAAACAAATAAAAAGGTTTATGAAAATTTTACAAAATTAAACTCAAACTTTATTCACAAAACCTAGGAAAATATCTTTGAAATATTTCAAAGTGGTTTTGTTTCAAACTGAATTGAATTTGATTTCAAATGGTTTTAAATTTTGAAAAGGTTTTGGAAAAGAAAACGAAAAAAAGAAACAAAATAGGCAAAGGGCCTCTCCCTCTCTTTTGCGGCCCACACCGCGTCCCTACTCCCTCCCAACCGCGCGCAGCCGGCCCAGCAGCCACCGCGGCCCAACCCCGCTCCCACCGCGCGCCCTCCCTCCTCTTCCCGTCGCTGACAGGCGGGACCCGCAGGTCAGATCCCTCCCCAACCTCTCCCCGCCCTTCGCGCGACGCAGCAGCCTCACCCCTCCGCTCGCACCGATCGATCTGCTACAACCCCCACCTGTCTCTCCAACCCTCCCCACACCCTATAAACCCTACCCCGACCCTGCGCCGCCACCGCAAGGACCCCTCGCCCCTCCATCTAGGATTTCCAGAGCCCGCCGCCGCCCTCACCATTGTAGAGCTCTGCCGAGCTCTCTGCCGCACCAAGAAGGCCTCCGTGAACCCCTCTCCAACCTCCAGTGACACTGCCGAAGCGTACCGCGTCCAGAAGACCCATCTTCGGAGTGCGGCCGAGTCGGGAAGCCACCCCTCGACCTCGCCGGAGACTCAGGAGGCGGGGATCTGCACTGCTCCGTCGACCGGCCACCTGCGAGCTCGGATAGGCGTCCCCGACCCCTCCATCAAGCCCGAGGTGAGCTCCGCATCCTCCTCCACCTATCCGTTAGGCCTCTAGGGACCCGTAGGCAAAGACCGCGCACGCCGGCGTGCCCCTCCCATGGCGCCGCCGTGGGAGAACAGCGCGCCACCGTGCCTGAACCACCGGCGGTCACCCCTCCTACCTGTCTTACTCCTTAGCCGTTCGATCCGAATTGGGTGGCCAAAATTAGATCTAAACCGAAGGGGTATAGACCGCAGCACACTGTTCCTGTAGACTCCGTCCACCGAACCCACGCCAGCGTGTTCACAACACACGTGGTGCACCGCACCAATCCCACGCAGCCACGCGGCGCCACATCGTCACGGTCAGCGTCCACGCCGACCGGGTCAGGACGTTTTGCAAAAGAGACCCCGCTCTTTCCTTGAATAAACCCGCGCTACACATCCACTGTACACTGAGTCTGCGTAATCTTCCAACCTAGCCCCCGCAGTTTTTGGTAAATGAGGCCCGGTCCAGAGCGCTTTTAAGTTCAGTTTTGATTTATTTTAAATCCGAAAATGAGTTCAATCTATTTACAGAAATGCCATCCAACTTCAAACGCTTATAACTTGCTCATTTTAACTCCGATTTGACCCATTCAACTTGCGTTAGATTCATAATTTCGTTCTCTACGCAGTGGAACTATTTGTTTACTGTTTTCATACTGTTTGTTGTACTGTTATTTATTTTTGCTTTGTATGTGCCATGTATGTTGCTTGGGCCAGAGAGTGCGGAGTACGAGGACGCTCCAGACCATCTTTGCGACCCAGTTGATTCGACCCAGTCCGAAGGCAAGTGTCCTTGAACATCTTGCACCTACTTTATTTTACTTTTGGTACTAGAGTAGTTAGATCTTGTAGATGCATGCTTGTCATTAATTTGAATCCCATGTTAGGGTTTACTAGAATTTGTTTTTATTATCCTTGTCGCCTGTTTTGGAATATTCGGGTAGGTGTTTTGCTTAGCCCCGCAGTCATGGTTGGGATGAGAGTTAAATGTTTATAATCTTGATTAATGAACTATGGAACGAATGTGGTTATGGTAATTTTGTAGTATCATGGTTATTAGGTAAATCCGGCACGATGGACCCGTATTGGTGGTTTTGTGCCGTGGGACTCGGCAGCTGCTTTTGGTTTTTGGTTCGGGGCTTGTGCTAGACATATCCTGCCTGGATCCCTAGGACCCGGTTCTTGGACAAGTAACCCGGCAAAACAGCGCAGCCATGAGATCTGGATGGGCTGGACCTGGCTAATTAATTAGTTTCCTCTAAGTTATGCTACACGGGGTTTGTATAGTGGCTCAAGAGGGGTCCCTTGGGGTCGTTGACTGATGGACAGGGGAGAAACCTTAGAGTACGTGTAACACAGACTTGGAGGGACTTTGTAAAGGCCTTGCAGTGCAACCCGCTATGCACCTTGGCAGTGTTTAGCGTGATGGGTAATGCACGACTCATGGGTAACGATGTGCAACCTCTGCAGAGTGTAAAACTGATATATCAGCCGTGCTCACGGTCACGAGCGGGCTTGGACTTCTTCGAGATTAGTTGGTTACTGGTTGGTTTTGGGTTCGGGTCATCTGATGGACTTCAGGTGCGGTTGCCTGATGGACTTCAGGTGTTGGTTGCTCGGTGTGACTCCGAGTGTGGTTTGCTCGGTGCGACTCCGAGTGTTGATACTTTTCTACAGAGTCTGTCTATAACCTAGTAAATAGGTGCATAGGATTGATAGGATTAATAGGGTGTGTCGCTTTAGGCGCTTGAGTCAAACAAAGTCAGCCTACCTTTGTTATAAGCCTCATAAGCATATATTTCCTACACTTGCGGAGTACATTTCGATGTACTCACCCTTCCTCTTTGTCCCCCTGCTACCCCACCCAGACACTGGAGACTACGCGTACGAGGAGCAGGAGTATCCAGAAGACGGAGGCTACGACCCCGACGACCTGTACTAGGATGGCGCTACCCCCGGTCGACCTTCCTGTGGAGATGGAGTCCAGATTTCCGCATCTACATCAGCGTCTTCATTAGAGTTTGTTATCATGAGAGTCTGTACCTTTTTATTTCAGACCCGAGGGTCATTTATGTAATAAAGTTCGATATTATTAATAAAGCATTGTTTTGATATTTACTATGATGTGGATATATGTATGAAAATTGATCCTGGCATACATATATTGTGCTCCAATTTTGTTCTTAAAATTGGGGTGTCACAGAGTGGTATCAGAGCCGTGTTGACCGTAGGACGCTACCCTAGACAGTCGTCGAGTTTACAAAACTATTTTTAAAAGCCCCATCTCTTTTCTCACTTCTGTAGACCCTTTCTCTGCTGAAAATTCAAGCTTTGTTTCAATGTAGGTCCTCCAAAAGTAGGATGCCCACCATAATTGTTTGAATTCGTAGCACGTTGGTTGACATGTACTTGTGCACATGTTTTGATTTGGTTCTTTGTAATGATTGTTGGTGTGTTGCGACCGTCAGGTTGCAGCGACATCATTGGTTTAAAATGTTTTACTAATCAAATTAACTAACCAAATCAGGGTTGCTATATATCTATCTATCATATCTCACTCTTACTCCTGGAAAATGTAACAGATGGTTGACACCAGGAGCAGCGCGGGTAACGCCGGTAACGCTGGCGGGAGCGGGGCAGGCGGCAACCAGCCGCCCCATCCTCATCCACCTCCACCTCCGCCTCCGTACGACCCACTCCAGATGGCCCAGGTGCAGAATGAGATGATGCAGAACATGGCCCAGATCATGCAGTACATGCAGCATATGGCCTAGGGTGCCCAGGGTGCTCAGGGTGCAGGAGCTGCACAGCCACCCCGACCGGATGACACTCTCAGGAGCTTCATGACGACGCGCCCTCCAGTGTTCCACCACGCCATAGAGCCAATGGATGCAGATGATTGGCTCGAGACGATTACAGGCAAGTTGCAGCTTGCCCATGTCGGGGACCTTGATAAGGCCCTCTACGCCGCGCACCAGCTTCAGGGCCCGGCGAAGAACTGGTGGACTGCCTACACCGCAGCTCATGCGGACGCCGACTCGATCACTTGGGAGGAGTTCCGTAGGGCATTCCGCGACCAGTACGTCCCTTTCGGCGAGATCAGGGTGAAGCGCCGGGAGTTCCAGGACCTCAGGCAGGGGGCGATGACAGTGCGTGAGTACCTCACGCAGTTCAGCCAGCTGTCCCGTTACGCCCCAGATGACGTGGACACGGACGATAAGAAGCAGGAGTGTTTCAGGCAAGATCTCTGTCATTCTTTAATATTTAATAAATTCTTCATACACCCTTGTTCATTCCTTTTGCTGCCTGATAAATAATAAAATTGTTATCTGCTTCAGGCATGGGCTTAACCCAGGACTCCGCTATGCCCTAGCTTCAAATGAGTATTCCTCATTTCAGAAGCTGGTTGACCGTGCCTTCGCGGTGGAGAAGGAACGGAAGGACCTCGATGCAGATCGCAAGAGGAAGATGACGTTCCAGGGACAGTCCTCCGGCAGCTCCGCCCGTCCCCGCTACGCTCCACCTGCCTCAGCTTCCAGGCAGATTCCCCAGCAGCAGCAGCAGTACCGCCCGCCCCAGTCCCGGCAGCCCGCTCCTCAGTACAGGCACCCAGCTCCACAGTACCAGGCTCCACCTCAGCAGCAGCAGCAGCAGCAGCCTCGCCAGGCTCAGGCACCTCGCCAGGGTCTTCCAGCTCCGCAGCAGCCCCGTCCAGCACAGGGGGCAGGTCAGATTGGTCCCTGTTACAAGTGTAACCAGATGGGACACTTCGCCAACAAGTGTCCATTGAGGCAGTCAGCTCCACCGCAGTCACGTCCCGCAGGCCAGCCCCAGAGCTACACTCGTGGTCGTGTGAACCACGTGTCAGCGGAGTCTGCTCAGACAGCACCAGATGTGGTGTTTGGTACGTTCCTTGTTGACTCTCACCCCGTTACAGTCTTGTTCGATTCTGGAGCATCTCATTCGTTCATATCAGCACCTTGCGCGTCTAAATATAATATGAATAGAGTGTTGATGAAAAAGCATCTGCTAGTGAATTCTCCTGGAGGAGAACTGATATCGAGGCATGTGTGCCCGAATGTGAGCTTAACCATAAGGGGGGTAGTCTTTCCCACCTCTCTTATTGTTCTGGATTCCCAAGGTATTGATGTCATTCTGGGAATGGATTGGCTACGCAAGTACCAGGGAGTCATTGATTGTGCTCAGAGGCTCATCACAGTGAAGCATCCAGATGGCACGGAGATTGTGTATCGAGCACCGACAAAGATGATAGAAGAAGCCAGAGCATATGAGGCTGTCGTGGTACCTGATATCCGAGTTGTCAAGGAGTTCCCTGATGTCTTCCAGAAAGTGCCAGGTATGCCACCTGATCGTGAGATTGAGTTCTCTATTGATTTAGTTCCTGGCACTGCACCTATATTCAGGCGACCATATAGAATGGATGCCGAAAAGCTAGCTGAGCTGAAGACGCAGATCCAAGAGCAGTTAGAGAAAGGGCATATTCGTCCTAGTACATCCCCGTGGGGAGCCCCTGTGATCTTTGTTCCGAAGAAGGATGGAGGCCTACGGATGTGCGTTGATTACCGCGCATTGAATGAAGCTACCATCAAGAACAAGTACCCGATTCCTCGCATTGATGATCTGTTTGATCAGTTGAAGGGTGCTCATGTGTTCTCGAAGATTGACCTGCAAACAGGTTATAATCAGCTGAAGATTCGTGAAGCTGATATTCCGAAGACGGCATTCGTAACTCGATATGGGCTATATGAGTACACAGTGATGTCCTTCGGCTTGACTAATGCCCCAGCTTTCTTCATGTATCTGATGAACAAGGTCTTCATGGAGTTTCTAGATCTGTTCGTCGTGGTGTTCCTTGATGATATCCTGATATTCTCGAAGACTGAAGAGGAACATGAGAAGCATCTGAGATTAGTGTTGCAGAAGCTCAGAGAGCATCGGTTGTATGCAAAGCTGAGCAAATGCGAGTTCTGGTTGAAGAAGGTTGCATATTTGGGGCATATCATCTCAGAGGGTGGTGTATCAGTGGATCCATGCAAGGTCCAAGATATATTGGACTGGAAGGTACCTGAGAGCGTTACTGAGATTCGGAGTTTTCTTGGTATGGCTGGATATTATCGCCGCTTCATTGAAGGATTCTCCAAGATCGTGAAGCCGATGACGAGGCTGACTGAGAAGGGTGCCAAGTTTGTATGGTCCCCTGAATGCCAGGCTGGTTTCGAGGAGTTGAAGGCAAGATTGACTTCTGCTCCTATCCTTGTCATGCCAGATGTTCAGAAGAACTTCACGGTCTATTGTGATGCTTCGCGACAGGGTCTGGGATGTGTGCTTATGCAGGAAGGTCATGTGATTGCTTATGCCTCGAGACAGCTCAGGAAGCATGAGCTGAATTACCCTACTCATGATCTTGAGTTGGCAGCAGTGGTTCATGCTCTGAAGATCTGGAGGCACTATCTGATGGGGAAGAAGACGGAGATATACACTGATCACAAGAGTTTGAAGTACATATTCACCCAGCCAGATCTGAATCTCCGCCAACGAAGATGGTTAGAGTTGATCAAAGATTATGATCTGAGTATCAACTATCATCCGGGCAAGGCAAATGTTGTAGCAGATGCCCTGAGCAGGAAGGTCTACTGCAATGTGTTAGAGATCAAGGAGCAGCAACCTGAGTTGCATGAGGAGTTTGTGAAGCTCAATCTGGGTATACTTGGCCACACTGATGCAGTAGCCATGGAGGTTGATTCGACCTTGGAGCATGATATCCGAGCAGGGCAGCTCACTGATGAGTATCTTCTGGAGATCAGACAGTTGATCAAGGAAGACAAAGCCCCTGGATTCACAGAGGATGATCAGGGTGTTTTGTGGTTCAGAGGAAGGATCTGTGTCCCTGATGTGAAGGCTATTAAGGAGTTGATTCTGAGGGAAGTTCATGATTCAGCCTACTCTCTCCATCCAGGCAGTACCAAGATGTACCAGGATTTGAAGCAGTATTACTGGTGGTATGGGATGAAGAGAGATGTAGCAGAGTATGTGGCCTTGTGTGACACATGTCAGAGGGTTAAGGCCCAACATCAGAGACCAGCTGGTTTGCTACAGCCTCTGCAGGTTCCAGAGTGGAAATGGGAACAGATCAGCATGGATTTCATCACTGGTTTGCCCAGGACACAGTCCGGATATGATTCCATTTGGGTCATAGTTGATCGCTTGACCAAGGTTGCTCATTTCATTCCAGTCAAGGAGTCATATCGTGGACCACAGCTTGCAGAATTGTACATGTCCCGCATTGTGTGCTTGCATGGTGTGCCGAAGATCATAGTGTCTGACAGAGGTACACAGTTCACATCCAGATTCTGGAAGCGGTTGCATGAGTCTATGGACACCCGCCTCAGTTTCAGTTCAGCTTATCATCCGCAGACCGATGGTCAGACAGAAAGGGTGAATCAGATCCTTGAGGACATGTTGAGAGTCAGTGCTGCTTCAGAATAGCCAGAGTTGGGATAAGAGTCTTCCTTATGCAGAGTTCTCTTATAACAACAGCTATCAGGCCAGTCTCAAGATGTCCCCCTTTGAAGCACTGTATGGCAGGAAGTGCAGAACACCTCTGTTCTGGAATCAGGTTGGAGAAAGGAAAGTCTTTGGCCCTGAGTCTATAGAGGAAGCTGAAGAACAGGTCAGACAGATCCGAAGCAACCTGAAGACAGCTCAGTCTAGACAGAAGAGTTATGCAGATGTCAGACGACGAGAGCTGGAGTTCCAGATTGGGGACTATGTCTATCTGAAGGTGTCACCTTTCAGAGGTCTTCGGAGGTTTAATGTCAAAGGGAAGCTATCTCCGAGATTCATTGGCCCTTTCAAGGTGATTGACAAGAAAGATGCAGTTGCTTATCAGCTGGAGTTGCCTGCACGTCTGGCAGGTGTTCATAACGTGTTCCATGTATCCCAGCTGAAGAGATGCCTCCGAGTTCCAGAGGAGCAGTTGCCACTTGAGGAGCTTGATCTGAGAGATGATCTGACATTCTCTGAGCCGATCAAGATCCTAGACACGATGGAACGAGGTACTCGCAACAAGAGGATTAAAATTTGCAAGGTGCAATGGAAGCATTACTCCGAAGAAGAAGCAACATGGGAGAAGGAAGATGATCTTAGGGCAGATTTTCCTCACCTCTTCGCCGACTCTTCCTAATCTCGAGGACGAGATTCTTATAAGGGGGGTAGGTTTGTAACACCCTGATTTAATTTTTCCCAATTTAATTAAAGAATTTAGAAACTAGGTAGGTTGGCTAGTTTACTAGAGGAGGAAAATAAAAATTTATTTATCATTTTCATGTTGCATTCATGCCATTGCATATTTATGTTGGGTGAAAAATTAATTTATTAAACCCGTATAGGGCGAATCGGTTTTATTCTATTTAGAAAACAAATAAAAAGGTTTATGAAAATTTTACAAAATTAAACTCAAACTTTATTCACAAAACCTAGGAAAATATCTTTGAAATATTTCAAAGTGGTTTTGTTTCAAACTGAATTGAATTTGATTTCAAATGGTTTTAAATTTTGAAAAGGTTTTGGAAAAGAAAACGAAAAAAAAGAAACAAAATAGGCAAAGGGCCTCTCCCTCTCTTTTGCGGCCCACACCGCGTCCCTACTCCCTCCCAACCGCGCGCAGCCGGCCCAGCAGCCACCGCGGCCCAACCCCGCTCCCACCGCGCGCCCTCCCTCCTCTTCCCGTCGCTGACAGGCGGGACCCGCAGGTCAGATCCCTCCCCAACCTCTCCCCGCCCTTCGCGCGACGCAGCAGCCTCACCCCTCCGCTCGCACCGATCGATCTGCTACAACCCCCACCTGTCTCTCCAACCCTCCCCACACCCTATAAACCCTACCCCGACCCTGCGCCGCCACCGCAAGGACCCCTCGCCCCTCCATCTAGGATTTCCAGAGCCCGCCGCCGCCCTCACCATTGTAGAGCTCTGCCGAGCTCTCTGCCGCACCAAGAAGGCCTCCGTGAACCCCTCTCCAACCTCCAGTGACACTGCCGAAGCGTACCGCGTCCAGAAGACCCATCTTCGGAGTGCGGCCGAGTCGGGAAGCCACCCCTCGACCTCGCCGGAGACTCAGGAGGCGGGGATCTGCACTGCTCCGTCGACCGGCCACATGCGAGCTCGGATAGGCGTCCCCGACCCCTCCATCAAGCCCGAGGTGAGCTCCGCATCCTCCTCCACCTATCCGTTAGGCCTCTAGGGACCCGTAGGCAAAGACCGCGCACGCCGGCGTGCCCCTCCCATGGCGCCGCCGTGGGAGAACAGCGCGCCACCGTGCCTGAACCACCGGCGGTCACCCCTCCTACCTGTCTTACTCCTTAGCCGTTCGATCCGAATTGGGTGGCCAAAATTAGATCTAAACCGAAGGGGTATAGACCGCAGCACACTGTTCCGTAGACTCCGTCCACCGAACCCACGCCAGCGTGTTCACAACACACGTGGTGCACCGCACCAATCCCACGCAGCCACGCGGCGCCACATCGTCACGGTCAGCGTCCACGCCGACCGGGTCAGGACGTTTTGCAAAAGAGACCCCGCTCTTTCCTTGAATAAACCCGCGCTACACATCCACTGTACACTGAGTCTGCGTAATCTTCCAACCTAGCCCCCGCAGTTTTTGGTAAATGAGGCCCGGTCCAGAGCGCTTTTAAGTTCAGTTTTGATTTATTTTAAATCCGAAAATGAGTTCAATCTATTTACAGAAATGCCATCCAACTTCAAACGCTTATAACTTGCTCATTTTAACTCCGATTTGACCCATTCAACTTGCGTTAGATTCATAATTTCGTTCTCTACGCAGTGGAACTATTTGTTTACTGTTTTCATACTGTTTGTTGTACTGTTATTTATTTTTGCTTTGTATGTGCCATGTATGTTGCTTGGGCCAGAGAGTGCGGAGTACGAGGACGCTCCAGACCATCTTTGCGACCCAGTTGATTCGACCCAGTCCGAAGGCAAGTGTCCTTGAACATCTTGCACCTACTTTATTTTACTTTTGGTACTAGAGTAGTTAGATCTTGTAGATGCATGCTTGTCATTAATTTGAATCCCATGTTAGGGTTTACTAGAATTTGTTTTTATTATCCTTGTCGCCTGTTTTGGAATATTCGGGTAGGTGTTTTGCTTAGCCCCGCAGTCATGGTTGGGATGAGAGTTAAATGTTTATAATCTTGATTAATGAACTATGGAACGAATGTGGTTATGGTAATTTTGTAGTAACATGGTTATTAGGTAAATCCGGCAGGATGGACCCGTATTGGTGGTTTTGTGCCGTGGGACTCGGCAGCTGCTTTTGGTTTTTGGTTCGGGGCTTGTGCTAGACATATCCTGCCTGGATCCCTAGGACCCGGTTCTTGGACAAGTAACCCGGCAAAACAGCGCAGCCATGAGATCTGGATGGGCTGGACCTAGCTAATTAATTAGTTTCCTCTAAGTTATGCTACACGGGGTTTGTATAGTGGCTCAAGAGGGGTCCCTTGGGGTCGTTGACTTATGGACAGGGGAGAAACCTTAGAGTACGTGTAACACAGACTTGGAGGGACTTTGTAAAGGCCTTGCAGTGCAACCCGCTATGCACCTTGGCAGTGTTTAGCGTGATGGGTAATGCACGACTCATGGGTAACGATGTGCAACCTCTGCAGAGTGTAAAACTGATATATCAGCCGTGCTCACGGTCACGAGCGGGCTTGGACTTCTTCGAGATTAGTTGGTTACTGGTTGGTTTTGGGTTCGGGTCATCTGATGGACTTCAGGTGCGGTTGCCTGATGGACTTCAGGTGTTGGTTGCTCGGTGTGACTCCGAGTGTGGTTTGCTCGGTGCGACTCCGAGTGTTGATACTTTTCTACAGAGTCTGTCTATAACCTAGTAAATAGGTGCATAGGATTGATAGAATTAATAGGGTGTGTCGCTTTAGGCGCTTGAGTCAAACAAAGTCAGCCTACCTTTGTTATAAGCCTCATAAGCATATATTTCCTACACTTGCGGAGTACATTTCGATGTACTCACCCTTCCTCTTTGTCCCCCTGCTACCCCACCCAGACACTGGAGACTACGCGTACGAGGAGCAGGAGTATCCAGAAGACGGAGGCTACGACCCCGACGACCTGTACTAGGATGGCGCTACCCCCGGTCGACCTTCCTGTGGAGATGGAGTCCAGATTTCCGCATCTACATCAGCGTCTTCATTAGAGTTTGTTATCATGAGAGTCTGTACCTTTTTATTTCAGACCCGAGGGTCATTTATGTAATAAAGTTCGATATTATTAATAAAGCATTGTTTTGATATTTACTATGATGTGGATATATGTATGAAAATTGATCCTGGCATACATATATTGTGCTCCAATTTTGTTCTTAAAATTGGGGTGTCACATGTGCCAATCACACAGCAAGCCGGAGAAGCTGGCTTCAAATGTGGCCCGGGTGCTCAGAAGTCCGGTGCGTGCCAGTCAGTTTGCCCTGCAACTAACAAGGGAGATAAACTGTTAAATACAAAGCTGGAACGTGCCGGGTATGACCAGACAGTTCCAAGATGTACGGCCCTGAAGCCACTTACGACGATAGATTGCCAACAATAGATCTGCATGAACCCTCACCACGTGGCAATCCAGATACGATCCGATCGGCTATTATGAACAATAGATCTGCTGCATAACAGACCTCTCAATAATAAACATGGAAGAACAGAGCAGATCTATAGAGATGAAGCCGAACCGAACGGTATCTAGATTGGGCAAAAGTGTTACGATGAGATAAACATAACAAAACATATAACACAAGGTAACTTAATGAATCTATCAGATTGCCAAATCTAACACAGCCGATAACTATTTTTACTCATGACTCAATCCGCCGCACGATACAAGGCATAAGCAAAAACCTCCCGTCATAAGCTTAAATCCGCCGCACGATACTAAGCTTAACGTACGAGACTACTTGCACCATATCTAAATCCGTCGCACGATACTAGACATGATAACAAGGTTGCCGGAACTTACGGAGGTCGACGGATCGATGGCCCCTCTCGAAGAACACGACGACACGACTTGAACTCGAAGACGACACGAGGCCGGGTTGGTTGTATTGATTGTGAACGTCCTTACAATAGTCTCAGGGTTTATATTTATACCCTGGTGTCCTACGAGTCCTAGGAGGACACGATTACAACGACAAAACAGGAAACTTATCTAAAATATGACGCCTTTTATTCTAAGCCTCCCTTAATAATCGGCACGTGCTAACAATGACAAGATCTTCCGTTGCCGAATCTTCTGATATGCCGTATTTGTCGCAAACCGACTTAACCCGAGGTAGCCGACCGCAACGCCATATTGCCGAACCCGCTCGCCATTGACTAGTCACCTTTACAGCCTTGCCGAATGCGTTGAGTTAGCCGACCGCGTTCGCTATCTGCCGAATTCCTCAGGCGGTGATCTTTCCGAACCTGTACTGGGCCGGCCCATTTGTCATAGTGCGAAAATTCGGTGTTAACACTAATCATTAATAAGGGCATGTTTGGTAGAGATTCAGATCCACTAGATTCGGATTCAGTAGCTTGGATTCACTAAAATATTTGTCAAACACTCTAGATCCACCAGATTCGGATTCATCAAAACGGTGGATCTGAGGGGCAGATTCACCATTTTGGTGAAGCTCCTCAAGGGGTGCTCCACCAAACTGTGTTTGATGAATCCACTAAAAATTACCTACCACTGCCATTGATTACACACCCGAGCGTACCGGTTCGTTCTTTTATTTTCTCTTCGCGACAACCGACAGATCGACCCTGACACCCGCCATGGCCACGCTCGCCAGTCGGTGAGCCACCCGCTGTGGCCGCGCCTGGCCCTGGCCATGCCCGCTAGTCTGCCACCAGCCGTGGCCGTGCCTGGTCGTGGTTGCGCCCGCCGTGGTCATGTCCGGCTGTGGCAGCGCCCCTGAGTGCCCCGCCCGGCCGTGGTCGTGCCTGCCAGTGCGCTGCCCGCCATGGCCGTGCCCACCGTGGTCGCTCCCGGTCGTGGCTGCGCCCGTCGCTGCCCCGCCCCGCCGTGCCTGTGCCCGTGCTCGCCGGTGCGTCACTTGGCCGTGGCTGCGCTCGCCGGTAAGCCGCCTGCCAGTTCGTTGCTCGTTGTGGTCGCGATCGTTGGTCCGCCGCCGGTCGTGGCCATGCCCACTGGTCCGTCGCCGCCCGCCATGGTCGTGCCTGACCGTGGCTGCACCTGCCGTGACCGCCTGGTCGGGCTGCGCCAGCGGGTCCCCGCCCGGTCGAGGCTGCGGTGGCTGGGGCCACGCCCGCCCATGGCCGCGCCTGCCGGTGGCCGACGCGTCCGCCGCCATGGCCCACGCTGGCGCTGGGGCCTCTCGCCATGGTCGGCGCTGCCGCGGGGGCCCGCCCTGGCCAGCGCGTCTGTTGGGGGTTGCTCGCTCTGGCGGCGCGTTTGCTGGGGGCACGACCAGCGAGGCCTCGCGCGGCCGCCCGCTGCACCTCCCCTTTGCGTCTCCCCATCGTAGCCCAAAGGAGGAAGAACTACCCTGCGTTTTTTTCCTTCCAAATTCATGAGGGGCAAATTAGGCACTTTCAACTAAATGACCCTTGCGCGGATCTGAATTTGTTATATTTGCCAAACGGTTCTAAAGTGGATCTCAGATCTACGGTGGATCTGATCCACGGTGAATCCCAAATTCAGATTCATTTTTTTTATAGTGAATCTCTACCAAACAGGCCCTAACTAATAACTGCTCTATAACCTTTAGCATTTAACATAATGGCTACAAATGCAGCATAGTCTCAGGTTATCAAAGTTCTCGCGAATCCAATGACCACACTATTTTACCAGTACATCTATACTACTTATACAGGCCTGGTACTAAGGATTTGCCTCTATTCTACTGGTACAAAGGATTTGCCTATTGTACTGGTACTAAGAATTTGCCCCTATTCTACTGATACAGGCTTGGTACAATGAAAACTAGACGGTTTAGAACCTGTACTAAAGATTTGGTAAGTAAAAACTAAACGGCGTTTACGACTAAAATTTCCTGTACTGTAAAGATTTGGCAAGTAAAAATTTGTCATAGATCTGACATATCAAATGTAAGTTGTTGTTTAGTTTTGAGAAATGCACTGTATCACTTTCGTTTTTATTTGACAAATTTTATCCAAACATTGACTAACTAGGCTCAAAAGATTCGTCTCGACGTGTACTTCCTCCATACCTGAATTAGTTGACGTTTAGGACATTATTGTGCTTACCAAGGAGTGATTAATTATGGGTTATTTTTTCTCCTTTGCCCTTATTAAATAACGTTGCAGGTGCATTGTTACCCACAGAGATGCTCAGTTCAGATGGCTAGAGCGTGGAGTCATTGGGCTAGAGGGCCTTATTTCGATGCCTGGCTGGCACGTTTTTTTATGTTTTTGTGCCGCGTGCTGCGGAGAGGAAAGGCGCTGCGAGAATTAATAGTGCAAATGCTTAGGGTGCTCAGGACGACAAGTAAATTGGGTACGGAGCGAGTATATATATACTAAAAGTACAATTAATTATTATTTTACCTATATTTAATGCTTCATGCATACAGCTAAAGATTGATGTGACGGAGAATCTGGAAAAAATTGGGGGAAGTTGGGGAAACTAAATAAGGCCCTAGAGTGAGAGGCCCAATCAAATAACCTTTATGAATATGAACTTATTTTTCACTTTAATGGAATAGGCCCCTGATTATTTCTGTAGTATTGAATTGTGTTAATATCACTGATAATGCCGTTATCAACATTGAGCATCATTCACTTTCAGAATTGCTGCCATATTCGGCCTTGGTTCTCACCCCCAAAAACTTTTTTGACTGATTGCATCGAATATCTGTACACATGCATGGAGTAGGAGTATTAAATGTAAACTAAAAAATAATCAATTACACATTTGCGATAACTTTGTGAGATGATTTTTTAAACCTAATTAGTCCATAATTTGGTAATGTTGTGCTAATGACTGAGTAATTAATATCAATAAATTCATCTTATCTTTTTTTAAAAAAAGAATTTGTGTCATGGTTTTCTGACGGAATATATAATTTATTTTTTTATTAGTCTATTTTTAATAGATTAAATTAATGTCAGACACCTAAAACCTTTTACCCACAAACTAAATAAGGCCTCAGTTTATAGTTGGTGCAAGGTGCATTATAAAAATCAAACCCTTCCAAACATTAATCTTAGATATTTGTCTTTCTCAAGGTGTAAAGCTGTTTAAAATTACCGATTGAAATGTAATCTGAAACTTGAATAGGATCCATCCAAACTGTATGGCTATATTTTCCAAAGAAAAACACATGGAAACAGTCATGCAAAAGTTTAATATCAAGCTTTGTTCTAGACTAGTTAAATGCCCGTGCGTTGCTACGGGAACACACAATTAATACCATGATAAAATATGTATAAATGTGTGTTATACTGTTAACTAAATAAAATATAGATGTACCAATCCTTATGTTCCAAGTATAATATTACATAAGTATTAAAAAAGATAGATAGTTATAATAGAACTCTAGATTAAATTTAAATACGAAACTAAAACAGTAACTTTAATCATCTAGATGTAAGACTTTATCCCATTGTTGTATGCATATGATACACGAAAGATAAGCTCGCAGTTCTTTAGGAATTAAAGATAGCCTTGAATTTCCTTGGTAAGTCAATAGACTTATCACGAAGTCATATGCTGCATACTTATCTTTTATATTTTTTTTACATGTATATCATCTTCATCTTACAAGTCATATGCTACACACTTATCGTTTATATTTTTGTATACCCTCCATCATCTTCATCTGAAATTAAAATGGATACAACAAATGTCAGTAATAAATAAATAAAAATGCAAGAAATATAATAGTTGTAAAAAACTGTAGACACTACCTTTTTAAGGAGTTAGGACCTCTTTGTAGACAATATTTTTCGTATATGTACCATTTATTTTTGTCTTCTTATTCTTATCATTCTTATCAATGGGTGGGATGGCAAAGATCTTGATGTTCGATCTAGAAGTTGCTCTAGATAGCGCAACATACAGTTGACCGTGAGAGAACACTGGTTCAGGCAAATACACACCAGCGTTGGGGATAGTTTGTCCCTGTGCCTTGTTAATCGTCATGGCAAAACTGAGTCTAACCGGAAACTGCTTCCTCTTGAACTGAAACGGGAACATCTCGTCATCAGAGGGGCATAGCGGAATCCGGGGCAGGAAGATTCGCTTTCCGGAATGGCCCCCTACCATAATTTCTGCATCGATGGTATTTCGTTGGAATCCTCGAACCGCCAGCCTAGTTCCATTGCAAAGTCCACCCGCAGGGTCGATGTTCCTTAGCAATATGATCGGGCACCCAATCTTGAGCTTTAACACATGTGGAGGGAGGCCATTGGGGGTCAAAGTATTGACGAACTCAGATGAGTAGTAGTTGTTTGGATCATCCACTGCACTGTCAAAGCTATGATACACCATCTCATCCCCTTGGAAACGACTTATCATCTTCATGTTAATCATATCAACTGAGTCATTCCGCTGAGATAATATCGCTCGTGAGGTGATGTAGCTCTTGTTTGACATATTGGCATTAAGGGCAGGGAATATACAATCAATTAACGTATCAAGATCGTTGTCTTTCCCGGTTTGCGGTACACATATATCATCGGGAAGGTGGATTTCACCATCATCATTAGCCTCCTCACTGCCTCCCCCAATGCGCAGGAGGTATTCTGCAAACCACGGGTCATTCTTTGCCCTTATGTTGTGCACCAGTTTTAGATGACACATCGAATTCCAAAGATACGACATCCGCAGTGAGGCACCGACTACCTGAGCCCTTGATCCTTTTCGAACAACTGGGAGAACCTGCCTAAAATCTCCACCAAACACCACAGTCTTCCCTCCGAATGGCAGATTAGGACGGTCCATGATATCACGCAGACTGTTGTCTAGCGCCTCGACGCCTTGCCTCTTCATCATCGTCACCTCGTCCCAAATAATTAGGGATGCAGTCCGAAGGAGCTTGGCGGTGCCACTTTGTTTTGTGAAGCTACAGAAGGCTCCATCATCGAGGGTGAGGGGAATCTTAAAGCGCGAGTGGGCGGTTCTGCCACCAGGCATTATTGAAGCCGCAACACCAGATGTTGCTGTTGCTACGACAATCTTGTTCTGACCACGTATAGTAGCAAGCAGGGCCCTATATAGATAGGTCTTCCTGGTGCCGCCGGGTCCATCCACAAAGAACAAACCCCCGTGAACGCTATCAACAGCAGACATAATCTCATTGTAGGCAGCTTGCTGCTCCTTGTTAAGGGTCTTTGCTAGTTCCATGTCATTAACATTTGCCTGAACGCTAGCCTCCTCGAAAATCTCCCTGGGAATATCGCTAGATGGATCAAATGTATCGTCGATATCTGGAAGTGGGTACATCTTTATGTCCTTTTGCATTGACTCTAACAACTTCCGAATGTCGATAAGGACCATCTGCTCCACTGCGAAGCTAGACTGGTTATTGCGCCTGTAGTCCTCTGACATTGCCTCCTTGTGGTTTTCCCAAAGATCGAACACATCACTTGGCTCACAAAAGACCAAGATTGTTGCAAAGAGCCTTCGCAGTGCACATGGCATCATCCACTGAGTAGCTTCAGTAAGGCTCTCATGCAATGTGTTGTCTGCTTCAATGAGGCCCCTTCTTTCTGCAGCTTCACGAAATGTCGGTAGGAGTACGCCAGAAACCGTCTTTAGGTCATTGAAGGAGGTTGCACCAACCACATGGTTTAGAAGAACCCTAAGATAGTAACGCTCCCCTTCGGCTGGATTGGCACATACAACTCTTCCGATCTGTCTTAGATGATTCTTTTGCGCCCTCCTTACCCATGTTTTCCCCTGTGAGTCCCACTTATAGTACTCAGGAAAATTTCGATACAATATACCACGAGCATTTGAGACGTGTTATTCTTCTCGAAGTAAGCTGTAAGCATCGACCTTTCAACACCAGGACGATTAAGTACCCAACGAACACCCTCACGCTGGTAAAATGACAACATGTGCATGCCAGGAAGATGAAGCTGCAAGGACAGAACCGAAGGGGACGTATCACTTATATCAAAACCATAAATCCTCCACAAGGCTTCTGGAGGAGTTACCCATCTAGCATCCCTATATTGTTTGATCTCATCGACATTTCCTTCATTGTCCTCTTTGGCAGCCTCTCTCACAGCCACAGACGCACGATCATGACCCTTGTAAATATACTTAAACAAATACTTGATGGCCTTTATGCTCCCACATGCCTCAACATTGAGGTGGCAAATGAATAAACGTAGGAGGTACGGGTTGTAAGGCACGACCCATCTGTTGTCAAGGTCATGCCCACGAACCTTTTCTTTTCTACCATCGTCACGCCGTCTATAAACTGGGTATGAATCCTTGCCCTGTAATGTGGCATCACAAAAAGGTCGCGGGTAATGGTTCTTGCATGATTGACGACCCTTTGTGCACGGGCAATTGCGATTAAGTACTCCACAAGGGCCATGCATCATATGCTTTGTAACCATTTTATACAGGTCTAGATACTTCTTCTTGTTCGGAAGCTCTGCTGAGATGAGAAGGTCATACTGCTCCGGGCATGTGATTTTGTAGCGTCCCTCCATGATGAGCAAAAAATGTGCGTGCGGTAGACCCCTCTTTTGGAACTCCACTACATATACGTGTGCACGAACCTTTCTAAGGATATCTTTTTTCATCAACATGTCCTTGAGCTCTTCGAGCTTTGCCCTAAAGACCCGATCAACAAGATCTGGGCGATCCTGTGGTGTTTGTCCAGGGTACAACTCACGTGTGATCTCATCCCACTTTGGATTACATGTCATAGTGAGGAAGATATCTGGTTTTCCAAACCTCCGCACCAGTGCCATCGCATCCAAGTACCTACGCCTCATGTCCCTCGAACCTCCGATAAAAGATGAAGGCATCACTGTACGCTTTCCAACAGCTTCTGATCTACCCTCACCAGCATGTAGGCTATCAACCAATCCTTGGTACAGATCGGCCCTAATCTCCGTTTGATGGTTCCGTATGTAATCTAATCGAGAACTCTCAATTTTGATGTACGTGTCCACCGCAAACTGTTGGAAAAGACGCTTGCCATAAAGTATGGGATTAAAAATTCCTGGTCGTATCTGGAACTTGTAGCAGTAGTAGTCACGCACAGAAACACACAGATTTCCCGGAGAGTCTACAAAAATATATGTATTAGAGGTGTTACAGGATAACGGTTGGGTATATATGAAAAGTAAGAATATAAACAAACATGTTTCTTCTGCTTCAGAACCACTACGAGCCTTACGTAGGGCACGAGCCGTGTTGACATCCTCCATAGTAACACCTTTCTTTGGGATATCCATATGCCATCCAAGCTCACCCCTAGGGAAGAATAGAGGGTATGAAAGAGCATCATAGCATCCATGGTATGATCGTATGTCATGCCTGCTCCTATCTTTCCCATGAAGAACAACACTATTCTGAAACTGACCAAGGAGTTCACTACCCTCTATCCAAACAGCAGCCACTTCTGAAGCAAGTGGCACGTTGTATGTCCTTTGGTCTAATCGCTGGTGAAAGGACCTAAGGTGTCGCCTAGAGGGGGGTGAATAGGCTTTTCTGAAAATTTACAACTTATAATGCGGAAGCAATTAGTATGCGAGTTTCCAATTACTTGGAAACTCCCAATCGGAGTATAAACAACCCCTCAAGAGACAAACACAAAGTATATGACTAGAAATTAATCACCTAGAAGGCAATACCCTGCACCACAAAGATTAGCTCAAGGATTAAACAAATTGGGCACAGTCAGTAAATACCGGACATGTCCGGTATCAATACCGGACAAGTCCGGTATGCACGGGTTGTGCGGGACTGCTCCTTTTCTTCTCCAATTTCTCACACAACCTGCAATCACTATGTATGATGTATATATAAAACTGATTGCTTGCAAAACAACTAGCACAACGAAGAATAACAAATAGCCGAAAGTAAAGCACAAAGGAATGACACGGTATTTGTTTCACCGAAGTTCGGCACCCCCTCGGGTCCTACTCTCCGTTGAGCCGGCTGCGAGCTACCACAAAGGTGGGCTCTAGAGGACACCACGGGTCACTCTAGCCGCGGTCTATTTCACCCGCTATGCTCCTTCCACTAGTTGATCTCTTTTGAGGAGAGATCGAACCTTCACAAACTTTCCGAGGCACTCCACAAATCTCTTGGGTGCTCAACGGCGACGCCTAACCGTCTAGGACCGTAGAGTCCAAGAGTAACGAATGCGCACAACAAGATCGACGATTTGCACAAGTGCTCAAGAGATGGCTTGCTCTCTAATTTTGAATCTCTCTCAACCCACAAATGGATTTGGCAATTAGAGGACAATCACTCACTAAGAGAGGGTTGGAAAGTGTTTTGAAAGGCTTAGAATGAGTGTGGGAACCAGTAGAATCAGCAGCCTCCAAAGGTGGAGGTCTGAGGGTATTTATAAGCTCACATTCGAAACTAGCCGTTTTGTAGCCGTTGGCTGAGTCAGCTCATACCGGACATGTCCGGTATGCATACCGGACATGTCCGGTATGACTTTACTGCGTGAGGAACACACTGAACAGACCAACTTTCAAACTTCCCAACAGATCTCGGTAGTACCGACCACAAGCTCGGTAGTACCGCTAGTTGTAAAGGGGGTTTTCACAACCTCTCTGGAAGTAGCCAATTTTGACCTACCGGTCGTACCGCTATAACCCCGGTGGTACCTCTCGGTGGTACCGACCCAAGCGTCGGTAGTACCGCCTATCACAAAGATACTGTTAGCCACAAATCCGCATATACCGGACATGTCCGGTATGCATACCGGACATGTCCGGTATGACTTGACTGCGTGAGAAGCACTCTTAACCAACCATCTTTCAAACCCCGAATAGGATCTCGGTAGTACCGACCACCAGGTCGGTGGTACCGACAGTTAAGAGGGGGTTTTGCAACCTCTCTGTGTTGGGCCAAATTTTGCCTACCGGTAGTACCGCCATTACTACGGTAGTACCTGTCGGTAGAACCGACGCAAGAGTCGGTTGAACCGCCCGAACACAAGCTGCGAGACAGAACTCCGCTAATACCGGACATGTCCGGTATGCATACCGGACATGTCCGGTATGGACTCCACAAGAGCGCCCGAGGCCGAGGCCTGGCGCAGAGGCTCGGGCGAGACGGAGCTTGAGCGCCCGAGGCCGAGGCCTGGCTCGGGCGGGACGGAGCTTGAGCGCCGAGGCCGAGGCCTGGCGCAGAGGCTCGGGCGAGACGGATGGCCGCACTGCTGTGGGCTCATACCGGACATGTCCGGTATGGACAGACAGTGCAACACTCAGCTGAAAGTTAGCTCTAGCTCTCTCATGTCTCACTTAGGTTGGATTGAGCACTTATGAAGAATCATCTACTATATGTTGCATCCCTCTTAATAGTACGGCTTTCCTATTTACTCAAGATAAATTGAAATACGAATTTTAAACCTCTTGAGTTGATCTCCATTTGAACCCAAGCCGCTTCTCTTCATTTTCTATATTGGAAGGAATGCTTGTCATGTTTAGAAGTAGATATCCCTCAAGCAAAGCCATCTTGAGCATGTGACTTGACTCCATTCAAGTGATATAATGGAATTCCAAATGTGCCAAGTCACTCCAATCAATATTGTTGCTAGGAATGTCGATTCTCCACTAGATGCGATCTTCAAGCTTGATTGATCCTTCGACTAAATGCAAGTACTTTCTTCTTCACTCTAGCTAGGTTCTTCGGCCGCCAAGCCGTCGCTTGCCCTTCACCCTTGCTTAGTACCTCAAAGACTCTTTCCTTGCTATCTTCACCATTTCAAGCCATTCAACCATGCTTCATTTTGAATCCTTTCTTAGCAAACATAAATGCACTATGATTATCCCACAATACGATAACCCTTTATATCAATATCATTCTCATTGTTGTTTTGTGCTTGTGACATGATCTTCATACAACAATCCTTTATTTTGGCTTTGCATTACATTTCAAGTACATAGTGAGATAATCATTTCCCTGTGTCACACTTAGCAAACATATTAGATCTTTAATCAACATTGTCATCAAATCATCCAAAATCACACTTAAGTGCAACATGCACTTTCAAACTCCCCCTTTTTTGTGATTGATGACAACCTTGATTAAATTTTACCAAAGGATAAACAATTAAGCTTATGGGTTCAATGATTTATGAAGAGCTCCCCCTTAATATGTGCAATATGAATTGAATTCATAAAGGACCTCAAAATGTCAATTTGCACATACTAAGGTGAGTTGGAAACTCCCCCTAAATCATTGCATCCGAGAAATGCAAGTGTGTGAGCAATATAGATCATGATGCATATGACAAGATATATCACACAAGTCAATAAATGAAAAACAATACACCAAGACATATGCAACACACTAGTAAGTAAAGATCTTATGAAGAATGAATTACTACTCATATCACACACATAGCACTCACACAAAGATTTCTCAAGTCCACAACCACTAAGATAGATTATATTACAAGATAAGGATCATGTCTCATCACAAAGATATCTCTGATATCGGATACACTAAAGAACTCATACATGACTCATGATATTACAATAAAGCTCAAACTCTGAGAACTAAACCACCTGCAGTACAAATCTCCAGATACAAGACACATAACAGATAACATGAAGACTAAAGCTCTAATCAACTATCTCTCCCCCTTTGTCATCTATCTCCAAAAAGGTAAAGGTGAAGTTCAAGGATGACACCAGGAGGGCTGCAGGCGAAACTGTCACTCGTCGTCGTCCCCAGGCTGCCGAGAGCTCTGTCCTGGGTCAGGGTAGCCGTAGGTACCACCAAGGAAGCTGTCCCACACGTCTGAAGCAAACTCCTCAGCTGAGCTAGGACGAAGTAGGGGGTCTGTGGAGAACCTAGGAGCTGAAGGAAGAGTGTCGTGGGGCTGCTGCTCAGCCTCTACTCCCTGCCTCTGACTCTGCTGCTCTGTCTCTGCTCCCTGTCTCTGACGCACTGAAAGGTCGTCAAACTCCCTCTCATACCTCTGCTGCTGCTGCTCAAACGTCTCAGGCTGCTCAGTCTCGTCATCTGACGGTGGGGACCTCGGGGGCTGAAACCTGTAGTGCTCGTGAAGCATCTTCAGCGTCCTCGAGTCCTCTCTCCTAGCCTGCCTCTCACGGTGCTGCTGAGCCTTGATCACATTGACATCCTTGCACACGCCGAGAATACTGCTAAGAACCTTGCGCAAGAGAGAGCGCTGCCTGCCACGTCCCTGAGAGGTGGAGTGAGAACGAGTGTGTGGCTGTGGCGAGCCTGCTCCAGCTGCTCCTCCCACTGCTCCTGCAACTGGGTCCTCTGGCTGTGGCTCTGCTGCTGCTGGAACTGCCCCTGGTCCAGGTGGAGGTATAGGAGACTCAAGAAGATCTGCCTGGAATCTCAAGGGCCTGTGAGAGTGGTCATAGGTGAAAGTGGCACCAATCTGCTGCTCAATCATATGCTGAATATAAGGAGCGAATCCACATCCCTTGAGTGGCCTCTCTCCCACTCTCTTGATCTCATACCAGATGAAATCAAAGATACTGAAAGGCTGTGCTCCTGGTGCTAACCTGTGCAGGAGGTTCCTCGTGTAATCTGCAAGTGTCCCTCTGTCTCCTGACTTGCAATCTATAGTGACCCTGAGCATCCTGTTGAGATAGCCATAGGTAGGGTGAATGCCTCTCACCTTCCCTACAACTGCCCCAGCAGGTAGAGGTGGGGGGTACATGTACCCAAGCTGCTCTGGAGGAAGCACAACCTCATCGTGAATACAAGCTCTCTGAAGATCCTCCTCGTCAAAGCCAAGATACCCTGCAAACTCCCTATAAGACACAGAGTGCCAAACACCCTCAGTCATCCAGTTCATGCGCTTCTCATCAATCTCGTCAGACTCCTCAACATATAGGGTGGCATAGAACTGGGCTATCACCTCATCACACCAATCATGCTGAAACTCCAGAATACGGTAGAGGCCTGTCTGCTGGCAAATAGCAATAGCATGCTCAACTGAAGGACGGTGATGATCTCTAGCATGCTGCCAATCAACGTACTGAGCTCTAATGATCACAGGGTTTCTGGTCAGAAGCACCTTCTCATAATAGTCAATGTGAAACAAGGTGTGAAACCTGTAGTCATAGATGTTCCTCTCCTGACCCCTGGGGTCTCTCCTCCGCTCTCTCCTGGCCTTCTGTGTACCACCGGACTCCCGATAGTCCACACGAGCCACCCAAGCAGGAATCAGGGCAGCAGGGCGTATCGCAAGATCCCCAAAGTGCAAACCCTCCTGCTGCCGCTGAGGTGCATCTTCTTCCTCTTCCTCTTCTTCTTCTTCTTCTTCTTCTTCTTCTTCTTCTTCAATTTCTTCTTCCACTTCTTCCTCTTCCTCTTCTTCCTCTATGTCATCATGAGCTGCAAACTGATAAGGAGCTCTAGAGGCACCTCCCCTTGGAGGTCTAGTAGTGCCATGACCACTACCACTCCCACTGCCACTGCTGCCTCCAATTGACAAGCCGGAGTGAGAATCTTGCCTCCTCTTCTTATGCCTTTCCCTAGCTGGATCATGTCTCGTCTTGGTTCGAGGCTCGACTCTGTCACTCATAGCTGCTGCCCTGTGACCAAACAATCCACAAAGATGTCTTAGAAGCATATTTATAGGATTTGTCAAAAGTAGTTGAATTAATAGAGATACGATTAAATGCCTCATGAATTGCAAGCACCTAGATCCAAACCGATCACTAGGTTTACAACACAATTATAGACATTTAATAATACCCCTAACATCAACTAGAGAGGGCCTGAATCGAGAAAAACAGAAAGTTTTCTGTTCTGCTGGGAAAAACCGGACATGTCCGGTCTCATACCGGACATGTCCGGTATGGACGTTCACAGCACCCCCTTCCTAGGGTTCCTCGGTTCACCACCAATTCAAAACCAATCCATCTCAAACTTGATACATTGCTTCTAGACCATGAATCCAACATCTTGACCGAAGGAATTTGAGAAAGATATAGCGATGAATAGATCGGACATGTCCGAGATTTGAAATACCTTGGGATGAGAGGAAACGAGGGGAAAATCCAAATCCAACACTGGGCACTTGCTTTTGATGCAACCCTTATCCAAATCCTTCTCCCTCTCTCACTTTTTCAAGGGGGATCTCTAGGTCGCCGAAGGAGGAGAGATTCGGCCCCTTGCTTGGCCGGTTTGGGAAGAACAGAAGTGAGGGAGAGAGAGCCCGAAGGGGTACGCTGCCCTTATGTCCCCCGCTCATACCGGACGATACCGGACAAGTCCGGTATTTGCGGGTTTAGTCCAGAAACTTTCTGCTTATACCGGACATGTCCGGTATGGATACCGGACAAGTCCGATATTAGCAGATTATGTCCAACAGCTCCAGATTTGCTTCTTTTTCATCCAAAACCCCTTTCTTTCCTCGAACATGTAATCCATCATATTTTATTCTCTTCTCTTCATATGATTTCACAAAGAGTGCTTGTGTCCAAATCTCAAGTTTTCTTTTCTCTATGTTTAATCCAAGGTTTTCAACACACTAAAGATTATAGAGAAACCTTATGTCCGTGAATCGTTTTGACAAGAGGATTATCAAGGAATATAATTTACTTTAGAGATATAGGACTTGAGAGAGGTCCATGCCACTTGTAATTAGCCAATCAAACAATCAAGGGGAACAATAATTACAAGTGTCATGGATAGGTCACAAAGACCAAGTGTCAAATATTTTCCCAAAACACACTTCCTACTCATGCTAGTAAGGAATTTGGAAATATCTATCCTATCACACATAAGTGCACACGCTAGCATATTATAGGCCTATTATGCACTTTCAATGCACATATTAAAAACATACCTTTGCCTTGTGCCCACAGGTTCCACCTAGCATAATCATGACATGGTGATGATTTTGTTGACCTTTCTTGTCAAATAGTCATGTCCTCACCGAGAAGTCAATTTGATCAAGATGAACTACAACATATGCTAGATAAACCTTATCAGCTCATAAAAGGTACAAAGTTGAAATTGAGCTCCCCCTCAATTAGTGCTTCAAGTATTTGAATTCCTTTCCAAGCACTTTCATTCCATTAAGAATGTGAGAGTCAAAATTCAACTTTGGCCAACACAAAGTAATTTTCCATATATGATATGAGAGTAAATTTTAAGCACAAGTCACTTGAGACATAACGACATGTGAGATCTAAGTTAAGACAATAAGCATAACACAAGTAGAATTAAGCTCAAATCTCATGTAGGCAATGATGGGCAGCTCACTGCCATACCGGTCATGTTCGGTAGGCATGACAGTGCAGAGAATGATTCAAAGATTTTTTTTTTATAACCAACTTTTCACAAATAAATCAAATAATGAACATGTGAGCATAAGTGGTGAAATGATGGCTATCCTACCAAGTTTCGGTGCTCTAAGTCATGGTGAAGATGAAGAGATAGATAAGACGAACTTAGATTACCAACGGGTCAACCATAGAAGCAAGTATGATGAACACAGGTTGATAGGTTGAGTTAGAATTTCGGATTGACTTGCTCAACCACCCCGAAAGCACATTCTAGCATTATGAATCCTATATGCACTTACATAGCATGTATGTAACCACATACCTTGGCCTTGAGCTCGCATATGTTCCACTAAGAGTAACCATGACATAATCATCTTCGTGTTGACTTGACTTGTCAGGTGATCATGCCTTTGTCAAAGTGATCTCCTTTTCATTTAAAGAACTATCACATCACTTTAGAGGAAATTGTTAGATCACAATGGTTCAAGGTAGAAACTAAACTTCCCTTTAATAAGTGCTCAAGTCATTTTGAATTACTTGTGAAAGCACTTTGGTTTTCTTTTAAAGAAAAGGGAATGTTTTTCTACCTTGACCAAGACACATAGATTTGCCAAATCTTGAATTAAGTTCAAGTACTACTTACAAACACTCAGTATAGATTAATGTGCAGGTATTTAGTTAGAGCAAAAGACTAGTCCACAAAGATCTAGCAATTCTTCTAAATCCAGAAATCTCATCCTTTCTCTGCCCATACCGGTCATGTCCGGTAGCCATACCGGACAAGTCCGGTATGGAGTGACTTTGTCCAAATCTGCATATGAAGTCACTGGTCTTAACAGAGTGAGTAACTCATACCGGACATGTCCGGTACGATACCGGACAAGTCCGGTATTTGCAAATCAGAACCAGTAAACAACCACTTCTGAGATTTCCTTTTGGCTCTAGTTCATTTCACTTCCCTGCACTTCATCAAAGATAATGCTCTACTAGAGAGCCATTAAGAGCATCGAATGACAAATGTCGTAAGGTTAAATTAAATTCATTTGATTACTAAGTTTTAGGCACTTATCAACAATGGTGGAGATGAGTAAAAATGAAATCGATCATCACACAGTCTTCGGGTCAACCATATAGGGTAATATTGACAACATAGGTTGATAGTTTGAGTTGAGATGTCATTTTGCTTACTCAAACACCCCGAAGGCCTTCATCTCACCATTGGAACCTACATCAACATCCTAAGCACATTTTGGTACCCAACTTTTGTTGGGTCCTTGAAAGTTAGTCAACAAGTGCTTAGGCACCCAAGTGGCCTTAGAGCTAGTATGAGGTGAACACATCACCTTACTAGTGCTAAGTCCCTTTGTGACCTTCCTAAGCACCTTATCATTTGCAAATGTGTTCGGCTTAGGAAACATACCATTTGGGCAATCATAGCTTAGATGCCCCTTTCTCCTACAAGCATAGCAAATACGCCCATTGTTTGCTCTTCTCTTGTCTTGCTTGTTGGGACATGCATCAGCCATGTGTCCCGGCTCATTGCATGCATAGCATCTTCTTATTGTAACTTGAGCCATCTTCCTTGCCTCTTGGTATGTGGGGCAACTCTTGGTGAGGTGACCCAACTTGTTGCATTTGAGGCAAGGACTTGGTGCATCATTCTTCATTTGCTTGGACAATTTGGTTGATGCCTTTTGTTCGGCCGCTTCACATTTGTCGGCCCAAGTCTTGTGTGGACACTTAGCCCACTCATGTCCATACAATCCGCAACCATAGCATAATCTCTTCTTTTGTTTCTTGCCCTTGGTTGCTTTCTCATGACTTGAGGAGTGACTAGTGTAGGATCTCTGGAGGCCTAGAAGGGGGGGTTGAATAGGCCTGTCAAAACTCAAAACCTAATTCGATTAATAGCCTGATCGGCACTGCCGATCCTATAGTCGGCACTGCCGACCTGCTCAGGAATAAAATCAAGCTGCGTGAGAGTGAAACAGAATGAGGACAGATAGAGTGAGTTTCCTGCAGGGTTAAACAGTTCACAGATATAGCAGAAACATAAAGCACAGGTTGAACCGAAACCCTAGAAATCACTTTACAAATAGAAAGGAAACCAAAGCACAAGGTGACACAAGATTTATCCCGTGGTTCGGTTTACCACAAAGGTTAACCTACTCCACGTTGTTGAGGTACGCCACCAAGGCTCAAGCTCACCACTTAGGTTTGCCCTTTCCTCGTTCTCAAGTCAAGAGACTTAACTCTTGAGATGAGGGGTGATTTCTTAGCTGCAAGTAGTTGGTTACAAACCTCCCTAGGCTGCCACAATCGATGGCAAGCTCAAGGGCGACGCCTAGCCGGCTAGGAGCAAGCTCCAAGAGTAACAAACCCTAGAACCTCCGGCCAAACGTGAACCAATGCTCTTGAGACTTTGGGAATCAATGGATCTGCTCTCTAATCGAGTTTTGCAGCCCTCTCTTTCAAGTTTTAGTGGTTGGAATGAGAGATCCACTTGAAAGCTTTGAGAGCAACAATGGAGGAGTGAGAGAGAGAGAAAGAGCCTTTTGCAACGGTCAGAAACGCGAGCTGGAAGAAGCACTGGTTGACCGGCCCCTTATGGGCTTTCTGAAAAGGTATATATATAGTCTGGGCCCACCGGTCCGGTTATGATCGGCACTGCCGACCATAAGGGTCGGCACTGCCGACCTCCCCAAAAGGATCTGATCCATATGAAACCTGTGGGGTTAGAAAGGTGGCTGGATGTGTATCTATCTGGCAAAGATTGAGCATTGGTAACACAATTTGACTGTGGGCGCTAGAATCCCTCTTGATAGTACGGCATTTCTAAACTCAAATTCGAAATAGAAAATGAATTAAACCTCCTTCAAGTCGGAAACCATCACGAAAACAATTGGATACCCATCAGTCATGTATGTCATCCTTTCGTTTGCTATTCCCTGCTTGTCAACTCAACAAATCTCATTAGTCCTCTAATTCGGTGGTCATCAACACCAAAACCCACATAGGGCTTGATTGCACTTACAATCTCCCCCTTTTTGGTAGTTGATGGCAACCCAATTAGAGCTTACAAAAGATGTAATGGTGCTGAGATTTATGAATCATGGATGTAGAGAACTCCCCCTAAATATGTGAATGGAATTTGAATTTCCAAAGATTGACATGAAAGGTCATCTCTCACATATTTAGTGATATTTGGGGCCTCTCCCTACATCCATGCCTGCTGTGGGGTGCAAGAAATACATTGTCACAGAATAATACATGATTCAAATGGCAGATTAGGCACAACAAGGTCTGGCAGCTGTTGCACAGGTCGGCACTGCTGACCAGAGGGTCGGCACTGCCGACCTGACTTCAACAGCCAGATCACAGAAAAAAAAGACAACAGATATTAGACATAAAATAAAACTACTAGCACAAATATGACAAGCTGAAATAGAACTAAACACACATGTCCATATCCGAGATGAAACAGGTCTAAAGGTAGTCAGTTATTACATAGATAACCTCTCAAACTCACAACCTAACTAATACTCTCGGATAAACATAAACTCAGCAGCGAGATGGCGTCGAAAAAGATTGGACCCCTTTCATTTCTCCCCCTTTGACATCAAATGCCAAAAAGAGAAGAGAAGAGAAGAAAAGTCACTCATCGTCTGAATCCTGGATGTCATCCCAGTCAACACCACCACCAGCACCACTGGTACCAGCCTGCTGTCCACCCTCATCATCATCGGAATCTGACTCTATGCGAGCACGTCCACCACGGTGAGAGGTCGCCGTGTAGCGAGAGGACAACCTAGCGGACCTCCTAGGAGGCTGCTGCTCCTCCTGCTGCTGCTGATACTGATACTGTCGCTGATAAGCTGCAAGCGTCTGAAACTCCCAAGCACTGTGATGACTATACTCGGGCTCTGCCTGATACTGCTGTGACTGCTGCCGCTGCTGCTGATCATCATCACTACCATCATCATTATCGGACTCTGACAGGTTTGGAAGACTGAACCTCGGAGGAGATCTCAAGGGAGACAGAGGAGCAAGTCCCTGAGCCTGTCTCATCTCCTGCATGGACCTGTGAGTCCTGTACACTGCATCACTCTGATAGGAGCAAGTGGCAAAGATAGCCTTGATCCAAGATCCAAGCTTCCAAAATTTCTTGTTCTTCCTACCACTCCTGCTGCCACCTCTGGAAGACTCAGGTGCCTCTCTATGAGCATATGAAGCACTCCTGTGCACCTGAGAAGCAACTGCCCCACCTCTAGACTTCTTGATGTTGTAACTAGTATGTGTCCCATCCTTGGGATACCTGAAACCAGTCACTCTCTCAATCATAAACATGATGTAGGGGGCATAGGGCAGCGCCCTTCTACCATCTTCCACTGCACTACTGAGCTCAACCCAAATGAAGCTAGGCACATTAAACTTGGCACCATTAGGAAAACGAGATAACACATTTGTAATGTACCCATTAAGATCAGTAGCTGCACCATCCTTTGGGTTGATCGTGCTCCTAATGAGGTTGTTCATGATGTAGTATATGCTCTTCAGTCCAGTCCTCCTGCCATCAGCTGCAGCTGGATGCTCCCATAGAAAACTTACTTCATGTGGCATGAAACGATGATCATCATGGATGCGACTGTAGGACCTGTGCTGCTGCCCAAAACCAAGAATGCGACAAAAGGTCACAAAGTTGACCCGATAGTGAATACCATCAGTCAACCAGTGAATCTCATCTGCATCCCTGTCCCTGTAGAAAGTGGCATGAAACTGAGCAAGGACCTCCTGGTTCCAATCATATCTGAAACTCATTATATCTGTCAGCTCATATCTATCACAAATGAGGACGGCTGAAGCAAAATCAGGATCATTCCTATCCTGCATATTAGAGAAGTCAATGTACTGCATCTTGATCACCGTTGGCTTGTTTCTCCCAATGATACAAGTAGTGTAGAAGTTGGAATGGAAAGCATTCCAAAACCTGTAATCCAGATCATGATCTTTCTGCACCACATATGGATTTTCTTGTCTTGCTCTGGTGGTTTCTACAACACTCCTTGAGTAGTCATCCACATGGATTCTCCTTCTGTTTTGTGGCTCCATCACCTCAAACTCACTAGTGTTGTCCCTCATATAGTTGTCATCAAACTCTGTGATATGAAGAGGAGTGGAGAGCACATATCTAGCAGTATGTCCAACCTGCTGAAGCCTAGCCTGCTCCTCATTGTATTGCTGCTGCTCTTCTTGTGTCCTCATGACGTATGAAGCTTTTCCCCGTCCGCGGCGAGTGCATTGCTTGGAAGTAATCTTCCTCTTACCACGGTCATCACCACCCTCCATCTATGCATAAATAGAATCAGATGAGTAACTTTATGTGGAAAGAATTTCTGTGATACAGAAATAACTAGAAGAAAGAGTTAGAGTTAGAATACGAGCTGCTATAGAAAAAGAAAATTTTCTGCACGGTCAGCACTGCCGACCAGAGGGTCAGCACTGCCGACTAACAGCAACTCAGATTCTAATTCTACTTCTTTCCTCTAATTTTTCCTGTATAACATCATTCTTTTCACAATATGAGCTATTTCAACATTGATTCAAAACATTAACTTAGGGTTTCAAGCCATGGATTGGGTCATAAAACAAGAGTTATTGGAAACAAGTTTTGGTTGAGGAATCCAGGAGATTTAGATGCCCTTTGACCGAGGAAACAGCAGAATCTGCAACTGAGATGGCTGCATAGGTCGGCACTGCCGACCTGAACATCGGCAGTGCCGATGGCTACTGTTCACTCCGACAATGGAATTCCACATCCACTCGATTCCTCCCCCTAAACATGTTCCTAACACCTTTGTGATATACCAGCAACACAAATCCATAACTAGAAACCATCCATTGCATAGATCGGGCAAGATTTTAGGAAAGGACGCCTTGTTACCTTGAGAGAACTTGAGGAAAGGAGCAATGGCTTGAGGCAGAGGACCAGCACCGGCCTGGGGATGAGCAGGACGGCAGGGTTGGACTCGGCACTGCCGAAGGGGCAGGGAGAGCCAAACCCTACAAGTCTCCTCCTTTGGGTGAAGAGAGAAGAGGAGATGGTGTTGGACGTTTCAACTGAGAGAGGGGGGGTCACGGGGTGCAGATAGGAAAGAAGAAGGGCACCCCATGGCCTGGTCAAGTGGACCCGAACCTGTCAGCAGATTCAAAGGTCGGCACTGCCGAACCTATGGTCAGCACTGCCGATCAGCCCAATTGGCCTGGAACTGACTGAAACTTAAAGAAACTATTTCATCTCGAATATTTCTATGTGTCCTCCAAGAATCATGACCATACACATAAAAACAATACAAAGCAATGATCATGGTTCTTAGAGGTAATTTTTCAATCGTTTTGAAGCACAATATGAAGATTTTGCAAACATTTACCTAGGTCGCTAGTTGAGCAAACAGAGGCATGCTATATTTCAAACCACGTTACGAGAATCGAGTATATTTAGCTCACTACGCAAAACACAAAACCTTGTCTCATCGAGGGGCTTAGTGAAGATATCGGCTAGTTGTTTGTCGGTGCTCACATGACGAATTTCGATATCTCCTTTGGTTTCATGGTCTCTCAAGAAGTGATGTCGGATGTCTATGTGTTTTGTTCTTGAGTGGCTAATGGGATTGTTTGCTAGTTTGATTGCACTCTCGTTGTCACATAGTAATGGGATTTTGGTGAAATGACATCCGAAATCACATAGAGTTTGCCTCATCCAAAGCAACTGAGCACAACATGCTCCGGCTGCAACATATTCGGCTTCGGCGGTGGATAGGGCTACGCAATTTTGTTTCTTAGAGCTCCAAGACACTAAGGACCGTCCAAGAAATTGACATGTTCCCGAAGTGCTTTTTCGATCTACTTTGCAACCGGCGTAATCGGAATCCGAATACCCAAGCAAATCGAACTTGGAGCCCTTGGGATACCATAAGCCAAGGTTAGGAGTGTGCACTAAATATCTCAAGATTCTCTTAACGGCCATTAGATGACACTCTTTCGGGTTAGCTTGAAATCTAGCACACATGCACACACTAAGCATTATGTCCGGTCTAGATGCGCATAAGTAAAGTAGAGAGCCGATCATGGAGCGATATACCTTAATGTCCACGGCTTTTCCTTCCATATTGAGATCAAGATGCCCATTGGTTGGCATTGGTGTCTTGATGGGCTTGGCATTCACCATGTCAAACTTTCTTAGCATATCATGAGTGTACTTTGTTTGACTAATGAATGTTCCTTCCTTCATTTGCTTGATTTGAAATCCAAGAAAGAACTTCAATTCACCCATCATGGACATCTCAAATCTCTTGGTCATGACCCTACTAAACTCTTCACACAATGAAAGGTTAGTACTACCAAATATTATGTCATCGACATATATTTGGCACACAAATATATCATTTCCAACTTTGTGAGTAAAGAGTGTAGGATCGGCTTTGCCTATTTCAAAGCCTTGTTTTAGCAAGAATTCCTTAAGGCATTCATACCATGCTCTTGGTGCTTGCTTAAGCCCATAGAGCGCCTTTTGGAGTTGAAAGACATGGTCGGGGAACTTTGGATCTTCAAATCCCGGTGGTTGCTCTACATACACAAGCTCTTGAATGGGGCCGTTGAGAAAAGCACTCTTTACATCCATTTGAAATAGCTTGAAGTTGTGATGAACAGCATAGGCTAGAAGCATTCGAATTGCTTCAAGTCTAGCTACCGGTGCATATGTTTCTTCAAAATCCAAGCCCTCCACTTGAGTGAACCCTTGAGCAACCAATCTTGCCTTGTTCCTCGTCACCACGCCATTTTCATCTTGCTTGTTGCGGAAGACCCATTTAGTGCCAATGACATTGGTATTTGGTCTTTCCACAAGCTTCCAAACCTTGTTTCTTTCGAAGTTGTTGAGCTCCTCTTGCATGGCCATGACCCAATCTGGATCATCTAGTGCTTGCTCTATCTTAAGAGGTTCCAAGGAGGAAACAAACGAGTAAAATTGGCAAAAGTTTGTTAATTGAGATCGTGTTGTTACCCCCTTTCGAAGACTCCCAAGAATGTTATCAACGGGGTGATCCCGTTGTATCGTTTGCCTCAGCTTGGGATGCTCAATATCTTCATGTATATCTTCTGAACCTTCATATTCTTCTTGTTCAAATATGGGCTCTAGATTCAGTCTTGGCACTGGAGATGGATCAGCAGTTGCTGCAGAGGGAGGGTCGGCACTGCCGACCTTGTGGTCAGCACTGCCGACCACTCTGCTTGCAGCAGGGGTCTGCTGCAAACCTGCATCAGGTGCGTTAGCGGAAATAGTTGTGGCAGCTGCTGGTGAAGTCTCCAGATCAACAACTTCACTTTCTTGTGGCTTTATGTCTCCAATAGCCAATTGCTTGATTGCTTCACAAGGTGGATCCTCCTTCCCTACACCACTTTGATCAAGTTGCTCTTCTTGAGAGCCGTTAGATTCATCAAATGTCACATCTATCGCTACTTCAACTCGACCGGAGGTCTTATTGAAGACACGGTAGGCATGCTCATTTGATCCATAACCAAGTAAGAAACCTTCATCAACTTTAGGTGCGAACTTAGAGACTTTGGGTTTCTTGTTAAGTATGAAACATTTGCACCCAAACACTCTAAAGTAAGACACCTTCGGTTTGTTACCGGTTAGAAGCTCATATGAAGTTTTCTTCAACTTCTTGTGTAGGTAGAGGCGGTTGATGGCATGACAAGCGGTGTTGACGGCCTCACACCAAAAGATGTCCGGCGTCTTGTACTCATCTAGCATTGTCCTTGCCATGTCAATGAGTGTGCGGTTCTTTCTCTCCACTACGCCATTTTGTTGAGGGGTATAGGGAGTTGAAAACTCATGCTTGATGCCCTCTTCATCAAGAAACACTTCAACGGGGGTGTTCTTGAACTCGGTCCCATTGTCACTCCTTATCTTCTTGATGGGAAGACCGAATTCCTTTTGTGCTCTTCTCACAAATATCTTCACCTTCTCTTGCACTTGACTCTTGTCATACAAAAAGAACACCCAAGTGAAACGGGAATAATCATCAACAATAACAAGACCATATTTGTTACCCCCGATGCTAAGGTAGGCGACCGGTCCAAAGAGATCCATGTGAATCAACTCCAATGGTTGTGTAGTGGTCATGATGCTCTTTGGTGGGTGAGGTACACCTACTTGCTTTCCGGCTTGGCATGCTTTGCATATCCTATCTTTCTCAAAATGAACATTTGTTAGTCCAAGGATGTGTTCATCTTTTAGAAGTTTGGCCAAGTTCCTCATCCCAACATGAGCTAGTCGGCGGTGCCAAAGCCAACCCATGCTAGATTTTGCCACTAAACAAGTCTCAAGATTAACTTTGCCCTTAGTGAAATCCACTAGGTAAAGCTTGTTCTTGTGATGACCTGTAAAGACAATAGAGGAATCCTCCCTTCTAAAGACTTCCACACCCTCATTCGTAAAGAGACAATTGTAGCCCATCTCACAAAGTTGTGAAACGGACAACAAGTTGTATCCTAACGAATCAACATGTAAAACGTTTGAAAGTGTATGATCGAGAGTGATAGCAATTTTACCAAGTCCTCTTACTCCCCCTTTGGAATTGTCTCCAAAGACAATGTTGTCATGTGAGTTGATCATGGGAGAGTATGAAATGAACATACTCCTATCTCCGGTCATATGATTTGTACATCCACTATCAAGCACCCAACTTGATCCACCGGAGGAGTATGCCTGCAAGACAAATTAGTTCCTTGATTTAGGTCCCCAAATGTTTTTGGGGCCCTGCATGTTAGTTACAAGAATCTTTGGAACCCAAATAGAGGTATGCAAGTAAACATTAGTTCCTTTGCCAATATACTTGGCATACACATCTCCTTTGTTGTTGTTCTTCAAGATAAAACAGGATGACAAGCTTTGTCGAGGAGATTGTGCCTTTGGTTGATACTTGTAGGCATTTGGATTGCCCCACATTGATTTCTTTGGTTTCTGAGCATCCTTCTTGGGCAGATATACCATCTTCTTGTGCTTGTTCTGACCAGGGACATGATTGGTAGCCTTCCCTTTCTTGCGGGGATCGGCACTGCCGACCAGACCATCGGCACTGCCGACCTTGCGGGGCAGTGCAGATTTGGTAGGTTGTTGTGCCGACATCTGTGCAGGCTGATCTGTACCAATCTTGCCCCTGCTCAAGAACTGAACACACTCATACCCATTTACCTTCTTTCTCCCATTGGTCTTGCCTCCTTTTATGTGACCCAAACCATCCTTGATGAGAGGATGTCTTCCATCTATGTACTTGGGCTTGTTTTGATCATTTGCTTTCTTGGTACCAATGTGTATACCTTGATTGCTGCACCCTTGACCAATCATCTCATTGAGCCTAGCAATTTCTTTTCTCATTGCCTCCATATTTGCAAGGTTAGTGGAATAAACATTCATATCAAGATTATAACATTTTCCACATCCTTGACTAGTGGAGGAAGTAGATTCGTTCGTTGCCTTAGAGGAATGTGAGTTGCTATCCCAAAGAAAGTTGTATTGCAGCTCAAGCTCCTTGTACTTTTCGTCCAAGCTACAATGCTTTTGCTTAAGTGCAACATTTTCTTTCTTAGTGATAGCATGGCTCTCTTGCTCTTTGGCCAAGGCCTTGCGCAAGGCAGCCACCTCACTCTTCTCTAATGCAAGAGCTTCCTTGCTAGCTATGTAAATGTTTTCTTGTGCAATAAGATCATCATCTCTAGTTGCTAGCTCAACTTGAACCTTTTCTAGTTCCTCCAATAGCTTAGTGATATAGAGTATTGTCTTCTTATCCAAGTTTCTAGTTATATTATCCAACTCTTCATCACTAGATTCATCATCACTAGAGGTATCACTAAGATCACTACTAGAGATATCATTTAGAGTTAGAGAGGGAATGGGAATTGATTTTACCTTCTCACTTTTGCCCATGAGACAAATGTGAGAGTTGTGATGCTCATCATCGGTCAAGTTGTCAAATAGCTTTGGTGTAGAGGATGCATGTTGAATGGCCACGGTTACAATCTTCTCATCCTCCTCACTTGATGCTTCATTTGTTGAATCCCATTCATGACCAATGTGAGCTTCTCCCATGTCCCTATGACCTCTCTTGTACTCATGCTTGTTCTCTTTCTTGTCCTTTTTGTACTTGCCATCTTTGAGCTCATGTGGGCACTTTGCAATAAAGTGCTCGGTGCTACCACAATTGTAGCAAAGCCTCTTCTTCTTGTTTGGGAACTTTCTTTTGGTGAACTTGTAGCCTTGCCTTCTCAAGCTCTTGTTGTATTTCTTTATAAATAGTGCCATGTCACCAATCTCTTCACAATCCTCACCATCACTTATTTCTTCACTTGATGATGATGTTGTAGCTTCTTGATCTTGACATTGCTTAGGTGCCTTTGCCTTGTATGTAATCGCTTGAATGCTGCCCTTGCTCTTGTTTGAGGTGCTTGGCTTGCTTGTTTTCTTTGCCTTTAGTGCTACATCTTTGATTTTGAGCCCATCCAACTTGGCTTGCAACTCACCAAGTTTCCTTCTTTCATTTGCCTCTTCTTTTTGCATGTCATGTGTCAATATTCTTCCAAGCACATCATTTGGAGTAAATTTCTCAAACTTTCTTTTGTCTCTAATCAAGGTGACCACAGTCTCATTTCTTGGTAGATATGCCTCTAACATGACTTTCACTACCTTGTGATCATCCAACTCATCACACCCATAGCCTCTAATCTTTCCAACTATGGTCATCAACCTATCAAACATCTCTTGTGGCCCTTCATTTTCCAAAATCACAAACCGGTTGAGCTTGGCCATCAACAAGTCAACTCTAGCCTTCCTCACCTTGTCCACCCCTTCATGGGCAATGTGCAAGGTATCCCAAATCTGCTTGGCAACATCAACACCCATCACTCTATTGTACTCTTCACCATCTAATGCACTTAGAAGCACACTTGTAGCTTGTCCGTTGAGATGGACAGCCACCATCTCTTCATTCGTGGGGTCTTCGGGATCAACCGGCGGCTCAAATCCCCTGCACACAATCTCCCAAAGACCGGGGTGAAGACCAATAAGGTAAGCCCTCATCAAGTGCTTCCACTTGGCGAAGTTGGTCCCATCGAAATGAGGCAACTTTCCCGCGGGCACGTTGATGAAAGACTTGCGATCATGGTTAGTCAAATAAGAATAGTTGAAGGATACGGCGGAGTATTTCTTCTTGTTGTTGCTGCTGTCCTCATCCTTCTCCTTCTTTTTGCCTTTCTTCTTGTGATAGGATTCATCATCATCTCCATCGTCCGAGCTACTTGACGAGTCACTTGGTGGAGGATCGGCTTTCTTCTTGGATTTTTCTTTGGCCTTCTCCTTCTTTTCTTCTTCTCTTGCTGCTCGGATCTTTCTTCTCAACTCTTTTCTTTCTCTCTTCTCTTGGAGCAATCTATCAATCTCTCTTTGCTTTTCACGAGCTTCTCTTCTTAGTCTCTTTTCTTCCTTCTTTCTCTCTTTCTCAGCCGGATCGACTGGCTTGTCGACGTCGGTTGGAGCTTGAGAAAGAGGATGGTCATGTTCTGTGGAAGCGCTGAGCTCGCTACTCTCATCATTGAGATGCACATCGTCCTTTTTCACACCACCCGAACCGTCTCCGGTCTCCATACCTTACGCGGTGAAGCGTATATAAGGTAACCTGCTCTGATACCACTTGTAGGATCTCTGGAGGCCTAGAAGGGGGGGTTGAATAGGCCTGTCAAAACTCAAAACCTAATTCGATTAATAGCCTGATCGGCACTGCCGATCCTATAGTCGGCACTGCCGACCTGCTCAGGAATAAAATCAAGCTGCGTGAGAGTGAAACAGAATGAGGACAGATAGAGTGAGTTTCCTGCAGGGTTAAACAGTTCACAGATATAGCAGAAACATAAAGCACAGGTTGAACCGAAACCCTAGAAATCACTTTACAAATAGAAAGGAAACCAAAGCACAAGGTGACACAAGATTTATCTCGTGGTTCGGTTTACCACAAAGGTTAACCTACTCCACGTTGTTGAGGTACGCCACCAAGGCTCAAGCTCACCACTTAGGTTTGCCCTTTCCTCGTTCTCAAGTCAAGAGACTTAACTCTTGAGATGAGGGGTGATTTCTTAGCTGCAAGTAGTTGGTTACAAACCTCCCTAGGCTGCCACAATCGATGGCAAGCTCAAGGGCGACGCCTAGCCGGCTAGGAGCAAGCTCCAAGAGTAACAAACCCTAGAACCTCCGGCCAAACGTGAAACAATGCTCTTGAGACTTTGGGAATCAATGGATCTGCTCTCTAATCGAGTTTTGCAGCCCTCTCTTTCAAGTTTTAGTGGTTGGAATGAGAGATCCACTTGAAAGCTTTGAGAGCAACAATGGAGGAGTGAGAGAGAGAGAAAGAGCCTTTTGCAACGGTCAGAAACGCGAGCTGGAAGAAGCACTGGTTGACCGGCCCCTTATGGGCTTTCTGAAAAGGTATATATATAGTCTGGGCCCACCGGTCCGGTTATGATCGGCACTGTCGACCATAAGGGTCGGCACTGCCGACCTCCCCAAAAGGATCTGATCCATATGAAACCTGTGGGGTTAGAAAGGTGGCTGGATGTGTATCTATCTGGCAAAGATTGAGCATTGGTAACACAATTTGACTGTGGGCGCTAGAATCCCTCTTGATAGTACGGCATTTCTAAACTCAAATTCGAAATAGAAAATGAATTAAACCTCCTTCAAGTCGGAAACCATCACGAAAACAATTGGATACCCATCAGTCATGTATGCCATCCTTTCGTTTGCTATTCCCTGCTTGTCAACTCAACAAATCTCATTAGTCCTCTAATTCGGTGGTCATCAACACCAAAACCCACATAGGGCTTGATTGCACTTACAACTAGATTGTTGGATTTTGGAGGAAGCAAAGTTTGAACCCTTCTCAAGCTTCTTCACCATGATATCACGGTTATCTTGAGAAGGTTGTGCTTTCTCCTCATCCTTCAATCTAATCACATCCTTCTTTAGATTTCCCACTTCTTCGATGAGCCTAGCATTTTCTTTAAGAGTTTGCTCAATCGAAGATTGGCTTGCTTGAGAGGCACACTCATTAGCACAAATAACATTTAATTGAGATGGTGCACTAGTGAGTGTAGTAGTGTAAGGTTGAGAAGATTTTACCATAGCAACAACAACCTCATGTGCAATCTCAAGCATGGCATTTGATTCCACTAGCTTCTCATGTGAGCACTTAAGATGGGTGAAGTCCTCTTGTAGGAACTTGTGCTCATATGAGAGATCACTCATTTTTGCCTTAAGCATGTAGTTCTCCTTCTCTAGCCTTTCCACATTAGATAGAGAGTTAGTAGCTAAGGCATGCTCAATTGACAATTTTTCATACCTTTCTTCTAATGCCTTTAGCTCTTCTAATTTGGAGATGAGGAACTCTTCTTGATTTTGAAGGGATTGCTCTTGTTCATCCACCTCCTTTTCTAGCTCATCATTTTTCTTCAGCAAGTTGACGAACAAGAGCTTATCTTCATACTTGAGATAATCAAGCGATTCATCATCTTCATCATCCTCATCGCTCTCTACTTGATTATCTCTTGATGCCTTCTCCTTAATCTCACCAAGAATCTTCTCTTGATCTTTCTTGGTTGCTTTCTTTTTGTTCTTCTTGGCCATGAGACACAAGTGATGAGTATCATGAGCTACTGAGGTTGACTCATCACTTGGTCGCCACCGAGCATGAGAGTCGTTGCTGTCTGCTGCTAGCTCCCTGTCTGCTGGGCTGATACCGGACATGTCCGGTACCCATACCGGACATGTCCGGTATGGACCGACAGGGTCCAGAGCAGCAGCAGCTGGCAGCCCTCGATCCGGCTCGTCTTCCTTGAGGCTTCTTGAGGCTTCCTCACATGATGATGACTCAATGGACTTCATTTCCATTGAATCACAATCATATGCTTCATCACATTTGGACTTCCCATACAAGTGGGCAAGTCTAGTCCAAATGATATGAGCACTCTCCGGTGGAGATTCTCCGTTGTAGATAGCCTCCTTAAGAACCTCTGCACTCAATGAGTTCAACATGATCAAACACGCATGAGCATTGAGTTGCACACATATCTCTTCCTCTTTTGTCAAGTTCTTATAGTTACTCCAATCAACTATAGAAAGAGATATGCTTGCATCCACAATATGCTCAATAATGGGGCTAATAGCCCGAAATGCATTGAGTACATAAGATGACCAAGATAGAAAGTTTGAACCATCATTTTGGAGAAGCACCACGTTTGTCTCCATAGGCGAATCCATCGGTTCTCACAAGCGGTGAAGCTCAAACGTGAGTCCAAGCTCCGATACCGAGCGCCCGAGGCCGAGGCCTGGCTCGGGCGGGACGGAGCTTGAGCGCCGAGGCCGAGGCCTGGCGCAGAGGCTCGGGCGAGACGGATGGCCGCACTGCTGTGGGCTCATACCGGACATGTCCGATATGCATACCGGACATGTCCGGTATGGACAGACAGTGCAACACTCAGCTGAAAGTTAGCTCTAGCTCTCTCATGTCTCACTTAGGTTGGATTGAGCACTTATGAAGAATCATCTACTATATGTTGCATCCCTCTTAATAGTATGGCTTTCCTATTTACTCAAGATAAATTGAAATACGAATTTTAAACCTCTTGAGTTGATCTCCATTTGAACCCAAGCCGCTTCTCTTCATTTTCTATATTGGAAGGAATGCTTGTCATGTTTAGAAGTAGATATCCCTCAAGCAAAGCCATCTTGAGCATGTGACTTGACTCCATTCAAGTGATATAATGGAATTCCAAATGTGCCAAGTCACTCCAATCAATATTGTTGCTAGGAATGTCGATTCTCCACTAGATGCGATCTTCAAGCTTGATTGATCCTTCGACTAAATGCAAGTACTTTCTTCTTCACTCTAGCTAGGTTCTTCGGCCGCCAAGCCGTCGCTTGCCCTTCACCCTTGCTTAGTACCTCAAAGACTCTTTCCTTGCTATCTTCACCATTTCAAGCCATTCAACCATGCTTCATTTTGAATCCTTTCTTAGCAAACATAAATGCACTATGATTATCCCACAATACGATAACCCTTTATATCAATATCATTCTCATTGTTGTTTTGTGCTTGTGACATGATCTTCATACAACAATCCTTCATTTTGGCTTTGCATTACATTTCAAGTACATAGTGAGATAATCATTTCCCTGTGTCACACTTAGCAAACATATTAGATCTTTAATCAACATTGTCATCAAATCATCCAAAATCACACTTAAGTGCAACATGCACTTTCAGCTGGTCAAGGTTGAGTGTGAGACGATAGTCCTCGAGATGGTCAGCTTGCCCCATACTCCTCAAATGACTCGAGTACGGGTTGTCACGAAGAATGTCCACCAATCTTTGTATAACTTCTTTATCTTTTTGGCACTGCTCTTCACGACACCTTTGGTAGCGGTGCTCAAGGCTCGGATCATCATCATAGAAGTAAAGCTCAAGATGTCTGGGCTCCATACCCTCTTCTCTCCCAAATGACCTAATGTTGTGATAGATCATGCCATGCGCACGGAAGGTATATATGCCGCTATTTCTCAAGCTAGCAGTCGCACTGTCGAGGCGACAATAGAGGGAAGTGAAAGAGAAGTGGCCATTGAAAAACCTAATATTGTTACGAAAGTGTCTAGCGTCTGCGTCAGAGCTCGTCCAAAGCCTCATGAGCTGGTCCGGTATGACTGGTGCATTCAGCTCGATCTTTCCACTACGGCAACAGAACCCAGGTGGTTCTTTTGGAAACCTCTTCGCACCGCAGTGGTGGCAATCTGGGACAGGTTTTAGCATGTGTGTCTCTGTAGGTATGTTACTATACACCTTCTCGTACGGGTCAGGTACTTCAGGGTTAGATGATGTGTCTTCGTCGGGAGTATCACTTTGGACATCGTCATCTGACTCCTCTAATGAAATGACATTAATAAAACAAAAAATATAGGTTAGATAAAGGAGTGGATGTGTACAAAGGTATTTGGTAGTTGGATCAAATACCTTGCCCAACAAACAAATATCCCTCATCATCTTCAAATATATCGCCATCGTCATCGTCTGAGTCACCACAAAATCATGACAAATTACGAACTAGGTGACAATAAAAGAGACAAAATACTGTAAAGAATGGTTAAAGTATTGCAAATTACCAGTGTCATCAAATAATGGTTGTGTGGGTGTTGATGATGTATTTTGATTGTTTGGTCCGGTGCTTCCTGTCAATCATATAATGGACATGGTTGAGATAGGGTTCTAGTGGTTTGAGGTCAGCTCACATGTGGTAGGGAGACATATTTATTTACCGTTGTTGTCCACAGTTGACTGGGGAAAGGGCGTATTTTCATCAGTGTGGTCTCCAGTCATGCTATCATCATCATTGGTAGCTAGTCCTGTGTTCCGACCGATACGACGCTCAAACATAGTGTTACGATGGGCTAACAATGCTTGTCTTTGTCCAGATGGAACATTTTGTCTATATGTCATATGAGCATATGGTATATCACCACATCCATTATCATCATTTGTATCCTCAGTGACTTGTGGAAAGCAAATAGGTGTTGCATTAGCTTCAGGGATAACCCACTCACTGGGGCTAACAGTGGGTCGATGAGGCCCAGATGAGTTTGGAAAGTTTGGATCATATAATGGATTCTCAATTGCGATGGACTCACTGTTTAAAGTGTGTCTCCGCACTTCCCTGAAACGATCTCTAGTCACTTTCATTGCCTCTTTACAAAATGGTGATTTATTATAAAGCCTTTGTTGCTTGCGCCTTTGTTCACGTTGCTTAGATGTCATGTTTGCATATGTCATCTTATTCTTTGTAGAAATATCTGCATATGTCATGCTACACCTTGTACCATCAGCCATGTCTTGATCACTTGCTAACTCTGTCGTACGTGAAGCATCACAATTGGTTACACCTGATCTTGAAACTTGGGTGCACTGTGGCCGCATTTGTTGATTTTCCATGGTACAAGCAGCACATGTTTCGTCACCTACATAGTCGTGTCTTAGTTTAAATAACAAGCCAATCAGGACACACATATGCATGAACAATCCTCTCATTGTATATGAGATTACTGATAGATTCACCAACATATATACCTGCCAACTGACTGGATATAAGTATGTCATCAATGTTGGTTGCATGAAGTGAACCATTTCTATGCAACCAATCATCTGTTTCATTAAGATCAATATTTTCCTTGTTTGATGCATTCTGACCATCTACCAATTGTGACACATCACATATAAGAAACATCAATAGTAATATACATTATGTATTATTATTAAACAATATTTATATACTATATACAACCATTGGTAGTTTCGATACGTAGGTGTTGGTCCTTTCGTCTCTTATATGCTTCTCGACGTTTTTTATTTTTCTCGTCCCTTTTCTCTTATGACATTGTGTGCCATCGAACATTATCTCTTTGTCTCTTGCGTTGTGCAGCATCACTTTCTGCAATTAGACATCAATACTTTTGATTACCATTTATATAATATATGTTGGCACCAAAAGTGGCGCACTGTGCCAATCACACAGCAAGCCGGAGAAGCTGGCTTCAATCGTGGCCCGGGTGCTCGGAAGTCCGGTGCGTGCCAGTCAGTTTGCCCTGCAACTAACAAGGGAGATAAACTGTTAAATACAAAGCTGGAACGTGCCGGGTATGACCAGACAGTTCCAAGATGTACGGCCCTGAAGCCACTTATGACGACATATAGCTATGAAAGCTATCTGCCAACAGGTTTAAAGATTATTCGGCAATATGAACAGGGTTACGTGAATAACAGGTTGCCGAACACGTTTGCATGAGAATCGTACTCGCATGACGTATTAGATATAAGTTAAAACTTAACCAATCTCGATTGTACAACCGAGTTGGGATCCATAGAGATTGAACATACAAGCTAAGCATGACTAAGCTAATCTAAAGCCTGCGCCTGCCGCACGACACCTAGCCTTGTCATAGATCAAACACACTTAACATGCATGAACCCTCACCACGTGGCAATCCAGATACGATCCGATCGGCTATTATGAACAATAGATCTACTGCATAACAGACCTTTCAATAATAAACGTGAGAGAACAAAGCAGATCTATAAAAGATAAAGCCGAACCGAACGGTATCTAGATTGGGCAAAAGTGTTATGATGAAATAAACATAACAACTCATATAACACAAGGTAACTTAATGAATCTACCAGACTGCCACGTCTAATAGAGCCGATAACTATCTTTATTTGTGTCTCAATCCGCCGCACGATACAAGACATAAACAAAGACTTCCCGTCATTAGCTTAAATCCGCCGCACGATACTAAGCTTAACGTACGAGACTACTTGCACCATATCTAAATCCGCCGCACGATACTAGACATGATAACAAGGTTGCCGGAACTTACGGAGGTCGACGGATCGATGGCCCCTCTCGAAGAACACGACGACACGACTTGGACTCGAAGACGGCACGGGGCCGGGTTGGTTGTATTGATTGTGAACGTCTTTACAATAGTCTCAGGGTTTATATTTATACCCTGGTGTCCTACGAGTCCTAGGAGGACACGATTACAACGACAAAACAGGAAACTTATCTAAAATACGATGCCCTTTATTCTAAGCCTCCCTTAATAATCGGCACGTGCTAACAATGACAAGATCTTCCGTTGCCGAATCTTCTGATATGCCGTATTTGTCGCAAACCGACTTAACCCGAGGTAGCCGACCGCAGCGCCATATTGCCGAACCCGCTCGCCATTGACTAGTCACCTTTACAGCCTTGCCGAATGCATCGAGTTAGCCGACCGCGTTCGTCGTCTGCCGAATCCTCCAAGCGGCGGCGTTCGCCGAATCTTCATAGTGCTGGTCCACTTGCCATAGTGCGAAAACTCGGTGTCAACAATATAATATAATATAAATAATAGGTTGAATTTAATATGGTAGTTGCTTGTGTATTTTGGTTACCTCTATTAGTAAAGTTAGTCTTGTCACTCAATGGTACTGCAGGAGATGCACTATTTTCCATTGAATCACAAATATGTAGCTTGTACTAACAGTTGCTCACCTCTTGAACTGTGAGCAAGCCAATTAAAAATTAAAAAAATTAAAGAGATGTTCTGTAACTCCGCCTATGTTGGGGTGTCTTGGTGGCTCAACATAGCAGGTCCCAAGCCCTGGTTAAGGAGGAGGGTTGTGATAGGCTTGGCGAGCCAACGTAAAAACCTAGCTAACCTTATGGAGATGAAACCCAAAAGAATCCCGTTGGGGCGTAACCCTCTTAGCGACGCGCCATGTCGGAACCCAGGCATGGTGTCAAATGAGCAAGGGCCGGGTCGTCACCCCCGTGACGCGTCGTGTCGTGATCTGGGCATGGTGCCAAGTGAGCAAGGATCGGGTCGTCGCATCCTTAGTGGCGCGCCACATCGGCGCCCGGATGTGGTGAAAAATGTGCAAGGGTCTTCTCATCTGACTCGGCGGGTGAGAAGGGTAAGGAAGCTAGTCGAGCCAACTAGGATTCGTCTAGGCAGTTGGAACGTAGGGTCCCTCACGGGTAAGTTAAGAGAGTTAGTTGTTACAGCAGTTAGAAGGCGTGTAAATATCTTGTGCGTCCAAGAGACTAAATGGAAGGGTCAGAAGGCGAAGGAGGTGGACAATACTGGTTTCAAGCTCTGGTACACAGGGACAACTTCAAATATTAATGGAGTAGGAGTTTTGATTGACAAGAGCCTGAAGGATGGAGTAGTGGAGGTGAGAAGACAAGGAGATAGGATTATTTTAGTGAAACTTGTCGTTAGTGATATGGTTCTAAACGTAATTAGTGCTTATGCCCCTCAAGTAGGCCATGATGAGAGTGTTAAGAGGCAGTTCTGGGAAGATTTGGATGGCTTGGTTAGAGCTGTACCTAGCAGTGAGAAGCTCTTCATAGGAGGGGACCTAAATGGCCATGTAGGGTCTTCAAGTGCAGGTTTTGAAGCGGCTCATGGTGGTTTCGGTTATGGTAGTAGGAACCAGGAGGGAGTGGATGTCCTAGATTTTGCTACAACTTTCGATCTGATGATAGCCAACACTTTCTTTAGAAAGAGACCTTCCCATTTAGTGACCTTTAGTAGTGGTCGTTCCTCTAGCCAGATCGACTTTGTCCTTACAAGAAGGGGGGATAAACACACTTGCGAAGTTTGTAAGGTGATACCTGGAGAATGTGTGGTTTCTCAACACAAGCTACTGGTGGCCGATTTTCGCTTCCTGGTGCATGCTCGTAGGGTCAAACAAGCCAAGAGTGCGAGGACAAAGTGGTGGAATTTAAAAGGAGAAGCATTGAAGGGCTTCAAAGAAAGAGTTATTGATGAGGGCCCTTGGAAAGACGAAGGAGATGCAAACAACATGTGGGAGAAGATGGCAACTTGCGTTCGGAAGGTTGCCGCAGAGGTGCTTGGAGTGTCTAAAGGAAGTGGTCGCGATACAAAAGACACTTGGTGGTGGAATGAAGATGTGCAAAAGGCTATTAAGGAAAAAAAGGAATGCTATAAGTGCTTGTACGAAGACCGTTGCGCGGACAACATAGAAAAGTACAAGGTGGCTAAGAAGGCTGCAAAACGAGCAGTGGGGGAGGCGAAGGGGCGGGCTTACGAGGATCTTTACCAACGTTTGAATACGAAGGAAGGAGAGAAGGACATTTATAGGATGGCTAGGGCTCGTGATAAGAAGACGAGGGACTTCAACCAAGTCAAGTGCATTAAGGATAAGAGGGAGCAACTCTTGGTGAAGGAAGATGAGATTAGACATAGGTGGCAAGAATATTTTGATAATTTGTTCAATGGGGAGAATGAGAACTCCACCGTTCGGTTGGATGACTCATCTGATGACACCAATAGGCGCTATGTGCAGAGGATCCAAGAGCAGGAGGTTAGAGAAGCTTTGAAAAGGATGAAAGTGGATAAAGCGATGGGTCCTGATGGTATCCCAATCAAGGTGTGGAGATGCCTCGGGGATATAGCTATAGTATGGCTAACCAAGTTGTTTAAGAATATCTATCGTTCAAACAATATGCCTCAGGAGTGGAGAAGAAGCATATTGGTTCCAATCTACAAGAACAAGGGAGACATCCAAAGCTGCACTAATTATCGGGGAATTAAGTTGATGAGCCACACGATGAAGTTGTGGGAGAGAGTTATTGAGCATAGATTGCGAGGGTCGACGCGGATATCCATGAACCAATTTGGTTTCATGCCTGGAAGGTCAACCATAGAAGCAATCTTCTTAATAAGACAAGTTATGGAGCGGTTCAGAGAGCAAAAGAAGGACCTACATATGGTTTTCATTGACTTGGAGAAGGCGTATGACAAGATACCAAGGAATGTTATGTGGTGGGCTTTGGACAAACATAAAGTCCCAACAAAGTATGTTACCCTCATCAAGGACATGTACAACAACGCCGAGACCAGTGTGCGAACAAATGATGGTGACACTGATTTCTTTCCGATTAAAATAGGTCTTCATCAAGGGTCAGCCTTGAGCCCTTATCTCTTTGCCTTGGTTATGGATGAGGTTACGAGGGACATACAAGGAGATATCCCTTGGTGTATGCTTTTTGCAGACGATGTAGTGTTAGTTGATGAAAGTCAGACAGGAGTAAATAGGAAACTTGAGTTATGGCGGCAGACCCTTGAGTCCAAAGGGTTTAGAATAAGCAGGACTAAGACTGAGTACATGAGATGTGATTTCGGCAATGCTGCACAAGAAGAGGGAGAGGTGAGCTTGGAAGACCAAGTGGTGCCTAAGAAAGATGTCTTCCGGTATCTTGGATCGATGTTACAGAAGGATGGAGATATTGATGCAGATGTTAGCCATAGGATCAAAGCAGGGTGGATGAAGTGGCGCCAAGCATCTGGTATTCTCTGTGACAAGAGGGTACCACAAAAGCTCAAAGGCAAGTTTTATAGGACGGCGATTAGATCGGCTATGTTGTATGGAGCAGAATGTTGGCCTACTAAAAGAAGACATGTCCAACAAATGAGTGTTGCAGAAATGCGTATGTTGCGCTGGATTTGTGGCCACACAAGGATGGACCGAGTCCGAAATGACGATATTCGTGACCGGCTAGGGGTGGCACCAATTGTAGAAAAGTTGGTCCAACATCGGTTGAGGTGGTTTGGTCATGTCCAGAGGAGACGTCCAGAGGCACCAGTGCATTGTGGAGTTTTAGCCCAAGATTTTCATACGAGGAGAGGTAGAGGTAGACCGAAATTGACGTGGGGGGAGGCAATAAAGAGTGATCTAAAAAGTTGGGATATATCTAGAGATCTATGTTTAGATAGAAATGCATGGAGAGCAGCTATTGACGTGCCTGAACCGTGACTAAGGTCTCTTGTTGGGTTTCAACTCTAGCCTACCCCAACTTGTTTGGGACTAAGAGGCTTGGTTGTTGTTGGTTGTTGTTGTAAAGAGATGTTCTGTAAGGACTACTAAGCATCATAGTTTGCTAAAGACATGTTCCAAGTTAAGTCACAAAAGTTACCTTCACAATGCAGTCACTTCTGGTAGTATGTTGTAGAGGCCAAATAACAAGAACTTCCTCCTAAAATGTATGTCAGCAATGCAAAATGTAACCCTTATATCACTCTTGGAAATCAGCATACACTAAAATATCAGTACAAGTTTTCTAAAAGAAAATCTACATGGCAAACTGATATATTGCACAAACCAAATACAAATTAGAGCTTTCCTATCTGTTTCAAGAAGCGTGTACTGTAGAGAGGTCTAGCCATGTGTTTGCTAAAATGACTCTAGAAAAGATTATGATGTACCACATGGTAATAACCAAATTTCCAAATGTTTTTGCTTAGTACCTTCAACTTACCGTGGCATCAACATGTATGGCGGATTGGATTTTGAGCGTTTTAAATCAATGTGCATAGAGACCATTTGAACCAAAGGGTGTGCAAGTAACCTAAATTTCATCTCAATTGAAAAAAATGAACAGGACAAGTGCAAGTAGTTCTATGAAATAAATAACAATAAGGATATTTCTTTGTCTCTGCAAGGTATAAATAGAGGCAATCTTTAAGCTGACACTCTGCCAGACCATGTGCGAGTGAGCAATAATCTCCACTGGAGAGGATAGGAGCAGAAGTGTTCCAGGGTATTGCTAAATGCTAATGCAGTTTAGCCCTTTGTCTATCTTTTCAATGTACACATTTTTGTTCAGTTTATTAGATATACTCAACGACCTCTGCATCTCTTACTGCAAACCATCAAGTTAGTAACCTAACTGGCATTTGCTCCGATGAATCATTATTTCTGTAATCAAGCCACTATATTATTTTTTTCATTCGTACAACAATTTATATGGCATTAATTTGAGATCATTACATTACTTCCGATTGTGCTACTACTCAGAGAACTTGAACTCTGAACGATGTGTTCAAACATTAAACTTCTACTTATACCGATTCTAATACAGAATAAACTATGAATCTAAAGACCATGCTTTCATCAGTCATTAACACCCTGTGTCAAGGCATGCAGAGATATAATTGGGACTGTATTCAATGTAAGAGTTCTAGCAACTTTTTGTATATGTCCATGAGATGTTCTTCACATGTGTCTGATTTCGTTATCAGAGTCCTGGGATTTGTTTTTTTTTTCTGAATCGCTATACTATCTAAGCTTATCGTATATTCTGAACTTTTTTCTCTCTTCAAGTTGAAATATGCAGATAGGCACGTCATGATTTCTTGAGAATGATCTCCTTAATCAGACCGTACACGTCAGTATGTATGGAATCCGTTCTACTTCTACCTGATGGAGACAACGGTATCAACAGATACTCTCCAAATGGACTTTGTGCCACACACCAATATCGATTATCGAAGGCTGGCTAGACACAGGCAGGGCGCGGCAACGCCGCGCGTGATTTCTAGTTCTACTTGAAAAGCCAATTCCAATTGAAGGCCATTACGAGAAACTGAATATTTGGTGCAACATTTTCCCCATCTAGCAATTCATTTACCCTAATTTTGCACTCACCGGATGGAACGAGCACGACGACGGCGAAGTATAAGGCGACAGCTAGACGCCGAGCGTGGTTGGTTCCTGCTCGGCGGCGATGATGACAAAGTCAGAGGCGTTCGGCAGCGGCGCCCTCGGTGCCCTTGGTGGCGGTGGCCTCGGGGACGCTCGGCGGCGGCGGCGGCCAGACGAGGAGACTCAGAAGCGCAGCATCTACCGTGTCGCTGTGATGCAGAGGCGGCCGGGGAGGGGCTGGGAGACAGACTATCTGGGGAGGGAGGTGACCTCGTCGGAGGTGCTCGGCGGACGACAGAGGTGCCACGGCCCGACCTCGGGGGCGCGGCGCGGCGTCCGGGCGCGGGTGGAGCGGCTCGAGCGCAGCGCAGCGGCGCGGCCCGAGAACGGCGCGGCGGCTGGGCGCGGGCGGAGCGGCCCGAGCGGCGCGGCGGCCGGGCACAGGCGGAGCGGCCCGAGCGGCGTGTTGGCCGGGCGCGGTCAGCCGACGGTAGCGGTTGCGATGCGAGCCGGGGGAGAAGCCGCGGGGTTGCAATGGGAGCCGGGGAAGAAGCCGCGGGCGGTTTCGCGATGGTAGCGCCGGGAAAAGAAGAGCGGGGCGATTACAATATCACCCAAGTCTTTTTAGCTGTAAAGATAGCCAAATCAGCATCCAAGCTGAACCATTTATGCCTAGAATGGCTACCAGATGCACTGAACAGATTGGTCTTTGGGTGCAGCCATAAAACTAAATGATTTCTCATTATACCATAGTGAGAAATTAAGTCACATTAGGTCAATGCTGCTTCCCTACAGAGATAAGTGTACAGTAAACCATATAGTGCCTCCAAGCACTTTATGGAAGACTTTGACATACACGAAAAAGGCAAACAACTTCATCAGCCAAGGGCAGGGATTCTGCCGAGCAGGTTACGTGAAGAAGCAACAGTTTTTGAAACCCAAGCATGAAAAAATTCATGAATTAAGCTGTAGTACAAACCAGGTCAATTCAATGTGTCTGCCCTGATACTGCACAACTCCGGCTGGGCTACAACAGAAACCATGCAAACTCTCAACTTGTTATTTATACTAATCCAATACTGTATCATCACACAGATTTTTTCAGCACATCAAAACCAGCAACTATGAACTTGTAAAGAAATGTTGAGAGATTCCAAGCAAGAAACCAAAGAAGAAAAAACAGATAAAGAGAACAACTTTTTATTTCTTGGCATGTTGCTAATTCAGTATTTTATCTTCACACGGATTCTCAATTCCAACCCGCATCATGTAATTCCACGAAGAAGCTGACGCAGGCTTAAGAATAATTAAAGAGAAAAAATAATTAAGTGTCCAACAAGAAGCATGAATGGAAACATGCTAGTATACTAAGTCAAACTGCAAGTCAGCTTACATTACGCAATGCTTCATACCAATCATTACTAAATAGTCATTTCCAATAGTATCTGTTCTTTAATGGTTAAATGGGATCTTCAGTCAAGTTGCAACCGTCAGAACATCAAAGATGATAAGCAAAACAACCAAGAAACATGGCACCAATCCAAGTATTTATTAGATATGAAAACTGTAACGTATATCTTTTTTTTCTTTTGTTCAGCTAAGAGCTGCACAAGACATTACACTGTACTTATGTCCTGTAATGTAAGATTTGCAATCGAATAAAAAATCACATGCTCAAATGAAAAGTAATTCCTGATTCCAGCACTCATCTCCTTAGGATGGCAAGACTAACCAGGTTCAGATCCACTAATAATAAAAATTTACATGTGAAGTTGACCATTAAATAACTTGCTCCACTATAGTCAATGCCTAATAATCAATAGTTATATGATTTAACCGATCACAATACATCAATCCATGGCAGCCCAAGTATTTATCTGAGTAAACTTAAGTTGGGATGTCCATATGCTAGTTAGATAAATCTCATCAACTATCCGAGAAAATTAATTCTGCTTAATTCAGTCAGAACAATGATGATATGTAGAAGAACTTTTCCTGAAAAGTGGACGTTTTCATAGAATTTTAACAATGACTTCGAAATTAGGAATTAACCGCTGCAAGTCAGGCTGTACCAAAGCTTTAGTCAAAAAAAGAACTTGAACAGGTAAAGTCATGTTTTGAGGCAAGAGCTAGCTGCTAGGTTCAGCGTCTGTATTATATTAATACTTAATAACTTGAACATGATACTCTTGAGCAAGCAACAAGCCAACAACTGATCCAAGCGAAGCAGCAAGAATTTTTATTTTATTGCCATTCTTGATGGAACCTGTGGTAACTATGCTTGTTGGCACCAAGGGCCCTCTCTCTGATTTGCCTTTTGTATAGTTCGTTTACTCGAAGGGTAATTAACTAATGATTTCAATGTTCCCCGGCCGGTGATAACTAATGATGTCAATATTCCAATCCCCAGGGGACACAAGAAAAACTAAGTTTTTTGTTAACCAGGACACCTAATTAAATATGGATTTTTTGTTCACTACAAGCAAAATTGTAGCCAAATATAAGTGCATTTGTTTGTGAGAGATTGGATGTTCCCAACCATTGGTTTTTGTTCACTAAGCCCAACTTTAAGCAGATGTTGTCATTTTAGATAGATAAGAGATACTGCAAGCCATGGCATATCCTTCCAGATATCCCTCTCAACCAATGTGTCATCCAAGAATCAAAACATAGATAAATAAGGCAATGAAGAGAGCAATTGGCAGATTATCAGGCCACGATGACATTCAATACAGTAAATTTCAATCAATTCTTTCCCTCACGCACCCAATTGACACTTTACTTCACGCACCCAATTGACACATAATGGAAAACCACTAATTAGAAGGGGTGGCACACCTTGTGGACGGTAGTCATAGGTGAGTTGCTGCTGTTGCAGCCGTGGTGCGAAGCAGCGACGGATGGAAGCGACGCCGCGTCCGTTGGATTGGAGGCATCAGCGTAGGTCCCCTTCGCGTCCTTTGGAGTGGCTGTTGCAGGGGCGGTCGGCGGCACGTTTGTCGGAGAGCGACGCTGCAGGGAGCCAGGGAAGGTCGGGCGGCGCGTCCCGCGGGGGCCGATGTGGGCGGACGGAGCGACACGGCGGCCGGGCGCGTGCGGCGCGTCGCGGCGGCCAGGCGCGGACGGAGCGTCGCGGCGGCCGGGCGCGGACCGAGCGCGGATGGAGCGGCGCGGCGGCCGGGGGCGTGCGGCGCGTCGCGGCGGCCGGGCACGGACCGAGCGCGGATGGAGCGGCGCGGCGGCCGGGCGCGGACCGAGCGGAGCGGCGCGGCAGCCGGGCGCGGGCGGCGTGTCCCGAGCGGCGCGGCGGGCGGGCGCGGGCTGCCGACGGGGGCGGTTGCGATGGAGCCGGGGGAGAAGCCGCAGGGTTGCCATGGGAGCCGGGGGGAAGCCACGGGCGGTTTCGCGAAGGTAGCGCCGGGGAAAAGAAGAGCGGGGCGATTAGGATATCAGCCGGGTCTTTCTAGCTGTAAAGATAATAATAATAACATATGACGATACAAGGATAAAACCGCACAACTTGACACAGACTAGTAGAATTGAAAATTAGCTAAATACATACATTCCTCATAGAAGGTAGAACTGTAGAAGCCATCTATATGTGTTAGCACTCAGGTCCTCTGAGATGCTAACTTCATGGGCCAGGTGGGCCTGTGAACCTTCAAAAGATGGCGGAAAGGCAAGGGCCTGATCTGGGCCAATGGGGAAAGGGAAAGGAAAACAGCCCATTCCGTATAAAAGCCCACGCAAATGCTTGTACTCTACTTCCTCCATCCCAAATGTTAAGTCGTTTGACTTTTTTGACGTCAAGTTTGACCATTCGTTTTATTAAAAAAAATATAAATATTATTAAATTTAAGTCATTCTTGAAGAAATTTTATTAATAAAGTAAGCCACGACAAAAAGTGATATTTTGCGTAAATATTTGTATAAAACGAGTGGTCACAGTTGAGCTTAAAAAAGTTAAACGACTTATAATTTGGGATGAAGGAAGTCATTTAGATCGATGTCTTCCACCCGAGATCCATGGAAATACCCTAGAGCTTGATGTGCACCTAATTCTGCGCGCCAAATGCTCTATCAAACACCTTGCCGCCGCCAAAGCTACCCGCTGGCATTCACAATATAGATAGATAGAATAGATCCCCTCACCCTAAGCACCTAATTTGTGTGTGCGCTTTTGTCACAAAGGGAGGGAAAGTCATATAGAAGACTCAACCGACGACAACCAAACATCCAATGTGAAAGGGACTAAACTCTAGAGGTGAACCAAACATCCGAGTAAATTTGTTATCAACCAGTTCGTAATGAAATGACACCTGGCTCGTACGTTGCTACCAACACAAAAGAGTTGACCAAAAAAATGATGATTATTCTAAGAAAAAAAATGGTGCTGAAGGTAGACATCTCAGCGACAATCTCGGCGAGGCCAAGAATACCCCACTGGCCCACTGGATTGACCACTAGCACTAGTGGTAGAGTTCCCTGTCCTGTGTGTGCTCAAGAGAGTGAGAGACGAGTCACGAGCAGCTTTGTCTACTGTTGCTGAATCGTGATGCCCATGGGCCGTGGCAGGGCAGGACAAGTTTTGCGGGTGAAGCATACTGTACAAAGAAAGGCACAAAAGCTGTGCTGCCACAGTGGCTAACATGGGAGATCGGAGAGTGCACACCACTTTGGCTAGCATGGGAGAGTAGTGGCAGCTAATTCATGACTCGGTGCTGGAAGCAGTCCAGCCTCCAGACAACTCTGAACCAAGGCGCGTAAGGGGATCAGTCTAGTAGCGAAAAACGTTTTATTATTGTCAAACACTATAAATAATACTCCCTCCGTCCCAAAAAAAAAAAGAGTCGATATGGGATGCGTGCTGGTCAAACTTTCTCAACTTTGACTGAATTTATATAAAATGTGTGCAATATTTTTATCTCCAAATAATTTTATTATAAAAGTACATTCAAAAATCTATCCAATGATACTAATTATGTAACATAAATATTAATACTTTATTTTATATATTTGGTCAAAGTTGATATTTGTTGACTTTTTGGGAAACGAGAATGACTCTTTTTTAGGGACGGAGGGAGTAGATGCGTTCCCTAAGGAATTACTTAGAATTAATTCTAGTTTTTCTACTCGTCCAAAAGGAACACCTTAGGCCTTGCTTAGTTAGGAGTATAATTTTTTTTTGTGTGAAATATCGGATATTCCAATACTTATTTAGTCTATTAAAAACACACTAATAAAAAAATAAATTACATATTCCGTATGGAAATCGTGAGACGAATTTATTAAGAGCCCGTTTGGATACATGAAATTGAATTCATTTTAAGAATCATAGTTTAGACACATTTTAGTTAAGTTAATATGATTGTATATGGATTATATTTGTATATTATTGTTGCCTATATGAGAGAGGTGCCCATGTGTTGCATTTCTAACATTAGAGAATGAGTTGGAGAGAATGTTATAAATTACAAATTAGAAATATAGCATGACGATCTCTAAAATCCATTTCCCTCTCCCAACCTATGAATTTGCGGTAGCCTTATATGTGAACTTAAAAAAGTGGTGGAATGTTAAATTTCAAGTCAAGTAATATAATTTATCAAGTGAATTCCAATTTCTCTAAAACGAAGGGATCCAAATGGCCACTAAGAGTAATTAATTTGTTATTAGCACATGTTTACTGTAGTACAATATTTTCAAAATATGAACTTATTAGGTTTAAAAATCATCTCATAAATTACACGCAAATCTATGTAATTAGTTATTTTTAGTCTATATTTAATATTTCATGCATCTATTTAACACATTCGATGTGATGAGTGGAATTTTTTTGAGATGAAAACCAAACAAGGCCGATCTGATTTCTTCTCATTCTAGTTCCAGTTTTCCACGAAATGATTCTGAGGCCTTCTTTAGATTGAGAAGATGAGAATTTTTCTCAACTATAGCACTTTCGTTGTTATTTGACAAACTTTGTCCAAATATGGACTATGTATACTCAAAAGATTCGTCTCGACATGTACATACTAAAATTATAATTAGTTATTTATTTTACTAACATTTAATGCTTCATGCATGTGTCTAAACATTGATGTGATGGTGATGTGAAGAAGAGAGAGTGGAAAAAAGTTGATAGTTTGGTGACATCTAAACAAGGCCTGAGTTTCTAAAGAGAATATAAAAACAAAATCTATTACAAGAACCTTGAACCCTGCGCTTATCAAATGTCAAAAGGGACGCGACTCAACATTAAGATGTTTATTGTGTCTTTGTCGATCTCTCGTGAATTTGCTGGTCCAGTCTAAATATAATTAATATAATTCTAAAAAATAGTGCCAACAGGGACATTGTTTAGAAAAAAAATAAGAGCATTAACGTACTACATTCATCTAGAAATGATGTATTTTTTTTATCAGAGAAATGATGTAATTCTAGATTAGTAAGTCATAAAAGATATTTATAATACTCTCATTTACTGTACTATAAATATATATTATTAGACCAATCATAAAAGATATTTATAATATATTTATTTAGTGTCATAAACATTAATAGTATTTTTTAAAACTTAGATAAAGCTAAAATAGTTCGACTCATAAACCTAAAACTAGATACTTTCTGGAACGGTGGTATTATGCAAATGCAAAAGCAGGAGGCAACGAGGCATGCTGATTCTAGCAGCAAAAGGTAGTGAACCAACGAGTATAACGGTCATCTGGCACAAACACAAACACAAACACAAAAGCAAGCGTGATCAGATTATGTACTTTCACCTTTTCCCCTCAAAAGAATCCAAGGCTGACAAAGGGTCAAAGGCCCTGCCGCGTGGCCGCAGCAGCACTGTCCAATCACAATTCACAATCCACTTGGCTGTCAAGCAAGAGCCGCCTGCTGCGGTAGTTTATCTCTAACCAAAGTGCCGACAGCTCTCTCAATCCCCTAAAAGCAAAAGGTTAAAACAACATCACAGTCACAAGCTTTCTGGACAAACGGGAACATGCTTAAACAATGGCCGCAACTTGCAAGACTTGCAGTTTGTGACTGACCGGCAGATATTCCAACCAGCAATCAACCGGTCAAATCAAGGATTAGCAAGCAATTAAGAAACTATAGAAAAAGGGCTTAGTACAGTACTGCTAAAAGAAGATTCACAGTGCAACCCTGCTCACTGCAGTATAAACATCATGGCAGCCACTAGCAGGCAAGAGCTGGCTAAATATATTGCTTCTCGAATAATAATTATCATTATCGACAAGATCATAAGGCCACGTTCAGATTCCGAAATCTCCCCAAATATTTTGTGCAGTACCCATTTTAGAGCATTAAATATAGGTAAAAGAAATAACTAATTGTACTTTTGGTCTGCTCATATCGAGACGAATCTTTTGAATCTAGTTAAGTCATGTTTAAATAAAGTTTGTCAAATAACAACGAAATTGCTACAGTAACATTTCGTCACATTTTTCGCGAACTGAACAAGGCCTAAGTGTTGTTCTTGGGGTGAAGGGAGAAAAAAAGTATTGCTCAGTTCTGACCAAGATACTTCAGAAACAAGCAAGCACGCACATGGAAAGAAAGCCACGAATAGGATATCAGCACCCCGGCCATACCTTAACGAGACAAAGACCCCAAATCCAGAAGAAAGTTGCACCGTTCTTTACATATTTTTTGTTGCGCCTTTGGTAGATTCTCTTCCATGTAGAAAATTGAAAAAACAACATGCCATTTCGATGTGCATATACTAGTTCAAAAATCTGCTATTGTGAGTTAAAAAGTTCAGAATCCTGCTACCAGATCTAGGTATCTATACTTCTACTGAGGGAGTGGAATTTCTTTCATCAGTGGCACCAACGGGACACAACCAATGAAACAACCAAACGGGTTTCTACCATCCACTTGAAGCTGAAGCTGCTCCACAAACCAAGCCAAGTGCAGATTAACATAACCTAAACTCTTACAGTCCCTATCACAATCAGATCAACTAGCGCTAATATTCTCAATGCCATTCAAACCACATGGAGAAAACGCAAAACCAGGTCATCCCTAATTATGAAGGTAGATCTAATGTGCAAGCCACAGGAACAGGTGGAATAGAAATGAAACGTTTTATCCTAAACATGTTTCTAATTTCACTGTAAACTACTGTATACAATGAATCGCTTGCAGAAAGTAATACAGTAGGACACTGCCAAGGAGAGGAAAGAAAAAACAAAAATGACTTAAAAATAACAAGACTAAAATGCTGCGGAGAATAAACAGAAGTCAGAAAAAGATAAATAAAAAATGATAATGCTAAAAAGAACTGAATAATATAAGAATAAATAACCGACAATAGCGGTGATACAAAAAGGAACAAATAGCACTGGAATTTTGTTGTTCTAAACTTTTATGTCTGACTGAACTTAACAGAACTGAAACTTCTCTATACACCCAGATTTATGATATATATCCCTGCACCTACAGTCCTCCTCTGTCCCTCTCAGACTCTTCTTCTTATTCACAGAAGAATTAACCACCAATCTCAAGCCTAAACCCATCACCTTCAATCCAATCCCTTTCAGCACCAACGGCTGGACCGACACCGACAAACCATAATTCAGGAAATTTTGTGGACCTTACCACGCTCTCATGAGGCCTGTAGCCATCAACCGCAACTAGTATTTGCTAAGCATGACAATGACCACGTACATCGGTGAATCTGGCAAATGCTAGCCATTGCCAGAGGGGCAAGAGCAAAAACCAACTATCCTTCCTTGCGTTTGAGATTCTTTCCATCAATGCAGCGGAGGGGGTGGAGGCGATCCATATTGATATGGGTATACTGATGGCCATGGATGGTGCTGCTGTGGGGGAGGGGGTGATGCATATCGGACAGGGTATGTGGGCGGCAATGGGCCAGGGTAATACGGTGGTGGTGGCCATGGATGCGTTGGAGTGCAGGGCAGCGGTGGTGGCAAAACGGGGCATGGCGGACACTGTGGTGGCGGGTGGTAGACTGGCGTGGGAGGCGGCAGGGATGGTGGAGGTGGGGAATGCAGCAGCGGTGATGGTGGTGGTGGTGACGGCAGCAGTGGAGGTGGCGGTGGTGAGGGCAGCGGTGATGGTGGTGGTGGTGGAGGTGGCGGTGGTGAGGGCGGCGGTGGTGACGGCGGCGGAGGAGATGGAAGTGGCGGCGGTGGTGACGGTGGCGGTGGTGATGGTGGAGGTGGCGAAGGCGGGGGTGGTGATGGAAGCACCGGCGGGGGTGGTGGTGGGAGCCGCGGCGGCGGCGGCGGCGGTGACGGGAGCATCAGCGGGGGCGGTGATGGAAGCCGCGGCGGAGGCATGGGCGGGACGAACGGCTTGCAGTGGAACGCGGCGCAGTTGACAGGTGGGCGGGCGTAGAACGCGGCGCACTGCTGCGGCGTCCGCTGCGCGGGGCGGTTGGGCAGGCAGTTGGTCCGGTCGCTGTCCCGCGGCACGACGCGCGCGCACGCCGGCGGCTCGCCCGTGAAGAAGTTGTAGGCGAACGTGAAGTTCTTGAGGCGCGGCAGGTCGCATATCCCCGGCGGTATGGCGCCGGTGAGCAGGTTGTGCGCGACGTCCAGCTGCTCGAGCTTCCTCATGAGCGCGATCTCCGGCGGCAGCGGGCCGGCGAGCGCGTTGAAGCTGACGTCGAGCACGGTGAGCTCCCGCAGCAGGCCGATCTCCGGCGGGAAGCAGGAGGTGAGGCCGTTGTTGATGAGCAGGATCTCGTTGAGCGTGCCGGACATGTTGGCGAGGCTCGCGGGAAGGCAGCCGCCGAAGGTGTTGTGCGCGAGCACGACGACGGACGCCGGCGAGTTGCCGAAGTTGTCGGGGAGCTGGAAGCGGAGGCGGTTGTGGTTGAGGAAGATGGCGTCGAGCGGGCGGTCGAAGAGGCGGGGCGGGACGGCGCCCTCGAAGTCGTTGAACCGGAGGTCGAGGAAGCGGAGCGCGGGGAGGTGGAGCACGACGTCCGGGAACGCGCCGACGAAGCGGTTGTTGCTGAGGTCGAGCTCGTGGAGGAGGCGGAGGCGGCGGAGCGCGTGGGGGAGGACGCCGCAGAAGCGGTTGGAGTTGAGGTGGAGCAGCGCGAGGTCGGCGAGGAGGCCGAGCTCGGGCGGCAGGAACCCCGCGATGTCGCCGTGGTTGAGGTCGACCCCGGCGACGGCGAGCGCGCCGCGGCCACGGCCGGAGCCCGAGGGGAGCCGCGCGCAGTAGACGCCCGTGTAGTTGCAGACCCCCGGGCCGACCCAGTCGGCGGTCAGGTTGTTGGGGTCGGAGAAGATGGCCTGCTGCTTCCACGTCTGCAGCGCGACGTACGCGTCCCGCAGGCGCCGGCTCGGGAACCGCCACGACGGGTCCACCTCCACCGCCGCCGTCGGCAGCCCCTCGCCCCCCGCCGCCGCCGCCGTGCCGCCGCCCAAGACGGCGGCGGCGGCGGCGGCGGCAAGGAGTGCCAGAAATACGGCTCCTCTCATCTCATCTCCGGCGCGGCGGCGATCTCTCTCGGTGCGGTGCGGTGACGCGTCAGTTGTTGCGCGCAGAGAGAGAGAGAGAGAGAGAGAGAGGGGTGGGGACTGGGGTAGGGGGCAGCAGCTATAAATAAACACGCGCAGCGGCCAGCGGCGTTGGTCAGAGGCGAGGAGGGAGAAGAAGACAAAGGGAAGGGTGGGTGTACGCGTAGCGGGTGCGGGGGGAAGGGCGGGGGCGCGGCGGAGGATTTATGACGGGCAGAGGCGGGGGCAGTGGGCGGCTAGGGGCACACCCGGGTTTCGCGTCCGAGAATTCGTGGCAGCGCCAGGCGCCCAGGCGTGGCGTGGTGGGCTGGAGTGGAGAGGAGAGCCTTGTTGGGCTCTAGTGGGCCCGCTCTTCTAGCAGACAGTAGTGTGAAAAGATCCGCGAGTCCAGTTCGAACTTTGGGGAGTGCAGGACTGGAGGAGGGATCGTGTTGAGAGGGACTGACTGACTGTCATAGCGCGTGGCGTGGGAGGAGAAAAAGGGCTAACAAAAGGGGATGCGTTATTTATGGAAAAGAGGAAAAGGTGTTAATTGCACGGAATATTTCTGTGAGCTGACTTTATTCAGAGGAGAATGCGCTGGCCTGTGCCAGCAGCATGCGCGTAGCACTATCTTGCACCCTGAATGAATTGCAACGACAGAAAACTGATAAGAGGGAAAAAAAAACGAAGTCTCACTAGTATACTAAGGAATGTTTATTTTATTATGGATATATTATCTCTATCTTTTACTTCAATTCTAGGTCGAGTCAAAAGTCAAAACTGACTTAAATTTAACTAACTTTATATAAATATTATTATTATTTTATATGGCTCCAGCCTCCAGATAGATATTTCATTTTGACAACCTTAAGTTTGACAAAAAAATATCAAAAATACTAATATTAGCAATACTAAATATGTTATTTTTTCAATTAGTTAAACTTACGGCAATTTGAGTTAGACAAGATTTACAACTGTTTCGTCAGAGGTGCTACAGAGGAGAAAAGCAAGTTTATAAAATGATCCTGCTCACTGGAATGATAGTGTGACACGCTGCACCCAGTACACTGCCGTATTAGTCAAAGGAAGGGATTTAAGAATTAATAGAGAGAGAGAGAGAGAGGTCATGTGAATCATAAACAAGACTACCTATACCAACATCCAAACAGTACATGCAGATGAATACGGATACTAATAAAAGCAATCGAAATATTAAACTAACCTGCCTATATCCATTAGATTTCGCCACTGGCCTAGGATTAGTCATATTTTTTTCATTTCGTTTCTATACCAACATCCAAGCCAACCGTGTACTATATTATACTACTGTGCATGCAGATGAATACGGATACTAAAATAATTGCTACTTTTTTAAACTGGCCCGCCTATATCCATTACAGCCTAGTGGGGGTATTTAATTTTGTTTATTGAGAGCATCTCCAACGGTTTTGCAAATGAGTTTTGCATTCTTGTTTTTGCAAAAAAGTCTAAAAATTTTCTATCCAACGGTTTGGCAAATGGGCTTGACATTTTTAGCAACTTGGCAAATACCGGGTGATATTTGGCATATATGTCAAGCCGTGGTTCGCTTGGCAATCGCACTCGCATGCTACTTCTGTAGGATATTTCCCTCTCGCGCGCACAATTTTTTAGTTTTGCTAAGTTTAAATGCAAAATCGTTGGAGATGGATTCTTTTTACCTTTGCTATATTAATTTGAGAGTTGACAAATACCATATTTTGCCAAACAAAAAATGCAAAAACGTTGGAGTTGCTCTTATTTATTCTGTGCACGTAACCGTTTGTACAGGAGTATACCCCGTAATAAAGAATTGGAAGTCGGCAACAGTCACGCCTCACGCGGCACACTGCATGGCCAGCTGTTTGTCATCAGTGGGGTTTTGCGCTTTTTTGCTTCAAGAATGGAAAATGTTTGTTCCAATTAATCCAATAATATATAATACAAAAATATGAGCCAGAAAAAGTTAATATAAAAGCTATTACATGTGGCGTTTGAAACATATCCGTGAAACAAAATGTATTTCCAAAAAAGTTACTCCATCCATCCCATAATATTTTGAATTTTGAGGAGACAACTAATTTCGTCGATTGTAGTTGAGATTAGATGCCATCTATTGTTTGATTTATTAAAATTCAAGTGCTCATATTAATTAATTGATAAATCTAAAAGGCACAATAAGCATATGTCACTTGAAATACCGGTATTAGATTGGATCGTTGGAATACATGGAGGAATACCACTACTAGCAGATCCGAATGCCGAGTGATGATATTGATAGTCGTAAAACTGATTTGTACGGAGTAGTACTGTAACTGTAGCATTATTAGTCGTTTTGGTTTCGCTAGCGATATGATCTTCAAAACATCACTTTGACCACTTGTTTGTTTAAAAATATTTATTAAAAAGTGGTATATGTATATTTTTATGAAAGTACTTTTTAAGACAAATTTATTTATATGATTTTTACATCTCTAAACTCAATAATTTAAAAGTTATTTATGATTTATATTCCCAATGTTTGATCTAAACCTTGTCCAAAACGTCATCTTTTTCAATATGAAGGGAGTACGTACGCAAACTAGACTGCTTCATCACAATTCACAAATAACCTCGACACAATCTGGTGACGCACGATCCAGGCCCAGCTGCGCCTACATTATTGCTACATATGCCCCAAAATTGTTAGCATCTGTTTGCTTTGCAGCAGCCATGCATGATGGATATGGCCATCTTCGTCGCTTCACCGTTTTGCTGAAGAGCGGCAGCAGCACATATGAGCATGGGACTGACTGAACAGATAAGCTAGAGTAGTCAAGACTCGAGAGCAAGCGCTGCTTTCATCATCGTCATCGAGAGAGAGACAACGTGTACTCCCTCCCGTCGAAATGAACTCATGTCTCCCATCTTTTTGAGTCAAAACTCAAAAGTACATAGAAAATAATATCAATATTTGTATCTCTAAATAGAATATATTTCATGTCTAATCCGATGACACTTGTTATTCATCATGAATACTAATATATTCATATATGTATATATTGGTCAAACTTTAAAATATTTGACTCCTTGAGAAAATGAGGTGTACATTTATTTTGGAATGGAGGGTGTACTCGTTATTGCGTGGCTTGTTTACCTTGCTATTCAACAAAAAAGAACTAGCAATTTACAATACTAACATATTACCTCTATATAAAAAGAGTGCAATTCTGGATTAAATTTTGTTAAATTGTACTAAAGTGTATAGAAAATATTATCAACAGTTATTACTTCAAATAGGTATACATTTATCAATAAATCTAAAACTAATATAATGATGCTTATTCTGGTTTTTTTTTTCTATAAAGACCAGTAAACGTGCATGTGCATTGTAACGGGAGGGCATAAGGACATAATTGTTGTATTGGATTTGGATTAGTGACATGTAGAAGATCGACCCAAGGTGAAACTCTAAAAGGGATGGAAGAAGAAAATTTTGTTGTTTAATACGGAGTATTAGTTATATAGATTATAGATATAGATATAGACGATGTAGATGTAGATATAGATATAAATTAAATGCATATATTGATATAAATAATATGTACTCCGTACTTGTTAAACTTAAAATTGTCATAGGCTAGGAAAATGAGATGCATTTTTGGAAGAAGGATATCTCTAGTCAATTCCTGCATACTGTTTAAACTTAAAATTGTCGAGTCTAGGAAAATGAGGTGTATTTTTTTTTAAGTAGTAACTAAGATTCTCACCCCAAAAACTATTCATCCTATTCGTTTGTCTTATCAATCGTACTTCGACTTATTCTATGTCACGTAACATTATTGAAATAGCCGAAAGCCCGAAATCAGTTGCCAAAACAAGCGTCGGACGCCTTCCTCGGCGCGCGCCTCGCGTGGACCAACGTCGCCGCCGACCGCCTCGTGCTGCGTGTGTGTCGCCACGACCGCATCCGCATGCTGCGGCCCTACCTGCAGCACCTCGCGTATGTCGCCGACGAGATGGAGGCGCGCCGCCGCGACCTGCGGCTCTACGCCAACTCCGCCAACGCCGGGGGAGCCGACTGCGCGCCGCTGCGGTGGACGTCCGTGGCCTTCACCCACCCGGCCACGCTCGACACGGTGGCCTTCCGCGTCCGCGCGGAGGACCTGGTGGGGTCGCCGCCCGGTGGCGAGTTCGGAGCCCCAGCGTTCGCGCTGCTCTTTGGCGGCGACCTCCCCTTCGGTGGCGGACCCGTCCTCCACTCGCCCCCGCGCGTGAATTCGGCGAGGCAGGTCAGCAGCTTCTCCAGCAAGTCCTTCTGGATCCCCTTGCGCGGCGCCGCGTCCGCTGGCCTGGTGGCCGCTGTCGCCGCCGCCAACATCACCTTCGACCTCAACGAGGAGGACCGCCCCTGCGCCAAAACCAGCGGCCTCTTATGCAACGAGCCCGGCGGCCACATCTACGGCGGCTCCAACGGCTTCGGCGTCACCTCCCACCATCGCACCAACAACAGGCCTGCGCTTCAGCTCCAGACATTCAGCTGCATTCCAAACGGGTTTGCGGTTGGACGCCGACCCGTTTCCGTATCAGGTGCCGGGAAAGCCAGTGGGTTTGGGTCCATTATGGACCTATCGGAGCTCCAAGAGATGAACAGATTTGCACCAATGAATGGCACCAGTGCTTCGTCTCTACTACTTTTCCAAGTCTGCTATCCCCGGCAAGAGTGGAATCCATAATACTGGCTTTGATGATTTATCTGCATCGATCTTTTGCCAAAAGTATTCTGAGCCCGGTGTCGCTTCTTCTGTATCTACGGCTCAGTCTTCAACCTCTGCAGCGTCTGTGCTTGCGAGGCCCTCGATGGTCCGTGCTTCCAATAACCGGTGAGATCGCCGTGTTCCTTTTGGGGCACGTTATGGACTCATCGACTCTTTTTGGAACGATCGAGTGCAGATATCCTTTTTAAAATTCCTTGTTCGATATCTGTTCTTGGGATAGATTCTCTAAAAGTAGATTTTTCTCTCGTGGCACTCTGTGGTGCCTTTCGTGTAATTGGGTGTTTCTTACTCAATCTCTTGTACTCCGATGCATAATATAGTACTTAAGGTTCTTGTTAAAAAGAAAACATGAGGCAGGATTCCGTTTTGCGTGTACTGTAGGGACGGACGACGGATACGGCCCGACGACGGGCAGCTAGCTGGGCACGCAGAATCGGATGACGGATGCACAGGAGGAGCACAGGTACCAGTACAAACAGCGACTAGCAGCAGTGCGAGTCGTGTCGTCTGTGAGTCATGTGACCCACATCCGCGACATGGCAAGGCGGCGGGCGCGTGCATGGCATGGCATGAGAAGCAAAAGGAAAAAGGAGACACGCCGGCGGCTCGCAGCTATACCTTCCAGCTACCTACAACTACAAATGCAGGCCATTTAAGCAGCGTACTACTACTGCGAATCTACGATGCATGCTCCGTGTACAGTACGTAGCAGGAGCAGTGCTGTGGAGCGACACGGGTGGTGTGACCCTCCTGTCTGTCTCCCTCGCAGGCTTACAAGTTACAACCAACAGCTGGACCTGGGAGTATGTATCTGTCGGTCGTTTGCACTGAAGTTTGTTTCACGCGGAAGCGGAACTGATAAAAAAGCTGCAGTCCCGCTAGAGGCTGGATGGACCCTGATCACCACGAACAGGAGGATGGAGGAACAGCAGCGCGCCACGGAGGACTCGTGTAGTGTAGGTGGGGGTGGTCGGGACTCGGGACGGGTCCCCCGTTCGTTCCCCTACAACGGCGACGGCGCACCGCAAGTCCTATGAAGTATGAACGAGTCCCGAGGCGGAGGCAAACCCGTATCCGTGGATCGGTGGTGGATGGATGGATGCGTGGTGGACGGGTTGGGCGCAGGCGCTGACGCTGACACGGCGCACATGCATGTGCGCCTCGACGTCGGGACGGCGACGGGTGGAGCACGGCGGTTGCAGGCACGGCCCCACGTGGCAGAGACCCGTCGCCGGCAAGGGACAAGGCGACAGGTCCGGATTTGTGGTCAGTCGGTTTTAGGCGCGTGTCGTAGCGGGCAGTAGCAGCAGTACACAGGTGGAGTAGGTACCTACTCGCTCCGTCCCAAAATCCGTTCCAAAATAAGTGATCCAAAGGATCACTTATTATTATGGGACGGAGAAAGTACTGTATAGCAGCAATGCATCATCGTGGTTTTTGTTGGGCTACTACCGGTAGGCGGCAGCGACTCTGACTCTGACCCAACATCACGTATTGTCCGTAAACGATGCCACAAGTTTAACTTGATTTATAATAAATACGTGCAATATTTATATTTTTAAATAAATTTAGTTAAAAATTAGATTCAACAATCTTTACAATAATATTAATTATGTACAATAAATATTAATATTTTTAATATATATTTAATTGAAGATATTTTTAGAAAATGAAAATAACAGTTATTTAGAGACGGAATGCGCAGTGCATACCGGAGAAGGGCAGAATGCGATGGGCGTAGGAACTCGCTGTCGGCAGAGCTGGCGGGTTCATGGCGACGGCGATCACGACCACCGCCAGTCCATCCTGTCCGTCCATGCAATGCAAGCAAAATCCCCGTGCCAGCTTACCACTGGCAGGCGGCACTGCGGCAGGCCTTCGGCAGTTCGGCCTTCCCTTCAGCAGAAATATTTGGAATCTGCACTGTAGCACTTTCGTTGTTATTTGATAAACTTTATCCAAACATGGACCAACTAGGCTCAAAAGATTCGTCTCGACACGTAGATACTAAAAGTACAATCAATTATTTTTTTAAACTACATTTAATGCTTCATGCATGTAGCTAAAAAATTGATGTGACGGGAAATCTAGAAATATTTTGGGGGAAGTTGGGGAAACTAAACAAGGCCTCAATCGCTCTAGTACCGACCCACCGGCCTGTTTGGAACGCAGGAATTTTACAGGAATCACGTAGGAATTTCATAACAAAAACGCAGGAACGGGGAAATTTTCCCGCGTTCCAAAGAGGGCCTAAAGCAGAGCCATGGGGACTCCGTCCGCCGGTGAGGTCCGTAAAGCCGCAGTAAACTGGGGATGGAGATGTTTCCAGTATAAAATGCCATCCATTCCCTACCTGGTCCATCCATCAGAATCTGATGATGCCCTCTGGCTGCAGGTGAATGCCTGAATTTCAGGCCCTGAAATGAGTGGCGATCGACCTCCAATTCTCCCTGCACCCGGGGACTGGGGACTGGGGGGAGCCTCTGCCCTCTGGGCGTCGATGCCAACTCTGGAAGAAAAATGATCGGTTGGTCTCAACACAGCACAGCACCATCAACAGGAACAAAGCTACCACTTTCAGGCCAACTTGTTAATTACCTCAAGAGTTTTTTCATTTCTCTGCATGGCCACATCTTCTCAGTTGAAAACAAAGCACACCGTACCTGCCGCGAAGGGCGTTGAGAGGTTCAGCAGTTTTATTCACCCAGTTAAAAAGTAGTAACTGAGATATGTTTGCCTTTATTATACCTGCAAAGATGTCTTCCTAATGCAAAATTGCAGATGGCGTGTGACCTTATGAAAACTGCATGTTCTACATGCCCATCACCATCAAGGTAACATGGAAGCATACGCAAGATTGGAGATAAATCTGCACCAACAATAATGATGCCAATGTTTTCAATGGCGTCAAAAGTTTACAAATTAAGTTTCTACAACTACAAGAAAACACCCTTGATCATTTTCTACAACCGGCGCAGCGAAAAACACACAGCTTAGAGTGCGTGCATGAAATGCACGACACAGGCTGCTAGCATGGAACAAACTGTGTGATAACAGAAGGAAATAAAAGGTAGGTCAAGGTATAATGGGTTAATTGGGTAAGGAATCCAACCTAACCTGACAATGTAGCCTATTGTGCCAGCTATTTTTGAGCAAGGCTAGCACCACTTCAATGTCCTTTTGTTGTTTTTGCCCATTCAATCCTGGTCACCACCAATCCCACTGTGCCAGAAATTCCTTGTGTACCATGTCCAGGACAATTTAGCCAAAGTCGACCCCAACAGAATACCAAATGATTTGGGCCCACTTCATTCTCTTGATATATTTGTCCTACAGCTTGAAAGCACATACTTGAGTACCACACAGTATTACATATCATAACTTAATGGACCACTACCTAGTGAACTTTAGTTCTTTACTATTTTAGCTTTTGTCATTCTTGTTGAATTTTACAAGCTGTTGGGAAAACCAAGAACATAATACTTGATAATGATTTGTCTTACAAAGGACCATATAACAAAACAAACATGTGCATAATTGAATAGAATATTGCTAGGAGTGATTGAGTGAAGCATCTATCTCCAGCTCTGGTCCTGCTCATAGAGCCATAATTAAACAAGATGGTCCTCATGAGTAATTAAACAGGTAAGAGAACGAATGGCTGGCCATATAATGCAGCAGTCAATAAATATATTACTACATGGATATCTTGTAGCACTGTTTACATTCTAACAATCAAAGTATCAAGCCAACAAAGAGAGTACAAGAAACTTGGGGCAAGCAAAGGCACCTGGCAAGAGAGAAGAAAATATGGCATCAAAATACACACGGGACATTTTTTAAACTTTTTCTTTTATCGAACATGCAGAAGAGTTGTGTATTATTATTTTAAGAAAAGGGAAATAGCCCCTTTACAAAGCATCCCCCCCCCCCCCCCCACACACACCCATCCCACACAAAGTTACGAATCACATTTGCTCCAAGAAAAGATAAGGATGTGGCCGCAACTTAAATAACACACTCTACTCTGATGATTGAGCGAGAAGGTAAGAAATACCTTCAGCCCCAGCCAAACCCCACAACTGAATTTCCTTGCTAGCGAGCAACAAGGCTCTAGCTAAACAAGGAGTTGAGGCCTTTCTGCAATGATCACATAGAACAACTAATTCTTCAGACACAATAAAGCATTGTCAGGTACTTGAAGACTTTGAGTTTGGGTCAACGTGCCTCCTTAAAATCACCAGTAAGTAAAGGAGGAATTTCCTTATATGCCAATGAAAAAAAATTAAGAATCCCTGATATGCCATCAGTGTGTCTATGATACATGGGGACCACCAATCACTGATACTAGCATACCAGGGATTTAGGTTTTATTCACTGGCATAGGAATTCCTAAGGGCTTGTTTGGATGTACTCGCATAGTTGTATTCGTCTGGATCCACGTGTGTTAGAGTGGATTAGGGTGGAAATTAGTTTAATTTTCACCCGAATCCACTCTAACAGACATGGATTGAGATGGATATGAGTGTATCCAAACAAGGCCTAAGTAAAGACTAAATACCCAGTGTGAGAAATATTAGAATAGACTTATAAATGTTGAATAAATAGACAACTAGTGTGCCAGATTTATAGAGAGAGAAGAATTAGAGTGACACCACTTCAGCAGATTTCAGAATTACATCTTCCAAGAAGCAAACCGACCTGCTTTCAGAATGTCAAAACAGGTTCCCTAAATGAATGATGAGAAGTATAGTGTATAATGCTATAGGGATTCAAACCAATGATTGGTATAAAAATGAGCAATGATATGGTGTATGAAGCACTCAGCATAAGTGCAGATACCTTAATTTCATCATGTTGGCCATTCAGTAACTCATTTATACACATACAGAGCTCAATTTTCCATTTTTTTTAAATACATTGAGTAACTGAAAGACTAGAAAAGGCAAATGTAAATAACACTGGAATAACTATTGATGCTATTTTGCAAAGGATGACATTTTTTTTTAAAATGAAGTAACAATGAAATTACTAAATTGGGAGGCATGGGAAAAGATGGCTCTGGCTACAGCTTCCAATACACACTCGTGTTTATGCGCCACCTTTTCTTCTCCTTGCAGTCCTCTTCGCAGACTGCGGAGTTCCAGCAACAACTCCACTAGTCTTTTGATTATGATCATTCACAGGTTGCTCCTTCAAAGTTTCATTAGTCTCTGGTGGTCCTCTTGCTCTGGGAGGCGCTCTTGGTTTCTGAGAACTGTTTGTACTAATCTGCCTCCTTAGGCGCAGTATTTCACCTTTTGCTAATGCCAATTCCTCTTCAAGATGTCTAGACCTCAATTCAAAGCTCTCCTTGTCTGTCTGGAGCCTTGTGATAAGATTCTGAGCATCCTCAGTGTTTTCCTTAGCTTCGGTTGTGATTTTTGTTTGTTCAGCTAGAGCCTTGGATAGCATTTCTTTCTCAGCTTCAAGAATGTCATTCCTAGAATGAGTGCTCTCAAGTTCTTTAGATAGTAACAATGCACTATTGTTCATCTCATCTAGTGACTTTGTTGCCTCATCCAGGTCTGCTTCAAGAGCTATTCTTGCTTCAGAATCTACCTGCAACTGTTTCACCAACGCTTCAAGTTCCCTATTTAAGGTTGTCACAATTTTTCTTTCCTCAACAAGCTCATGTGTGGTGGACTCCAAATTCTTGTACACATCCAGCAATTCTTTCTTCAAGTTGTCATGAGCTTCGACAATAGATTCCAGCTCATTAGAGGTAGCTTCAAGTTCTTCTTGTCCCTTTTGAACCATCTCCTTTACTGAAGCCAAATCTTCTGACAGAGCTTTGCATAATGATTCTGAGTCTCCTAGTTTATTAGTGAGGTCTACTTGCATTTCATTGGACTCCTCTTGAAGTTTAGAAATTTGTGATACCAGGTCCTCATTCAATTTATTTGCCTCCTCAAGCTCCTTGGAAAGTTTGGAAACCTCACTTCTGGAAGTCTTTAGAGCCTCTTCAGATGATCGAATCGAAACTTTTAAAGCTTCCATTGCCTTAAGTTCATTCTCTAGCATCATTTTGGTAGCATCCAACTCCTTGTTCAACTCAAGAATTGTTTCTTGATCTTTGCTAGAGTCAGTTAATGCAACAGACAGTTTTTCTTCAAGCTGTTTTATCTGATCATCTCTTTCTGATAGTAGTTTGGAATCATGGTTTGCCCTTGTCTCTGAAGCAGCCTTCAGGTCTGTATACTCTTGTATTAACTTTTTAATTTTTTTGTCAGCCTCTTCCTTTTCAGAGTTCAACGTTTCAAGTTTAGCATTGAGTGAATCAATAGACGATATCTTAGAAGCGAGAGCATTGTTAGTTGTATTGAGCTCTTCCTCAAGTTGTAGTACTCTAGAATTTGCAACCTCAAGGCTCCTTTTAGTTTGATTTGTGAAAGTGGTTAGGTTTTGGTAGTCTACTTCCTTTGAGGAAAGTGATGCACTGAGTTCCCTGATGTGCTTCTCCTTATCATCAATTTCTTGGCTGAGTAAACTTATCTTTTCCTGCAAAACATTAATCTCACCAAGCGTTTCTTCCAATTTAGTTTCAAGCACACCTTTATCAATGCCAGATTGTGCGATACTACTCTCTAATCTCTGCATTTCATCCCTAAGTTTCTCAGCTAATTTCTTCTCCTTTTTGAATTCTTCACTTAGTGACGTCAAAGTCTTTGTTGCTGAAGCCAACTGACCTGAAAGAGAAACTTCCTGTTCCTGGAACTTCATACATTGCTTCTTTTGTGCTGCTTGCTGCTCCAGTAACCGTTTCTCATAGTTTCCCCTCATCAAAGAAAGTGCTGCCTCATTTTCAGCCAATTTGCTCTCCGTCTGAAGAAGGTAGAACATATATATCAGGTCTCCAATTTCCATTGTTCAACTTTTAGAAGATAGAACAACTAGCATATCAAAGGTGTTCAAAATACTATTGGCAGCTTTCTGTATTCATAAGACATTACACATGTCAGCTTTCTTCAGAATCATGGTGGAAAAAGGTAATACAATTAATCATTAGGTTTTCACAGAGTTTTATCCTCTTTAACGTTCCTACTCTCACATATGAAACAAAACCTGAACATGCAAAAACATATCATCAGCACTGATTTCCCTCAAACACCCATCATTGCAGAGAGGAAAAGTTTTTCGTTCCTCAGAGGCATAATTCAGACTAGGAAAGCAACATGAAAAACAAACAGGAGGTAAATATTTTGCCTCAAACCGTTTTCCCTCAGATTGTGAAAGGTACTACAAACTGATTTCATTTTACGTGGTTCATGGTTATGGTTAAGTTTACTAATAAAGCTATCAATATTTGAGTGTCGCTACCATTAGGCAGAAGAATAGTAGAATGTGTGTACAAAAATTTCTTTACTACTTGGTAATTGGTGTAAAAGTCTCATCTACTTCTTTCTGGACTAAAGCAACCAAAATATACAGTGGAGCACATTGAAATGGTGCAAATGTTGGAAACCACACAAAATAGAGATATGCTTACATAGGAGCCTACAAAACCAAAGAAACTAGACATGTAAGTGTAAAAAAAAAGGAGCACAGCTGATGAAAGCCTAACGGGCTAACCCCCATAATATAAGTCTAAAAGACCAATATTTAAAAAATGTCAACATCACGATCATGAGTTTGGAAAACAAAAAAGGTAAGGTCAGGAGTTTGAATACATTAAGAGCAATTATGTATTTATTTAATGGCTCAACATCAGATCTATGTACTTTGGCCTAATAATGGTGTGCATGCTGCACAGGACACACTGCTTAGTTTTCTCTAAATACAAAAGGATGCTACAAAAAATGCCCATGTGTGACGACACCACACATCAAAGTATTGTACATGTGTATATATAGCTAGGTCGCACGATTTTTAGAAGATTTCGGTAGTGTGGTGAAACTGATTTGTGTTAAATGGCAAGGACGGATAAATAAGCGAACTATAGGGGTAGAGTAGGAGTGATGACAGGCACACCATGAGCCCGAACTCCATTGTTTTAGTAAGTAATAGAGATTTTGCAAACTGGAAATATATGTGAAATATGTGATTTATGACGATAAGATCATTGCTGTTTTGGAGAAGCGGTGCATGCTGGGATGCCATGAATGGAGCATCATGGTTCTCATTTAGGCTATATGAAATTAAGAATCAATATAGCTAAACCAAAACAAACAGTAAAACACACTAACTGCAGGTTTGAAGATGATTTACTGAGGTGATAATTGATTGCAGGGCCTTTTTTTCTTGTAGAGAAGTGCCATACAGCCCACCAAGAACACCAGAGGCAGCAACTCCAACTGTACCAAGAAAGCCAAGCAGTGGATTCTCTGGAGGTTGTTCTTGCACCGACTGTAAGGATGATTCACGCTGACGAGCTTCAGGAGTAGTAATTTCAGCCTGAGTTCCTTTAGGTTGAGTGTTGTCAAGTTTTGCAATACCCTTTGTCCCTTCAAATTGAGGGACATCCTTTGTCTCTACAGACAGAAGAAATTCATCAGCAACTTATCTATGTTCGTGGAATGACAACACAGGCATAAATAAGTCTTCAATGATCAATGACTAGGAAAAACCTCATTGAAAATAAGCATAACATATTTCAATTCCCTAATGTCAATGAGGCAGCACCGCCAACTTACTCAAGTCAAAACAATCTCATCTCAAAGTAAAATGCATTAGTGACCCCCCATGCCAGTTTACAAGAATACAGCATATCTAGATGGTTAGTTCAATCCATTCATGTGGCTACAAGCAATCAAAAGAACTGTGCAAATATGACAAAAAAGAAATCTACAAGGCAACAAATCCAAAAGTCACGTGTCATGGTAGTTTTCAAAAGATTTTATGGTAACAATAACTTTATGCTTCACACATACTACTCATATAAGGTGGAAATTCTAACCATCAATCTTATCCTCCTTAGGTCTACAGATGATGGAATTACGTCCAATCTTGAAAGTTTTGTAGCAATTCTCAGCTTCATGATTTACCCTTGGGGCATCAATCCCGTTTCTTCTAACAGACTCTTCAGATAATGGCATGCCATAAACTGTGGGAAATTGAGAAAAGGCGAAATCTGATAATATGCTGTAAACAAACTCAAATACCACTAGGAACATTTATGTGGGTAATGAGTACACTACTCCAATTCTAGATTTCTTTTTCCACGTGCGTGTTTGTGTTTCACAAATTTCCTGCGACACTTGTCGTCAATAACATAAACAACTAGGGGCCCGAATACCAAATTAAGAAGTTGCAGCACATGGAACTATAACATTAGGAACTGTTTGAAACCTTTCTAGAATTAGCATACATTCCCACAAAAACTAGATTCTGCAATGCAGTGCGGCACAAAAAATCACGCCCCCTTAAATCATTCCATTGCAGATACATTCCATCTAAGAACAAAGCAACATTAAGCACACATGTATCTAACGTGCAAGATCTACTCTGCAATTGTGATAGGGTATCAGGTTTCAACGAGAGGATTTAGCTCGATGACTTATCAACAGCAAGACCACCATCTTGTATAAAATCCAAACTTTTAGTTGTTTCATCATTATGAGTGATGCTCCCAAGTCCCAACACTCAAGATGCATGCAACCATTGAGGAGCTAATGGATTTGGATGTGTAAAATCTGACATAAAGTTGATTTAAAAGTTTGAGTTTCTTCAGAAGCAAACTCAACTCTGGAACGGTTTTACCATCTACTAATTCTTCTTCATACATGCATGCGCTGCTCCAAAAAGGAAAACAGTGCCTGCGCTCCTCTAGCATCCAAAGTTGCTTAGAGCATACTCCTAGATGGATCCAATACCCAGCGTATTATAATTTTAAATTCTTGTATCGACTGTTTGAGCAACAGTTGCAAATTCTAGTTCTACTATAGTCGGCAGATGCACATTTGACATTTGAGCCAAGCCCAAACAATTCATGCATTCTTATATAAGACCACAATGCAGCACTGTATATGTAATGTCCTCTACAGAAACGACGTGTCACCTTGATACTCTCACGCTCCTATTTTGCAGAACAATTAACAAGGTTAACATCAATCCACAGAATTGCATACGAATTTCAGATTTCACTCGCAACATTACTCCACAGCGTGACTGGGACCCAAGTTAAGACGGACGATTGAGTGCGCATTGCGAAACCAAATTTGACACCAACACTGGCTGGGGAGTAGGACAGGCAGTCAGGCACTAACCCTTCACGAGGCCCACGGGCGTGGGCGCGGCAGCAGCTTCACGGAGGCCGACGAGCGGTATGGCCGAGGCGCCGAGGAGCACCACCCGCCGCGCCAGCACGTACGCATCGGCCGCCGACGCCGCCGCGGCAGAAGGACCGCCATCGAGCGGCGAGGCGGCCGACGCAACGACAAAGGCCCCGCCTCGCCGCGCGCGGCGACGGCAGGCGGTGGTGCCCGAAGAGGAAGATGAGGAGGAGGAGGCGTATTGGAAGGCGTGCGGCGGAGACGGCGACGGTGACGGCGAGAGGACGAGGTAGCCCATCCCGCGCCGGAGAAGCGAAGCCCTAGCTAGCTCACAGTCCCAGCGCTCGCCTCCAGCGTGCTAGTGCGTTCGAAGTTTTGGGGTTGGCAGTGGAAGTGGCTCAGGGCTGTGGCGATGAAGGCGCGGATTAGGAGTCAGCCATCTCGACGGAGACGGGGGAGAAAGCTGAAAGCGCACGGGGCGAGTAAGTGGTGGGTCACCACTGGAGAAAGGACATTTTTTGAGGCGTGAAATTACTCTTCTGTTCAGGCTAGCCTTTACTGTTCGCACGAAATCACGAATCGCGACGCCAAGGGTGTTTTGGGGTGTTAGCTGGTGGGGAGCCACCGTCCTTGTGCGTAAAACAGGGGCGGGGCAGGAAATGACAAATGCGCCCTGCAGGAGGTTTATGTCGTGGGCTGGAGGACCGAGGTTTTAGGTGGCTGTATCGTAAGGGCGTTTCCGGGATTTCGTGCGGTCGGTGAGGGGGACAGGTCCGACGAGCAGGCTGATCCGGAGTGTGGGTGTGGGATTTGGCCACGTGGCTAAGCGGGACCCAGCCCACTAGGGACGTGCGACCCAGTCTTACGGGCTTTAAAAAGGCCCAACTCATGCGGTTGCGTCTACTGGGTCTCGTGTTTTGTCTTTTTATTGGGCCTCATAGTTTGTTGCAGCTTTTTCCAATTAGTTTTGTTTGGAGTATGTGATAAATCTGTCGAATTCTCATACGTACTACTAGTTTTCTAAACAATTTTCAAGGAAAAAAACTTTTCTAGATCCATTCTTAGTCTCCGCATTTAGGAAAAATCTTCCTTCGGTCAGTTTTATATACCGGGTCACAGTTCTTAAGAGCGCTACGGAAAACAAAAGGGGCGCACCTATCTTTTCACCTCCGTTGTTTCAGGACCGACACCCCGAAACAGCAGGTTGTCACACGAGCGAAAGCACGAAGCGAAAGCGGAAGTAAACGTAGAAAAGTAGGAAATCGGGTCAAGTGAACAGTGTTCTCCCTCCCTCTCCCTTGGGAGGTTGGGAGCTTTTTATATTAATCCAGATCAGTTTGAAAATACAAGAATGTCATTCCAACCACTCTGTTACAATTACAATGATGCCCTACTCAACTACTCCATGGTTGTACGCCGCCTCTTCCGGCATGAGGGGCATCATCGTAACTTCGCCCTCTGACGGGCCCAGCATCCCCCGGCTCCTTTTCCTGACCGGTGGGTCCGCTCCCTTTGACCCAGGCTTCCGGCGGTATGCAAAAACATATGAAAAACCAAAGTCATGAATGACGAAAACTCCCGCCGGAAACGGCGGGCTCCTTTCGCGCGGATGCTTCCTTTCGCATGAAAACTCCGTCCTACTCCGGTCCTGCGGGCCGAAGGCGAATGCGTGTTTCCGCGCGAATGCTTTCTTTCGCACGAAAGCTCCGCCTTTCCTTAGTCTGTAAGCTGAAACGCGTGCTTCCACGCGAATGCTTCCTTTCGCACGAAAGCTCCGCCTTCCCTTGGTCAGCGAGCCGAAACGCGTGCTTCCGCGCGAATGCTCCCTTTCGCACGAAAGCTCCGTCATTCTAAGGTCAGCGAGCCGAAACGCGTGCTTCCGCGCGAATGCTCCCTTTCGCATGAAAGCTCCGTCATCCTTCGGTCTTGCGGGGCCGAAGACGAACGCGTGCTTCCGCGCGAATGCGCACATCCGCGCGAAAGCTTCGTCATCTTTCGGTATTGCGGGTTGGAGGCGCCTGCGGTCCGGGTACCATCCCAACAATAGCCCCTCACGGTCGGATTTGTAAGCTTGCGACGTTCGACCGTGTCCTTTCGCTAGGCGCCTACGCCCGCCCAAAAAACCTTTGTTTCGTTTCGAAGCCAAGTTTTTTTCACGCTTTTACGTCTTGTCACTTTGCTGACACCATGTGATGTCTGTCAGGCTATTACGATGCTTCGTATTTCGTGCCCAGACGTCTTTTCGTCTTCCTCGAAAACCGTGTATTGTATTGGCGTGCCGTTGCGACGCTTCGAAGGCGCGCCATTTGTTAAGGTGGAGCCCGAAGATACCGTGCTTTCGCCGGACAAGCAGCGATATAGTATCTTCCTCGGTCGCAAAAGTAGTTCGCGAACTTGATTACCCTGTACAAACTTACAGTGTACAAACTTGCTTACAAGTTCTATGCAAGGAAAAATTGTTCTTGTGGCTTTATTCTTTCGTACATCTGGATTACGAGCTATAGCCGCCCGTTGACTGGCCAGGCACTCACGCGCGTAGCCGCGTGGAGCTAGCTTCCGCGCGATAGGAATATGGCCGATAGTATTCGCGCGAGGGTGCTTTCGTTGCGAGCTTCTCGGACGAAAGTAAATACACGCCCGCCCCCACAGACTTAGACGAGGGGCGGTAGCTTTCGTGCGAGGGCGCTTTCGTTGCGAACCCCTCTGCCGATAGTAACGCGCCCGCCCCCACACACTTAGACGAGGGGCGATAGCTTTCGCGCGAGGGCGCTTTTGTTGCGAGCCCCTCGGCCGATAGTAAAGATGCGCCCGCCCCCACACACTTAAACGAGGGGCGATAGCTTTCGCGCGAGGGCGCTTTTGTTGCGAGCCCCTCGGCCGATAATAAAGACGCGCCCGCCCCCACACTTAGACGAGGGGCGGTTGCTTTCGCGCGAGGGCGCTTTCGTTGTGAGCCCCTCGGCCGATAGTAAAGACGCGCCCGCCCCCACACACTTAGACGAGGGACGGTAGCTTTCGCGCGATGGCGCTTTCGTTGCGAGCTCCTCGGCCGATAGTAAAGACGCACCCGCCCCACACACTTAGATGAGGGACGGTAGCTTTCGCGCGAGGGCGCTTTCGTTGCGAGCCCCTCGGCCGATAGTAAAGACGCGCTCGCCCCCACACACTTAGACGAGGGGCGGTAGCTTTCGCACGAGGGTGCTTTCGTTGCGAGCCCCTCAGCAGATAGTAAAGACGCGTCCGCCCCCACACACTTAGACGAGGGGCGGTAGATTTCGCGCGAGGGTGCTTTCGTTGCGAGCCCCTCAGCAGATAGTAAAGACGCGTCCGCCCCCACACACTTAGACGAGGGGCGGTAGATTTCGCGCGAGGGCGCTTTTGTTGCGAGCCCCTCAGCAGATAGTAAAGACGCGCCCGCCCCCACACACTTAGACGAGGGGCGGTTGCTTTCGCGCGAGGGCACTTTCGTTGCGAGCCCCTCGGCCGATAGTAAAGACGCACCCGCCCCCACACACTTAGACGAGGGGCGGTTGCTTTCGCGCGAGGGCGCTTTCATTGCGAGCCCCTCGGCCGATAGTAAAGACGCGCTCGCCCACACACACTTAGACGAGGGGCGGTAGCTTTCGCGCGAAGGCGCTTTCGTTGCGAGCCCCTCGGACGATAGTAAAGACGCGCCCGCCCCACACACACTTAGACGAGGGGCGGTAGCTTTCGCGCGATGGTGCTTTCGTTGCGAGCCCCTCAGCCGATAGTAAAGACGCGCCCACCCCCACACACTTAGACGAGGGGCGGTAGCTTTCGCACGAGGGCGCTTTCGTTGCGAGCCCCTCAGCCGATAGTAAAGACGCGCCCACCCCCACACACTTAGACGAGAGGCGGTTGCTTTCGCCCGAGGGCGCTTTTGTTGCGAGCCCCTCGGCCGATAGTAAAGACGCGCCCGCCCCCACACACTTAGACGAGGGGCGGTAGCTTTCGTGCGAAGGCGCTTTCGTTGCGAGCCCCTCGGCCGATAGTAAAGACGCGTCCGCCCCCACACACTTAGACGAGGGGCGGTAGTGTAACACCCTGATTTAATTTTTTCCCAATTTAATTTAAGAAATTAGTAACTAAATAGGTTGGCTAGTTTATTAGAGGAGGAAAAATAAAATTTATTTATCATTTTCATGTTGCATTCATGCCATTGCATATTTTTATTGTGTGGTAAATGATTTATTAAACCCGTATAGGGCGAATCGGATTTATTCTATTTAGAAAGCAAATAAAAGATTTATGAAAATTTTACAAATTTAAACTCAAGTTTTATTTTTAAAACCTAGGGATAATGTTTTCAAAACTCTTCAAGCTGTTTTGATTTCAAATCAGTATTGAATTTTGAATTTGAAAATAAATTTGCAAAAGAGTTAAGAAAGGAAAAGAAAATGGCAAAGGACCCAACCCTTTTTCCCTTCTCCTCCAACCGGCCCTCTCTCTCCCCTTCGCGCGCGGCCCGCCCCACTCTTGGCCCAGCCGCGTGCTCCCTCCCTCCCCTCACCGCGCTGGCCCGTCTCCCCTCCACCACTCCCGCGGCCCAGCACCACCTCCCCGCGCACGCGCAGCTCCGCCCAGCCCAGTCCCCGGCCGACCCCGCGCACGCCGGCCCCCCCCACCCCATCTCCTCCTCTCTCCTCGGCCCGCATGCCTTCTCGTGCGCCAGCCGGCCCGCTCCCCGCGTGAGCTCCGCGCACGCGCTGCCTCCCTCTCCTCTCTGTGACTGACTATCGGGCCCCGCCTGCCAGCTCCATCTCCCACCTCCGCCCTAACCGCGCTACCGCCCGATGCTTGCCCGGGGATCGATCGAGCGCATCTCCCTCGCCCCCGACTCCTTTTATCCTAGCCAGGGGATTCCACGCGCACACCGCCGTCACCCGACCCTTCTCGTAGGATCATCTAACCCAACGCCCTCTCGAGGCACCACACGCATGCCGCCATTGCCGCGCTCGGCTTGAGCTCGTTCTCACCGCAGAGCCGCCACCGCTCTCCCTCCGCCCTCCCTCGACTTCGCGGTCACACGACGCGTCCAGGAGATCCACCACGAAGCCAATCGGAGCGGGAGCGCTCCGTCCGCAACGCACACGCCGCCGCCGCCTCTCCCCGTCGCTGGCCGTCTGTGGACTTCCATCGGCGTCGAAAACTCCTCAGCTGGACTCGTAGTAAGCCCCTCTACCATCCCTACCCTCTCCGGAGGTTTCTACCGGCCTTAGCCGTCTATCCGAGAACGCCGGCGAGGTACGTCCATGGCGCCGCCGTGCACCACCGAGCACCACCGTGCACAGCGCCGCCCACCCTCCGTGAACATGTTTCCCACCGTTAGATCGGAAACGGGCGGCCCAGATTAGACCCCCCCGGCGAACCGGTATGAGCCGGAGCTACACAGTCGTGGACTCGGTCCACCAACTCACCGCGTTCCGCATCCACAACACGCGTGGTGCGCCGAACCAATCAGGCGAGGCCACCTGGCGCCACACGGCAGCCACACCAACGACGTTGACCGGCTCCGGCTGTATCTCAGAAAACACCCTGAGTTTATCCCAAACAAACCCGCGCCCCACCAACACTATTTCCTGAGTCTTGCCAAACTTCCAAACTAACCCCTGCACTTTCAGTAAAATAAGGCGCAGTCCACCGCGCCGTCGCACACACTCTCTCTCCCCGATCTATTCTAGGCCGTCCGATCTGAATCGGACCGTCCGGAATAGAAGATACCTCTTCACGATGAATTTTGCTAAAGAGACCCTGCCTTTTATTGAAATCAACCCGCCGTCCAAAGGGACTGTTCGCCGAGTCTTGGAACTTTTCCCATCCAGCCCTTGTACTTTCCGATAAATGAGGCCCGGTCCCACCGCCCTTTTCTTTACTGTTTTATTTATTTAAAATCCAAAAATGAGTTCGACCTATTTACAGAAATGCCATCCAACTTCAAATGCTTATAACTTTTGCGTTTTAACTCCGTTTTGACCCGTTCAACTTGCGTTAGTTTCATAATTTCGTTCTCTACGCAGTAGATCTATTAATTTACTATTTTGTTACTGTTTGTTGTACTGTTATTCATTTCGCTTTGTATGTGCCATGTATGTTGATTGGGCCAGAGAGTGCGGAGTTCGAGGACGCTACAGACCTTTCCTGTGACCCTGCAGATTCGACCCAGCCCGAAGGCAAGTGTCCTTGAACATCTTGCACCTACTTTATTTTACTTTTGGTACTAGAGTAGTTAGATCTTGTAGATGCATGCTTGTCATTAATTTGAATCCCATGTTAGAGTTTACTAGAATTTATTTATATTGTCCTTGTCGCCTGTTTTGGGATGTTCGGGTAGGTGTCTTGCTTAGCCCTGCAGTCCTGGTTGGGATGGGAGTTAAAATGTTTATAATCTTGATTAATGAATTATGAAACGAATGTGGACATGGTAATTTTGTAGTAACATGGTTATTAGGTAAATCCGGCAGGATGGACCCGTATTGGTGGTTTTGTGCTGTGGGACTCGGCAGCTGCTTTTGGTTTTTGGTTCGGGGCTCGTGCTAGACATATCCTGCCTGGATCCCTAGGACCCGGTTCTCAGAGCATGTAACCCGGCTTGACAGCGCAACCATGAGATCTGGATGGGCTGGACCTGGCTAATTAATTAGTTACCTCTAAGTTGAGGGTCCACACGGGGTTTGTTTTAGTGGCTCACGAGGGGGCCCTGGGGGTCGTAGACCTTTGTACGGGGTGAAACCTTAGAGGTACGTGTGGAACGAACTTGGAGGGGGCTTTGTAAAGGCCTTGCAGTGCAACCCGCTATGCACCTCGACAGTGTTTAGCGTGACGGGATCTGCACGACTCATGGGTAACGATGTGCAACCTCTGCAGAGTGTAAAACTGATATATCAGCCGTGCTCACGGTCACGAGCGGCTTGGACTTCTTTGAGATTAGTTGGTTACTGGTTGGTTTTGGGTTCGGGTCATCCGATGGACTTCAGGTGCGGTTGCCTGATGGACTTCAGGTGTTGGTTGCTCGGTGTGACTCCGAGTGTGGTTTGCTCGGTGCGACTCCGAGTGTTGATACTTTTCTACAGAGTCTGTCTATAACCTAGTAAATAGGTGCATAGGATTAATAAGATTAATAGAGTGTGTCGCTTTAGGCGCTTGAGTCAAACAAAGTCAGCCTACCTTTGTCATAAGCCTCATAAGCATATATTTCCTACACTTGCGGAGTACATTTCGATGTACTCACCCTTCCTCTTTGTCCCCCTGCTACCCCACCCAGACGCTGGAGACTACACGTACGAGGAGCAGGAGTATCCAGAAGACGGTGGCTACGACCCTGACGACCTGTACTAGGATGGCGCTACCCCCGGTCGACCTTCCTGTGGAGTGGAGTCCAGATCTTCCGCATCTCCATCAGAGTTTATTTTAGAGTCAGTTTCATGAGAGTCTGTACTTTTCTTTCAGACCCGAGGGTCATTTATGTAATAAAGTTTGATATTTTTTTAATAAAGCATTGTTTTGATATTTACTATGATGTGGATATATGTATGAAAATTGATCCTGGCATACATATATTGTGCTCCAATTTTGTTCTTAAAATTGGGGTGTCACAGGTAGCTTTCGCGCGAGGGTGCTTTCGTTGCGAGCCCCTCAGCCGATAGTAAAGACGCGCCCACCCCCACACACTTAGAGGAGGGGTGGTAGCTTTCGCGCGAGGGCGCTTTCGTTGCGAGCCCCTCGGCCGATACGTTGCAGGAACCTTTGCTGTTGGTTTGCTGCGCTTGAAAATTGGTTAATGAAAGTAACTTTACAACTTGAATCGGAAAGGTTGCGCCTGGTCATGCCCGCGGTATCGCTCTTGTTGTCATCTAGCAGCGTGTTTGCTTTTTCTCATTTTCTAGCTGCGGTTTGAGATGGGCATGCGACTTGATGGTGCTTTCACCTGCAGTTACTGGATTGGGGGCGCTATCTGGATGCGGTATCGATGACACAATCATTAAAGCGAAACCTTGGCTCCTGATGCTTCCTATTCGCATTATGCCTCTTGGGTGGGCTTTTTGGGGCTTGCACTTGAAAAGATTTTGTGGCTTTGGATGGTTGGAAAAGCTTGCGCTTTGGTGCCTATTTATATTGTCCTGTCTATGCGGTGAGGGCGCTGCATTTATTGCTTTGGCTGTACTTGCGGCATTTTGTAGGTGGGGAGTTAAGATGGCGTTCAAGCTTTGCACCTACTGGAAACTGCTATCTGTCTTTCCTGACATCGTGGACCCCATTAGGGTTTCTCAGCTTGACTTTCGCTACCGTCCTCCCGTCCTGTTGGGGGGATGGTTTGTTTTTCCCGCGGGCTTTCGTTCCGCCCTCTCGTTTTGTCGGAGGGTCGGTTTTTTCATAGCCCGCAGGCTTTCGTTCCGTCCTCTCGTTTTGTCCGAGGGTCGGTTTTTTCATAGCCCGCAGGCTTTCGTTCCGCCCTCTCGTTTTGTCGGAGGGTCTCTTTTTTTCCATAGCCCGCAGGCTTTCATTTCGCCCTCTCGTTTTGTCGGAGGGTCGGTTTTTTCATAGCCCGCAGTCTTTCGTTCCGCCCTCTCGTTTTGTCGGAGGGTCAGTTTTTTCATAGCCCGCAGGCTTTCGTTCCGCCCTCTCGTTTTGTCGGAGGGTCGGTTTTTTCATAGCCCGCAGGCTTTCGTTCCGCCCTCTCGTTTTGCCGGAGGGTCGGTTTTTCATAGCCCGCAGGCTTTCGTTCCGCCCTCTCGTTTTGTCGGAGGGTCGGTTTTTTCATAGCTTTCGTTCCGCCCTCTCGTTTTGTCGGAGGGTCGGTTTTTTCGTATCCCGCAGGCTTTCGTTCCGCCCTCTCATTTTGTCGGAGGGTCGGTTTTTTCATAGCCCGCAGGCTTTCGTCCCGCCCTCTCCTTTTGTCGGAGGGTCGGGTTTTTCATAGCCTGCAGGCTTTCGTCCCGCCCTCTCGTTTTGTCGGAGGGTTGGTTTTTTTCATAGCCCGCAGGCTTTCGTCCCGCCCTCTCGTTTTGTCGGAGGGTCGGTTTTTTCATAGCCCGCAGGCTTTCGTCCCGCCCTCTTGTTTTGTCGGAGGGTCGGTTTTTTTCATAGCCCGCGGGCTTTCGTCCCGCCCTCTCGCTTTGTCGGAGGGTCATTTTTTTTTCATGGCCCGCAGGCTTTCGTTCCGCCCTCTCGTTTTGTCGGAGGGTCGGTTTTTTCATAGCCCGCAGGCTTTCTGAGATTGTCGGCGGCTGCGGAGGATTCCTTTCGCCCAGCAAGCCGACATTCTCGTTCGTTAGATTTTAAATGATGAATGTCTCAACCTTATGCTTGGTTGACTTCATCCTTTGTCAGGCCACACCATTTTTATCAATGTTTGAGTAGACAAACTATGGGTAAAAGCGGCGCAAGTTGCTTGCGTTCCATGTGTGGGCTGATTCTTCGCCCTTATCATTCAGCAACCGAAATACACCGGGTGCTGCCGTGCTTGCCATGATGAAGGGGCCCTGCCACTGCAACTGCAGCTTACCTTGCTTGTCCGGATGCCGAATGGTGACCATGTCTCCAGGCTTGATGTCCTTTCGGACTATGGTCTTGTCCCTGTGGTGCTTCGTTTCGGCGTGGTATTTTTCGAGATTGTCTGCAGCTTGCAGCCTTACCTCTTCGATGGTGTCGAGTTCGAGGTGCCTTTGCTCCTGAGTTACTGGAGCCATTTCGGTCCGGAATGAACCCAGTTTTACCTCTTCCGGGATGACTGCTTCCTCGCCATAAAGCAATCGGAACAGAGTGAAGCCGGTAGCACTGGATCGTGAGATATTGTGTCACCATACAGCTGTTGTTAGGGTGTTGGCCCACTTGCCTTTCGGCGAGTCGTACAAAGTTTTTGATATTGTCGAAAAGATTAGACCATTCGCTCTCTCGACAGCCCCGTTTGCTTGCGGGTAGTTTACTGAAGCGAAATTAAGCTTGATGCTGAGTTGATCGCAGAAACTCCTGAATTCGGCACAGTCGAACTGCTTCCCGTTGTCGCAGGCGATGAAGGAGGGAACGCCGAAACGACAGACTATCCTCTGCCAGACGAATTTGGATAAAGAGGTGGAAGTTATGCTTGCGAGGGCCTTTGCTTCCACCCACTTGGTGAAATACTCGAGTGCTACCGCTGTGAAGCGCGGGTTGCCCGGAGCTGCTGGTAGCGGACCTACTATGTCAATGCCCCATCTCTGCAAGGGCCAGGTTGGCACTATCGGTGTTTTTTTTCTGGGGCTTTCTGGTTTCTAGCGAACATCTGGCAGCCTTTGCAACATTTAACTAGCTCTCTGGCGTCTGATGCGGCAGAAGGCCAGTAGAAACCCTGCCTCATTGCTCTGTGTGATATCTCGTGAGGCCCTCTGTGCGCTCCGCACATTCCGACGTGCATTTCTTCGAGTAGCTGAATGCCCTCACGCTTGCTTATGCATTTCAGAAGGGGGGCTGCTATCCCATTCTTGAATAGTTGTTCTTCGATGATTGAGTAACCTTTCGCTCTGCTGGCCATCCTTTCGGCGTCCTTTCTAGACTCCGGCTTGTATGTTCCGGCTAAGTAAGCGAATATTCGCGACCTCTAATCATCACTGGCGATAACGTGCACCGAACTTGGGTGATCTTCCTCTTCTTTCACAGCTTTGGCCGAGAGGACTTGGTAGAACACGTCTGGTGGTAATGGCAGATTTTGTGCTGCGGCTTTGTCCAGCTCGTCTGCTTCTGTGTTTTTGGCTCTTGGAATGTGGCGTAAAGTGAAACCTGCGAAATACTTCTCCATTCTTCTGATTGTTGCCAGATACTTGGCTAGCTCTGGTTCTCTTGCCGTGAAATCCTTTTCGGCGTGGCCAACGATGACTTGGGAATCTGACTTGAGTATGCATCTTCTCGCTCCAATTGCTCGGAGCTTTCGTAATCCCAGTAGCATGGCTTCATATTCGGCGGTGTTGTTGGTTGTGAGGAATTGCAGCCTTGCGGCGAATCTGACCTTCGGTCCTCTTGGCGGGGTTAAGATCGTTGAGATTCCGGCTCCAGCCATTCCCCAAGCACCGTCGCAATTTACTGTCCATATGGCTTCCTCGAATTCAAGAGTTGTGTCGAAAGCCGCGGGAGTCCAGTCTGCTATGAAATCCGTCAGCGCCTGTGACTTGATTGCGGACCGGTGTTGAAAATCGATCATGTATTCGTTTAGCTCCGCCGCCCACTTGCTGATTCGGCCTATAGCTTCGTTGTTGCGGAACAAAGCTTCCAACGGTTGAGCCGATAGGACTATGATGTGGTGATATTGAAAGTAATGCTTCAGCTTCCTGGAAGTCATTATCACCGTATATGCTATCTTCTCCAGCTCTGAATAGTTCAGTTTTGCTCCCGATAGAGCCTCGGAGACGAAGTAGATCGGGAACTGGGTCATCTTGTTTTCGTGTTCCTTCTCTTCCACCAATACTGCGCTTACGGTGGTGTGAGATGATGCGAGATACAACAAGAGCGTCGCTTCCGGCGACGGTTTAGATAACGCGGTTAGCCTTGTCAGGTACTCCTTTAGCTGCTGGAAAGCCTGCCGCTGCTCTTCGCCCCAATCGAAAGGGTCGGAGCTACGCAGAGTTCTGAAGAAAGGCAGCCCTTTTTCGGCGGACCTTGCGATAAATCTGTTCAAAGAAGCCAGCCTTCCTGTCAACTTCTGCACTTGCTTTCGGCTCGAGGGCTGTTGCATGTTGATGATCGCCGCTATTTTGTCAGGATTGGCTTCAATTCCCCTTGCCAACACGAGGCAACCAAGGAGCTTGCCTTTCTTGATGCCGAAAATACACTTGTCAGGGTTGAGCTTCAAGCCACTTTTGCGGAGGTTGCCGAAAGTCTTCGGCGGTTGCTTGCATTTCGTCTTTCTTTGCCACTTCATTTATGAGGCTGTAACCGGGAGTTGGCCTGCCTTCTATTCTTCTGGAGGCTTGCTGATCTCCGTGCACGGTGATAATGCCGAAAGGGGACAACATTTTCATGCACAAGTAGCTTTGCTTGATTATGACATTGAACTTGTTAGTGAAACCTCTGCCGAAAATGGCGGTGTATGGGTAGTCCGTGTTCACTATATCGAACGTCACCATTTCGGTGCGCACTCTTTCTCCCTCGTCGAAAGATACTGGGATTTGTTTCTTGCCGATAGCGTCGATCTTTCTTCCTCCGAAACCGTACAAGGAATTGCCGGCGGGGTCCAAACTGCGCCAGTCCATTCCCATAGCTTCGAAAGCTTTGACGAACAAGATGTCTGCTGAGCTTCCGGTGTCGATCAAAATGTTATGCAAGGTGAAACCGGCCACATTGGCCGTGGCGACGAAAGCGTCGCAATGCGGGTAGTCGCGAACTTTGAAATCTGACTCATCGAAACATATCGGCGCTAGTGACCAAGCTGGCCTGTTCAGCGGAAGCCTTGGTGATACCGTCTGGACTCTTCGATGATAGTCCTTTCTCGCCCTTTTACTTTCATGCTCCAGGTTGGACCCTCCCGTGATAGCGAAAATGTGGCCTCTTGACGGGAGGATGTTGATTGCGCTAGTTTCATTGTCTATCTCCTGCCCCTACTGGTAACTGGGTTGTGCTTGCTGCCCCTGGGGTTGGGCTTGAGCCGGACGTGCTAGTGGCGGTGTTGGCTGGCGCTGATAGTGCATGGGTGATGAAACTGCCACCGACTGTGGCGCAAAGACCGGGAACTGGTAACCCTGATATGTCGGATTGTACCAATGCAAATTTTGGGGAGGCATGTACTGCGGGGGATGCATAGGTGTGCTTGCGTAGTTGCTGCACGCTACCGCTCCTGCTGCCGGGTCTTGCGAATTGTGAAAAACGTGCTTGGAGCTTTCGCCAGAAGCTGAAGCTTGATCCTTGTATTTTAGCTCTTTCGCCATCTTGCTGTATTTACAATCTCGGGTGGTGTGACCGAAATTGCCATCGCAGATGACACAGTACGGAGACTTGGCTCCTCTTTCGCGGCCTCTACCGTCTCGGCCGCCACGTCCTGTCCTTCCACCGCGCCCTCCGCGGAATGATTGATCGAATCCCCTTTGGGGATGAAAGTTGGCCATGTCCGACCTCTCCATGCCCGCTGCTGACTGCACTGGTTCTTCCTGCAGAGTGTTGATTGTCCGGAAAGGTCTAACTATCCTTTGATTCGGCACTTGCGGCGGTCGACTCGCTTTCGTCGCTTGTCTCTGCATCAAACGGGCGGCTTTGCGCCGCCGAAAGTCATCATCTGACCTTGCATATGCGTTCATCACATCGAACAATTCCTTGACAGTTTTCGGCGGTTCTTGTGGCGGAACCGCCCTGATTATAAGAGCTCAAGTATTATCTTAGCCAAATCCGTCTGACTTTGACTCATACTTGAACCCATATAATCCCGGTAGTCCGGAAATCTCGAAGGATTTCTAACACCATACATCATACAGGATCGCATCGTTCAAGGATTACATTCGTAAAGATACATCATAGCGAAAACGAAACCGAATTTAAAATATCAGAGTGCGAATTTAAAACAGAGTTATTACAATACCGAGTTTAAAAGTGCGGAAGCTGAAATAAGTTTGAACATGACCACTACACATGTGGTTCAAATAAAACATTGTTTGATAAATCTAACTCAACACACTCACTCCTCCTTTTAAGATAGTGTGCCACCAAAAGTCTTAGACCGGCAAAAGAAAAAGGGAAGCTTCTGGACGACCCTGCCCTGGGCCTACTCCTCATCACCTTCCACCGGGTAGAGGCAGTGCTTACAATAGCCAAAGTAGACCTGGCCATCTGCAACAAACGGGATAAACCCTGAGTACGGGAATGTACTCAGCTAGACTTACCCGTCCAACAGAAAATAAAGACACCAAGGGTATGCAAGGCTTTTGAGGTAGAGCTGGGATCTTTCAGTTGCGAAAAGCTCAGATTCAGATAAGAGGTAATTAATCATAATGATGAGCTGTCATCTTTAGACCTATTCCTTAATTCTAGGTTTTTCACCTGTACTAGAGCACTCACTTGAATCTACCAATCAATAATATAACCATATCCAGTTGACTTATCCACATTTTAGTTGAACCTTAATCATCACATGGAGTTGTATCGTGGTGAAGCTCGCCATAGTTTCCCACTAACCGGGGGAGACGGCGACTCGAATCGAATTCCAAACCAGCTGGTGAAAGACCTTTAATACCAGCCCACACTTTCCCCGTCGGGTCCATGCATTGGGCAACCGCTCGACGCTTGTTCGTGGTGGTAATCGCCGCGGTTCAAGCACGGACCGCCCAATCGGAACCTGGCGATGGCCTCACGCGGCAGATCGCAATTTCCGTACTAGAGGGCACGACACGGGTTGAGACCGGCCCGAACAGCTTCTAACTGGCTTTGGGGTCGATGATTACAGCAACGACATATCCCTAAGTAAAAGGGCGCGTTCAAAAATGAACGAGGGCCAACATCGATACAAACCTACACGATCCAACGGAGGGACTGCCCCAAGTTTCCAAACTGGTGCCTTGCCTTCCAGTTGACCGTATTTCATTACTACTCAGGTTCTTTTTCACGATAGTAAATATAGCCAACCGTGATCCGGTAACTACCCATCAGGGTATTACGGAAACATCCTCAACTATTACTTTTATTCAGCAGGCTAAGCAATCTACATTATAAAAGTAAGTACTGGATAACAAGGTAGGAGTAAACAATAATCAAGGGAGGATAATGCATCAAATAGGATCCAATCAACTCCTATACCTAATGCATCACAATATAAAAGGACTCAAGTAATTTTAATTATAAAAACTGGGAGACTTAGAATGCTCCGGGGCTTGCCTTGGGTGAAGACCGAGGCCTCGTGGGAGGGGCACTCGGGCAAGTTAGTGTCGCTGGCGAGGTCGACTTCCTCGGCTTGCTGGAGCTCCGGAATCTGCTGCTCGGCGTTTGACTCTGGCTCCTGCTCGGGCTCCGGAAGGGTCGATCCTATTGTATGCGAGGATTAATAAATGATTCAAAAGAAACTTAGGTTTGAACTGCAAGTGCACTTTTCTGGACTCAGAAAAAACCACAAAAATTCCAGAAGGCAAACAACAGTTGCTGGACTCCACTGAACAAATTCCAGCCAAAAATAAAATACCGAACTGCAGATACAAAAATGACAAGCAACAGCCCAAAAAGGTACTTTGAACTACAACCCTACTGTAAAAGGGTGCACAACTCTATTTCATATTTTTTCCAGATTCTACTTCACATTTCATGCTTATCAAGAAAGTTCCATGAACAGAAACATTGTATTATTTCTTACATGAATTTCCAAAGGAAACACAGAAAAACACCTTTGTAAAGCAACTTCAGATTTCTCCATACAACAGCTCATGCTTGCATTTTCCTTAGCTTGGACATGACACTCAGAGACTACACCATTTTTCCCATATTTTATTTCAGCATATAAAACACCTTAACATTATTTCCAAGAAATCAGCTAAACAAGACTTTAAACCATAACAGAAAGTTTTTCCACATAAACAGTGCATCATATATTTTTCACAGGTGTAAAACATGATAACAAACTTACACCAAATTTTCCAGGAATTATCTCAACCAGAAAACACTGATTTCCATTTATCACAACAAAAGCATATAAACTGGAATAAAAGAAAACAGTAAAATAAACTCCTGCCAAAAATACTTTCATATTTTTCCCATGGTAGATCTACTCATAAACAAACTAGCAAAACTGAAAGCACTCCATTTGGATTTGTAAAACGTGCTATCCGAAAATAACAAGCATCACTGGAAAATAAAACCCTAAAAGAAAAACATTTGAAATCTCCCGGCCTGGCTTGCGTACACCCGGTCCATAGACCAGCGAGTGGCTGACGCGCGGGGCCCGCGGGTAGGCGTGTGTGTGTTCGCTCGAGGCCCGGCTCGAACGAGAGAGTGCCCGAGGGTTCGCTCGAGGCCTAGCTCGAGCGAGACGGAAAACTAACGCCCGTCCGAGACCTGGCTCGGGGGCTCGGGCGAGACGGAAAGGCTGTCGCCCGTCCGAGGCCTGGCTCGGGGGCTCGGGCGAGACGGAAAGGCTGTCGCCCGTCCGAGGCCTGGCTCGGGGGCTCGGGCGAGACGGAAAGGCTGTCGCCCGTCCGAGGCCTGGCTTGAGGGGTCCGTGGGTCAACGGGACCCACCCGTCAAAGAGAAGAAAACAGGGGGCGGCTTTGACCGTCGATTCCTCGCCGACGGTGAGGTCGCCGGCGGTGAGGCTAGGCTCTATAGACTCGTCTCGACGAGGCGCATCGAGTGGTGTAGGTGGTTTGGCTAGCGCTCGGCCGGAGCATGCCGGCGGCGAGCGGCGGCGCACGGTGATGGCGGCAACGCGCGGCTACGCCATTTCCGGCGGCGGCCGGAGAAATTGGGGGAGGCAAAAGCTCGAGTGAACCCTAAGGAGCAAAGCTACGGGGTTGGTTTGGCTCGGGTGACTCCAGAGGAGCTTGGCCACGAGCGAGGTCCGCGGCGGCGCCCATGGCGCTCGGCCGGGGAGAAGAGTGAGATAGGGAGCGGTAGCGTTGAGGTGGATAGGTGTTCTCACCTTGCCTTGACTTGGTGAAGTTCGATGATGAAGAAGAGGAGTCGGTGGAGCTCGGGTTGGGGAAGAACGGCGTTACGGCTCGGCGGTGGCGACTGACGGACCGAAAGAGGCGCTTCGTCCTCCGGCGGCGTCGGGGCTCGGTCGGGGATGGCGACGTGCGCACGGCGTGTGCACGGCGTAGGCGGAGATGCTGGCGAGAGGGATTGGATGGTGGTGGTCGGGTGTGGCCGGAACGGCGGGGGGGAGTGATGGTGGTGAACGGTCAGCGAGAGTGGCGGATGCTTGCGCGTTCGTGGGAGCGGAGAGGGAGTGAGAGCGGGCGAGTGGAATGGCAGTGGGGAGAGGAGAGTGCGGTGCGCTCGGGGTTTTGATCGGCTTGACCGGCCGGTGGTCATGGCGGGACCGGCGGCGCGGTCGGCGAGGCAGCGCGGGCGATGCCGTGCACGGCGAGCGGGCGCTGCAGGCGAGGCGAGCGGAGAGTGGCCGGGGGAGATAGCTTGTGTGCTCGGGTGAGAGAGGATCGAGCGAGGAGTGGCCGGCGAGGATCCTCGGCAGGATACGGCGGCCACGTGGCGGTTGCGGCCGGCGTACGGCGCGGCGTGTCAGCGGCGGCAGCGCGCGGCGCGCGCGGCGCGCGGGCGAGTGCGGGAGCGGGCCGGCGCACGCGAGCGGGCGAGCTGGGCCGAAAGGGTTGGCGCCGGAAAACAAAAATTGTTTTCCTTTTTCTTTTTCCAAATTCTTTTCAAAATTTGACCACTCAAAAACTGCTTCAAAAACTCCAAACTAGGTTTTGACCTAAACATAAAAGTTGCTCAAAATAATTTTCTCTACATCTTTCATATAAGACACTTTTTCTGAAAACCATTTTTGTAACCTCTGCATAAATAAAGCCAAGTAAATAAACAAAAGGCAAAAGCACTCACATGCACATGAAATGATGCAATGCATTGCTTATGCTCCTTTAGTAGCTAATAATGAAGTTCCTAATGCAGTGCTTGACACTAGGGTGTCACAGCCCTTCCCCCCTTAAAGAAATCTCGTCCCGAGATTTGAGTTACGTACCATTTCTTAACAAAAGCGGGATAGCTTACGCGTAGGTACTCCTCGGTTTCCCATGTCGCATCGTTGGGTCCGTGATTGCTCCAGAGAATCTTGTAAGTTTTCACTGTTCGGTTACGAGTCTCTCGGGTCTTGGTATCCAAATCTCCTTGGGCTGCTCGTAGTACTCCAGATCCGATCTGATGGTGACGTCTGGAATCCGAACTTCTTCTTGTTCTGGAACTCGAAGACACTTCTTCAACTGTGATACATGGAACACTGGGAAAACTGCGCTCATCTCTGGGGGTAACTGTACTTCGTATGTCACTTCTCCTTTCTTTGCTATGATCTGGTAAGGTCCCACATATCGAGGTGCTAGCTTCTTCTTAATTCCAAAACGTTGGACCTTTCTCATGGGTGAGACCTTAAGGTATACATAGTCTCCTACTTGAAATTCCAAGGGTCTTCTTCGTGTGTCGGCATAACTCTTTTGTCTGGATTGTGCTACCTTAATGTGCTGCTGTACTGTTTGCACAATCTCTTCCGCATCCTTTACGTAATCTGACCCATAGAATCCTCGATCTCCTGATTCTACCCAATTTACTGGGGTTCTGCATCTTCGTCCATATAAAACTTCAAATGGTGCCATCTTTATACTCTCTTGATAGCTGTTGTTATACGAAAACTCAGCAAGGGGTAACCATTTTTCCCATGACTCTCCTGAAGATAAAACACAAGCTCTTAGGATATCCTCCAAAATCTGATTTACTCTTTCTGTCTGTCCTGCAGTTTGAGGGTGATAGGCGGAACTTCTTACCAACTTAGTTCCTAGTTCCTTGTGCAACTGTTCCCAAAAACGTGCTATGAATTGGGGTCCTCTATCAGAGACAATCCTTTTTGGAACTCCATGCAACCTCAAAATATTCTGAATATACAAGTCTGCATACTGATGAGGGCGGTGCGTAGTCTTAACTGGTATGAAGTGAGCCACTTTAGATAACCGATCTACGATAACCCAGATAGAATCATTTCCTCTTTGAGTGGTGGGAAGACCGGTGATGAAATCCATACTGATTTCTTCCCATTTCCACTTTGGGATTGATAATGGTTGTAATAATCCGGCAGGTCTCAAGTGTATAGCTTTTATCCTGCAGCAAGTATCACATCTTGCAACATAAGCTGCGACTTCTTTCTTCATCTTTGACCACCAATACCTGGTTCTCAAATCCTGGTACATCTTACTGCTTCCTGGATGGATAGATAACTTTGAATTGTGAGCTTCATTCAGAATTCTTTCTTTCAGCTCGGTGTCTTTAGGAACAACCAACCTCTGATTATACCATAGAATTCCTTGTTCATCCGTTCTGAAGTTCAAAGAACTACTGGTTTCCAACCTCTTCTTAATCTGACAGATCTCTTCATCGATCCTTTGTCCCTCGATGATGTCACTTTCTAAGGTGCACTGAAGAGTGATATTGTTCAGCATAATAGGGTGCATAAGGTTAAATCTATCTTCCAAAAGTGGTTGTAGGGAGTTGCAATGAGTCTTGCGACTCAAGGCATCGGCTACAACGTTTGCTTTTCCGGGGTGGTAATGCACTTCAAGGTTATAATCCTTAATTAGCTCCAACCATCTTCTCTGCCTCATGTTCAACTCTGGCTGGGTGAAGATATATTTCAGACTTTTATGATCCGTGTACACATGACATAGATTTCCCATAAGATAATGTCTCCAAATCTTGAGGGCATGCACGACGGCTGCTAATTCCAAATCATGAGTGGGATAATTTTCTTCGTGCGGTCTCAACTGGCGAGAAGCATAGGCGATAACTCTTCCATTCTGCATGAGCACACATCCAAGTCCGATCTGGGATGCGTCACAAAACACATCAAAAGGTTCCTCTAAGTTTGGCTGAGCCAAAACAGGTGCGGATGTCAACAACGTTCGCAGAGTGCGAAAAGCTGCTTCACACTCTGGAGTCCATTCGAACTTCTTGTTTTTCTGCGTTAAACGAGTCATAGGCTTGGCTATTCTTGAAAAATTCGGAATAAACCGACGGTAGTATCCGGCCAAACCCAAAAAGCTGCGTACCTCATGTACGGTAGTGGGTGCTTGCCAATCCATAACTTCTTGTACCTTAGAAGGGTCCACAGAGATTCCTTCCTCTGAAAGGACGTGACCAAGGAAAGGTACCTTCTTCAACCAAAACTCACACTTGCTGAACTTAGCATACAACTTGTGCTCTCTAAGCCGGATTAGAATGACTCGTAGATGCTCAGCATGATCCTTCTCATTTTCAGAATATACCAAGATGTCATCGATGAACACTACAACAAACTTATCCAACTCTGGCATGAAAACCGAATTCATCAGGTACATGAAATGTGCTGGTGCATTGGTTAATCCGAAAGACATAACTAAATACTCATAGAGTCCGTATCTGGTGGAGAAAGCCGTTTTTGGCACATCTTCTCTTCTGATCTTAATCTGATGGTATCCTGACCTCAGGTCGATCTTGGAGAACACTTTCGCCTTTGACAACTGATCAAACAAGACATCGATTCGGGGTAAGGGATATTTGTTCTTTATAGTTACGGCATTCAACGGTCTGTAGTCCACGCACATCCTTAAGGTTTTATCCTTCTTCTTCACAAAGATAGCGGGACATCCCAAGGTGACGAACTAGGGCGTATCAAACCCTTATCCAAAAGTTCTTGCAACTGAACCTTAAGCTCTGCTAACTCTTTAGCGTGCATTCTATACGGTCTCCGAGATATGGGTGTTGTTCCAGGGATTAACTCTATAGCAAACTCCACATCCCTATCTGGCGGTAGTCCAGGCAACTCATCAGGAAAAACATCCGGAAACTCACACACTACTGAGATCTCAGCTATCTGTTTTGCGGTGATATTGAACAACACTCCGATCTCATGGGGGTTTCGAGGTAACTTGAGCCAAAAAGAAAGTCCATTCCTGGGACTAACCATGGACACTACTCTTTCTGCGGTGTCTAGATTAACCTTCCAGAGTTTCATCCAACTCATACCCAAGATTACATCCAAACCTAGACCAGGAATGACTATGGGGTCCACTACGGCCTGTTTATCCCCAAAGGTCATTTCTACTCCTTTAGCCATTTTACGCGCGGAGAGAACAGCTCCGGCGGAACTTATCTGATATCCCCGGTCTAACTCTATCAACTCAAGATTACTTCTCAAAACAAAGTTCTCACTTATGAAAGAATGCGATGCTCCAGAATCAAACAGCACAATTGCGGGGTGTTGATTAACAAGAAACGTACCAGCGGTGACAGGCTCTCCTTCTGGCACTTCTTCCACGGTGGTGTGATGCACATGACCGGTGCGAGGTGGGGGCTGAGTGTACTGTTTCTTTGGGCGGGGGCACTGACGTGACAGGTGTCCAGTCTGACCACAGTTATAGCATGGACCAATCACGTACGGGGTCTTGGGACCTCCTGCACTTCCTGCTTTGTTCTTATTCTGCATCATGGGAGCAGTGTAGGGCTTCTGAAAGCTGGGACGAGAACGGTTGGTAATGATCTTCCTCTGCGGGGGTCGGTATCTTGCTCCTGTGACAGGCGGGCGTCGTCACGCTCCAGAGTGAGCTGCTGAATCCTCTCCTGCAGACGAGCAACCTCAGCGTCGAAGTCCTCCTGTAGCTTCCTCTTGCTCTGGTAGGTGGCGGTGAGGGTGAAGGACACGCTCTCAAGAGTGCGCTCCAAACTCTCACATACACCTAGCAAAGCTCCAGTGGCGCTCATCGCAGGTGTCTCACAGTAGAACCTCTCCTCTGGGCTCCCTGTCAGGACTGACTCCGAAGTCTGCTTCCAGCGCAATGGGAAAAGTGATCCGCGGGGAAACACTCCTGCCATAGCGCTAGCTAGGTCGGCGGGGAAACGGGCGATGATATCCTTCAGCACTAGGTATGCTGCTCTGTTGGCTCCATCCTTGGCACAAGTGCCTCTGGTGATCTCCGTCCACCCTGTACAGTGCGGCTTGGCAGGCAAGGCTTTGACCTTGATCTCTACCATGACCAAGGAATCCTGCCCGTAGATCTCCTTCTGCCATGAGTACCTGGGCTCCTGTCCGTCCTCATAGCCTATGGCCTGCAGAATCCTCCAAAGGATAGTCGGCAACCCGAAGTAGGACAAGAACGTCTTCCGGGTCAGCTTGGTGGCCAAGCGGTGACGCGGAACTCCTCTGCCTCCGGTGGCCTTGCGAGCGGTCAGCTTAGTCCGGGCCATCTGTAGAAACAAAAAGGGTTTCGAACTCTCATGAGACGGATATTAAGTTGGCAAATTTTTATAGAAAAGAGACAACTTTTAATTAAGGGGAGGAATGTAATGCAAGAATTTAAACATGATGCATGATCGTACTTACTTTCTCACTCACTAATATGACTCGTAAGTCCTAACGTTCTAGTCGGTGGCGAGAACGATCTCTCATGCGTTATCTACACGTTCTACTCGTTCGCATAGTTAGTGTACCTGCAGAAGATTCATTTCAGCCCAAAGAAATTCCCAATGATAAAACAATTGAGTATTGGCCAATATGCGCAAAATACATAGAAGCCAACACTAACACCATGCACCAACATAGAAAACACCCTTGAAAACATTGATACCATCGTATGTGTCCGCGTGGAGCTCGCACATACTTGGTATAAGAACTCTCACCTAGACCGACAGTTGGACGGTCATGCTCTCATATCTCACAAAATCATTTTATGCATGTTTTCGCGATCGACGCATTCTCTTTTTTCCCGAGAATGGACCAGCAAATCAAGATCCAGCATGAAGCAAAACCCTGAACCCTGTTAGCAGTTAAGCCACCTGAATCCTAGTATAGGGCTTAAGGACGAGACTGGGCACACTTAGTAATCGAAAATAGTTTTGAAAGTAGTTTTGAAATACCCATTTAGTTCGAAAATAGCTCTATACGGAGGTAATCGCTTGAACCATGCTCTGATACCAAGCTGTGGCGGAACCGCCCTGATTATAAGAGCTCAAGTATTATCTTAGCCAAATCCGTCTGACTTTGACTCATACTTGAACCCATATAATCCCGGTAGTCCGGAAATCTCGAAGGATTTCTAACACCATACATCATACAGGATCGCATCGTTCAAGGATTACATTCGTAAAGATACATCATAGCGAAAACGAAACCGAATTTAAAATATCAGAGTGCGAATTTAAAACAGAGTTATTACAATACCGAGTTTAAAAGTGCGGAAGCTGAAATAAGTTTGAACATGACCACTACACATGTGGTTCAAATAAAACATTGTTTGATAAATCTAACTCAACACACTCACTCCTCCTTTTAAGATAGTGTGCCACCAAAAGTCTTAGACCGGCAAAAGAAAAAGGGAAGCTTCTGGACGACCCTGCCCTGGGCCTACTCCTCATCACCTTCCACCGGGTAGAGGCAGTGCTTACAATAGCCAAAGTAGACCTGGCCATCTGCAACAAACGGGATAAACCCTGAGTACGGGAATGTACTCAGCTAGACTTACCCGTCCAACAGAAAATAAAGACACCAAGGGTATGCAAGGCTTTTGAGGTAGAGCTGGGATCTTTCAGTTGCGAAAAGCTCAGATTCAGATAAGAGGTAATTAATCATAATGATGAGCTGTCATCTTTAGACCTATTCCTTAATTCTAGGTTTTTCACCTGTACTAGAGCACTCACTTGAATCTACCAATCAATAATATAACCATATCCAGTTGACTTATCCACATTTTAGTTGAACCTTAATCATCACATGGAGTTGTATCGTGGTGAAGCTCGCCATAGTTTCCCACTAACCGGGGAGACGGCGACTCGAATCGAATTCCAAACCAGCTGGTGAAAGACCTTTAATACCAGCCCACACTTTCCCCGTCGGGTCCATGCATTGGGCAACCGCTCGACGCTTGTTCGTGGTGGTAATCGCCGCGGTTCAAGCACGGACCGCCCAATCGGAACCTGGCGATGGCCTCACGCGGCAGATCGCAATTTCCGTACTAGAGGGCACGACACGGGTTGAGACCGGCCCGAACAGCTTCTAACTGGCTTTGGGGTCGATGATTACAGCAACGACATATCCCTAAGTAAAAGGGCGCGTTCAAAAATGAACGAGGGCCAACATCGATACAAACCTACACGATCCAACGGAGGGACTGCCCCAAGTTTCCAAACTGGTGCCTTGCCTTCCAGTTGACCGTATTTCATTACTACTCAGGTTCTTTTTCACGATAGTAAATATAGCCAACCGTGATCCGGTAACTACCCATCAGGGTATTACGGAAACATCCTCAACTATTACTTTTATTCAGCAGGCTAAGCAATCTACATTATAAAAGTAAGTACTGGATAACAAGGTAGGAGTAAACAATAATCAAGGGAGGATAATGCATCAAATAGGATCCAATCAACTCCTATACCTAATGCATCACAATATAAAAGGACTCAAGTAATTTTAATTATAAAAACTGGGAGACTTAGAATGCTCCGGGGCTTGCCTTGGGTGAAGACCGAGGCCTCGTGGGAGGGGCACTCGGGCAAGTTAGTGTCGCTGGCGAGGTCGACTTCCTCGGCTTGCTGGAGCTCCGGAATCTGCTGCTCGGCGTTTGACTCTGGCTCCTGCTCGGGCTCCGGAAGGGTCGATCCTATTGTATGCGAGGATTAATAAATGATTCAAAAGAAACTTAGGTTTGAACTGCAAGTGCACTTTTCTGGACTCAGAAAAAACCACAAAAATTCCAGAAGGCAAACAACAGTTGCTGGACTCCACTGAACAAATTCCAGCCAAAAATAAAATACCGAACTGCAGATACAAAAATGACAAGCAACAGCCCAAAAAGGTACTTTGAACTACAACCCTACTGTAAAAGGGTGCACAACTCTATTTCATATTTTTTCCAGATTCTACTTCACATTTCATGCTTATCAAGAAAGTTCCATGAACAGAAACATTGTATTATTTCTTACATGAATTTCCAAAGGAAACACAGAAAAACACCTTTGTAAAGCAACTTCAGATTTCTCCATACAACAGCTCATGCTTGCATTTTCCTTAGCTTGGACATGACACTCAGAGACTACACCATTTTTCCCATATTTTATTTCAGCATATAAAACACCTTAACATTATTTCCAAGAAATCAGCTAAACAAGACTTTAAACCATAACAGAAAGTTTTTCCACATAAACAGTGCATCATATATTTTTCACAGGTGTAAAACATGATAACAAACTTACACCAAATTTTCCAGGAATTATCTCAACCAGAAAACACTGATTTCCATTTATCACAACAAAAGCATATAAACTGGAATAAAAGAAAACAGTAAAATAAACTCCTGCCAAAAATACTTTCATATTTTTCCCATGGTAGATCTACTCATAAACAAACTAGCAAAACTGAAAGCACTCCATTTGGATTTGTAAAACGTGCTATCCGAAAATAACAAGCATCACTGGAAAATAAAACCCTAAAAGAAAAACATTTGAAATCTCCCGGCCTGGCTTGCGTACACCCGGTCCATAGACCAGCGAGTGGCTGACGCGCGGGGCCCGCGGGTAGGCGTGTGTGTGTTCGCTCGAGGCCCGGCTCGAACGAGAGAGTGCCCGAGGGTTCGCTCGAGGCCTAGCTCGAGCGAGACGGAAAACTAACGCCCGTCCGAGACCTGGCTCGGGGGCTCGGGCGAGACGGAAAGGCTGTCGCCCGTCCGAGGCCTGGCTCGGGGGCTCGGGCGAGACGGAAAGGCTGTCGCCCGTCCGAGGCCTGGCTCGGGGGCTCGGGCGAGACGGAAAGGCTGTCGCCCGTCCGAGGCCTGGCTTGAGGGGTCCGTGGGTCAACGGGACCCACCCGTCAAAGAGAAGAAAACAGGGGGCGGCTTTGACCGTCGATTCCTCGCCGACGGTGAGGTCGCCGGCGGTGAGGCTAGGCTCTATAGACTCGTCTCGACGAGGCGCATCGAGTGGTGTAGGTGGTTTGGCTAGCGCTCGGCCGGAGCATGCCGGCGGCGAGCGGCGGCGCACGGTGATGGCGGCAACGCGCGGCTACGCCATTTCCGGCGGCGGCCGGAGAAATTGGGGGAGGCAAAAGCTCGAGTGAACCCTAAGGAGCAAAGCTACGGGGTTGGTTTGGCTCGGGTGACTCCAGAGGAGCTTGGCCACGAGCGAGGTCCGCGGCGGCGCCCATGGCGCTCGGCCGGGGAGAAGAGTGAGATAGGGAGCGGTAGCGTTGAGGTGGATAGGTGTTCTCACCTTGCCTTGACTTGGTGAAGTTCGATGATGAAGAAGAGGAGTCGGTGGAGCTCGGGTTGGGGAAGAACGGCGTTACGGCTCGGCGGTGGCGACTGACGGACCGAAAGAGGCGCTTCGTCCTCCGGCGGCGTCGGGGCTCGGTCGGGGATGGCGACGTGCGCACGGCGTGTGCACGGCGTAGGCGGAGATGCTGGCGAGAGGGATTGGATGGTGGTGGTCGGGTGTGGCCGGAACGGCGGGGGGGAGTGATGGTGGTGAACGGTCAGCGAGAGTGGCGGATGCTTGCGCGTTCGTGGGAGCGGAGAGGGAGTGAGAGCGGGCGAGTGGAATGGCAGTGGGGAGAGGAGAGTGCGGTGCGCTCGGGGTTTTGATCGGCTTGACCGGCCGGTGGTCATGGCGGGACACGGCGGCGCGGTCGGCGAGGCAGCGCGGGCGATGCCGTGCACGGCGAGCGGGCGCTGCAGGCGAGGCGAGCGGAGAGTGGCCGGGGGAGATAGCTTGTGTGCTCGGGTGAGAGAGGATCGAGCGAGGAGTGGCCGGCGAGGATCCTCGGCAGGATACGGCGGCCACGTGGCGGTTGCGGCCGGCGTACGGCGCGGCGTGTCAGCGGCGGCAGCGCGCGGCGCGCGCGGCGCGCGGGCGAGTGCGGGAGCGGGCCGGCGCACGCGAGCGGGCGAGCTGGGCCGAAAGGGTTGGCGCCGGGAAAACAAAAATTGTTTTCCTTTTTCTTTTTCCAAATTCTTTTCAAAATTTGACCACTCAAAAACTGCTTCAAAAACTCCAAACTAGGTTTTGACCTAAACATAAAAGTTGCTCAAAATAATTTTCTCTACATCTTTCATATAAGACACTTTTTCTGAAAACCATTTTTGTAACCTCTGCATAAATAAAGCCAAGTAAATAAACAAAAGGCAAAAGCACTCACATGCACATGAAATGATGCAATGCATTGCTTATGCTCCTTTAGTAGCTAATAATGAAGTTCCTAATGCAGTGCTTGACACTAGGGTGTCACAACCCTTCCCCCCTTAAAGAAATCTCGTCCCGAGATTTGAGTTACGTACCATTTCTTAACAAAAGCGGGATAGCTTACGCGTAGGTACTCCTCGGTTTCCCATGTCGCATCGTTGGGTCCGTGATTGCTCCAGAGAATCTTGTAAGTTTTCACTGTTCGGTTACGAGTCTCTCGGGTCTTGGTATCCAAAATCTCCTTGGGCTGCTCGTAGTACTCCAGATCCGATCTGATGGTGACGTCTGGAATCCGAACTTCTTCTTGTTCTGGAACTCGAAGACACTTCTTCAACTGTGATACATGGAACACTGGGAAAACTGCGCTCATCTCTGGGGGTAACTGTACTTCGTATGTCACTTCTCCTTTCTTTGCTATGATCTGGTAAGGTCCCACATATCGAGGTGCTAGCTTCTTCTTAATTCCAAAACGTTGGACCTTTCTCATGGGTGAGACCTTAAGGTATACATAGTCTCCTACTTGAAATTCCAAGGGTCTTCTTCGTGTGTCGGCATAACTCTTTTGTCTGGATTGTGCTACCTTAATGTGCTGCTGTACTGTTTGCACAATCTCTTCCGCATCCTTTACGTAATCTGACCCATAGAATCCTCGATCTCCTGATTCTACCCAATTTACTGGGGTTCTGCATCTTCGTCCATATAAAACTTCAAATGGTGCCATCTTTATACTCTCTTGATAGCTGTTGTTATACGAAAACTCAGCAAGGGGTAACCATTTTTCCCATGACTCTCCTGAAGATAAAACACAAGCTCTTAGGATATCCTCCAAAATCTGATTTACTCTTTCTGTCTGTCCTGCAGTTTGAGGGTGATAGGCGGAACTTCTTACCAACTTAGTTCCTAGTTCCTTGTGCAACTGTTCCCAAAAACGTGCTATGAATTGGGGTCCTCTATCAGAGACAATCCTTTTTGGAACTCCATGCAACCTCAAAATATTCTGAATATACAAGTCTGCATACTGATGAGGGCGGTGCGTAGTCTTAACTGGTATGAAGTGAGCCACTTTAGATAACCGATCTACGATAACCCAGATAGAATCATTTCCTCTTTGAGTGGTGGGAAGACCGGTGATGAAATCCATACTGATTTCTTCCCATTTCCACTTTGGGATTGATAATGGTTGTAATAATCCGGCAGGTCTCAAGTGTATAGCTTTTATCCTGCAGCAAGTATCACATCTTGCAACATAAGCTGCGACTTCTTTCTTCATCTTTGACCACCAATACCTGGTTCTCAAATCCTGGTACATCTTACTGCTTCCTGGATGGATAGATAACTTTGAATTGTGAGCTTCATTCAGAATTCTTTCTTTCAGCTCGGTGTCTTTAGGAACAACCAACCTCTGATTATACCATAGAATTCCTTGTTCATCCGTTCTGAAGTTCAAAGAACTACTGGTTTCCAACCTCTTCTTAATCTGACAGATCTCTTCATCGATCCTTTGTCCCTCGATGATGTCACTTTCTAAGGTGCACTGAAGAGTGATATTGTTCAGCATAATAGGGTGCATAAGGTTAAATCTATCTTCCAAAAGTGGTTGTAGGGAGTTGCAATGAGTCTTGCGACTCAAGGCATCGGCTACAACGTTTGCTTTTCCGGGGTGGTAATGCACTTCAAGGTTATAATCCTTAATTAGCTCCAACCATCTTCTCTGCCTCATGTTCAACTCTGGCTGGGTGAAGATATATTTCAGACTTTTATGATCCGTGTACACATGACATAGATTTCCCATAAGATAATGTCTCCAAATCTTGAGGGCATGCACGACGGCTGCTAATTCCAAATCATGAGTGGGATAATTTTCTTCGTGCGGTCTCAACTGGCGAGAAGCATAGGCGATAACTCTTCCATTCTGCATGAGCACACATCCAAGTCCGATCTGGGATGCGTCACAAAACACATCAAAAGGTTCCTCTAAGTTTGGCTGAGCCAAAACAGGTGCGGATGTCAACAACGTTCGCAGAGTGCGAAAAGCTGCTTCACACTCTGGAGTCCATTCGAACTTCTTGTTTTTCTGCGTTAAACGAGTCATAGGCTTGGCTATTCTTGAAAAATTCGGAATAAACCGACGGTAGTATCCGGCCAAACCCAAAAAGCTGCGTACCTCATGTACGGTAGTGGGTGCTTGCCAATCCATAACTTCTTGTACCTTAGAAGGGTCCACAGAGATTCCTTCCTCTGAAAGGACGTGACCAAGGAAAGGTACCTTCTTCAACCAAAACTCACACTTGCTGAACTTAGCATACAACTTGTGCTCTCTAAGCCGGATTAGAATGACTCGTAGATGCTCAGCATGATCCTTCTCATTTTCAGAATATACCAAGATGTCATCGATGAACACTACAACAAACTTATCCAACTCTGGCATGAAAACCGAATTCATCAGGTACATGAAATGTGCTGGTGCATTGGTTAATCCGAAAGACATAACTAAATACTCATAGAGTCCGTATCTGGTGGAGAAAGCCGTTTTTGGCACATCTTCTCTTCTGATCTTAATCTGATGGTATCCTGACCTCAGGTCGATCTTGGAGAACACTTTCGCCTTTGACAACTGATCAAACAAGACATCGATTCGGGGTAAGGGATATTTGTTCTTTATAGTTACGGCATTCAACGGTCTGTAGTCCACGCACATCCTTAAGGTTTTATCCTTCTTCTTCACAAAGATAGCGGGACATCCCCAAGGTGACGAACTAGGGCGTATCAAACCCTTATCCAAAAGTTCTTGCAACTGAACCTTAAGCTCTGCTAACTCTTTAGCGTGCATTCTATACGGTCTCCGAGATATGGGTGTTGTTCCAGGGATTAACTCTATAGCAAACTCCACATCCCTATCTGGCGGTAGTCCAGGCAACTCATCAGGAAAAACATCCGGAAACTCACACACTACTGAGATCTCAGCTATCTGTTTTGCGGTGATATTGAACAACACTCCGATCTCATGGGGGTTTCGAGGTAACTTGAGCCAAAAAGAAAGTCCATTCCTGGGACTAACCATGGACACTACTCTTTCTGCGGTGTCTAGATTAACCTTCCAGAGTTTCATCCAACTCATACCCAAGATTACATCCAAACCTAGACCAGGAATGACTATGGGGTCCACTACGGCCTGTTTATCCCCAAAGGTCATTTCTACTCCTTTAGCCATTTTACGCGCGGAGAGAACAGCTCCGGCGGAACTTATCTGATATCCCCGGTCTAACTCTATCAACTCAAGATTACTTCTCAAAACAAAGTTCTCACTTATGAAAGAATGCGATGCTCCAGAATCAAACAGCACAATTGCGGGGTGTTGATTAACAAGAAACGTACCAGCGGTGACAGGCTCTCCTTCTGGCACTTCTTCCACGGTGGTGTGATGCACATGACCGGTGCGAGGTGGGGGCTGAGTGTACTGTTTCTTTGGGCGGGGGCACTGACGTGACAGGTGTCCAGTCTGACCACAGTTATAGCATGGACCAATCACGTACGGGGTCTTGGGACCTCCTGCACTTCCTGCTTTGTTCTTATTCTGCATCATGGGAGCAGTGTAGGGCTTCTGAAAGCTGGGACGAGAACGGTTGGTAATGATCTTCCTCTGCGGGGGTCGGTATCTTGCTCCTGTGACAGGCGGGCGTCGTCACGCTCCAGAGTGAGCTGCTGAATCCTCTCCTGCAGACGAGCAACCTCAGCGTCGAAGTCCTCCTGTAGCTTCCTCTTGCTCTGGTAGGTGGCGGTGAGGGTGAAGGACACGCTCTCAAGAGTGCGCTCCAAACTCTCACATACACCTAGCAAAGCTCCAGTGGCGCTCATCGCAGGTGTCTCACAGTAGAACCTCTCCTCTGGGCTCCCTGTCAGGACTGACTCCGAAGTCTGCTTCCAGCGCAATGGGAAAAGTGATCCGCGGGGAAACACTCCTGCCATAGCGCTAGCTAGGTCGGCGGGGAAACGGGCGATGATATCCTTCAGCACTAGGTATGCTGCTCTGTTGGCTCCATCCTTGGCACAAGTGCCTCTGGTGATCTCCGTCCACCCTGTACAGTGCGGCTTGGCAGGCAAGGCTTTGACCTTGATCTCTACCATGACCAAGGAATCCTGCCCGTAGATCTCCTTCTGCCATGAGTACCTGGGCTCCTGTCCGTCCTCATAGCCTATGGCCTGCAGAATCCTCCAAAGGATAGTCGGCAACCCGAAGTAGGACAAGAACGTCTTCCGGGTCAGCTTGGTGGCCAAGCGGTGACGCGGAACTCCTCTGCCTCCGGTGGCCTTGCGAGCGGTCAGCTTAGTCCGGGCCATCTGTAGAAACAAAAAGGGTTTCGAACTCTCATGAGACGGATATTAAGTTGGCAAATTTTTATAGAAAAGAGACAACTTTTAATTAAGGGGAGGAAATGTAATGCAAGAATTTAAACATGATGCATGATCGTACTTACTTTCTCACTCACTAATATGACTCGTAAGTCCTAACGTTCTAGTCGGTGGCGAGAACGATCTCTCATGCGTTATCTACACGTTCTACTCGTTCGCATAGTTAGTGTACCTGCAGAAGATTCATTTCAGCCCAAAGAAATTCCCAATGATAAAACAATTGAGTATTGGCCAATATGCGCAAAATACATAGAAGCCAACACTAACACCATGCACCAACATAGAAAACACCCTTGAAAACATTGATACCATCGTATGTGTCCGCGTGGAGCTCGCACATACTTGGTATAAGAACTCTCACCTAGACCGACAGTTGGACGGTCATGCTCTCATATCTCACAAAATCATTTTATGCATGTTTTCGCGATCGACGCATTCTCTTTTTTCCCGAGAATGGACCAGCAAATCAAGATCCAGCATGAAGCAAAACCCTGAACCCTGTTAGCAGTTAAGCCACCTGAATCCTAGTATAGGGCTTAAGGACGAGACTGGGCACACTTAGTAATCGAAAATAGTTTTGAAAGTAGTTTTGAAATACCCATTTAGTTCGAAAATAGCTCTATACGGAGGTAATCGCTTGAACCATGCTCTGATACCAAGCTGTGGCGGAACCGCCCTGATTATAAGAGCTCAAGTATTATCTTAGCCAAATCCGTCTGACTTTGACTCATACTTGAACCCATATAATCCCGGTAGTCCGGAAATCTCGAAGGATTTCTAACACCATACATCATACAGGATCGCATCGTTCAAGGATTACATTCGTAAAGATACATCATAGCGAAAACGAAACCGAATTTAAAATATCAGAGTGCGAATTTAAAACAGAGTTATTACAATACCGAGTTTAAAAGTGCGGAAGCTGAAATAAGTTTGAACATGACCACTACACATGTGGTTCAAATAAAACATTGTTTGATAAATCTAACTCAACACACTCACTCCTCCTTTTAAGATAGTGTGCCACCAAAAGTCTTAGACCGGCAAAAGAAAAAGGGAAGCTTCTGGACGACCCTGCCCTGGGCCTACTCCTCATCACCTTCCACCGGGTAGAGGCAGTGCTTACAATAGCCAAAGTAGACCTGGCCATCTGCAACAAACGGGATAAACCCTGAGTACGGGAATGTACTCAGCTAGACTTACCCGTCCAACAGAAAATAAAGACACCAAGGGTATGCAAGGCTTTTGAGGTAGAGCTGGGATCTTTCAGTTGCGAAAAGCTCAGATTCAGATAAGAGGTAATTAATCATAATGATGAGCTGTCATCTTTAGACCTATTCCTTAATTCTAGGTTTTTCACCTGTACTAGAGCACTCACTTGAATCTACCAATCAATAATATAACCATATCCAGTTGACTTATCCACATTTTAGTTGAACCTTAATCATCACATGGAGTTGTATCGTGGTGAAGCTCGCCATAGTTTCCCACTAACCGGGGGAGACGGCGACTCGAATCGAATTCCAAACCAGCTGGTGAAAGACCTTTAATACCAGCCCACACTTTCCCCGTCGGGTCCATGCATTGGGCAACCGCTCGACGCTTGTTCGTGGTGGTAATCGCCGCGGTTCAAGCACGGACCGCCCAATCGGAACCTGGCGATGGCCTCACGCGGCAGATCGCAATTTCCGTACTAGAGGGCACGACACGGGTTGAGACCGGCCCGAACAGCTTCTAACTGGCTTTGGGGTCGATGATTACAGCAACGACATATCCCTAAGTAAAAGGGCGCGTTCAAAAATGAACGAGGGCCAACATCGATACAAACCTACACGATCCAACGGAGGGACTGCCCCAAGTTTCCAAACTGGTGCCTTGCCTTCCAGTTGACCGTATTTCATTACTACTCAGGTTCTTTTTCACGATAGTAAATATAGCCAACCGTGATCCGGTAACTACCCATCAGGGTATTACGGAAACATCCTCAACTATTACTTTTATTCAGCAGGCTAAGCAATCTACATTATAAAAGTAAGTACTGGATAACAAGGTAGGAGTAAACAATAATCAAGGGAGGATAATGCATCAAATAGGATCCAATCAACTCCTATACCTAATGCATCACAATATAAAAGGACTCAAGTAATTTTAATTATAAAAACTGGGAGACTTAGAATGCTCCGGGGCTTGCCTTGGGTGAAGACCGAGGCCTCGTGGGAGGGGCACTCGGGCAAGTTAGTGTCGCTGGCGAGGTCGACTTCCTCGGCTTGCTGGAGCTCCGGAATCTGCTGCTCGGCGTTTGACTCTGGCTCCTGCTCGGGCTCCGGAAGGGTCGATCCTATTGTATGCGAGGATTAATAAATGATTCAAAAGAAACTTAGGTTTGAACTGCAAGTGCACTTTTCTGGACTCAGAAAAACCACAAAATTCCAGAAGGCAAACAACAGTTGCTGGACTCCACTGAACAAATTCCAGCCAAAAATAAAATACCGAACTGCAGATACAAAAATGACAAGCAACAGCCCAAAAAGGTACTTTGAACTACAACCCTACTGTAAAAGGGTGCACAACTCTATTTCATATTTTTTCCAGATTCTACTTCACATTTCATGCTTATCAAGAAAGTTCCATGAACAGAAACATTGTATTATTTCTTACATGAATTTCCAAAGGAACACAGAAAAACACCTTTGTAAAGCAACTTCAGATTTCTCCATACAACAGCTCATGCTTGCATTTTCCTTAGCTTGGACATGACACTCAGAGACTACACCATTTTTCCCATATTTTATTTCAGCATATAAAACACCTTAACATTATTTCCAAGAAATCAGCTAAACAAGACTTTAAACCATAACAGAAAGTTTTTCCACATAAACAGTGCATCATATATTTTTCACAGGTGTAAAACATGATAACAAACTTACACCAAATTTTCCAGGAATTATCTCAACCAGAAAACACTGATTTCCATTTATCACAACAAAAGCATATAAACTGGAATAAAAGAAAACAGTAAAATAAACTCCTGCCAAAAATACTTTCATATTTTTCCCATGGTAGATCTACTCATAAACAAACTAGCAAAACTGAAAGCACTCCATTTGGATTTGTAAAACGTGCTATCCGAAAATAACAAGCATCACTGGAAAATAAAACCCTAAAAGAAAAACATTTGAAATCTCCCGGCCTGGCTTGCGTACACCCGGTCCATAGACCAGCGAGTGGCTGACGCGCGGGGCCCGCGGGTAGGCGTGTGTGTGTTCGCTCGAGGCCCGGCTCGAACGAGAGAGTGCCCGAGGGTTCGCTCGAGGCCTAGCTCGAGCGAGACGGAAAACTAACGCCCGTCCGAGACCTGGCTCGGGGGCTCGGGCGAGACGGAAAGGCTGTCGCCCGTCCGAGGCCTGGCTCGGGGGCTCGGGCGAGACGGAAAGGCTGTCGCCCGTCCGAGGCCTGGCTCGGGGGCTCGGGCGAGACGGAAAGGCTGTCGCCCGTCCGAGGCCTGGCTTGAGGGGTCCGTGGGTCAACGGGACCCACCCGTCAAAGAGAAGAAAACAGGGGGCGGCTTTGACCGTCGATTCCTCGCCGACGGTGAGGTCGCCGGCGGTGAGGCTAGGCTCTATAGACTCGTCTCGACGAGGCGCATCGAGTGGTGTAGGTGGTTGGCTAGCGCTCGGCCGGAGCATGCCGGCGGCGAGCGGCGGCGCACGGTGATGGCGGCAACGCGCGGCTACGCCATTTCCGGCGGCGGCCGGAGAAATTGGGGGAGGCAAAAGCTCGAGTGAACCCTAAGGAGCAAAGCTACGGGGTTGGTTTGGCTCGGGTGACTCCAGAGGAGCTTGGCCACGAGCGAGGTCCGCGGCGGCGCCCATGGCGCTCGGCCGGGGAGAAGAGTGAGATAGGGAGCGGTAGCGTTGAGGTGGATAGGTGTTCTCACCTTGCCTTGACTTGGTGAAGTTCGATGATGAAGAAGAGGAGTCGGTGGAGCTCGGGTTGGGGAAGAACGGCGTTACGGCTCGGCGGTGGCGACTGACGGACCGAAAGAGGCGCTTCGTCCTCCGGCGGCGTCGGGGCTCGGTCGGGGATGGCGACGTGCGCACGGCGTGTGCACGGCGTAGGCGGAGATGCTGGGCGAGAGGATTGGATGGTGGTGGTCGGGTGTGGCCGGAACGGCGGGGGGGAGTGATGGTGGTGAACGGTCAGCGAGAGTGGCGGATGCTTGCGCGTTCGTGGGAGCGGAGAGGGAGTGAGAGCGGGCGAGTGGAATGGCAGTGGGGAGAGGAGAGTGCGGTGCGCTCGGGGTTTGATCGGCTTGACCGGCCGGTGGTCATGCGGGACACGCGGCGCGGTCGGCGAGGCAGCGCGGGCGATGCCGTGCACGGCGAGCGGGCGCTGCAGGCGAGGCGAGCGGAGAGTGGCCGGGGGAGATAGCTTGTGTGCTCGGGTGAGAGAGGATCGAGCGAGGAGTGGCCGGCGAGGATCCTCGGCAGGATACGGCGGCCACGTGGCGGTTGCGGCCGGCGTACGGCGCGGCGTGTCAGCGGCGGCAGAGCGCGGCGCGCGCGGGCGCGCGGGCGAGTGCGGGAGCGGGCCGGCGCACGCGAGCGGGCGAGCTGGGCCGAAAGGGTTGGCGCCGGGAAAACAAAAATTGTTTTCCTTTTTCTTTTTCCAAATTCTTTTCAAAATTTGACCACTCAAAACTGCTTCAAAAACTCCAAACTAGGTTTTGACCTAAACATAAAAGTTGCTCAAAATAATTTTCTCTACATCTTTCATATAAGACACTTTTTCTGAAAACCATTTTTGTAACCTCTGCATAAATAAAGCCAAGTAAATAAACAAAAGGCAAAAGCACTCACATGCACATGAAATGATGCAATGCATTGCTTATGCTCCTTTAGTAGCTAATAATGAAGTTCCTAATGCAGTGCTTGACACTAGGGTGTCACAACCCTTCCCCCCTTAAAGAAATCTCGTCCCGAGATTTGAGTTACGTACCATTTCTTAACAAAAGCGGGATAGCTTACGCGTAGGTACTCCTCGGTTTCCCATGTCGCATCGTTGGGTCCGTGATTGCTCCAGAGAATCTTGTAAGTTTTCACTGTTCGGTTACGAGTCTCTCGGGTCTTGGTATCCAAAATCTCCTTGGGCTGCTCGTAGTACTCCAGATCCGATCTGATGGTGACGTCTGGAATCCGAACTTCTTCTTGTTCTGGAACTCGAAGACACTTCTTCAACTGTGATACATGGAACACTGGGAAAACTGCGCTCATCTCTGGGGGTAACTGTACTTCGTATGTCACTTCTCCTTTCTTTGCTATGATCTGGTAAGGTCCCACATATCGAGGTGCTAGCTTCTTCTTAATTCCAAAACGTTGGACCTTTCTCATGGGTGAGACCTTAAGGTATACATAGTCTCCTACTTGAAATTCCAAGGGTCTTCTTCGTGTGTCGGCATAACTCTTTTGTCTGGATTGTGCTACCTTAATGTGCTGCTGTACTGTTTGCACAATCTCTTCCGCATCCTTTACGTAATCTGACCCATAGAATCCTCGATCTCCTGATTCTACCCAATTTACTGGGGTTCTGCATCTTCGTCCATATAAAACTTCAAATGGTGCCATCTTTATACTCTCTTGATAGCTGTTGTTATACGAAAACTCAGCAAGGGGTAACCATTTTTCCCATGACTCTCCTGAAGATAAAACACAAGCTCTTAGGATATCCTCCAAAATCTGATTTACTCTTTCTGTCTGTCCTGCAGTTTGAGGGTGATAGGCGGAACTTCTTACCAACTTAGTTCCTAGTTCCTTGTGCAACTGTTCCCAAAAACGTGCTATGAATTGGGGTCCTCTATCAGAGACAATCCTTTTTGGAACTCCATGCAACCTCAAAATATTCTGAATATACAAGTCTGCATACTGATGAGGGCGGTGCGTAGTCTTAACTGGTATGAAGTGAGCCACTTTAGATAACCGATCTACGATAACCCAGATAGAATCATTTCCTCTTTGAGTGGTGGGAAGACCGGTGATGAAATCCATACTGATTTCTTCCCATTTCCACTTTGGGATTGATAATGGTTGTAATAATCCGGCAGGTCTCAAGTGTATAGCTTTTATCCTGCAGCAAGTATCACATCTTGCAACATAAGCTGCGACTTCTTTCTTCATCTTTGACCACCAATACCTGGTTCTCAAATCCTGGTACATCTTACTGCTTCCTGGATGGATAGATAACTTTGAATTGTGAGCTTCATTCAGAATTCTTTCCTTTCAGCTCGGTGTCTTTAGGAACAACCAACCTCTGATTATACCATAGAATTCCTTGTTCATCCGTTCTGAAGTTCAAAGAACTACTGGTTTCCAACCTCTTCTTAATCTGACAGATCTCTTCATCGATCCTTTGTCCCTCGATGATGTCACTTTCTAAGGTGCACTGAAGAGTGATATTGTTCAGCATAATAGGGTGCATAAGGTTAAATCTATCTTCCAAAAGTGGTTGTAGGGAGTTGCAATGAGTCTTGCGACTCAAGGCATCGGCTACAACGTTTGCTTTTCCGGGGTGGTAATGCACTTCAAGGTTATAATCCTTAATTAGCTCCAACCATCTTCTCTGCCTCATGTTCAACTCTGGCTGGGTGAAGATATATTTCAGACTTTTATGATCCGTGTACACATGACATAGATTTCCCATAAGATAATGTCTCCAAATCTTGAGGGCATGCACGACGGCTGCTAATTCCAAATCATGAGTGGGATAATTTTCTTCGTGCGGTCTCAACTGGCGAGAAGCATAGGCGATAACTCTTCCATTCTGCATGAGCACACATCCAAGTCCGATCTGGGATGCGTCACAAAACACATCAAAAGGTTCCTCTAAGTTTGGCTGAGCCAAAACAGGTGCGGATGTCAACAACGTTCGCAGAGTGCGAAAAGCTGCTTCACACTCTGGAGTCCATTCGAACTTCTTGTTTTTCTGCGTTAAACGAGTCATAGGCTTGGCTATTCTTGAAAAATTCGGAATAAACCGACGGTAGTATCCGGCCAAACCCAAAAAGCTGCGTACCTCATGTACGGTAGTGGGTGCTTGCCAATCCATAACTTCTTGTACCTTAGAAGGGTCCACAGAGATTCCTTCCTCTGAAAGGACGTGACCAAGGAAAGGTACCTTCTTCAACCAAAACTCACACTTGCTGAACTTAGCATACAACTTGTGCTCTCTAAGCCGATTAGAATGACTCGTAGATGCTCAGCATGATCCTTCTCATTTTCAGAATATACCAAGATGTCATCGATGAACACTACAACAAACTTATCCAACTCTGGCATGAAAACCGAATTCATCAGGTACATGAAATGTGCTGGTGCATTGGTTAATCCGAAAGACATAACTAAATACTCATAGAGTCCGTATCTGGTGGAGAAAGCCGTTTTTGGCACATCTTCTCTTCTGATCTTAATCTGATGGTATCCTGACCTCAGGTCGATCTTGGAGAACACTTTCGCCTTTGACAACTGATCAAACAAGACATCGATTCGGGGTAAGGGATATTTGTTCTTTATAGTTACGGCATTCAACGGTCTGTAGTCCACGCACATCCTTAAGGTTTTATCCTTCTTCTTCACAAAGATAGCGGGACATCCCCAAGGTGACGAACTAGGGCGTATCAAACCCTTATCCAAAAGTTCTTGCAACTGAACCTTAAGCTCTGCTAACTCTTTAGCGTGCATTCTATACGGTCTCCGAGATATGGGTGTTGTTCCAGGGATTAACTCTATAGCAAACTCCACATCCCTATCTGGCGGTAGTCCAGGCAACTCATCAGGAAAAACATCCGGAAACTCACCACACTACTGAGATCTCAGCTATCTGTTTTGCGGTGATATTGAACAACACTCCGATCTCATGGGGGTTTCGAGGTAACTTGAGCCAAAAAGAAGTCCATTCCTGGGACTAACCATGGACACTACTCTTCTGCGGTGTCTAGATTAACCTTCCAGAGTTTCATCCAACTCATACCCAAGATTACATCCAAACCTAGACCAGGAATGACTATGGGGTCCACTACGGCCTGTTTATCCCCAAAGGTCATTTCTACTCCTTTAGCCATTTTACGCGCGGAGAGAACAGCTCCGGCGGGAACTTATCTGATATCCCCGGTCTAACTCTATCAACTCAAGATTACTTCTCAAAACAAAGTTCTCACTTATGAAAGAATGCGATGCTCCAGAATCAAACAGCACAATTGCGGGGTGTTGATTAACAAGAAACGTACCAGCGGTGACAGGCTCTCCTTCTGGCACTTCTTCCACGGTGGTGTGATGCACATGACCGGTGCGAGGTGGGGGCTGAGTGTACTGTTTCTTTGGGCGGGGGGCACTGACGTGACAGGTGTCCAGTCTGACCACAGTTATAGCATGGACCAATCACGTACGGGGTCTTGGGACCTCCTGCACTTCCTGCTTTGTTCTTATTCTGCATCATGGGAGCAGTTGTAGGGCTTCTGAAAGCTGGGACGAGAACGGTTGGTAATGATCTTCCTCTGCGGGGGTCGGTATCTTGCTCCTGTGACAGGCGGGGCGTCGTCACGCTCCAGAGTGAGCTGCTGAATCCTCTCCTGCAGACGAGCAACCTCAGCGTCGAAGTCCTCCTGTAGCTTCCTCTTGCTCTGGTAGGTGGCGGTGAGGGTGAAGGACACGCTCTCAAGAGTGCGCTCCAAACTCTCACATACACCTAGCAAAGCTCCAGTGGCGCTCATCGCAGGTGTCTCACAGTAGAACCTCTCCTCTGGGCTCCCTGTCAGGACTGACTCCGAAGTCTGCTTCCAGCGCAATGGGAAAAGTGATCCGCGGGGAAACACTCCTGCCATAGCGCTAGCTAGGTCGGCGGGGAAACGGGCGATGATATCCTTCAGCACTAGGTATGCTGCTCTGTTGGCTCATCCTTGGCACAAGTGCCTCTGGTGATCTCCGTCCACCTGTACAGTGCGGCTTGGCAGGCAAGGCTTTGACCTTGATCTCTACCATGACCAAGGAATCCTGCCCGTAGATCTCCTTCTGCCATGAGTACCTGGGCTCCTGTCCGTCCTCATAGCCTATGGCCTGCAGAATCCTCCAAAGGATAGTCGGCAACCCGAAGTAGGACAAGAACGTCTTCCGGGTCAGCTTGGTGGCCAAGCGGTGACGCGGAACTCCTCTGCCTCCGGTGGCCTTGCGAGCGGTCAGCTTAGTCCGGGCCATCTGTAGAAACAAAAAGGGTTTCGAACTCTCATGAGACGGATATTAAGTTGGCAAATTTTTATAGAAAAGAGACAACTTTTAATTAAGGGGAGGAAATGTAATGCAAGAATTTAAACATGATGCATGATCGTACTTACTTTCTCACTCACTAATATGACTCGTAAGTCCTAACGTTCTAGTCGGTGGCGAGAACGACTCCTCATGCGTTATCTACACGTTCTACTCGTTCGCATAGTTAGTGTACCTGCAGAAGATTCATTTCAGCCCAAAGAAATTCCCAATGATAAAACAATTGAGTATTGGCCAATATGCGCAAAATACATAGAAGCCAACACTAACACCATGCACCAACATAAGAAAACACCCTTGAAAACATTGATACCATCGTATGTGTCCGCGTGGAGCTCGCACATACTTGGTATAAGAACTCTCACCTAGACCGACAGTTGGACGGTCATGCTCTCATATCTCACAAAATCATTTTATGCATGTTTTCGCGATCGACGCATTCTCTTTTTTCCCGAGAATGGACCAGCAAATCAAGATCCAGCATGAAGCAAAACCCTGAACCCTGTTAGCAGTTAAGCCACCTGAATCCTAGTATAGGGCTTAAGGACGAGACTGGGCACACTTAGTAATCGAAAATAGTTTTGAAAGTAGTTTTGAAATACCCATTTAGTTCGAAATAGCTCTATACGGAGGTAATCGCTTGAACCATGCTCTGATACCAAGCTGTGGCGGAACCGCCCTGATTATAAGAGCTCAAGTATTATCTTAGCCAAATCCGTCTGACTTTGACTCATACTTGAACCCATATAATCCCGGTAGTCCGGAAATCTCGAAGGATTTCTAACACCATACATCATACAGGATCGCATCGTTCAAGGATTACATTCGTAAAGATACATCATAGCGAAAACGAAAACCGAATTTAAAATATCAGAGTGCGAATTTAAAACAGAGTTATTACAATACCGAGTTTAAAAGTGCGGAAGCTGAAATAAGTTTGAACATGACCACTACACATGTGTTCAAATAAAACATTGTTTGATAAATCTAACTCAACACACTCACTCCTCCTTTTAAGATAGTGTGCCACCAAAAGTCTTAGACCGGCAAAAGAAAAAGGGAAGCTTCTGGACGACCCTGCCCTGGGCCTACTCCTCATCACCTTCCCACCGGGTAGAGGCAGTGCTTACAATAGCCAAAGTAGACCTGGCCATCTGCAACAAACGGGATAAACCCTGAGTACGGGAATGTACTCAGCTAGACTTACCCGTCCAACAGAAAATAAAGACACCAAGGGTATGCAAGGCTTTTGAGGTAGAGCTGGGATCTTTCAGTTGCGAAAAGCTCAGATTCAGATAAGAGGTAATTAATCATAATGATGAGCTGTCATCTTTAGACCTATTCCTTAATTCTAGGTTTTTCACCTGTACTAGAGCACTCACTTGAATCTACCAATCAATAATATAACCATATCCAGTTGACTTATCCACATTTTAGTTGAACCTTAATCATCACATGGAGTTGTATCGTGGTGAAGCTCGCCATAGTTTCCCACTAACCGGGGGAGACGGCGACTCGAATCGAATTCCAAAACCAGCTGGTGAAAGACCTTTAATACCAGCCCACACTTTCCCCGTCGGGTCCATGCATTGGGCAACCGCTCGACGCTTGTTCGTGGTGGTAATCGCCGCGGTTCAAGCACGGACCGCCCAATCGGAACCTGGCGATGGCCTCACGCGGCAGATCGCAATTTCCGTACTAGAGGGCACGACACGGGTTTGAGACCGGCCCCGAACAGCTTCTAACTGGCTTTGGGGTCGATGATTACAGCAACGACATATCCCTAAGTAAAGGGCGCGTTCAAAAATGAACGAGGGCCAACATCGATACAAACCTACACGATCCAACGGAGGGACTGCCCCAAGTTTCCAAACTGGTGCCTTGCCTTCCAGTTGACCGTATTTCATTACTACTCAGGTTCTTTTTCACGATAGTAAATATAGCCAACCGTGATCCGGTAACTACCCATCAGGGTATTACGGAAACATCCTCAACTATTACTTTTATTCAGCAGGCTAAGCAATCTACATTATAAAAGTAAGTACTGGATAACAAGGTAGGAGTAAACAATAATCAAGGGAGGATAATGCATCAAATAGGATCCAATCAACTCCTATACCTAATGCATCACAATATAAAAGGACTCAAGTAATTTTAATTATAAAAACTGGGAGACTTAGAATGCTCCGGGGCTTGCCTTGGGTGAAGACCGAGGCCTCGTGGGAGGGGCACTCGGGCAAGTTAGTGTCGCTGGCGAGGTCGACTTCCTCGGCTTGCTGGAGCTCCGGAATCTGCTGCTCGGCGTTTGACTCTGGCTCCTGCTCGGGCTCCGGAAGGGTCGATCCTATTGTATGCGAGGATTAATAAATGATTCAAAAGAAACTTAGGTTTGAACTGCAAGTGCACTTTTCTGGACTCAGAAAAAACCACAAAAATTCCAGAAGGCAAACAACAGTTGCTGGACTCCACTGAACAAATTCCAGCCAAAAATAAAATACCGAACTGCAGATACAAAAATGACAAGCAACAGCCCAAAAAGGTACTTTGAACTACAACCCTACTGTAAAAGGGTGCACAACTCTATTTCATATTTTTCCAGATTCTACTTCACATTTCATGCTTATCAAGAAAGTTCCATGAACAGAAACATTGTATTATTTCTTACATGAATTTCCAAAGGAAACACAGAAAAACACCTTTGTAAAGCAACTTCAGATTTCTCCATACAACAGCTCATGCTTGCATTTTCCTTAGCTTGGACATGACACTCAGAGACTACACCATTTTTCCCATATTTTATTTCAGCATATAAAACACCTTAACATTATTTCCAAGAAATCAGCTAAACAAGACTTTAAACCATAACAGAAAGTTTTTCCACATAAACAGTGCATCATATATTTTTCACAGGTGTAAAACATGATAACAAACTTACACCAAATTTTCCAGGAATTATCTCAACCAGAAAACACTGATTTCCATTTATCACAACAAAAGCATATAAACTGGAATAAAAGAAAACAGTAAAATAAACTCCTGCCAAAATACTTTCATATTTTTCCCATGGTAGATCTACTCATAAACAAACTAGCAAAACTGAAAGCACTCCATTTGGATTTGTAAAACGTGCTATCCGAAAATAACAAGCATCACTGGAAATAAAACCCTAAAAGAAAAACATTTGAAATCTCCCGGCCTGGCTTGCGTACACCCGGTCCATAGACCAGCGAGTGGCTGACGCGCGGGGCCCGCGGGTAGGCGTGTGTGTGTTCGCTCGAGGCCCGGCTCGAACGAGAGAGTGCCCGAGGGTTCGCTCGAGGCCTAGCTCGAGCGAGACGGAAAACTAACGCCCGTCCGAGACCTGGCTCGGGGGCTCGGGCGAGACGGAAAGGCTGTCGCCCGTCCGAGGCCTGGCTCGGGGGCTCGGGCGAGACGGAAAGGCTGTCGCCCGTCCGAGGCCTGGCTCGGGGGCTCGGGCGAGACGGAAAGGCTGTCGCCCGTCCGAGGCCTGGCTTGAGGGGTCCGTGGGTCAACGGGACCCACCCGTCAAAGAGAAGAAAACAGGGGGCGGCTTTGACCGTCGATTCCTCGCCGACGGTGAGGTCGCCGGCGGTGAGGCTAGGCTCTATAGACTCGTCTCGACGAGGCGCATCGAGTGGTGTAGGTGGTTTGGCTAGCGCTCGGCCGGAGCATGCCGGCGGCGAGCGGCGGCGCACGGTGATGGCGGCAACGCGCGGCTACGCCATTTCCGGCGGCGGCCGGAGAAATTGGGGGAGGCAAAAGCTCGAGTGAACCCTAAGGAGCAAAGCTACGGGGTTGGTTTGGCTCGGGTGACTCCAGAGGAGCTTGGCCACGAGCGAGGTCCGCGGCGGCGCCCATGGCGCTCGGCCGGGGAGAAGAGTGAGATAGGGAGCGGTAGCGTTGAGGTGGATAGGTGTTCTCACCTTGCCTTGACTTGGTGAAGTTCGATGATGAAGAAGAGGAGTCGGTGGAGCTCGGGTTGGGGAAGAACGGCGTTACGGCTCGGCGGTGGCGACTGACGGACCGAAAGAGGCGCTTCGTCCTCCGGCGGCGTCGGGGCTCGGTCGGGGATGGCGACGTGCGCACGGCGTGTGCACGGCGTAGGCGGAGATGCTGGCGAGAGGGATTGGATGGTGGTGGTCGGGTGTGGCCGGACGGCGGGGGGGAGTGATGGTGGTGAACGGTCAGCGAGAGTGGCGGATGCTTGCGCGTTCGTGGGAGCGGAGAGGGAGTGAGAGCGGGCGAGTGGAATGGCAGTGGGGAGAGGAGAGTGCGGTGCGCTCGGGGTTTTGATCGGCTTGACCGGCCGGTGGTCATGGCGGGACACGGCGGCGCGGTCGGCGAGGCAGCGCGGGCGATGCCGTGCACGGCGAGCGGGCGCTGCAGGCGAGGCGAGCGGAGAGTGGCCGGGGGAGATAGCTTGTGTGCTCGGGTGAGAGAGGATCGAGCGAGGAGTGGCCGGCGAGGATCCTCGGCAGGATACGGCGGCCACGTGGCGGTTGCGGCCGGCGTACGGCGCGGCGTGTCAGCGGCGGCAGCGCGCGGCGCGCGCGGCGCGCGGGCGAGTGCGGGGAGCGGGCCGGCGCACGCGAGCGGGCGAGCTGGGCCGAAAGGGTTGGCGCCGGGAAAACAAAAATTGTTTTCCTTTTTCTTTTTCCAAATTCTTTTCAAAATTTGACCACTCAAAAACTGCTTCAAAAACTCCAAACTAGGTTTTGACCCTAAACATAAAAGTTGCTCAAAATAATTTTCTCTACATCTTTCATATAAGACACTTTTCTGAAAACCATTTTTGTAACCTCTGCATAAATAAAGCCAAGTAAATAAACAAAAGGCAAAAGCACTCACATGCACATGAAATGATGCAATGCATTGCTTATGCTCCTTTAGTAGCTAATAATGAAGTTCCTAATGCAAGTGCTTGACACTAGGGTGTCACAACCCTTCCCCCCTTAAAGAAATCTCGTCCCGAGATTTGAGTTACGTACCATTTCTTAACAAAAGCGGGATAGCTTACGCGTAGGTACTCCTCGGTTTCCCATGTCGCATCGTTGGGTCCGTGATTGCTCCAGAGAATCTTGTAAGTTTTCACTGTTCGGTTACGAGTCTCTCGGGTCTTGGTATCCAAATCTCCTTGGGCTGCTCGTAGTACTCCAGATCCGATCTGATGGTGACGTCTGGAATCCGAACTTCTTCTTGTTCTGGAACTCGAAGACACTTCTTCAACTGTGATACATGGAACACTGGGAAAACTGCGCTCATCTCTGGGGGTAACTGTACTTCGTATGTCACTTCTCCTTTCTTTGCTATGATCTGGTAAGGTCCCCACATATCGAGGTGCTAGCTTCTTCTTAATTCCAAAACGTTGGACCTTTCTCATGGGTGAGACCTTAAGGTATACATAGTCTCCTACTTGAAATTCCAAGGGTCTTCTTCGTGTGTCGGCATAACTCTTTTGTCTGGATTGTGCTACCTTAATGTGCTGCTGTACTGTTTGCACAATCTCTTCCGCATCCTTTACGTAATCTGACCCATAGAATCCTCGATCTCCTGATTCTACCCAATTTACTGGGGTTCTGCATCTTCGTCCATATAAAACTTCAAATGGTGCCATCTTTATACTCTCTTGATAGCTGTTGTTATACGAAAACTCAGCAAGGGGTAACCATTTTTCCCATGACTCTCCTGAAGATAAAACACAAGCTCTTAGGATATCCTCCAAAATCTGATTTACTCTTTCTGTCTGTCCTGCAGTTTGAGGGTGATAGGCGGAACTTCTTACCAACTTAGTTCCTAGTTCCTTGTGCAACTGTTCCCAAAAACGTGCTATGAATTGGGGTCCTCTATCAGAGACAATCCTTTTTGGAACTCCATGCAACCTCAAAATATTCTGAATATACAAGTCTGCATACTGATGAGGGCGGTGCGTAGTCTTAACTGGTATGAAGTGAGCCACTTTAGATAACCGATCTACGATAACCCAGATAGAATCATTTCCTCTTTGAGTGGTGGGAAGACCGGTGATGAAATCCATACTGATTTCTTCCCATTTCCACTTTGGGATTGATAATGGTTGTAATAATCCGGCAGGTCTCAAGTGTATAGCTTTTATCCTGCAGCAAGTATCACATCTTGCAACATAAGCTGCGACTTCTTTCTTCATCTTTGACCACCAATACCTGGTTCTCAAATCCTGGTACATCTTACTGCTTCCTGGATGGATAGATAACTTTGAATTGTGAGCTTCATTCAGAATTCTTTCTTTCAGCTCGGTGTCTTTAGGAACAACCAACCTCTGATTATACCATAGAATTCCTTGTTCATCCGTTCTGAAGTTCAAAGAACTACTGGTTTCCAACCTCTTCTTAATCTGACAGATCTCTTCATCGATCCTTTGTCCCTCGATGATGTCACTTTCTAAGGTGCACTGAAGAGTGATATTGTTCAGCATAATAGGGTGCATAAGGTTAAATCTATCTTCCAAAAGTGGTTGTAGGGAGTTGCAATGAGTCTTGCGACTCAAGGCATCGGCTACAACGTTTGCTTTTCCGGGGTGGTAATGCACTTCAAGGTTATAATCCTTAATTAGCTCCAACCATCTTCTCTGCCTCATGTTCAACTCTGGCTGGGTGAAGATATATTTCAGACTTTTATGATCCGTGTACACATGACATAGATTTCCCATAAGATAATGTCTCCAAATCTTGAGGGCATGCACGACGGCTGCTAATTCCAAATCATGAGTGGGATAATTTTCTTCGTGCGGTCTCAACTGGCGAGAAGCATAGGCGATAACTCTTCCATTCTGCATGAGCACACATCCAAGTCCGATCTGGGATGCGTCACAAAACACATCAAAAGGTTCCTCTAAGTTTGGCTGAGCCAAAACAGGTGCGGATGTCAACAACGTTCGCAGAGTGCGAAAAGCTGCTTCACACTCTGGAGTCCATTCGAACTTCTTGTTTTTCTGCGTTAAACGAGTCATAGGCTTGGCTATTCTTGAAAAATTCGGAATAAACCGACGGTAGTATCCGGCCAAACCCAAAAAGCTGCGTACCTCATGTACGGTAGTGGGTGCTTGCCAATCCATAACTTCTTGTACCTTAGAAGGGTCCACAGAGATTCCTTCCTCTGAAAGGACGTGACCAAGGAAAGGTACCTTCTTCAACCAAAACTCACACTTGCTGAACTTAGCATACAACTTGTGCTCTCTAAGCCGGATTAGAATGACTCGTAGATGCTCAGCATGATCCTTCTCATTTTCAGAATATACCAAGATGTCATCGATGAACACTACAACAAACTTATCCAACTCTGGCATGAAAACCGAATTCATCAGGTACATGAAATGTGCTGGTGCATTGGTTAATCCGAAAGACATAACTAAATACTCATAGAGTCCGTATCTGGTGGAGAAAGCCGTTTTTGGCACATCTTCTCTTCTGATCTTAATCTGATGGTATCCTGACCTCAGGTCGATCTTGGAGAACACTTTCGCCTTTGACAACTGATCAAACAAGACATCGATTCGGGGTAAGGGATATTTGTTCTTTATAGTTACGGCATTCAACGGTCTGTAGTCCACGCACATCCTTAAGGTTTTATCCTTCTTCTTCACAAAGATAGCGGGACATCCCCAAGGTGACGAACTAGGGCGTATCAAACCCTTATCCAAAAGTTCTTGCAACTGAACCTTAAGCTCTGCTAACTCTTTAGCGTGCATTCTATACGGTCTCCGAGATATGGGTGTTGTTCCAGGGATTAACTCTATAGCAAACTCCACATCCCTATCTGGCGGTAGTCCAGGCAACTCATCAGGAAAAACATCCGGAAACTCACACACTACTGAGATCTCAGCTATCTGTTTTGCGGTGATATTGAACAACACTCCGATCTCATGGGGGTTTCGAGGTAACTTGAGCCAAAAAGAAAGTCCATTCCTGGGACTAACCATGGACACTACTCTTTCTGCGGTGTCTAGATTAACCTTCCAGAGTTTCATCCAACTCATACCCAAGATTACATCCAAACCTAGACCAGGAATGACTATGGGGTCCACTACGGCCTGTTTATCCCCAAAGGTCATTTCTACTCCTTTAGCCATTTTACGCGCGGAGAGAACAGCTCCGGCGGAACTTATCTGATATCCCCGGTCTAACTCTATCAACTCAAGATTACTTCTCAAAACAAAGTTCTCACTTATGAAAGAATGCGATGCTCCAGAATCAAACAGCACAATTGCGGGGTGTTGATTAACAAGAAACGTACCAGCGGTGACAGGCTCTCCTTCTGGCACTTCTTCCACGGTGGTGTGATGCACATGACCGGTGCGAGGTGGGGGCTGAGTGTACTGTTTCTTTGGGCGGGGGCACTGACGTGACAGGTGTCCAGTCTGACCACAGTTATAGCATGGACCAATCACGTACGGGGTCTTGGGACCTCCTGCACTTCCTGCTTTGTTCTTATTCTGCATCATGGGAGCAGTGTAGGGCTTCTGAAAGCTGGGACGAGAACGGTTGGTAATGATCTTCCTCTGCGGGGGTCGGTATCTTGCTCCTGTGACAGGCGGGCGTCGTCACGCTCCAGAGTGAGCTGCTGAATCCTCTCCTGCAGACGAGCAACCTCAGCGTCGAAGTCCTCCTGTAGCTTCCTCTTGCTCTGGTAGGTGGCGGTGAGGGTGAAGGACACGCTCTCAAGAGTGCGCTCCAAACTCTCACATACACCTAGCAAAGCTCCAGTGGCGCTCATCGCAGGTGTCTCACAGTAGAACCTCTCCTCTGGGCTCCCTGTCAGGACTGACTCCGAAGTCTGCTTCCAGCGCAATGGGAAAAGTGATCCGCGGGGAAACACTCCTGCCATAGCGCTAGCTAGGTCGGCGGGGAAACGGGCGATGATATCCTTCAGCACTAGGTATGCTGCTCTGTTGGCTCCATCCTTGGCACAAGTGCCTCTGGTGATCTCCGTCCACCCTGTACAGTGCGGCTTGGCAGGCAAGGCTTTGACCTTGATCTCTACCATGACCAAGGAATCCTGCCCGTAGATCTCCTTCTGCCATGAGTACCTGGGCTCCTGTCCGTCCTCATAGCCTATGGCCTGCAGAATCCTCCAAAGGATAGTCGGCAACCCGAAGTAGGACAAGAACGTCTTCCGGGTCAGCTTGGTGGCCAAGCGGTGACGCGGAACTCCTCTGCCTCCGGTGGCCTTGCGAGCGGTCAGCTTAGTCCGGGCCATCTGTAGAAACAAAAAGGGTTTCGAACTCTCATGAGACGGATATTAAGTTGGCAAATTTTTATAGAAAAGAGACAACTTTTAATTAAGGGGAGGAAATGTAATGCAAGAATTTAAACATGATGCATGATCGTACTTACTTTCTCACTCACTAATATGACTCGTAAGTCCTAACGTTCTAGTCGGTGGCGAGAACGATCTCTCATGCGTTATCTACACGTTCTACTCGTTCGCATAGTTAGTGTACCTGCAGAAGATTCATTTCAGCCCAAAGAAATTCCCAATGATAAAACAATTGAGTATTGGCCAATATGCGCAAAATACATAGAAGCCAACACTAACACCATGCACCAACATAGAAAACACCCTTGAAAACATTGATACCATCGTATGTGTCCGCGTGGAGCTCGCACATACTTGGTATAAGAACTCTCACCTAGACCGACAGTTGGACGGTCATGCTCTCATATCTCACAAAATCATTTTATGCATGTTTTCGCGATCGACGCATTCTCTTTTTTCCCGAGAATGGACCAGCAAATCAAGATCCAGCATGAAGCAAAACCCTGAACCCTGTTAGCAGTTAAGCCACCTGAATCCTAGTATAGGGCTTAAGGACGAGACTGGGCACACTTAGTAATCGAAAATAGTTTTGAAAGTAGTTTTGAAATACCCATTTAGTTCGAAAATAGCTCTATACGGAGGTAATCGCTTGAACCATGCTCTGATACCAAGCTGTGGCGGAACCGCCCTGATTATAAGAGCTCAAGTATTATCTTAGCCAAATCCGTCTGACTTTGACTCATACTTGAACCCATATAATCCCGGTAGTCCGGAAATCTCGAAGGATTTCTAACACCATACATCATACAGGATCGCATCGTTCAAGGATTACATTCGTAAAGATACATCATAGCGAAAACGAAACCGAATTTAAAATATCAGAGTGCGAATTTAAAACGGAGTTATTACAATACCGAGTTTAAAAGTGCGGAAGCTGAAATAAGTTTGAACATGACCACTACACATGTGGTTCAAATAAAACATTGTTTGATAAATCTAACTCAACACACTCACTCCTCCTTTTAAGATAGTGTGCCACCAAAAGTCTTAGACCGGCAAAAGAAAAAGGGAAGCTTCTGGATGACCCTGCCCTGGGCCTACTCCTCATCACCTTCCACCGGGTAGAGGCAGTGCTTACAATAGCCAAAGTAGACCTGGCCATCTGCAACAAACGGGATAAACCCTGAGTACGGGAATGTACTCAGCTAGACTTACCCGTCCAACAGAAAATAAAGACACCAAGGGTATGCAAGGCTTTTGAGGTAGAGCTGGGATCTTTCAGTTGCGAAAAGCTCAGATTCAGATAAGAGGTAATTAATCATAATGATGAGCTGTCATCTTTAGACCTATTCCTTAATTCTAGGTTTTTCACCTGTACTAGAGCACTCACTTGAATCTACCAATCAATAATATAACCATATCCAGTTGACTTATCCACATTTTAGTTGAACCTTAATCATCACATGGAGTTGTATCGTGGTGAAGCTCGCCATAGTTTCCCACTAACCGGGGGAGACGGCGACTCGAATCGAATTCCAAACCAGCTGGTGAAAGACCTTTAATACCAGCCCACACTTTCCCCGTCGGGTCCATGCATTGGGCAACCGCTCGACGCTTGTTCGTGGTGGTAATCGCCGCGGTTCAAGCACGGACCGCCCAATCGGAACCTGGCGATGGCCTCACGCGGCAGATCGCAATTTCCGTACTAGAGGGCACGACACGGGTTGAGACCGGCCCGAACAGCTTCTAACCGGCTTTGGGGTCGATGATTACAGCAACGACATATCCCTAAGTAAAAGGGCGCGTTCAAAAATGAACGAGGGCCAACATCGATACAAACCTACACGATCCAACGGAGGGACTGCCCCAAGTTTCCAAACTGGTGCCTTGCCTTCCAGTTGACCGTATTTCATTACTACTCAGGTTCTTTTTCACGATAGTAAATATAGCCAACCGTGATCCGGTAACTACCCATCAGGGTATTACGGAAACATCCTCAACTATTACTTTTATTCAGCAGGCTAAGCAATCTACATTATAAAAGTAAGTACTGGATAACAAGGTAGGAGTAAACAATAATCAAGGGAGGATAATGCATCAAATAGGATCCAATCAACTCCTATACCTAATGCATCACAATATAAAAGGACTCAAGTAATTTTAATTATAAAAACTGGGAGACTTAGAATGCTCCGGGGCTTGCCTTGGGTGAAGACCGAGGCCTCGTGGGAGGGGCACTCGGGCAAGTTAGTGTCGCTGGCGAGGTCGACTTCCTCGGCTTGCTGGAGCTCCGGAATCTGCTGCTCGGCGTTTGACTCTGGCTCCTGCTCGGGCTCCGGAAGGGTCGATCCTATTGTATGCGAGGATTAATAAATGATTCAAAAGAAACTTAGGTTTGAACTGCAAGTGCACTTTTCTGGACTCAGAAAAATCCACAAAAATTCCAGAAGGCAAACAACAGTTGCTGGACTCCACTGAACAAATTCCAGCCAAAAATAAAATACCGAACTGCAGATACAAAAATGACAAGCAACAGCCCAAAAAGGTACTTTGAACTACAACCCTACTGTAAAAGGGTGCACAACTCTATTTCATATTTTTTCCAGATTCTACTTCACATTTCATGCTTATCAAGAAAGTTCCATGAACAGAAACATTGTATTATTTCTTACATGAATTTCCAAAGGAAACACAGAAAAACACCTTTGTAAAGCAACTTCAGATTTCTCCATACAACAGCTCATGCTTGCATTTTCCTTAGCTTGGACATGACACTCAGAGACTACACCATTTTTCCCATATTTTATTTCAGCATATAAAACACCTTAACATTATTTCCAAGAAATCAGCTAAACAAGACTTTAAACCATAACAGAAAGTTTTTCCACATAAACAGTGCATCATATATTTTTCACAGGTGTAAAACATGATAACAAACTTACACCAAATTTTCCAGGAATTATCTCAACCAGAAAACACTGATTTCCATTTATCACAACAAAAGCATATAAACTGGAATAAAAGAAAACAGTAAAATAAACTCCTGCCAAAAATACTTTCATATTTTTCCCATGGTAGATCTACTCATAAACAAACTAGCAAAACTGAAAGCACTCCATTTGGATTTGTAAAACGTGCTATCCGAAAATAACAAGCATCACTGGAAAATAAAACCCTAAAAGAAAAACATTTGAAATCTCCCGGCCTGGCTTGCGTACACCCGGTCCATAGACCAGCGAGTGGCTGACGCGCGGGGCCCGCGGGTAGGCGTGTGTGTGTTCGCTCGAGGCCCGGCTCGAACGAGAGAGTGCCCGAGGGTTCGCTCGAGGCCTAGCTCGAGCGAGACGGAAAACTAACGCCCGTCCGAGACCTGGCTCGGGGGCTCGGGCGAGACGGAAAGGCTGTCGCCCGTCCGAGGCCTGGCTCGGGGGCTCGGGCGAGACGGAAAGGCTGTCGCCCGTCCGAGGCCTGGCTCGGGGGCTCGGGCGAGACGGAAAGGCTGTCGCCCGTCCGAGGCCTGGCTTGAGGGGTCCGTGGGTCAACGGGACCCACCCGTCAAAGAGAAGAAAACAGGGGGCGGCTTTGACCGTCGATTCCTCGCCGACGGTGAGGTCGCCGGCGGTGAGGCTAGGCTCTATAGACTCGTCTCGACGAGGCGCATCGAGTGGTGTAGGTGGTTTGGCTAGCGCTCGGCCGGAGCATGCCGGCGGCGAGCGGCGGCGCACGGTGATGGCGGCAACGCGCGGCTACACCATTTCCGGCGGCGGCCGGAGAAATTGGGGGAGGCAAAAGCTCGAGTGAACCCTAAGGAGCAAAGCTACGGGGTTGGTTTGGCTCGGGTGGCTCCAGAGGAGCTTGGCCACGAGCGAGGTCCGCGGCGGCGCCCATGGCGCTCGGCCAGGGAGAAGAGTGAGATAGGGAGCGGTAGCGTTGAGGTGGATAGGTGTTCTCACCTTGCCTTGACTTGGTGAAGTTCGATGATGAAGAAGAGGAGTCGGTGGAGCTCGGGTTGGGGAAGAACGGCGTTACGGCTCGGCGGTGGCGACTGACGGACCGAAAGAGGCGCTTCGTCCTCCGGCGGCGTCGGGGCTCGGTCGGGGATGGCGACGTGCGCACGGCGTGTGCACGGCGTAGGCGGAGATGCTGGCGAGAGGGATTGGATGGTGGTGGTCGGGTGTGGCCGGAACGGCGGGGGGAGTGATGGTGGTGAACGGTCAGCGAGAGTGGCGGATGCTTGCGCGTTCGTGGGAGCGGAGAGGGAGTGAGAGCGGGCGAGTGGAATGGCAGTGGGGAGAGGGGAGTGCGGTGCGCTCGGGGTTTTGATCGGCTTGACCGGCCGGTGGTCATGGCGGGACACGGCGGCGCGGTCGGCGAGGCAGCGCGGGCGATGCCGTGCACGGCGAGCGGGCGCTGCAGGCGAGGCGAGCGGAGAGTGGCCGGGGGAGATAGCTTGCGTGCTCGGGTGAGAGAGGATCGAGCGAGGAGTGGCCGGCGAGGATCCTCGGCAGGATACGGCGGCCACGTGGCGGTTGCGGCCGGCGTACGGCGCGGCGTGTCAGCGGCGGCAGCGCGCGGCGCGCGCGGCGCGCGGGCGAGTGCGGGAGCGGGCCGGCGCACGCGAGCGGGCGAGCTGGGCCGAAAGGGTTGGCGCCGGGAAAACAAAAATTGTTTTCCTTTTTCTTTTTCCAAATTCTTTTCAAAATTTGACCACTCAAAAACTGCTTCAAAAACTCCAAACTAGGTTTTGACCTAAACATAAAAGTTGCTCAAAATAATTTTCTCTACATCTTTCATATAAGACACTTTTTCTGAAAACCATTTTTGTAACCTCTGCATAAATAAAGCCAAGTAAATAAACAAAAGGCAAAAGCACTCACATGCACATGAAATGATGCAATGCATTGCTTATGCTCCTTTAGTAGCTAATAATGAAGTTCCTAATGCAGTGCTTGACACTAGGGTGTCACAGTTCTCTGGACAAGTGAGCGGCACACTGTCCGGTTCTCAAGCCCTCGGTTGCTGCTGCAATCACCGCGGCTTCCGGCACATTCGGAGCTTGAGCTTTCAGCTGGATGAAGCGTTTGAGGTTCTTGGATAAGGGTTCGTCGTCTTGCTGGGTGCAATTCATGAGGTCTCGCGTGGTCTTGACATCCGGCCGGAATCCTTCGAAAGTGGCGAGCAATTCGGCCTTCAACTGAGCCCACGAATAGATGGATAGTGGCTTGAGTGTGGTGTACCAATCGTGCGCCACGTCTTCGACTGCCAGAATGAGAGATTTCGCCAGGGCCTGATTGTCCCCGCATGCCGAAAAAACGGCTGTCTCGTAGCTCGCCAAGAATTTGCACGGATTTGCCTTGTCGTCGAAAGTTAGAATGCGTGGCTTGTAGTTGAGTGGCCACGGATGGGCTTGCAATTCTCTTGAAAGTGGGGAGGTTTCGTCGATTGCATTGTGGAAAGCTGGCGGCTGCTCTCGCCTTGGCACGAACACATTTTCTTGAATTATTGGGATCGGGCCTCCTCCAGCCTTTCGCAGTTCCTGAATTTCCTTTTCCAGTTGCCTCCTCTGCGCCTCCGCCTGACGAAAGGCGTCGTGAGTTTCATCTTCCCTTGCTTTTGCCGCAAGCTGCCGCTGCAACTGATCTCTTTGCTGAACCAACCTTTCGATTTCTTCTTGCTGCTCCGTCAGCATTCTGATTGCTTGGGCATGCCTGGTAACTTCAGCATCATCGTCTTCTTCGTTGTTGGGCTCGTCTTGGACGTTCCCTTCCGGCGTGCCATCTTTGCCGAAAGGCTGCGAGTCACGGCTTGGGGTTGCTATCGGCGGTAACTGGGTTCCCGTCGGGAGCATGCTGCCGAAAGCTTGGGTGTCTTGGGCTGTATTTGGTGGTATTTGAGTGGTTAAAGCGGATGCCGCGATTGTGCCATGACCATCCTTGTTCGCGGCAACCGTCTCGGGATTGTCGACCATCCTCGGCGCCTTCCTCGGTGGCATGACAAGCTCGGGCGACAACCACGGTGGGCGCCAATGTTGTTTCAGGACCGAGACCCCGAAACAGCAGGTTGTCGCGCGAGCGAAAGCACGGAGCGAAAGCGGAAGTAAACGTAGAAAAGTAGGAAATCGGGTCAAGTGAACAGTGTTCTCCCCCCTCTCCCTTGGGAGGTTGGGAGCTTTTTATATTAATCCAGATCAGTTTGAAAGTACAAGAATGCCCTTCCAACCACTCTGTTACAATTACAATGATGCCCTACTCAACTACTCCATGGCTGTACGCCGCCTCTTCCGGCATGAGGGGCATCATCGTAACTTCGCCCTCTGACGGGCCCAGCATTCCCCGGCTCCTTTTCCTGACCGGTGGGCCCGCTCCCTTTGACCCAGGCTTCCGGCGGCCTGCGAAAACCTATGAAAAACCAAAGTCATGAATGACGAAAACTCCCGCCGGAAACGCCGGGCTCCTTTCGCGCGAATGCTTCCTTTCGCACGAAAACTCCGTCCTACTCCGGTCCTGTGGGCCGAAGGCGAATGCGTGTTTCCGCGCGAATGCTTCCTTTCGCACGAAAGCTCCGCCTTTCCTTAGTCTGCGAGCTGAAACGCGTGCTTCCACGCGAATGCTTCCTTTCGCACGAAAGCTCCGCCTTCCCTTGGTCAGCAAGCCGAAAGGCGTGCTTCCGCGCGAATGCTCCCTTTCGCACGAAAGCTCCGTCATTCTAAGGTCAGCGAGCTGAAACGCGTGCTTCCGCGCGAATGCTCCCTTTCGCACGAAAGCTCCGTCATCCTTCGGTCTTGCGGGGCCGAAGACAACGCGTGCTTCCGCGCGAAAGCTCCGTCATCTTTCGGTATTGCGGGTTGGAGGCGCCTGCGGTCCGGGTACCATCCCAACAACCCCGTTAACAGATCGGTTTTCTACCCCTTTTTTTTTTGAATCTCAAGCAACTTGTCGTCATCCTCATCTTTTTTCATGTGTTTTATTAAGAAGAGTACATTATTGAAAATTGTTAGAGGAAGACGGCAAATTCTCTCCTCATTCTTTTTAAGTGCTGGAATCATCTTAAAATTGACAAGATGATTTTTGTCATAAACTTTTTGCGATGCTCTGAGCCTCTGACACACTCTATACAGATAACAACATCACAGTGAAATTCGTCGAATGGCATAGCTGCAGCATCATACAAGCCCAAGACGCATTATTTCAGTAATATTTGCACATGCATGCAGGATCCAGTTGAAAACACTCGAGCGCCAAATCCCGTCCATTGGGTGCCCTTCCGTTTCTTCCTCTCGGAGGAGCTGGGGAAGTGTCCGGCACAAAATGTTCAGTTCCCAAGTCGCAATTCCGGCAGGAAACGCCATCCGCTGCTGTCCGCATCGCCAAACGCTGACGCAGCGACGCGCTCGTGGTTCGCCTCGCCGAAGAAGAAGAGACGAATCCAAGGATGCCTGACCAGTGACCAGTGACGACTGGCTTCCAAATAAAAGACGCAGACGCTGCTGCTCCGTCGCAGCGTCCATAAAGGCAGCGAGGAGGTACAGTATGGGCGGCTCTGAATTCAATACGAGCCGCGCCTGCCGCGGTGCCGCCTGCCTTCCGAATACAACGCGTCTGCTCTGTTCTGCCAGCCCCGTCAGCAGAGCCCATTTGTGGAAACACTGGCGCGCGATCGAGAGACGAGAGAGAGAGAGATTTGGATCCATGGATTTCTTCAGCCACCTGATCGGATCGACCATGGATTTCAGCAGAGCTCCCTGCAACCTCCTGGCCTCTTTGATTCAGTGAGAGATTCGGTCTGCGTCATTGCCTGCTTGTAATGGAAATTTGTTCTTCAAATTGGCGGTACAGTGGTACTACTAGCAGCATACTAGTGTACTGTACGTAGTAGGATGGATCCAGTGACGACAATAAACTTGTTAAGGTTTTTAACCGTATAATAAAGGCCGCAATTCTCATGATTTTACCCCATCAGTTGGTCCTAGTACACTGCTAAGGTTTCGAGTGTAAATCAAGTGGTTAAAAACCACCATCGCATGTGCTGTCTCTCTCAGGTGTCAGGTCCTTTGAGTTCCAGCACCACCGCTGCACCGAGGAAAAGACGAAAAGAGCAATGGAAATGACTCAAAGCAGCTCGATGTCATTATCTCAGAGACAGTAGACGGTGGCAATGCGATGCGATGCGATGCGATGCGATGCGATGCGATGCGCAGACACGGACAGTCACTGCTGCTACGAGTAGGAATAGGAAAGCGAGAAGAAGAAGAAAAGCGAGCTCCGGAGCGAGGAAAGGGATGATGGCGGGGGCACCACTGGCCGGCCGGCCGGCCGGCAGCCTTTGGATCAAAACTACAGTGGCAGGCTGAGGCACAGGCAGGCGAGCGCGAGGCGACCTCCTCTCTCCTCTCTCCTTCTTTCTGATTGGAAAAAGAAAAAAAAAAACCGAGATCTCTGCAGGTCCCCAGGACAAGCGACAATGGCCCACCATGAGCGCAGCACACGGCAGCGCAGAGCACCGTTTCTTCCTTCTCGGCTCCTCCCTCCTCCATCACGTACAGTTTGCTGAACCAAAAGCAACAGACTGATGACGACGGCGGCGGCGGCGATGGGGCACTGAACCGTGAACGATCGGATCGGCTAGGATCGCCTGCCCCATTGTCGTGCAAGGAGGAGGTCAGGAGGAGGGAGGGAAAACGCCGAAACGGCGCGGTGGGCCGGCCGGCCGGCCGGGGGTCGGGTGGGTGGAGGTCATGTCGCGACCACCATGCCGGCCATGAAGATGTCGTCGTGGAAGGAGGAGCAGGAGGACCGAGGGGACGCGCTGCCCGTGTTGTTCTCGGCTTCCTCTTCCAGCTGGATCTCCTGGTCCCGGCAATTGGCGCTGCAGAATGCCTTCTCGCCGCTGCAAGAGTCACGCAACCGAAATTGTTAAGAATCTTGTATGAATACGATGTCAAGAAGAATTATTCAGTTCGGTTGGTTGGATCGATGCATGGGCAAACAGCAAACGCACTGTTCAGTTAATCATTGCTCAGTTTGGAACCGCCTTTAACAAAAACCGGTCGGATTTTTAGTAATAATTCAGCATTGTTGTCTAGCCCGTTTCAATATTCCATCACCATCTGTTCATTTCCAGCAAGTTTAACATTTTTTTCCTTCTCCGAAAAAGAATCTGCATTGCTGTCAGATGGACAATGCATGAATCTCTTCTCTCTCTCTTTTTTTTTTACTGAAAATGCTTCTCCAAGTGATCTTATCGATGCGCTGAAAGATTCGTCAGGTCAGATTAATAGATAATGGCATACCGGTAGATGTAAATGTCGTTGCCTTCGAGCTTCTTCTTGCAAGCGAAGCAGGAGCTGAGGAAGTCATGGGCGCCGGTGGCGGCCTCCGCGGCGCACTTGACCACGATGTAGCAGCACCCGGCGGCTCCTTCCTCCGACTCCTTGGCGGCGGCCTCGTCGCCGCCGCCCCCGACCGTGCGGGGCTCCAAGATGCAGTCGCCGAAGATGTGCGTCGTCTTGGGGTTGGGCCCACGCGCGATGATGCGGGTGTAGTCCTCCGACTGCTCGATCTCGCTCGCGGAGACCGAGCCGACGAAGCGCCGGGACGCCGGCAGCGAGCCCGGGCCCGGGAGCTTGCCGAGGTCGAACGAGTGGCGCTTGCTGGCGTCGCTGATGACGAGGTGAGCGCCGGCGGTGCCCGGCCGAGTGGCCTCAGGACCAGACTTCAGATCCCTGTGGCGGTGGAACTGGAACCTGCTGCACGGCACTGACATCCCGCCCCCGCCGGCGGCGGCCGCGGTGGTGTCCGGGGCGGGGCAGGACATCGTCTTGCCGAGCTCCGGCTGCGAGTGCCCGCCGCCGCCGCAGTCCTTGGGCGGGGAGCTGTGCGGCCTGACGAGGCGCAGGCGCGGGCTGAGCAGGCAGTTGGCGGCGGCGGCGTCGCCCGCGAGGGCGTCGACGAGGCCCGGCGCGCCCCAGGCCATCCGCGGCGACCGGAGCAGCAGCGCCTTGGGGTCCAGCGGCGACGTCGGGCTCCTCGACGGCTCCCAGTCGGGCGCTACGCGCCTGGCGGCGAACCCGACGAAGAGGCGCGGCACGGCGAAGAGCGCGGCCCCGCCGCCGACGCGAGGCCGGGCGTCCCCGCCCCCGCCGGAGGAGTCCGGGGCCGGGTCGGGCACCATCCTCCGCAGCATCGTCGGCCGGCCCGCCCGCCCGCCGCGGACGCAACCTCCTGAAACCGGTGTCGGGGTGTCAAGAAGAGCGCAGAAAGGTCACAAATCCGTCGCCATCCGGTGGCGGCGAACCCACACGACGCCCTCGCTTGTCTCCGCCAGGCGCCAGCGGCGTCCAGGATCACGCCGTCCTCGCCGGGTAACTACAGCAAGAAACAAGCCTCCCGTTCTCAGCGAGGCGTCTCGTGTGGACGACACACAACGGGCTCGTCCAGCTCGTCGTGGGCGAGAAATAATAAGGCGAGGAAGAAAGGGGAGACGCGAGCTGAGCAGAGCAATGCGACGAGCGAGCGAGCACCCCCGGCTGGCCCGGCACACCACCTCACCCCCTTACCTTTTTCCCTCTCTCTTTCGCCTTTGGCTGTCAGTCTCCGTATCTCTCTTCCGCCTCGTCGCTTTACCAGTTTGCCTCTGCCTCCCTCTCACGCACTCCGCAATGGCGTCGTGCTAGAGGAGAGGGGAGGAAGCCGAGAGAGCAAGAGAGAGATGCCCGTGCTGAGGTGAGAGGAGCGAGGAGAGAGAGGAGAGGAGAGGAGGGAACACAGTGGCAGTGAAAATCACACTGGCCTGCTGCTACTTGTACGAGCCGATACCCCCTCGCCTCTGTCCCTTTGCATGCATCAAAATCAGAGTCTTCACAGTCTTGTGAAATGAAGAAATTGTACTACCACTACTCGTACACACCCACACCCACACTGGCCTGCCTGGAATACCATTCATGGATGTCAGAGAAAGGGGGCACAGATGTACTCCCTCCATCCCAAATTATAAGGCATTCCAAGAATCTTGGAGAGTCAAAGTTTTTCAACTTTGACCAAATTTATATGATAAGATAATAATATTTATGATTCCAACTAAGCACAATTAGATTCTTCATTAGTTATATTTTCATAATATACATACTTGATGCTATAAATTTTTGTATTTTTCTCTATAATTTTGGTCAAAGTTGAAAAACTTTGACTCTTCAAGATTCTTGGAATGTCTTATAATTTGGGATGGAGGGAGTAACATTTTAACTGTGCTGCCGCTGTACTGTATGTACACGTACAGATACGGCCTGCCACGTCCACGCACGTACAGTACGGTGCGGGCGGCCTCTCTCTGGACTGGCTGGAGCCTCCCAGCGCCACCGGTGGGACCGGCTGCTCTCGCTGGGCCCCACGCCGGTACACCGTACTGTACAGAACTGCGCTGCGATGCCATGGAGACTGTCTGGCGCCTAGCGTTGTTGTATTACGTGATACTAGTGCGCCTAGTATTGTTGTATTACGTGACAAATAAAGGAATAGTGGTGTATCAACATTTTTTTTTACCGGATAAAAGGAACCAAAATATTTATCATCTGTCACTGTACAAGAGAAAAAAGAAACACGAGGGGGTCGCAAAAGTGTCAAGCAGAACAGAGCCCATGATCGATTATCTGAAAAGTTGGAGCCTCCAAGTGGAGAGAAGTGTTGTTGGGTCGTCCAATGAATCTAGCCATTTTTGCCTGCCTTCTACATTTTGAGCACACTCGCACTTTCATTCCATGCTCGTGTGACGACACGGTATGTAGGCTAAAATTTTACTGAGTAGCCCTCACCGAAAACGCCCGTTGAGACACGGAAGACCTGAACGGGGGGTCATCTTTTTTTTTTCTACTTCAAACAGCTCGGAAACTCAACGACAGTCGTCGGTAATGAGAGGTGGTACTACGTACTACTAGGTTCGCTGACGTTCCATGAACCTGGACGCCGCATTTTATCGCAAACCAAAACCAGGGAGGAAATGCACGAGGACGTGAGGCACGGACGCGTGCGTGCATGCGTGCGGCGTGTGCGTTTGTCCATCGTCAGTTCGTCACCCAGCCATCCATCCCCACCGATCGTACGTGTCTATATCGACACTCAAATATCAAAAGCCAAAACCAAAACCACCTTCGGCATGCAAAGAAAAAACCGTCCAAAACAAAGCGCGGTGGTCGTCGACGGATCATCGATCGAGAATAGATCCGCCTCATCAATCAAACAAATTAAGGGGCCAATTAGCCACCGTATGAGGGTTGTTTGGTTGCTAGTCACACTTTGCCATACTTCACCTTAGACAAGTTTGACCAAGTTGACAACTAAGCTTAGGCATGATTATTTTGGGCTCCACATGTCATAGACTAGAAAAGTGTGGCAAGATTCCCTTAGGCATGGCAAAGTGTGGCAACCAATTTGCTTGCCACACTTGCCTAAGGTTAGTTGTGATAGACAATGACTAGCAACCAAACATGCCCTATGACATGTGGAGCCCAGAAGAATTTTGCTTAAGGTTAGTCATCAATCAAACACTTACCAATCTGATCAAACTTGCCTAAGATTTGGTGCGGTAGAGTGTGGCTGGGAACTAAATAGCCCAGTAGTAGAGAGTAGGAGTGCCCAATAATAATACGTACACGCCAAATTCAAATACAACATGGTTCCATGATAGCCCTCTGCGATCGATTTGCGTTGCGTTGGGATGCACCATGATTGGACTTTGAGGTCCCGTTTGGAACGTGGGATTTTTTTACTATTCCTATGTTTTTCTGTAAAATTCCTGTATGATTCCTGTAAAATTTCTGCGTTCTAAATGGGCTCTTAGGCAAGGGGCCGGGCCCGGCCCTCGCCGCTAGGCTCCCCCCATCTTCTTTCTCGTCTTTCCGTGGCTGCGGCGCTGAACGATGCAAAATGTTCTGTGTGGTTGTGTGCTGCAAAAGAGAAATCATCACCGTGCTTTAACTAGCTTTGCTCTGTCTCTCTCTCTATATATATTTTTTTCCTTTCTTGTTGTCCTCCCCCGAACCGAATTTCAAAGCTGCTCTTGATTCAGATCAGGCACGCTTTACTGTTCCTACGAAAGCGTAAAGCCGTTCTCCGAGTTTATTCACCGGAGTAAGCTGGTAATTCAGCGTCTTTTGTTTTCCTCGGCCCCCGTTCACCACTCTGCAAATCTCTGCGTGTGGTGGAGTGCGTGGACACGCATGCATGTCCGGGTTCCTGTTCGTCTCGTGACGACCTCGCTTTCTGAAAGCGCCCCTACTTTCGCCATGTCTGGGAGGGAGGCAGGGAGCGAGGACGAAGACGAGCGCAGGCCTGTCTCTCTCTCTCTCTCTCTTCTATTCTATTCTAACCAGTAGTAGGATATATAGATCCATGCCTCCATGGATGGATGGATCGGACAGCGTCTCGCCATGGTTTTCTTCGTCACACAGTCTTTGCTATATATGGCCTTATTTAGTTGTTGAAAAATTTTATAAAATCTTTTAAGAAAGTGTCGCATCGGAGTTTACGACACTAATTAGGCTTAATAGATTCGTCTAGCGAAGTAGATTCTGACTGACAAATTAATTTTATAATTAATCTATATTTAATACTATATATATATATATGCCTCGATGTTTGATGGAATAGGTGAAATTTTTTTGAGAAACAAGCGATAGCAGCGCTGTACTGGTAGCACGCAGCAGCTCATTACGCGGTAGAGTAGAGACAGAGTAGAGGCGTGGTGGGGCCGGAGCTGCATGCATGGCCACTCGATCGCACGTACGTACTCGTAGTACAGTAGTCCAGACCCCTACCGGCTACTGCTCATCATCTATCCCCCTTGCTGCCCTCTGTTTCAGTGTTCCTTGCCGTTCTGATGACAGCTCTGGATGTGAGAATGCACGCAACGCAACGCGATTCGTTCGATCCGTCGGCGGATTGGTTCCTTGTGCTCGTGTCATCACCTCAGGGCACTGTTCCATGGTCCACCACGCAGTACGTGTAGGACGTCCGTTGTTCGGTTGTTCCTGCATGCCATTGCCTGCGACGGTGTGCGAATGCACAAGATGACAGGCGTACGCGTAGGACGTTTTTGGTGTGCCTGTGGCAGCTGGCAAACGAACATACGGACTAGTATTCGATCTACATATGATGAGATATACGGAGTGTTATCTTCCACCTTTTTTTTAAAAAAAATGAACTGGAGGGGCCTAAGCCCGCTAGTCTGAGAGATGCAGGTAACGCCGATTCGTTATTCAAGGATAATTTACTTGCTGTGAAGGTTTCGGCCAATTCCTCTGAAAACCACATCATTCCTTGCTCCCCGAATAGTCTGGCCACGGTCACGGGGAACGTGGTACGGTGCCACGTTCCACGTACCGGGAACGTGCGTTCTCATACCGGAAATGTGTGTTCCCATAACGAGAACGTAGATCATTTTTGTTCCGACAGTGGAAAATTCTTTCCCAGGAAACGTTCCACGTCCCACATACTGTATTCCTTGTACCTGCATTCTGAGAACTTTGTGACTGTGGGTCCGGCACAACAAAACGATGACATTTAGAAAGAATTCTGAATTCAGATGATCTTTGAAAACTTCTAGGAAGCTTCATTAAGGTTGTATATCTAAGTTTAGAATTCCCCAGCATGCAGGATCTTGCAGAGGGGCATTCTAGGAATAGATGGTGAAGTGTTTATTTCTTCTGTTGCCAGATGATAGAGTTCACTATTATATGTCTCCAAGTGCATGTTCTTCCTCTAAGGATGTTCCTTGTGCTTAACCTGTCTGGTATGAGCAGCCAAAAGAAGATATTGTGTTTTGGTTGGCAAATTGTTTTCCACATCCATATGAAAACAAGATGAACTTGGTTTGTCCAATCCACCTCCCATGATTTTTTGTTGCTGAGAAAATATTTGATCCCCATTCAATGTATATTCCCACAAGTCATTCTCCTCAATTACATTCAGATCTTCCAGGTTCCCTCTCAGTGCCTCAAGTTGTGAAAAAGCCAAAGTTGACAGGTTTAAATGGAACATGTAATTGGGGCAGATTGTTGACTAGTAGAGATGCCAGAAGCTTTATCAAACGAATCCTAACATTTAGACATCCAAATATTACCATTATGTAAACATAATGCATTTTTGTATGAAATTTGATCAAAGAGTCTTGAGAGTAACCGACACTTTAGGGCTATTTGCATAGGATGTTTTCTAAAGGAATCTTGAAGGAATGACAATCCTTTGTTTTGCTGACGCCATATGCTTCCTTGAACGTAGGAATGGTCCTTCCCGTTCCTCAGGAAAGATTCCCTTTGCTTCACAATATACATGAATCCACTCTCCATCGATTTTTTTCGCAAAAGTTTGAGGCGTGCGTGAGAGAGAGAACAGAGGCATATGATCGCCATATGGAAGAAGCAGCCGGATCGGATCCGATCGTACTCGTCGCCATATGCCTCCTGCTCGATCAACAAGCTGTTGTCAAGGCCGCCCTGGCCATATCGTATTGCGCAAGTAACTTTGCAAAGACTCGCGATCTGCTAGCTGCATTCGATTTGTAGCCACTTGTTCACCCAGTTGGTATAGAAGAGACCAGAGTTGAGAGAGAAGCCATGGTGAGAGAGAGAGCAGCTTTAGGAAGAAGACGAAACTGGATATTAGGAAATAACGACGAGAGTAAGGCCATAATTTTTTTGTGCAGCCTGGAGGAACCTACTACGACCGATGATCCCACGTGCACTACCGGAGACGGGCTCTTTGCCGAGCGCCCGTCGCTTTGCCGAGGGCTAAAACACGGGCACTCGGCAAAGAGCTATTTGCCGAGAGCCAACCCTCGGCACCATACGAAACTCGGCGACGATTCCTACGCCGAGGGTCCGACTCTCGGCGAAGTCTGGCTCTCGGCAAAGAGACTCTATGCCGAGAGCGAGCCCTCGGCAAAGAGACCCTATGCCGAGAGCGAGCCCTCGGCGTAGAATGCACCTCGGCAAGCGGAACCCTCGCGAACGGCTCCCCCTGCGCCGTTACCTTTGCCGAGAGCCCTCTGTTAGGCTCTCGGCAAAGGTTTGGTTTTTTTTTGGGTAAATTCTATGCCGAGAGCCCTGGCTCTGGCTCTCGGCATAGGTGCTCTTTGCCGAGGGCTTTAGGAAGCTCTCGGCAAAGAATATATATATTTTTGTTTTTTTGCTCCCAATTTTTTATGTGGCCTTGCTACAGTACTACAAGCCAAGATTTCAAATTTGAAGTGTTTTCCATAAATCTTGCTATATTTCGCGCATTTTCTTTAATTTGATGATTTTTTCCGCGGGACGCACGTTTGAACTGCAGGTGCATGAAATAATGAAACTCAGCAATTCGAAAAATGGTATTCATTCTTCAAAGGGTATTTCGACACCGTATCCAGGGACAGGCGCGGAGACTCGACCGTCTCGTGCACGAGAAACGGCGACCTAGTTGCGTGATATTGGATTTAAAATTATTAAAAATACAAACGAAGTCAGAAAATCATGAAAATGGACGAGTGACCTTGACATCGCATGTAGAGGCTCTGAAAAAAATTTGGGAATGTTTGGAGCAAGTGGTGGTGCAAGATGGTTGAAACCCTGAGATCTCGGGATAGCCTCACATGCGATGATATGCGGAGATCTCAGGGTTTCAACCATCTTGCGCCCCCACTTGCTCGAAACATTCCGAAATATTTTTTCAGAGCCTCTACATGTGATGTCAAGGTCACCCGTCCATTTTTATGATTTTATGACTTTGTTTGTATTTTTAATAATTTTAAATCCAACATCACGCAACTTGGTCGCCGTTTCTCGTGCACGAGACGGTCGAGTCTCCGCGCCTGTCCCTGGATACGGTGTCGAAATACCCTTTGAAGAATGAATACCATTTTTCGAATCGCTGAGTTTCATTATTTCATGCACCTGCAGTTCAAACGTGCGTCCCGCGGAAAAAATCATCAAATTAAAGAAAATGCGCGAAATATAGCAAGATTTATGGAAAACACTTCAAATTTGAAATCTTGGCTTGTAGTACTGTAGCAAGGCCACATAAAAAATTGGAAGCAAAAAAATAAAAAAATATATATATTCTTTGCCGAGAGCTTCCTAAAGCCCTTGGCAAAGAGCATGAAAGGACCTTGATGTCGCTTAGAGGGGGTTGAATAGGCCTGTTAAAATCACAGCTCAAAACTTTGTTAGTGATGCCTGACACTACCGTCCTGAGCCCGGCACTGCCGCAGCCCGGCACTACCGGCCTCAGCCCGGTACTACCGCGCCAACAAACTGTCTGAGCCTGCAATTCAAAAACTAGCCACAGGAAACCAGTTCTATATGAATAGAAGTGTTGCTCTTGGTTTTCTGAACCTGCAGAACCAACTCAACCAAGCCAAATATGTTGTATGTAATAGATCGGGGCCAAATCCTAGAATCAATCACAAGCTCACAAGTATGATAAATGAACACAAGTAAATACAAGAGACAAGTGATTTATCCCGTGGTTCAGCTCGCCACCAAGGCTTGCCTACCTCCACGTTGTTGAGGATGACCACTTAGGTCAAGAGCTTTGCAACTCTTCCTCGATCTCAAGTCAAGGAACCAAATCCTTGAAGTGAGGGGTAATTCCACTAGCTCCACAAGAGGATTACAAACTTCCCGCTGCTCACCACAAGCACGGGAGCTCGCCGGGCGACGCCTAGCCGTCTAGGAGGCTTCACCTCCAAGAGTAAAAGATGCACAACGAAGATCGACGAAGCCCGACAAGTGCTCAAGGTTTGGAAGGCTCTAATATGCTCTCTAACTCTTAATCACACAGCTCCAACACTTAATCATGCACTAAGCATGTCACTCTCACAAGAGAGGGTTGGGGAGAGCTCTCAAATGGCTTGGGAATGGTTGGGAGTGAACTGAGCATCAGCAGCAGGTTCTGAAGGCGTGGGGTGGGTATATATACCCCCACACCCAAAACTAGCCGTTGGAGGTCAGAAACTAGCCGTTACTGGCTGTACAGGCCCGGCACTGCCGCACTTAGCCCGGCACTGCCGCAGCTCCCTGAGACAGCACAGGTGACCTCACGAAAAACGCCATAACTTTTTACTCTGAACTCCGATTTCAGTGATCTTGGACTTTCCGGAAAGCTTGTTTCGAGGGCTATCCAACCCTACGGAGAACAAGCCCAAGATCAACAAGTGCAGGTGCAGTGCTAAGTGTTTTCTCTCATGTTAGCACTCGGGTTCGGTTAGTTTGAGCACTTGAGACTTGTCTATGATTCGTATTGCATCCCCCTTGATAGTACGGCATAACTATACTCAAGATAAAGAAAATATAACCATTTTAACCACTTGAGTCTTCAATGTCTTCATATGCCATTTCTTCTTGATATTACTTCAAAAGGGGTTGCAATCATCTTTGTCTCCTTTCTTTGAGCAAGCACACCTTGAGCATGTGACTTGAACCATTTCCACACATATGAGTTCAATCCATGGCTTCAAGTCACTTCCACTAATGATTTGATCCTCAACACAATATGAATCCTCATAGCTTGATTAGTACCTCGACTCAATGCAAGTACTCTCTTCTTCACTCTAGCCATAGTACCTCGGTCTCCTTGACCTTCACTCTCGCTTAGTACCTCGAAGCCCTTTCCTTGCTGTCTTCACCTTATCAAGCCACACTCAAGTCACATCATATTGAGCATCCATTGAAAACCATTTCTTCAATATTGTGATCCTTGCTTGAACATCTTGTAGATATGAATGTTGAGATCAATCAAGCTTTAGTTCGACTCACATAGAGACACATATGGATCATCATTAATATGGTCAAGCCAATTCACGATTCCTTATATCCTCTCCTTTTGGCTTGACACTCAACACTCACTTCAATCTCCATCTTCATACTTCTAGCTTGATCAAATCAATGCAAAGTGATTCTCCAAACATTTATCCATACAAGCAAACCAATGTAGAGATGACATATATCCAATATGAGTTAAGTCCTTGTCATTTGACCTTTGCTTGGCATTTACTCACTTATGCATTCTTGATTCATTCTTCAACCTTGATCAAAGCTAGTTCACTATCAAACTCTTCTTGCTCATGAAAAGCAACCTATTGTTGAGACCATTCCAAAATCATCAATCCATGTCTCACTTGTCATTTGCCAAATATGCTTGCTTTCTCATGATGCCATGATATCCCACAACATAGAAGCCATATCAGCAACTCTATTTGCATTGTTGTCTTTTGCTTGAACAAGATTGTTTCCATGATCTTCCAATACAACAATACACAATTTTGGCCTTCATTTCAACACTATGTGGAATATCATCAAGTTTGCTTTTCTTGTTGAACCTTTGATATACTTAGCAAACTTGTTAGACCTTTAATTATGTTGTCACTCAATTCACCAAAACCCACTAAGGGCTAGATGCACTTACAATCTCCCCCTTTTTGGTGATTGATGACAACACAATTAAAGCTTACAGGAGATTGATAAACTTTAAGATTTTGAATCCTATGATATAGTGAGCTCCCCCTAAATGTGTGCATTGAAAGGAATTTCAAATTTTGGCCTCAAATGCCAAATGCACATATTTAAGACAAAGTGTGGAAACTCTCCTATATCTTAGCATTCGTGGGGTGCAAGGTGTTAACATGATAATCATGATGCTTATGACAGTTCATGCACTCAAGGATTGCTGTGACGGAACCGCCCAATAATGTGGCCCACTTGCACACGTCATCGTCATAGGGAGCCCAATGACTGTGCAAATGAAACACGTTACTGGAAAGATCCGTCGGGTGTCCCCGAGAGGACCCCGAATTACTCACGAGCCACAGGACCATCATCATGAAGGTTGGAATAATTACAACATTACAACAGTTGATACAAAATACCATCGGAGTGCGGAAGCAAGATAGATAAACTTTACAAATTATGAAGATGTTACTTTTTACATAAAAATAACTGGTATTGCGGAAGTAGAGTAGTATGACAGAACCACACTTAGGCGGAGTACCTAAGTTGGAGAAGAGGAACAACCAGATCACGTCAAGCCCACTGACATGATCATGATCAACACCACCTAATAGAAACCTGCAACAGGGGATTAACAAACCCTGAGTACTGGGGTACTCAACAAGACTTACCCGACTAAAGAAAAAGGGAGAAGACTCAGGAATGAAAGGCTTAGGGTAGTCAAGGTAAGGCTTAAGTATTTTGCAGAAAAAGCATTTTGTAAACCTTGTTTTATTTTGGAAAGATTCAAGCATTTCTCAATTCTTCATTGTCCATGATTCATTTTACATTTCAAAACATACCTAGTTGAGAACCACTCTCCGTTGACAGTCAGTGACCAAGTCTCCATAACCGAGGAGCAACGTTAATCCGGATAAATAATACTCAGCTGAGGATCCCTATCCACACTGCATATGTAGCACCCAAGCTTGCATATGCCAACTCGTCTACCACGATTCCTCCAAGATTGGGCCCGGTCCTACGCCACCCGGAAGTACAGTACACCACTCCTATCCAGGTACGACGACCACATGGGTACATGCTACTTCCGCCATCTCTCCACTCCCAGTGCGCGGTTGTCGGTCCAATAAAGGATTCCTCGGAGCCAGAGCTTTCCGTAGTATGTGAATAGTTGCAAGTCTTGGCCAGCAGGCCCCCATACGGATGGTCCCTAATTTTCCAGCCAGAACTACACCTTGGTTATATCTCACCCAAGCGTAATAGTCCTGTCAGTTTTTCAACCCTGTCCCGGTCGGTGTCAACTGTTGAGTCCCAGACTACAACATGACGGCACCATACGCGCGGACAACCTCTTCTCGACAATGACCACATGCTAGCTAGGCAAGCAGTCATCGAACGGGAAGTAAAGCCAAATTCCCATAAAGATTCTTTCAGTGATCACACTTTTGAAAATGACATTTTATTGCAAATCTATAGTATAGCATCACTAAGCATTTTGCAAATAGTTTTAAAGCAGGGCTGGTGGATCTTCTGGTGGAGGTAAATAATGCAGGTAATAGGTCATCACACAACTCCTATAACCTAATGCAGTAGTTTAACTCAAAAGCATTTAAGGAAAACATTTTATAAAACCAAGGAAGGGTTAAATGCACCGGGGCTTGCCTTCGTTGCAGGGAAGATAAGATCCAAGAAAGATTGACACAAGTTAGTTCGTTTGCTGCTTGAAGTTAAGTCTTTTTCGACGAAGCCTGTCCAACAAGAACCCTCCTCCGAGGCTCGTTCGACAATGGTGAACACCAGAGCTTGATCAACACGACTTCAACAATCTTGGATACTACACGTGGATAAATGATGTATGCTTTAACATGATGCCATGGAATGCATGCTAAGGTGCAGGACAAGACTACTGATTCTAGAGTACAACTTTCTAACATGTGAGTAACTTCTAGGATAGACATAAAGATTAATTATCTTTATCTTTTTAAGCAAGATTAAACAAACTTATTAAGCATTATTTACAAAACATTGCAAGGCATCACAATCATCATAGACCAGAGGGGCGGGGTCTATGAACAGCAAACAATCCAAAAGGTCACACCACGATTACTTTTCTGTTTTTCCTAATTTATTTTAAAAGATCATTTTATACAGTTGTCCCAAAAATTTACCAAATTAATCTCATAGGTTCATCATGGTGTAAATAGATGACAAAACAAATTTCATGACCTTTGGAGCTATACATGTTTTACTAAAAACCTAAAACTATCCATTTATTAATTAAAAGGAGGATTTTTCATATTTTAAACTTTGCAGAAAAGTAGAGTTTCTTATTTTTCTAAAATACTACACAGAGCAAGGAACACACAACATTTATCTCAAGATTTTTAGAACAACAGATTAAACCTCACAAAAAGAAGAAAACAAAACACTATTCATATTTTTAAAAGAAAAGGAAAACTGTGCTTCTCTCGAGGCTCGGCGCGCTTGCCTGTAAGGCGGACAGCGGACCGGTCGCTCGAGGTCTCGGCTGGGAAGGCAGAGGGTGGGGATAGCTTCGCGGGCTCACCAGGAGTTGGAAACGAGGCTCGGCGAGGCGGTGCAAGGGTCGGAGGCGGGAGCTCGATGGTGGCGAGGCCTCGGCGGAGGCTCGGCTAACCTCTCGAGGGTAGCCTCGGCGTGCTCGAGGCTCAGTCCGAGGGTGGCTGCGATTCGCCCGAGGCTGAGGGTGGGGCTCGGCTGCTTCGAGGGGGCGCTGTTCGCAGGCGTGCTCGAGGGTGAGGCTCGAGGCTGGCCTTGGCATGTTCGAGAGATGCGGCTCGAGGGATGTGGCTCGAGGGGACGCTCGAGGGTGTGCGGTTCGAGGGTTGGCTCGAAGGTTGGCTCGAGGGTGAGGCTCGAGCGATTCGCCGGAGTTGGAGAGGAGTCGCTGCGCCGGCGAAGGAAAGGACGGAGGGGTGAAATTGGTGGCTTGGGAAGGTGGAGAAGCTCAAGGCGAAGGCAGTGGCGGCCTTGGCGGGTGCTGGGGCTGCCTGATGGCTTGGGTTGGCGAGGAAGTGTTGGTGGTGGCAATGGGGAGCTTGGTGGCTTTTATAGGCGCGGGGTGATGCCGGGGTCCGGGCGAAGGACGGTGGGGGTCCGGGCGAAGAGGACGGTGGGGGTCCGGGCAAGAGGACGGTGGGGGTCCGGGCAAAAGGACGGTGGGGGTCCGGGCAAAAGGACGGTGGGGGTCCGGGCAAAAGGACGGTGGGGGTCCGGGCAAAAGGACGGTAGGGGTCCGGGCAAAAGGACGGTGGGGGTCCGGGCAAAAGGACGGTAGGGGCCGGGTGAGGATGAGGTAGGGGTCCTCCAGCTATGCACAGTGAAAACCTATTCTTCTTTTAAATCTTGAAAATTACTCCTAAACTTTGAACTGCACAAAGAAAACTCAAACACCAAAGTTGTTTAGAATTTGAGATCTACAACTTTGCTAAAAGGACCAACTTCAAATTTTGAACAACTTTTGAATTAGAAAAAGGGGTAAAACTAGAGTTTGGAAATTTGGGGTTTTTCAAAAGGAATTTAAATTTTATTTTGATTTTTGAATTTTGGTCCTCATAACACAGCATCAAAACACTTAACTGAACAAGATCTACACAAAAATTAAGCAAACTTAAATGCATGGCAAGAATGATTAAAGACTAATGATGATGACATGTCAGGTTAATTACTTATTAAACACCAGAGGTGTTACAATTGCTGACCAGCAGAGGGCGGCACTGCCGCACCAGAGAGCGGTACTGCTGCACCTGCCTGAACAACACTAGAGAATACAAGCACCACTCACATGAATGTCACACACTAGCATAAATTGTCCCTATCAAGAGCATCAATTTAAACTATCCTTGCACACACCACATAATTTTGAAAAATCTTATATGCCTCTCCTTTACCCCTTTCCATCCTCATATCAATCTCTCTTCCCATACAATGCCCCCCAAAATTTCTCCCCCTTTGGCATTAATCTCCAAAAAGGATCTCTCCACCAAAAGGAAGAAATGATGGTAGACAAGTGAGGGCTAGAGGTAGGTAAAAATTTAGCATATATGATTTCTCTTCTATGTTTTTCTACCAAACAAAGTATGCAACACTTTAAGTCAAGATTCTCAAGAGGTTAGCATATTTTGCTCATACCTCACATAGGTGACATAACATGAGACAAACTCACATAATCACCACAAGAGGTATCAACCAAATATCTAACTCATTATCTAATCGTCACCATAAGAACAAACTCATGGTGTGACTCAAAATATTGCATACACATGCACACTCTAGCATGTAAGGGCCTAGATGCACAAAGGTAATACAAATGTTCATAGAGTGATATACCTTTGTTCTAAGCCTCATAATCTCCACCATGATGATGATTTTGAATTTAGTGCTTTGATGGGCCTAGCACTTCATTAAGCAAAAGATCTCATTTGTGCCCATCTCACCTTTTCATCATCTTCAAGGAGACATTTCAAACTTGTGCTCCATCTTAGTTGAAAATCCATTGCTAGCTCTTGTTTTCATTTTGAGATACCAATTGAAGACATATTTCTTGATATACCAAATTGAAAGATTATCCACCAATATCAATTGAAATATGATCTTCATAGTTTGACACCAATGGAAGGAATCTTCACAAGTTGATGCCAATAGGAATGGATGCTCGTATCTCATAATATCACCTAGATGTCTCCAAGGGAATGCTCACAAAGACAAGAGATAACATTAAATTGCACAAGCTACAGTTTACAACTAGTGACCATTTGGATGTGGAAGGCATGTGGATCACTAATTGCAAACCTCATAGCATAGACTAAATTCCCCCTATTTGATAGTGCATACATATGTATGTGGAAAGTAGAACATATGCACTTTTGGTCAATTAAGTCCAATCAAGGGAATTTAAGCTATATTATGGAGAGTAGCTACATAAGAGTTAAGGTTGCAATCCAAATGAATATGAGAGATATCTTTACCAATTTGGATTGATTTGGTTATGTAGAATACCCAAGAGAAACTCATTCTCACCAAGAGACTACACAAGTTCACTAGAAGAAAATGTTAGTCCCAAAAGACACAAGACATAGAATGAGCTCCCCCTCAATTTGTGCACCAAGTACTCGAATTACTTGTGAAATGCACTTGAATCGGTTTAAGAGTCTAGAGGAGTTCACCCTATATTTTGGTCAAGGCATGATAAGTTTGCAACAATTGAAATTATGCCAAGAAAACATACCACCACTAAGGTAGCTAGACCACCACATAAATTTTGATTGACATGACCATCATATAAGTAAGATTTCAATGATTTGGATGGCCATAGTTCTCACTTGATGAAATGTGGTGAATTGAAGCTTTTGTGGTCATCCAAGATCCATAATAGATTCCTATTTCTTTCTTTACCTAAAGCAACTCACATAGAGAGCAAATGGTTAAATTCATGAAATTTGCAAATTGTGAACTAGGAGTTACCACTCTTTATTTACAAGGTCTTGGTTGATCAATAGGATGGATCATGTGCACTTGATGAGCTCTAGAGTAGAGAATTTGACAATGAGAGTCTACCCTTTAATTATTTTCTCCAACTCATTAGAAACATGTTCCACTAAAGGATTGGGGCATTCAACACTAAGCCGAGAGAACTTGGTTTATAAAGACCAAGACCACCATGGGAACTGTGAAGTACCCAATGTGAGTCCGAAGGAACATCCATCCTTGCAATGTGTGGAACTGCACAATTTAAACTTGAGAGAAGCCATTTGTCCCACAAGATATAGAGTAAACTCCCCCTCAATTTGTGCATACAAGAGTACACAAAGTACACTCATGCATATCAATGATCCTGGGGTCAAGGGAGAAGTTTACACTACATTCCAATTGATTTCAAACTCCTTCAAGCTTGCTTGCAATTTGGTTCCAACTCTTTTGGATACTTGTATGTGTCCTTCTCTCTCATTTGAAATCCTTTGGACCAAACTGATGCTTCTCATCTTCACTGATTCTTCATGACCAACTTGAGAGCCAACCGAAACTTGTTGTTGCAATGCAATCCAACTTCATACAGTAATTTTCAGATTCTATCTTGCTTGGTGAAAAATTCATATCTCCCAGATTACAGGTCCAATATGCATGAAATTTGGTAGAAATGTTCATCTATGAGTCCTCTAACTGCTGTCAAAATTTCAGCCCATTTGGATTTCATTTCATCAGTCAAATCTATTTTCTACCAAAACTGCTCAAGTCTGAAACTGCAGTGCTGAGGCTGACAAAATTCAACTGAAACTAATTTTCTTCTAAACCAAACGGCATCACAACTGTACAACAACAAGTACTAGATATATATAGCATGCTCACAAAGTTTCAGGTCAATTCATCAGTGTTTGAACCTCCAAATCCATGCTTGAAAGCAACTAACTCAAAATTTCAGATTTCTGGACAAATTTGATAATTTTTACAATTCTTCTCTTCTTATCCAATAATGAGGTGGTTTTGGCTTAGAACACTCACAAGATGTCATTACCATTCAGTCCTCTTATCAATATTTGTAGTATTATGAGTTCTTCCAATATAGCATATCCAACTCAACCTCAACGTCATGCTCTAGGTCCACAAAATGGACGGTTGTCAGCTGCTGTGTGTGGAGGTGTGTAGCAGTGCTGCTCATGGCGCAGCAGTGCTGCTTATGGCGCAACAGTGCTGCTCATGGCCCGTGCTGCTCGTGGCCCGGCAGTGCTGCCCGCCTGAATCCTAGTATAGAGCTTAAGGACGAGACTGAGCACACTTAGTAATTGAAAATAGTTTTGAAATACCCATTTTAGTTCGAAAATAGCTCTTTGCGGTTGCAATAACTTGAACCATGCTCTGATACCAGCTGTGGCGGAACCGTCCTGATTATAAGAGTTCAAGTACTGTCTTAGTCAAATCCGTCTGACTTCGACTCATACTTGATCCCATATAACCCGGTAGTCCGGAAATCTCAAAGGATTTCTATCATCGTACAACATACAGGTTCGCATCGTTCAAGGATTACATTCGCAAAGATACATCACAGAGAACGAAACCGAATTTAAAGTATCAGAGTGTGAATTTAAAACGGAGTTATTACAATACCGAGTTTAAAAGTGCGGAAGCTGAAATAGTTTAAAGCACGACCACCACACATGTGGTCCAGATAAACATTGTTTGATAAAACCAACTCACACAACTCACTCTTTCCTTTTTAGATAATGTGCCACTAGAAGTCTCAGACCAACAAAAGAAAAAAGGAAGCTTCTGGACGACCCTGCCCGGGGCCTACTCCTCATCACCTTCCACTGGGTAGAGGCAGTGCTTACAATAGCCGAAGTAGACCTGGCCATCTGCAACAACGGGATAAACCCTGAGTACGGGAATGTACTCAGCTAGACTTACCCGTCCAACTAAAAATAAAGACACCAAGGGTATGCAAGGCCTTTTTGGGTGGATCTGGGATCTTTAGTTACGAAAAGCTCAATTTAAGATAAGTGAGGATTTAATGATATTGCTAAGCTGTCATTTTTAGACCTATTTCTTTACTCTAGGTTTGCACCTGAACTATTGCACACACTTGAGTCTAACAAACAATAATATAACCATATCCAGTTGACTTATCCACATTTTAGTTGAACCTTTAATCATCACATGGAGTTGTATCGTGGTGAAGCTCGCAATGTTTGCCACTAACCGGGGGAGACGGCGACTCGAATCGAATTCCAAACCAGCTGGTGAAAGACCTTTAATACCAGCCCACACTTTCCCCGTCGGGTCCATGCATTGGGCAACCGCTCGATGCTTGTTCGTGGTGGTAATCGTCGCGGTTCAAGCACGGACCGCCCAATTGGAACCTGGCGATGGCCTCACGCGGCAGATCGCAATTTCCATACTAGAGGGCGCGACACGGGTCAAAACCGGCCCGAACAACTTCTAACCGGCTTTGGGGTCGATGATTACGGCACCGACATATCCCTAAGTAAAAGGGCGCGTTCAAAAATGAACGAGGGCCAACATCGATACAAACCTACACGATCCAACGGACGGACTGCCCCCAAGTTCCAACTTGGTGTCTTGCCTTCCAGTTGACCGTATTTCATTACTACTCAGGTTCTTTTCCACGATAGCAAATATAGCCAACCGTGATCCGGTAACTGCCCATCAGGGTATTACGGAAACATTCTTAACTACTACTTTTATTAAGCAGGCTAAGCAATTCTACATTGTAAATATATAGCAGGATAACAAGGTAGATATTAACCAATAACCAAGGAATGGTAATGCAGCAAGTAGGATTCATTCCAACTCCTAAACCTAATTCATCACAATATAAAAGGACTCAAGTAATTTTAATTGCAAAAGATAGAAGGCTTAATATGCTCCGGGGCTTGCCTTGGGAGAAGACTGAGGCCTCGTGGGAGGGGCACTCAGGCAGGTTAGTGTCGCTTGCGGGGTCGGCTTCCTCGGCTTGCTGAAGCTTCAGGATCTCCTGCTCGACGTTTGTCTCCGGCTCCTGGTCTTGTTCCTGAACTGTCGATCCTATTGTATGCGGTAAATTAAATAATTAATGCGGGGTGCAGGATATGGTGGTATGAAAGAACATTTCTTGCAACCCAACAAAACCAACTTGTTGAACCACTTTTGACATTAAGGCAAATACTTATTTATTTCATAAAACAAAATCCATTTATTCACCTATTTCTTATTTAATAATTCAAAAGAAATTCGAGTTTGAACTGCAAGTGCACTTTTCTGGATTCAGAAAAATCCACAAAAATTCCAGAAGGCAATTAACACTCACTGGACTTCACTGAACAATTTTCAGCCAGAAACAAAATACAGAACTGCAGATACAAAAATAACAAATAAACTGCTCAAAAGGTGCTTTGAACTAACTTTTTACACAAAATGTGTTCAACAACAGATTTTATATTTTTCCCAGATTCAACTCCATATTTCATACCCATCAAGAAAATTCCATGAACAAAAACATTATACTATTCCTTATATGAATTTCCAAAGGAAAACACAGAAAAGTACAGTTGTAAAGCAACTTCAGATTCTTCCATACAACAGCTCACACTTAACATTTTTCTTAGCCTGACATGTCATACAGAGACTACACAATTTTTGTCATATTTTATTTCGACATATAAAACACCTTAATATTTATTCTAAGAAAACAACCAAAAAGGACTTTTAATCATAACAGAAACTTTTTCCACATAAACAGTGCAGTATATATTTTTCATAGGTGCAAATCATGATAAGAAACCTACACAAATTTTCCCATGAATTATCTCAACAAGAAAACACCTATTTTCATTTATCTAAACAAAAGCTCACAAACTGAATTAAATAAAAACAGTAATAAAAACTTTCACCAAAAATACTTTCATATTTTTCCATGATAGATCTACTCATAAACAAGCTAACAAAACTGAAATTACTTTATTTGGACTTTTAAAACGAGCTACACAAAAATAACAAGCATTTCTGGAAAATAAAACAAAAAGGAAAACATTTGAAATCATCCCGGCTCAAACTTCGTGAACTCGGTCCATGGACCAGTGGGTGACTGACGTGTGGGGTCCGCTGGTCAACGGAACCCACCCGTCAGAGAGGGCGAAGCAGGGAAAGGTGTTGACCGGCGAAAGCTCGTCGGCGGTGAGGTCGCCGGCGGTGAGGCTAGGCTCGATAGACTCGGCTCGACGAGGCGCATCCAGCGGTGGGGTCGGCTTGGCCAGAGGGTGACCGAAGCGTGCCGGTGGCGAGCGGTGGCGGACGGCGGTGGCGACACACGGCTACGCTGTTTCCGGCGGTCGCCGGTGAAATTGGGGAAGGCATAGGCTTACTCGAGCCCTAGGGAGGCTATCGGAGGGCTCAGCTTGGCTCGGGAAGCTCCGAGGAAGCTTGGCCACGCGGGCGGCCATGGCGGACGGTGGCGGGGCTCGGCGAGGCCGTGTCCGGCGGTCGCCGGTGAAATTGGGGGAGGCAAAAGCTCAAGTGAACCCTAAGAGACAAAGCTATGGGGTTGGTTCGGCTCGGGTGGCTCCAGGGGAGCTTGACCACGTGAGCAGGCCGCGGCGGCGCCCATGGCGCTCGGCCGGGGGTATAGAGAGAGATAGGGAGCGGTAGAGTTAAGGCTAGTTGGTGTTCTCACCTTGCCTTGGCTCGGTGAGGCTCGAGGACGAAGGAGAGGAGGCAGCGGCGCTCAGGTCGGGGAGGAACGGCGTCGCGGGCTCAGCGGTGGTGATGGCGTCCGCGACGGCGCTCTCCGGACTCCGGCGTCAGCGAGGCTCGGCCGGTGGCGCTAGCGCGAGCACCGGGCGTGCAACGGCGAGGCGGAGCAGTGTGCGGGAGGAATCGGAGGGAGGTGGACGGTGATGGTTGGAACGGCGGTGCGGCTCTCGGCGCCGAACGCGGCGAGTAGTGAGGTGCTCGGCGTGTTTGCGGGAGAGAGAGGGAAGGGAGCGAGGGCAGGAGCGAGTGAGGGGGCTTGTGAGCGCGGGTGAGAGAGAGGGCGAAGGGTGCTCGGGTTTTGGCCGGGGCCTCGGCCGGCCGGTGGCGGTGGCGGGGCCCGGCGACGGGACACGGCGCGAGCGGCGAGGCAAGAGCGGCAGGCGAGGCGAGCGCGGAGAGGGCGAGCGAGATCTTTGCGTGATCAGGTGGAGAAGGATCGGAGAGGGAGTGGCCGCGCGAGATTTTTCACAGGGATCGCCGGCCACGCGGCGCTTGCGGCCGGCGTACGGCGCGGCGTGTCAGCGGCGGCAGCGCGCTGTGCGCGGGCGGGCGCGCGCGCGGGCGAGCGGGCGAGCGCTGGGCCGGCGCGGTGAGCTGGGCCGAAAGGCCGGTTGGGCCAAAAGTGAGGGCGCGGGAAAAATCGTTTTCCTTTTTCTTTTTCCAAAAACTTTTCAAACTTTGACCATTCAAAAACAGTTTCAAAAACTCCAAACCAGGCTTTGACCCAAATATAAAAGTTGCTCAAAATAATTTTCTCTACAACTTTCATATAAGACACTTTTTCCTGAAAACCATTTTTACAATCTCCTTATAATTAAAGCCAATTTTGAAACTTAAAACATTTTGCTTAATTTATTTTTTTGTAACAAACTATTTTGAACTAGGTCAAAATATCAACATGAAAAGCACTCTACTCATTATTCTCTATTTTATAAAACTATTTGCCAACATAGAAATCCATTTTAATCAACAAGTCAAATAGAAATCCAAAATCCAGATAAATAAACAAAAGGCAAAAAACACTCATATGCACATAAAATGATGCAATGCATTACTTATGCTCTTTAGTAGCTAATGGGGTTCCTAATGCAGTGCTTGACACTAGGGTGTCACAAGCACTACCCCGGCATAGTACAGTATGCCGGGAGGCACGAGCCGGTCTACACCTTTGACCACTACAGCATCGCCCCAGACCCAGACTTCTCCAACAAGGCGGCGCGGGTTAGAGCGGAGCTGTGGGTAAGTCTTCGTCAAACAATATCAAATTCATCATATTTTTTCTTTAATTACTGTCTCGCCTCATATTGTGTCTGCATGCAGAACTACTTCAAGTGCGAGCCGGGGAAGGAGGCAGTGGCGGAGGTGACGGCTACCTGGGCTTGTAGGAAGCTCGTCACCGACATGATCTACGAGGCGATACTGCAGGCCATCATTACCTACAACGCCACGGTCTTGGCCACGAGGGTGACGAAGGCCCAGGCGAGAGGCATGACGTTGGGCCGGGCGTAGTTCTTGCAGGTAAGTGATTTCTTTTGAGATTAAGCTTTTGGTACTTTTCATCTGACGCTTAGACGTGAAATACTTGATGATGTGCAGATGATCCCCCAATGGTGCCAGTCGTTTTCCGAATGCTGGGAGATGATCGTGGACTGGTGGCTATCCGAAGAGTGGGCGGCCCACCACGCCGAGGCCCGGGAGGCGCGTCTGCATATGCCAGGTGTACCACACCACCAGGGCAACCGCAACCTCGCCGAGTACGCACAAGCTTGGGTACGTGAAAGACTTTATCAATTCCTCGATCAAATGTTGCCTGATTGCTAATCATCTTGTTGTCTTCCTCGCAGTCGGAGGCACACGGTGGCCAGCCTTGCGGCACGGTGGCGGCATACGCCATGTCCCACAAGGGCAAGGCCACGACAGCGGAGACCTCCTACAACCCCGACGATCCCGCCGACGCGTACACCAACTCCAGCGTCCACTCCCGCCTCACTGACTACTCAGAGGCGGCAAGGGCGGTCCATAGGGACGACTTTGATCCCGCCACCGCGGACCTGGACGGGAGCATCGTCATGAGGATTGGAGGAGGGAAGAAGCACGGGCGGTTCTGGCTTGGCGACGGCGTCATCGACACGGCCACCACTCCCACTCTGTCCCAGCTCCGAGCACTGAGCACGAGCGGGAGCATCCCCATACGCCCACGCCCGTCGCCTGCGCAGTCGCGGGTCACCGAGCTCGAGGTTATTTCTATTTAACTCATCGTACATTGATCTTTAAATGTTTGCATTGTTCTAACATTCACTTTGTATTATCGCAGGCCCGCCTGGAAAGAGAAAGGCAGGAGCGCCAGGTGTCTGAGACCCAGATGCGGTCACAGATGTCGGCCCAGATGGAGGCTCAAGCTAAGCAGATGGCGGAGCTCATCGCCTTCATGGCCTCCCAGGGCATGGCCGTGCCTCAGACGCTCATGGCTCCTCCACCGCCGCCTCTGGACCCCGGAGCTGCTCCTATGAGTATCAATACTTCAGTGTTTCATTTATTTCATTTCCTTGTCTGACATGACCTTTTGCAGCCTCCTCCGTCAGAAGGTTCGAACAACCGCCACGCTCCTGGATGGAACCCGACCGGGGGTCAAGCAGGCGGCAGTTCTCAGGGGTGGCTCGGTTGGCCGGGGGTGTAGTAGATCTCGTCGTGTGTCACTGAAGTCTCATGTTGTTGAACTATGTGATGTGAACTATGTGATTTGAGGACATATATGTTATTGAACTATATGATGTGATATATATATATGTTCTGTGACGTGAAATGTGATATATATGTGATATGTGATGAATGTGATATATATCTGTGTGATATTGTCGGAGAAAAGGAAAAATAGAACTGGAAAACAAAAAAAATGAAATTTAGCCAGCTTTGCCGAGGGTGGCTCTCGGCAAAGACGCCCTTTGCCGAGGGCTATGACCATAACCCTCGGCAAAGCTGGGGAGACTGAACGTAATTTCCAAGGCTTTGCTGAGGGCTTTGGTTATAGCCCTCGGCAAAGTCCGAGGTTTGCCGAGAGGCGGCTAAGCTAGCCCTCGGCGAAGAGGGCCCAATTTTTTTTCCGAAATTTCTTTGCCGAGAGCCGACCCTGCATAACCCTCGGCACAGAAAAATAATAATAAAAAAATTTATCCCTTTGCCGAGAGCCGGACTCTCGGCAAATCTAACGCCTTTGCCGAGAGTCGGTTTAGCCCTCGGCAAACCTACCGTCAATAGGGACCACCGTTAACGGCCACTTTTCTTTGCCGAGAGCCGGTCGGGACCCTCGGTAAAAGGTTTGCCGAGAGCCCGATAAATGGCCCTCGGCAAAGATTCCTTTGCCGTGAGGATTTTTGCCGAGAACTCTTTACCGAGAGCTGCCCTCGGCATAGGCTTCGCCGAGCGCCAGATGGCCTTTGCCGAGTGTTAGAGGCACTCGGCAAAGCACCCGTTTCCAGTAGTGGTGAGAAATAGAAACAACTAGTTTTGGTTTTGTCTTATCAATTTTTGCGTTCTGAGCATCTCCAATAGTTTGGTAAATGCACTTGTTATCCTTAATTTTTTAGCAAAACAAGAAAATTTGAGCTCCAACAGTTTGCTAATTGAGTTACCAAATCATAGAAACTTGCTATTCTCAGCCTCCTCACGCGCAAATATGCGCGCGGTCTGGGAGTTGCCATCGCGCGTGCATCCCCTCCGCCTCCCGCGCGCCGCAACCGCCTCCGTCTCCCCGCGCGTCGCAGCCGCCTCCGCCTCCCCGCGCGCCGCCTCCGCCTCCCCGCGCGCGCCCGAGGACGGCGCGCCCCGACCATCCGGCAACAGGACTGTAGTACTGGCAGCAGCAGCAGCTCCTGATGATGGAAGAAGCGTCGCTCGCCAAGCAAGACGGTGGCGGCGGCACCGGCAGCAGCAGCGGCAACGACAAGGTCGGCGACGATGATGACGAGCTTCCGCAGCCCGTGTTCAAGCGCGGCCAGGGGGTGGTGGTGCCGCCGTGGGTGCTGCTGCTGACCATCGTCGTCGCCTTCGGCATGTCGGCGTTGGGCATCTGCGCTGTTGGATAGGCAGCCCAAATAGCAAACTATTGGAGGAACAAACTTTTTTCACTTGTCATATGATTTAGTCACTTGCCAAATCACAATATTTGACAACTGTTTTTTACCAAACTATTGGAGATGCTAATGTATCTTCTTCCCTCTATTTTGTCCCATTTCTATGGGTTTTTTCTAATCATATGTTTTTATTCATGTGTTCCAAATACGTCCTTAAAAGATTTCGAGATTCGAGAGGAGAGGCGTGTGTTACTGTGATCGCAGGTGACAATAGACGCAGGCTCCGACAAAAGGTTTGCGCAAGTTTCAGGTGCTCAACGGGCCCACGCTCTACCACACGGCAGTGGTGGGTACCCGCCCGATGCTGCTCTTGGACGGTTAGCTCCGTTACCTCATCGGATCCTCTGCGCCGGCCTCTTTGTACGGACTCCCTGTGCCGCTCGTACATACTCCTACCTTGCTCGCCTTTTGTCGTTCTTGTTTTTTTTTGCCCATAGCGCAACGCAGCCAGGACTCGGTGGGCGGTGGCGCACCAGAGGACTGACTCCGTATTCCGTAGGCTGGTGATGATGATGCGTCCCAATCATTCTCGTTAAAGTGGAGCGACAGTAGGACGATGGCACAGCCGGAGCCGGGTACCCGAGCACAGAAGATCCGGAGCGGCCTTGGTTCAGCGACCTCACCCTTTGCTTTCCGGCCTGGATCTTCTGCAGCCGCAGCAGCAGCAGCACCGTCTGTCTCAACTTTGGGCGTTGCAGCGAGTTGGTCGGATACTTCATGTACAAGTACAACAGGTACGATACGAACACAAGTGCATTTGGAGCGAGTAGTATTACTGATTTTTATGGACGCATCTGCCCACGCTTTGCTCTTCTAAACACTTGTTTATACTATTATTATTGTATACTCACTCACTCACTCTGTGGTGCTGTGCACGCATCACTCTGTTTACCCCCATCTGATTCCTCTACCGGAGCACGGCGGGCGGCGCACCAGAGACAAATGAGGTGTTTGGTTTGAGGGATGAGGTGGTCCATCATCTTCTCACTCCTCACTTTTTCTATTTGGTTGGTGGAATGGAATAAGTTGATGCATCACCACCTCATTCCTCATAAGTCAATAATTAGTATATGGATGAAGAATGAGTTAGTTCCACTAAAATTCATTCATAGGATGAACTTATGATGCATCACCTCATGAAGCATAACTTGATTCCACCAACCAAACATCCTAAAAGAGAGGGCCAGCGGCGGCGTGCCCGTGTACGTACGCGAGAGCGGAGTAGTGGGGTGGCCGGGTGGGGTGGGGGGCCGTCTGGTTCTAGTGGGGACCAACGGGCGGTGGCACGCACTGACGCACAGGACGGCGACCCGCCACGCAGCCCCACGGTAGTAGCCTGCGGCGAGCGCGATCTATCCCGTGCGGGGGCCCGGGGGGTGGGCGGACTGCGAGCAGGACCAGGGGGCCCACGCTGGCACCCGCTTTTACGCGGACAACGATGGCCCGGTATTGACAAAGCTGACTGGCTCCTCCGGCCCTTGGGCCTGCTGGGAGCGGGGCCCACAGCTCAAAGGATTCCGTCCTCTTTTTTTTTTCCCTTTTTCTCCCCTCCCCTTGGGGATTTCACCTTTATAGATTTCTTTTTTCAAGTGTCGAGGTTTCGAGGAGGAGGGGAAAAACCGAAAAGTCTGTGGGCTGGAACCTGGAAATATGTTGCCCCAACGTTCATTTTGACACAGAAATCCAAGATCCGATGTGAAGAAATTTGCACACCTATACTTCTTGTAGTAGTAGTTTGGTTTTCAAGTCATGTAGTAGGAAGTAGGAAGTACGTACAATAGTTACCGCCATTACACAACTCTTTGGAACGGTCTTCTATTTTCAGAATAAAAGGGACTCCGGGCTGCAAATTTGAGTTCCCACAAAACCTTTTTGAAATTGGAACTGTTTTTGTAAGGGGTCAAACTTTTTTGTTTATTTAAACAAAGATTTGAGGTTTCTCACAAATAAAAAAGAGACTTATGTTTTAAAAAACTGAGGTGGGACCAGAAAAGTTGTATCCTTGTCATGCAGTACGAGCTTTATGTGCGGTTGACCAACGTCATCCACTAAAAGTAAAAATGGGCTTATACATTTATTAGAGAGTTTTCGTGGAAAATCCAAACCATGGCGTATAGTACGGCATGCTCTTTTTTTTGAGGGAAAAAAATCATTGCGTGCGTATGGTATGGTAAGAAGAGGACAAGGCAAAGCTGAGACGGGCCGTGCTCTCGAAATACACGGATCGCGAGGTGCATCTGACGGCCTACCAGGAAGATCCGGCTACGATCGTACGGCCCGAGGCGGACGGGGAGCAGCGGTGCACGGCACGGCACGGCGCGGCCCCACCGCACGTGCCTGCCCGCACCTCATTAGTATACTCTGTATAGTAGAACCCACTACTGAGTACGTATTTTTTTTCCTGCTATTTAAAGTTTATATAATTAATATTTTGAAACTATTCAGAAACCCAGAATGACTTATAATTTAAGGCCTTGTTCGACGGTACTTCTTGAAGACCGTACCGCACCGCTGTGCAAAACGACTGTACTGGAGGGAGTACTCCGCAGTAGATGGTCTGAACCCACCGCATGTGCTGTTGCTCATTTGTCTGCATCCTGCGCCTCAACCTCAAAGTAATGCGAGCACGAAAAGCGCTTTTGCTCGTGTCGTAGATGTACTCCTATGTTGGTCGCTGGAATAGTACGTAGTAGTATGTGAGATGATGCAATACATGCTTTCCCCGTCAGGGCGTCAGGTGATGCAGGAAGAAGCAATGCGCTTTAGCCCAATAAAGCTAAGGATCTTTCACGTGCTACTACTGACCTAGTAGCTTTGCTAGTGCCAATTTGCTGACCCATTTCTGCCCATGGCCATTCCTTCCGGGCATCGTATTATCTGTCGACAAGCAGCTTAAACAATAGATGCATGCATAATGAAAGTTGCTAAACACTAGCTTGTGGACTAATGGACAGGGCACCAGAACGTTGAATAGCTGATGCGAGTGTTCAGAGTGTATAGTAAGAGCAGTAGTAAATATTGAGTACTGCTACGAACTTAGCTCCGTCTCATTGAGAGTGTCGCCCGGGAAGCGTGAATGTGAGGGGAACACGATTTACTAATGACATTTTCAATGGGAGAAGAGAGCACGTACTAGTACTGTAGTAGTCCACAGGTTTGAGATTCTCAGCCCTCAGCAGTACAGAGCTCAGGTGCCTGTTTCCTTGTGTGTTCTGACGATACAATTAATTAGCAGTGGTACTCCTACCTCTATTATTTTTACTGCCCGTGCACACCCATGCCCATGCGGCCATGCCATGTCCATGGTTATGTGTCCTCTGTAAGTAAAGGTGTACGCACTCCTTCCGTCCCGTAGTAAATGTATTTCTAGAGTTTAAAATTTATCCTAAAATAAGTATATATTTAAATACAAGATAATTTAACTCTTAGTTATTATTTTCTACTTTTACTCTTTTTAAAATGTAATGACTACACTTTTATAGAGATATATTTGTAACTTTATATTAGCATTGTTTCCTCCACCAAAATACTAGAAGTGTACTTATTTGGGACAGAGGAAGTAAAATATTAGTTGTGTCATACCGTAGCCAAGGACTCGCAGAGAGTTTTGCTCAAATGATGCAATTTCGGTTTTGTTTAGATGTATCCTAAAAAAATTCACTTAATATTAGGACACACGCATAGAGTATTAAATATACTTCATCCGTCCCAAAATAAGTGCACTACTAAAGTTTGAATAAAGTTGTTAAGGTTAGTGTGAAATTACATTTATATCCCTAGAAAGATATAATCATTATACATCGAAAAATAAAAAAGTAGAAAAGAACAAATAGGATTGGTTTGTCTTCTATGTAAATGTGCATTTATTTTGGAATAAATTTTAAACTCTAGAAGTGCATTTATTTTGGGACAGAGAGAGTAGATTAATTACAAAATATAGACTAAAAAGATTTCAGCTATTACATCTAAAATTTCCATCTATCGCATTAAATATTAGGACACACGCATATAGTATATATTTGGTTTCAGTTTTGCTCAGATGGTTTTTTATTGCAGCAGAGCCGCAGAGGTGGTACGCTTCACGAGAAACTAAAAATTCCTGGAGAATATTGTGGACCATGCGAAGCTGCAGCGAGGTTTGCAGCCATTATATATTCTGAGAGTGTGTGTGGTCTCGTTGTTGCAAATACACAGGCTGTGTTTAGTTGGGAAATTTTGCAAAAAAAAAATTCTTGTAGCACTTTCGTTGTTATTTGACAAATTTTATCCAAACATGGACCAAACATGTACATACTAAAAGTACAATTAGTTATTTTTTTTACCTACATTTAATGCTCTATACATGTGTCCAAACATTGATGTGATGGTTGATGTGATGAAAATTTTTTGCAAAATGAGAGGAACTAAGCAGGCCCACAAATGCAAATGGAAATGCTTGATGGCAGTAGCAGCAGGGAGCAGAGCACAGCGCCAGTAATTTTTTATGTACAGTATGCACCACCGTGTACACTTGTACAGCATTTTTTTATACTGGTCGCAAAATATTCTACTATTTCTTGGGAAAGGGAGAGGCCAAATACTGTAACCAGCGAGCGTTGCTTCCAAACGTACGTCACCGGGTCGCGGACTGTGCGTGGTTCCGTGTAAACAATTGCGACGTGTCTACTACTGTTGGTGGTCATGCCTCATGCCCATGCGAGGTGATGATCTGCTGCCGTGTGCCGTGCCATGCATGCCTTGAGCCTGACGATCGTTGCTGACTTTTTTTTCCCCCGGCCGAGTCACCAAGATTCTCATCCTATATATGCCTGTGAAAGCTTTACGATGGTTTACAATAGACTGAACGGTGGATTTCAGTATTGATGAAGTCATATATGGCAGATGCCGCAGTCTCAAGTGATGGGATCAATCAATCATTCAGATGCTAACCATCATCTTATAGACTCAGATACCTATTGTCAAAGCTTTCTAATCTTTGACACCAATTTTTAGATAATTGAAAAGATTTTCATGTCATGGACCTGTTCGACTGGTGGTTTCCGCAGTTGCAAAACATTATTTTAACTGATTTGTGTGAGAGAGAAATAATGTTCTGCGGCTGAAAAGTAACACTAACTCTGGGTAATAAGTTCAAGCGAACAGGATGCATAAATATTTTTTTTCCAGACACCGTGAAAAATATTTTCATACACCGGAGTAGTTAGCATGCTGTTAAACATATGGATCTACCAGATGATGGCTAGAGATTAAAAACGAAGTTAGGAGTTAGGACAAAGCATAGCTCTACCTCTCTATTATTATATTGTTGTCCTCTCTTCTCTCTTATTGTATTCTCTTAAGGTGTTTGCATCGTTTGACAGAAAAGCTCAAATAGTTTATTCAACACCACATTAAAAAGAAACTATTTCCAGCCACCTGTTGAGTTTAAAAACTCGCTCTAATATGTGCGTTATTTGTATTTTACCGACTTGATTACAGTATATTGCATTCGGAAGTCGTGTGAAATAAATAAGGCATTAATTGATAGGAACGCTGGTTTGATTCTCTGCATGCATGTGTTGGTTAGGTAGGACTTTTGTTGTCTTGTTACTTTTAGAAGATCATGGAGAGAGTATATTCTTGGGTTAAAGACGTTTTTTATTGTGATATTCTTGTTTTATTATCACAGCATTAGAAGATGCTGGCACCACTGGGAGACTGTCAGCCTACATTACACCAAAATGACTAGTATTTTTTAACACTATATATGTTAGCTAGTAGTAAATACTTACTACTGCAAGCTAGGTTTTTCGGATCAGGGGAAACCAACAGCAGAAGCAGCAAACACTATATGATAAACTACTGTGGTTTACGGATTAAGTAGGTCTACCCTACCTGCCTCTTGTTGAATTAAGACGATGGTAATGCGTGGCTACATGATGTAGCGCACTGCTGATTAGGGTGAAGACAATGTACCAAACCCTGTATATATGATTTGTTTGTAGCGGGGTGCTCACTAAACATGGCCCACGTCACAATCATAGCATGCATGGACCATGCATTAGGATCGATCCTATCGAATAATTTGTAGGGTTGGGGACCTAAACCTCACTTGTATGTGTAGTACTACGGGGGTTTCTTCCTTTCTCCTCCAGTTCACACACCAGTCTAGCATAATCTGTCTATTTTCTTTTATTTTTTGCAGACAAGATATTATGCTGAGTAGCGTACTATCTTAATTTTGTCTCTTGTTAACATTTTTTTAGAGAGACATTTTACAGTGGTTGGAAAAGTACCATGATACCTCCACGTACTTTTATCTTTTTTGTATTTTTGAATTAATTAATTGATAAATATATTATGGTGGGTATTTTAGTAATCAAGGTGTGCCTATGTTGAGAGAACCGGCCAGCCGTCCCTAACTCGCATCACAAAGGGCTTGCATTGCATGTTGAGAGAACCGGACAGCCGTCTCTAACTCGCCCGGCGTGCGAGGCGGCGACCCATCCGAGGAGCACAAACAACAGCTAGCCAGAGCCGATCATCATGGCGGCTTCGGCGGTGTCGGCAGCAGCTAGAAATAGGTCGTCGTCTCTCCTCATCCAGCTCCCGCAGTTCGTCTCCTCGTGCCTGCAGCCAAATCCGGCGAATGCTCGCTGCGGCGGCCACTTCCCACAAACAAGAGTAGCGCACCGCCGCGACGGTTTCTTTGTCCAACGAGTGCCGCTTCCAGGGGCAGACTGCTTCTTGCTGCGACTGTAGTGCCACGGCTGCGCAGGAGCCCGCGAGTGCCACGGCCACGCGCAGCCGCCCGCCGCCCGGCAGCGTGTTCCCTGTCCAGGGACAGGAGCCCCCACCATATCTCCTGCCCTACCATTGCTGCCGCCGTGCTTGCCGGAGCCCCGCCTGCCCTGCCGCTCTTCGGTCCCCGCCATGGCCGGGGACGCGCCCGGCGTGGCCGCGCCGCCTACTCCCCTGCCGCTCTTCCGCCCCTCCCTGGCCGGGGACGCGCCCGGAGTGGCTGCGCCACCTGGGAGCTGGGACTGCACTGCCTGCTCCCCTGCTGCTCTCTTCGGCACCCGCCCCGACCGAAGGCGCACTCGGCGTGGCCGCACATGGTCGTGGGCGCGCAGCCGCGAGCCCAGCCCAACAAGGCAACAACATACCATGCATGACCCTCTATAAAATGGCTGATTTGCTGAAAGGACTGAATCAGCCTAGAGGGGGGTGAATAAGTGATTTTTGACTATCTGAAACTTCACAAACTATAAGATGTAGTTAGATAGCAACCGGAGAGGCCGGTTTGTTTGAGTAGGTACTACCGGGTGTGAAACACCGGTACTACCGACACAAACAAACGGCACAACCGGGATCCTAAAAGAAACTACAAATCCGATGAATGTAAGCTATGAAGATAAAACAAGTTTCTAGCCAACTTTCCTAAGAATAATTTATGGTAAAACTACTCTCACCAAACCTTGGTTGCTCCCCTTGATGTAGATCGAGCCTTCCTGTAACCCCCCTGGTGTTTAAATGTAATTAACTTGACATGTCATCATCTTAAGCATTAATCATTTCCTGTGATGCATTTGATTTGCCTAATTGCTATGCTTTGATTCCCTTTCCAAAAACCCTAAAAGCCCAATTCTCTCTATAAGGGCAAAATGGTAATTTCACCTCTGTGCCTAGTTCTATGTAATTCTTGTCCAGATGGATGTCTTGAAGTTTTGTTGTGTTGGCCAAAGTTCAAAAACCAAAATCAGATTTCAAATTCCTTTGCAAAACCCTGATTTCCAAACCCTGGATTTTATCCCTCTTTTTGTAATTCAAAATTATTCAAAAACTATTGAGTTTCAGAAAAAGTGTATATTAGCAAAGTTGTAGGTTTTGTCAAATGGAACAACTTTCCTATATGAAGATTTTCAAGTTTCAGTTTGAAATCCAAAGTAATTTTGATTTGAATCAAATTTGAAAAGTGTCCCCTTTTCTGTTTTTGAATATAGTTCAAAAACTATTTGGATTTTGAAAATGTTCTTATTGACAAAGTTGTAGATCTCATTTTTCTGAGCAACTTTGGTATTTTGAGTTTTTATCGCACAGTTCAAATTTTGGGAGAAATTTGCAAAATACAGAAACCAGCAAAGTCAAACCCTATCCCCTAGCACTGTTCTTCTTCCAGCTAGGGCCAGGGGGGGCCCGGCCATGGCGCCGGCGCTGCGCCTGCAGCGCGTCTGGCTGCTCCCCACGCGCCACCAACCTGCCGCCGTTGTCGCCACCATCATTTCGCACCCGCACGCGCACAGTTGACCCCGCTCCCGTCCCCTACCGTGCCCAGAGCGCCGCCGCCGCGTTGCCATTGCCGGCCAAGCTTGCGCACCGGCCCCGGCTGCACGCCATCACCTCCGCCAGAGCGCAATCGAGTGCGCACGCTCTCGCCGAGCTTATCCACCCCACCCCGTGCTCTCTACCGGCCTCTGGTCGCGGCTATATAAGCCCGCCGGAGCCCCGAGCTTCTCATCCTCTCCGCCACCGTGGCCAGGCCAGTCCAGTGCCTCCGCCGCTCCACCACCTAGCTCAGAAGCTCCGCCTTGAGCTCGTGAAGCTTTCCCACCCCTCAATTTCACCTTCCCCGTCTCCAATCGCCCGGCGTAACCTCGCCGTTCCCATCTCCGGCAGAAACCCGGCGAGCTCGGTTCGTGAAATACTCCCTCTCCGGTCACGGATGCCTTCCCCTGACCCCTGTGTCAGCTTCCTCGGCTCCGCGCGACTCTAACCCGGCCCTTGCGGTTTCGTGTGTTGCGCAGGGTCGTCGGAGCGCCGCTCGCCGCTCGCCGCCGAAAGAGCTCCACCGAACCACCGCCCCGCCGAGCCCTGTCTCCGACCGTGGTAAGCCCTCGAAGCCCCCTCGGTCTCTGCCTTTTAACGGCGCAAGCTCGAGCCAGGCCTCGGGCGCACGCGTTCACTGTGGCTCGAGCCAGGCCTCGAGCACACGTTTCCGTCTCGCCCGAGCCCGAGCCTCGAGCGGACAGACCCTCACCACTTCGCTCGAGCCAGGCCTCGAGCGAACTCGTGCACCCTCCGCTTCGTCGAGCTAGGCCTCGGACGGACGCTTGCTTTTCCGTCTCGCCCGAGCCTTCCGTCTCGCCCGAGCCTTCCGCTTCGCCTGAGCCTCCGGGCCAGGTCTCGGACGGAGCAGTCACTTTCCGACTCGCCCGAGCCCGTTTCGCCCGAGCCCTTCATAGAAGGAGCACATTGCTCTTTTCTTTTTCTGAGAGTTGTGAATAGTGTTCTGTTTTCTCTTTTTTGTGTGAATTAATCTGTTGTTCCTTAAATGCTGAGAAAATTATGGTATGCTCCTTGCACTGTGTAGTATTTTATAAAAATATGAAACTTGACTTTTCTGCAAGAATTTGAAAATGTAAAATTCCCCTTTTAATTGAAAAATGAAGGTTTTGGTATTTTTGGAGAGTGATCTATAACTCCAAAAATCTTGAGATAAATTTTTGTGACCTTGTTATAACATGCTGAACCTCTGGTAAAATTTTGAAGACTTTTGGAGCAAGTGGATTTTTGAGCATTTATCTTTAATTGTTAAATAGTGCCTTTTGTTAATTAATGTCTGGAATTATTTAAACACCTTAATGACCTCCAAAAATTATGAGATTTGTTTTGCCATCTATCTACACCATAATGAACTTATGTGATTAATTTGGTAATTTTTGGAGCAACTTCATAAAATGACCTTTTAAATAAATTAAGAAAATAGAAAAGATGGATTAGGGTTGGTAATAAGTGTTTAATGATGTGATCTTTGGATTGAATGATGTTCATAGACCTCTACCCTTTGGTCTATGATGTTTGTGATGATATGTTTGGTTAATTCTTAGGATAATTATAATAAGGCCTAACATCAATAATGATTAAGAAAGAAATGGTTACCTTTTATGCTCAACCTAGATTTCGATTCTACCTTGCCTAAGAGTAATCTAGAATCAGTGGAATTGTCTTGCACCATAAGTCCATATCATCATTCTCATGAGCATTCATCATTGCATCCGTATAGTTGACGAAGAAGGTACCAGGGTCGAGGCCGCTGTTGACGAACCAACTCCCGAGGCGACCCCGAGCTCCAACACCTATACCTACCCCGAGTCTGCTGTCTTTGCTCTTCAAGGCAAGCCCCGGTGCATTTAACCCTTTCCTTGAATTTATAAAATGATTTCCTTAAATGCTTTTGAGTTAAATTATTGCATTAGGTTTATAGGAGTTGTGTGCTATCCTAATTGATGCACTATCCACCTTGACCACTGATACACCTGATACCTGCTTTTCAAAAGTATTTGAAAAATGCTTAGCAATGCTTATTGAATTAGACTTTGCAATAAAATGCCAATTTTAAAAGTGTGATCACTTAAGTAATGTTTATGGGATTTTGGTCTTACTCCCCGTCTGTTGGCTAGGTATCTGATCCGTACCTAGTCAATAGCGAGGAGAGGTTGTCCGAGCGTACGGTGCCGTCATGTTGTAGTCCGGGACTCAACAGTTGACACCGACCGGGACATGGTTGAAAAACTGACAGGACTATTACGCTTGGGTGAGATATGACCAAGGTATAGTTCTGGCTGGAAAATTAGGGACCATCCGTATGGGGGCCTGCTGGTCAAGACTTGTAACTATTCACATACTTCGGAAAGCTCTGGCTCCGAGGAATCCTTTATTGGACCGACAACCGCGCACTGGGAGTGGAGAGATGGCGGAAGTAGCATGTACCCACGTGGGTTAAAGTCCCGGATTGGTGTGGTGTACTGTACTTCCGGGTGGCGTAGGACCGGGTCCAATCTTGGAGGAATCGTGGTAGACGAGTTGGCATATGCAAGCTTGGGTGCTACATATGCAGTGTGGATAGGGATCCTCAGCTGAGTATTATTTATCCGGATTAACGTTGCTCCTCGGTTATGGAGACTTGGTCCACTGACTGTCAACGGAGAGTGGTTCTCAACTAGGAATGTTTTGAAATGTAAAATGAATCATGAATGATGAAGAATTGAGCAATACTGAATCTTTCAAAAATAAAATAAGGTTTACAAAAATGCTTTTCTGCAAAATACTTGATCTTGCTTAAGCCTTACCTTGACTACCCTAAGCCTCTCATTCCTGAGTCTTCTCCCTTTTTCTTTAGTCGGGTAAGTCTTGTTGAGTACCCCAGTACTCAGGGTTTGTGTCTCGCACCCTGTTGCGTGACCTTCGTCCAGGAAGAGGCCGATGAGGCCGATGAGTAAACGTGCACCCTCGGGCTGGGTGTTACATGTATCTTTATGTTAATGTTTCCGCTACGTTGTCTACTTTGAATCACCCGAACAATGGTTTGTAATAACCGTACTCCTTACCTCATTTGAAACCTCGTTTTGTAAAACTAATGTTATTTAAGTCTTCCGCTCTTTATTCCGATGTTATTTGTAAAAGTACGAAATGCTGTAACCGAAATGTGAGATGATCCTGCGGACATTGGGTACTGATGTAGCCCGGTGGCGAACAGGTCTTAATCACATGGAACATGGGTTCGGCTGTCAGAGGTTGACAGGGACACGTGGGCCATAGGATTAGGGTCGTTCCGTCACACTTCCCAACCTACGAACGAGTTAGGGATAGGAAGAACACGAAGAACACAATAACAAGAGAAGTAAAGAAAATAGGGACAACAACAACAAGCACACGGGACACAAGATTTATCCCGAGGTTCGGCCAATCCACTAAGGAGTGCCTACTTCCTCGTTGTTGAGGTGACCACAAAGGTCGGAGTCTATTTCACCTCCTCGCCTCACTCAAGCAACCACAAAGGCTATGAGAGTATCTCTACTAGAAATCTCAGGGTAATACAAACGCTTCGGGGAGCCCTCACAAGTAAATCAATACGGGCTACCACGAAGAACACCTAACCGGCTAGAGCTCAAAGAGCTCAAGAGTAAAAGACACAAAACAAGTCGGCAAGATGGAAACCAAGTGCTCAAGTCGAAGATTGATGCTTCCCACTCTCGAATCTCACTTCCCTAGCTCAAATCTCGCAAGGGAATGAATCTAGGAGCAAAGGGGGAGAGAGAGGGGTGAGTCAATGCTTGGAGAGTGTTTGTCTTGAGTTAGGTCAGCAATAAGTGTATATGGTGAGTGAGTTTCTGTGAAAAGTGGAGAGGAGAGGCATTTATACTCCCTCAGTCCCGAGGCTGGTCGGTACCACCGACCACCCCTGGCCGGTACCACCGACCAGTTCACAACGGTCGAAAGAAACCAGATCTGACCAAACAAGCAACCACCGTCCTAACGTCGGTACCACCGCGGGCGGTAGTACCGAGGTTATGGTGGTACTACCGCCAGGCCAAATTGGCCGCGAACAGAGAGCATCTCACAAAGAGACTCGGTCCCTCGGAAACTACCGCCCAAAGGTCGGTACCTCCGAGGTCGGTGGTACCGAGGTTATGACGGTACCACCGCCAGGCCATTTTCAACTCAACACAGAGAGCTTCGCGAAACCAAGATACTACCGACCTCGGTCGGTACCACCGCTGGCGGTACTACCGAGGTTATGGCGGTACTACCGCCAGGCCATTTTCAATTCTACACAGGGAGCTCTGCAAACTTGGTTACCACCGGCCTTGCGTCGGTAGCACCGGGGGCGGTACTACCGAGGTAATGGCGGTACTACCGCCAGGCCAAAATCAGCGCGGACCGAGAGCCTTGCAAACTTGGAAACTACCGGCCATGGGTCGGTAGCACCGCGGGCGGTACTACCGAGGTAATGGCGGTACCACCGCTAGGTCAAAAACAACTCTATCCAGAGAGGGTTGCAAAACCAGGTTACTACCGACCTTGCGTCGGTACCACCGCGGGCGGTAGTACCGAGGTTATGGCGGTACTACCGCCAGGTCATTTTTGACCAACACAGAGAGGGTGTTAGAGCGCTGCGCAGAGAAGCCGTGGTCGGTACTACCGACCATCCATGGTCGGTACCACCGACCATATGAAATTACCCTCTACGTGTTCGTGATTGTGCGGTGTCTCTCAAGCGAACTAAGGTTAGTCGATTTGAGCAATTTTCTTCACATATAGCCAACTTACTTTGGGACCATCTTCATAGTCCGGCTTACCTACAACTCAAGTTTAAAATTGAAATTTTAAACTACCACTTGAGCTAGGCATCTTTATGTCCAAAAGTATCCTACGTGCTTTGTTCACGAGATTTCAACGTTTCAAATCTTTCAAAGGACTAACACCTGCATACATGCTTATATAAACTGGTTAGTCCCTAATTGGATTGTCATTAATTAGCCAAAACCCACATTGGGGGCGAATGCACTTTCATTTGCCCTTATCTAAAAATAAAATATAAAATGAAAAATGGATTTGCGTCCACATATTTTGGTACTGACCCCACCTAATTTGGTACTATATCCATCTATTTGGTACTTCTGGGTACTTTTAATTGGGTACCTACTATTTTATTACCGTTGGATCTCGTCGAATGGATGACCCATATTTTTTTTCAACCATTGTAAATTTTCTCTTTTTTTAAATGTGAACTTACTTACGGGACATAAAATAAAGGTGATGGTACAATCTAAACCAAAGTCACCGAGATGAGAAGGAGAAAAGAATCTCAACCGTAGTACTCCGTCCATTTCAAATTATTAGACGTTTGATTTTTTTTCTCCTCAAATTGCTCACTCGTCTTATTCAAAAAATTTATACAAACAAAGTCAAATTCAAATTATTTTTGAAGATTTTTTATTAATAAACAAAGTCACACACTACTAAAAAAAAGCCTTTGTAGAGACGGCTCCAGAAGATTTGTAGGGGCGGTTGGGCCAGCCGTCTCTACCCAACCATTTCTACAAATCACTGATTTATAGGGGTGGTTGGGCAGCCGCCTCTAGAAATCGATTTGTAGGGGCGGTTGATTTTCGAAATAATGATTCCACATTTTTTAATCAGGGAACAACCCGAACCACCCAGCCCACCCATCTTTGTGATTTTTTTGAAGTCACAGCTATTATCTGCGCGAACATCATGCATTCGCAAACAGAGGGGATTCGAACTCACGACTTCACCCTCACGCGTACGCTCCTCTACCACTGCACCTCACCATCACTTGTGTCTGTATTGGATTTTGGGTCTACTCATATTATACTAAATCGAGTTTAAATTAAGTGTTTGAGACCTTAAACGAATTCAAATCAAAAAGTGGTCAACTACAAAGTTGTGTAACTTTTCAAGATCTACAACTTTTATTTAGGTTGTTTCTCAATCCGAGGTAATTTAAAAAATTTGAATTTTAAATTTGATAAATTGAAACATAGATTTCTATAACAACATGAATTCAAATCAAAAAGTGGTCAACTACAAAGTTGTGTAATTTTTTAAGATCTACGACTTTTATTTAGGTTATTTCTCCATCCGAGGTAATTTAAAAATTTTGAATTTTAAATTTGACAAATTGAAACATAGATTTCTATGACAACATGAATTCAAATCAAAACGTAGTCAACTACAAAGTTGTGTAACTTTTTAAGATCTACAACTTTTATTTAGGTTGTTTCTCCATCCGAGGTAATTTTCAAAAATTTGAATTTTAAATTTGACAAATTCAAAAGTAGATTTCGATGACAAGATGAATTCAAATAAAAAAGTGGTCAACTACAAAGTTGTGTAACTTTTCAAGATCTACAACTTTTATTTAGGTTATTTCTCCATCCGAGGTAATTTAAAAAATTTAAATTTTAAATTTGACAAATTCAAACGTAGATTTCTATGACAAGATGAACTCAAATAAAAATGTTGTATACATCAAAGTTGTATAACTTTTTAAGACCTACAACTTTTGTTTTGGTTGTTTCTTCATCTGAGATTATTTGAAAAAAATAAATTTATGTACTTAATTTAATTATTCGGCATCTATTTATAGGGGCGACTAAATATAGAACCGCCCCTAAAAATAGGATTTGTAGGGGCGGCTGGATATTGAGCCGCCTCTATAAATCCAAGCTATTTGTAGGGGCGGCTCAAAACAGTAGCCGGCCCTACAAATAGATTTGTAGAGGCGGCTCGTCTGGAGGCATTTGTAGGGGCGGCTCTATATAGAGCTGTCCCTATAAAAAAAAGTGAGGCGTTGCTACAAATGCTTTTTGTAGTAGTGACAACAAAAGAAGTAATATTTTGCATAAAATTTTGAATAAGACGAGTGGTCAAACTTGGTGTCAAAAAAGTTAAACATCTTGTAATTTGGGATAAATTGAGTACATCACAATAAGAAAAGAAGAAAGAATTCGGACGGTTGATGCCAACAATTAAAACACCACGCGGGGGCCTCATTTTTAATTTCTGCCACTATATTTTCCATCAAAACGTGTTGTTACTGAAAAACATGGGCGTTACAGTCTTTCCAAATTAAAGGGGTGTTCGTTTCCACTTACGAGGCTAAAATTTTAGTTCTATCACATCGAATGTCGCGGTCCTAATTTAGTCTATTAAAAATAGACTACTTATGAAACTAATTTATCAGCCGAAGGCTGATTCACAAGACGAATTTATTAAGCTTAGTTAGTTCATGATTTAACAATATGATGCTACAGTAAATATTTGGTAATGATGAATTAATTTAGCTTAATAAATTCATCTTATTAATTACTGTATGATGGTATAATTAGTTTTGTAATTAATTTATTTTTAGCAGACTAAATTAATACGCAACATCTGATATAACACGACTAAAATTTTAGCCTTGGATCAAACATCCACTAAATCTGCCACGACACTAAGATCCTCATCGAAAGCGCGCTTTCTAAGGACATCCTTTAGAGAAAGCTGTCTCCTGCCACCGGTCTGGTGTCATCATTGTGTAAGTGCGCCACATCCCTCGCCTGCACATGTTTGGCTGATCGTTTGGCTGTTTCAATAGTGTTCTGTGAGAGAGAATAAACCGAAGTACGACTGATAAGCCGAGTCGACATGGTTCCTGGAACTTGTTTAGTTGCAGTCGTATCCACTTCATGAGAAATTAAATACACATGGTTTTAGATGGATACAAGTGCATGGAGTTGCATGCTTTAGATGCATGGCACTATACTCTATTATTGTGGCAACAACATCCATAACTAATAGGCACGTCATCCATTGCAAACAAGCTTGACAAACACAGTGTCGATCCTACATTACAAATGACATTGTTTTTTTTTGTAAAAATACAGTCCAATGATGGTGGACAATCTAGCAACTTTTCTACTGCAGCTTATAGATTAGATTAGATATGGTGCAGTCGTAGTAGTAGTACAAGTGATAATGTATATTCCTCTCTGGGGCCGGGTCGATCATGCATGTCAAGAAGGCTGTGGTATGGGTGGGTCCCAGCGGTCAAAATGCATATGTCAAGAAGGCTGTGGCATGCCCACAGTCGATGCCGTTGGTCTAGCTGCTGCTACTAGCTTTCATGTCGATCAGGTTATTATTATATAATTGAAGTCAGTAGCTAACACCGTGGCCTTTATAATCCGTGGGATTCCATTCCATTGCGGCATATCATATTTGTGCTCTAGTCTTATCGTCTAATATTCATTTTCTATAAGCAAGCCGATGATGGGCTTCATGACTGGACGCAAGCGACAGAAGGCTGCACGCATCCAGTCAGGGCCCCGCAGCGCTCCTAGTAGAGCCCAATGGCTGGCTCGAGTTGCTCTACCCAGGCAAAGCCCAACGGCCTTTTCTTTCACAGGCCGCGCGTCTCCTCTGGGCCTCCGGCTGGACCAGCCGCCCTCGGCCGTTGGAAATTCAGAGGAGAGCAGTGACGGCAGCCGTTGGCCGTCGCCAGCTCCCGCCCTAGGAGCCAGCCGAGGATCAGAAACGCAAAACCGCAATGGGATGCAGCCGCACCCGCTATCTGCTGCTGTTTATTCTGATTTGTGATTCGTGCTAGGATATAAAACAAGTGGAGTGTAGACTACGTGTCTGACGGGCGCGAATCTTGGAGCAGTTGCAGCCGTAGGATAAGGGATGCGGCCGCATCGCATTGCAAGGATGGTTCCAGGAATAATGTCGACTCGGGAACAAGTTTGTACAGTATCGGTTTAACTTGTCATTGAATGAATGAAACAATTCATAACGCGACGAAATGAAAGATGGTACAAAAGTTGCTAGAACCCAGAAAGATACGGTGGGATATATATAAAACTAATAAAAATGAATGGGGAAATTAGATCGAGAAGCTAATCGTCAAGTGCGAGGCTAGCTCCCCTTATTATTGTATTAGCATGGTATATGTAATCAAATCAGGTCCTGCAAAAAACCGAATGCAGAAGGAAGCCGAACGAACAACCGCTCGTCAGTCGAGATGTCTGCTCTTTGTGATGGCGCTCCCGCCGTGATGGTGCCCGCCGCCCTTGTGCCCGCCGACGCCACTGCCAGCTCCACCGCCGATCCCGTTCCCACCTCCAGTGCCACCACCAGCTCCGGCACCGATGCCACCCCCGCCACCCGCACCGCCTCCTGCACCAAACCCGCCTCCGGTGCCACCACCGAATCCACCGCCCATACCGCCACCGAAACCGCCGCCGCCGCCAAGTCCTCCTCCTGCTCCTCCTCCAAGTCCGGCTCCACCACCAGCGCCGAAACCCCCGCCCATGCCTCCGCCCGCTCCAACTCCGGCGCCACCACCAAAGCCACCGCCACCTCCAAAGCCACCCCCAGCTCCAGCGCCATGGCCAATGTCGCCTCCTGCGCCACCACCGGCACCACCTCCAAATCCCCCGCCACCACCCAATCCTCCTCCAAGTCCTCCTCCTGCTCCAAAACCAACCCCACCACCAGCTCCTACTCCACTGCCACCATCGAAACCGCCGCCGCCGCCCAATCCTCCTCCACCTCCTCCGCTAGCACCTCCTCCAAGTCCTCCTCCTGCGCCGGCTCCTACTCCAAAACCAGCCCCACTACCAGCTCCTACTCCACCGCCACCACCAAAACCACCACCACCACCACCCAATCCTCCCCCACATCCTCCGAGTCCATCACCTCCGCCAAGTCCTCCCGCACCTGCTCCTGATCCAAAACCGGCCCCACCACCGGCTCCTACTCCTCCTCCTCCACCACCACCACCAGCTCCAACCCCACCTCCACCCGCGAGCCCCCCGCCGCCACCAAGGCCACCTCCACCACCAGCTCCTGCACCTGTTCCACCACCAAACCCGGCGCCACCGCCAATGCCACTGCCTACACCACCACCACCTCCAAAGCCACCGCCGCCGCCCATCCCACCTCCTGTGCCACCTCCTGCACCTACACCGATTCCGCCTCCTGCGCCGCCTCCTACACTAGCTCCGATGCCGCCGCCGCCACCACCACCCTTACCATGTTTATTGTCACAATCCTCGGCCCTAATCATGCCAGGCCTCCACGCCACAGGCTCCCACCGTGCAGCAGCAGCAGCGGTCGCCGCCCACACGACGGCCAGCAGCAGCAAGACCATCGCCCGGTGGCCCATGGAAGGCAGTCTAGCCATGACTTAACAAACTCAGCTATGGAATGGAGCTCGATCTGTCTTGCAGCGTGAGGGGAAGCCATGGCGCGCGGGGGGTATTTAAACGCGAGACGATGCGCATGGCGGCAATATGGCATGGACATGGATGCTCAGCCGGCAGCCGCCGCCGGCTGCTTCGTTCGGGGTTTAATTGGTGGCTGGCTGGCCGGGGTTGACTTAAATGTGCCCGCGTGGATTTGCTAAAACTGGTTGGTTGGTTGGGTCCCTTTTGACTTTTGAGGTGGGCTCAGCATGCACCTACGTCTACGTGATCGAGAGCGACCTGCAAAGCAAACCAGGGCTTGCATGCATCATGCTTCATGCAAGCAGTGCACGACGCCGCCCTGCTCTGCAACTCTGCATGCGTTCGATCACACCTTGCGTCCTTTTGGGTTCTGGCATGTGACCGGCGCTCGGACTAGCGATGCATGCATTCATGGCTACCGGGCACCGGCTGCTGTCTTGTACTCTTGTCCGTTGGCCCGGTTGTGAACTTGTGATAGAACAGCTTGTCACACACGCATGGCTCCAAGCAGCTCTAGCTACCGGTAGTCGATGGCGGAGGATCGAAGGAAGGGTTGGTCTTTTTTTTCTTCTATTTCTTTATTTTTTCTACTTTTTTTACCTATTTTTCCTTCCTCATCCTCTGTATGACTTACGGGGCTAGAGCCCACCTACCCCCTGTAGATCCGTCCTTGGTGGTAGTGGCAACATTTTCCGTGTCTCTCCCTTTTTCTCAAGGCCTGATCAGCTATGTACTAGCTACTGAACCCACCCTGTTTGCTTGAGCTTATTTCGGCAGTTTCAACAGTATTCTGTGAGAGAATAAGCTATAGTACGGCCGATAAACCAACTAATAGGATTTTTGATTGGTGCTTGATACTGTGGGCGCACACACAAAAAAAACATTGCACCATGCGTTGGACAGTTGAGGAGAATTTAGGCTTCAGTTGGCGGAGATTAGAAGAAAAGGAATACACCTTAATTGCTCTGGTAACATCGTGAGTTCAATCTTGTGCCACGAGAATCAGCACGGCACATCACTTTCAGATTTAAGGCACCATTAGGTTCACAAAAGAAGTCTTGCCACACTTTGTGGTGGCAACCAAAGTTTTTAAAACATGACAAATGATGGTAAGTTACGGCTAGCAACCAGTTCTTGCCATTACAAAACAGCATCAGGTGTTTTTCTCGCAACACGTTTATCAGCCGAACAAGGCCTGTCAGCACAGTCATTGCAAATGGCTCTCGATGCGGAGACAAGACATAGCACAAGGCATATATAACACTGTAAGACTCGTGCCATGAAAAAAAACGTGGATTACAAATTATATAAGACACGACGTTAACATGCAAACGATGGCACTGAAGAATCTAAGAATTTATAATTAATTAGTACTATGTACGTGATTAGTGGCGGTGTGAATGCTCATCTAGCTTTCCTAAAGTGAGCCTTCAGCTCTTGCTGGATGCAGACCAGGGTGTCCATGATGTCGTCCAGGTGTCCGTCCTCCACGCTGGCCGCCAGGGCCAGGGCCTGCCTCAGCCATTCCTCGTGGAGGGTAGAGAACTCAGCTCGCTGTTCGCTCGACTTGAAGTTCCCAGCGATCTTAGACCTCATCACCTGGCCCGCGACAGACGCCTTCTCCACTATGGACTTCGGGATCCCCGCCATTGTGGCGACCTGCAGGCCGTAGCTTTCTGGACAGGCCCCTGAGGTCAGCCGGTATAGGAAGGTCAGCTCCTTCTGGCCGTTGCCGTCGCTCCTTGGCTTGAACATGCAGGCCATGTGCTGGAGGCTCACGTGAGGGTGCGAAGCGAACTCCTTCGTGAGAGAATGGTAGTGAGTGGCAAAGAGCTGACGGCATCGCACTCGCTCCGCTAGGTGGCGGAACACCTGAGTTACAGTTTTAGACAATGCGTAAGATGTTATCACTGATAAATGTAGATTTGTAGATTCATGTATTGCTGATGTGAAAACAGGGGAAAGAGAGTGATCTAGTGGCAGTATGACAATGCAATTTCCAGGGACTACGAGTAGGGCAATTTCAGTTCTAGATATCATTAAAAACTACTTATATTATATTGCATCTTAGTGGAGAGATAAAATTTCAGTTCTAGATATCATTTAGTGGCAAGTATGACAATGCAATTTCAGTTTGAGACTAGGAAAGTTGTTGCAGAACGGAAAGAGAAACAGAGAAGCATGCCCATGAAACATGAAGGTAATGCACCTTTGTTCAAGATTGTCTAGCCTACTTATATTATATTGCATTTTACTGGAGATAAAACACACAGTAGGGTTCGCGCAAACACGTGAAATGGTGTCACAATATGTGATATGCTAGCAAATTAACAAATCCCCAAATCTATGAACCAGCCAAATAAGGTTTGCTGCTATTTCATACAAAAAAGTTCCCTGTACCATGCACCTCATGGGTCATGAGTCATTACCAGTCATTGAGTCATGGTAACACCGTAACAGCACTAATTATGAAATGAAAGCACACTAAGGGAACATCAAGCACAGCAATGAAGGATGAGATTTGAGATACCGCAGAACAAATAAACTCACAGCATATGCGATTGCATATCCATCAAATGTGCTAGTTCCTCTGCCAAGCTCGTCAAGCAAGACAAGCGAGTCCTCAGTTGCGTTCTGAAGAACAGAGGTAGTCTCAGTGCATTCAACAAGAAAAGTACCTGCAAACAATGTTATAAAAACGAAGTCCAGGTCATTATCATCTCATACCCAAGCATACTGAATGATGTACATATAGCATTAGATCATGAAATATAAAGAGATTGATTGATCTTTTGCCACACAGACATGTGTTTATCAATTCTAACTCATTGGACCTAGAACAGTAAGATACGATGGGTAATGTACTAATTTGTCAAAATCATTACATACTTTCCCCAGACATAATCCGATCTGTTGCACCAAGGCGCGTAAAGATGGAATCTGCAAGGGTCAACTCACATGATGTGCAGGGGACATAACAGCCAAGCTGCAAAGAAGAAGAAACCTTGGTAATACATTTGAATAGGACCATGAACAGACAAGCATAAGTAAAGATTATACAGACCTGGGCAAGTACAACAGCCAGGCAGGTGGCACGCATGATTGTGGATTTCCCACCCATATTTGGACCAGTTAACAACAATGCAAAACGATTGAGACCAGATAAATCCTGACCAAGGGTTAAATCATTTGGTACCAGGCCATTTGCATTGTCCGCAAAAGCATAGGGATGCCACAGACCCTTCATCCGAAGTATAGGAACATCATCTTTCAGCAGAACTTGTGGTCTGCACATGGCACCAAATGATGACAATGTCATTGCAGCAAAGGACCTAAGCACATCAATAGTGCTGACAGCATTGATCACCAAAGAACATTCAGAAGCCTCTCCAATAAAATCTTCCACCAGACAAGCCAAAGCATTAGCACCATTGTTGTTGACATCAGAATCCTTTCAAAGCTCACAAGATCAACCGATAAGTAATGGCAATAGAAGAAATACAATTGAGCAGTAAATAACTAAAACGAAAATAGGACTCATATATGCAACACTAAAGCAGATGGGAAACCACATATTTTACCTGGCCACATGGAAATTCATTTTGTATTCTCTCTTCAAAGTCATGGATTAAGTCACAAAGGCGGCTCAATGATGGAATCTCCACAACCTTATAAAGTGCCAAGACACCATGATCCGCTCTTTGTAAGTCATTTAGTAAGTCAATACCATTGCGGAGGCCATTGATAAGCATTATAAATGTTTTAATCTGGAACATGCCATAAAAATTTGCCTAAAGCAATCAACTGACAGGAAGAAAAACTAGAAAATTCGCATTTCAATAATCAAATCTAGGACATAGGTTTTCCCTTAGAAAACCTAGTATGTTAACAAAAAGTCTCACTGAAACTAGTACTAATACTAATATGTATACACATTCAAGATTTCATAGCACGTTTGTTTTAAGAATATTACTGGGGACCATGAAAATGAACCACACTTATGAAAAAGGAAAACACATTGCCTTTATGACATATTTTCTGCAAGCACAAACTATGGTTTCAGGAAAGGTTTCATAATCAACAACTTAATATGATCATTTCTTACATAACAAAGTATCGACTGAATATGGGATAGATATGTTACAAGATATTACATTTCAATATCACTCCAAAACTTAGCTGTATAAGAGAATCCAAAGCTGTGATAAGCTAGTGACTGAAAGTGAAAAGAACCACTTTACCCGTTTCTTTAGTATCTTTTCTCCAATAAAGGGCAGTCGAAGCAAAGATGATAACCCAACAGTGGATCTAACTTGTCCTAATAATCTCTCAAGATCAGGAATTTTCCGGAGATACCCAAGTGTTGTAGGGCCTAGTCCACAGTTTTGGATAAAGCCCTCAACAACATCAAGCCTTTTATTGATAGCATCAGTGTCTTTAAGTGGATGACAAATCCACCTTCTTAGCAGCCGCTTACCAGATGCTGTGACACAGTGATTAAGGTGCTTATATAAAGTACCTGCAACAAGGTATAGATTCAGCAATATTATCTTTGATCCGTTTTACTGTTTAAATACTACTGTTCAAGAGCAAAAATAAATAGCAGGAAAAAAGTAGAATCTGTGCTCCTACCAGATGAACCACCATTGAAATTGTTGCTGAAAATCTCAAGGTTCACAAGAGTCTGGCCATCCATCCTTAAACATGTTTTGTACACATGGTATGGTAAGACTTCCCCATTTTTCAGGGCATCATGTAACTGGTTTCAGATTGTAGAATTAGAACACATTTCAATGGTTGACATAGTAGAGAGAGAAAATAATGTATATAATATTTTGCGGAATAATTCAAAAACACATAAACGATGGAAAACAATGACTACGGACAGCCAATGGCAATGTAACACTACAAAAAGTTAATTAAAATAAACAGTTACAAATGGCAGAATCGATTGGGATGACTAATAAATGTGATCAAGGGAAGAAAAAGGTAAGAAAAAGTATACCATGAGCCTAGTCAAATGGTTGATAAGTCCACCAAGTGCACAAATAACTACATCTCGATTTACTGCACAATCCAAAGCAGATAACCATGACTCTGTTGATGCGTTAAAGAACCCTTTAGAATGTAATAACATTCGAATTTGTGAAGCATCAGAGAAATCTATTCCAGAGAGGGGGGTCAGCTGCATCTTCACAGATCCTAAGTTAAGGAAAGATATTTGTAAGTTTTCAAACTCTGATGTCTCATTAACTTGCTGTCTAAGAAAAGAGTTATCTGCTGGCAAATAAAGAGAATAGTGTTTTAGGAGCATTTACCTGCTGAAGCATATTTTCTTATTGTCCTTTGAGTTTCTTTTGAGATGCCTGACAAAAGAGAATAGGTATTAGCTCCTAAAAATACAAGGATTTGAAAATGAAGAATGTTCTGACCTGAGGTTTCATAGATTAATTCTCTAGGAGAAACCTGAAAAAAAGGCATAGTAATGAATAATAGCTTCTGGTTCACTTAACCAATCAAAAAGGGCTACAAGAGCATACCTGCATCAACAAAGCACCTAAAGCTGCAGACGAGTCATCATCTTGGACTGAACCCACCCAAATTTTAAGGGCAGCATAGTCTAGGAAAGCAAATCCATAGACCTGAGAACCACTAGAAGCTAGGGTAACCTGAAAGTTCCAAGGGAAGGCTGCATCAGAATAGAATCACATGTGAAGAATGTTAATAAAACAAAATTCAAGATAGTCAATTGCAAATTTGCAATGCTGTTTTACTTAAAAAGTCCATGCCAAACTACCAAGAGAACAGCAAGAACAAAACTAACTGTCAGTGGAATCTAGAATAATACTATTTGTTTCAGCAAATGCATTATGCACCTCTGATCTAATACATTTGTCATGGTAATCATTCAGATTAGCTGCTCGTTTATCTAGAACATTCAGATTAGCCACTGACCAAGGATATTTTGGCCAAAAGAAACTAGAATGCTACTCCCTCCATCCCAAATTATAAGACATTCCAAGAATGTTGGAGAGTAAAAGTTTTTCAACTTTGACCAAAATTCTAGAGAGAATCATAAAAATTTATGACATCAAATATGTATATTATAAAAATATAACTAATGAAGAATCTAATTGTACTTAGTTGGTATCACAAATATTATTATATAATTATATAAATTTGGTCAAAGTTGAAAAACTTTGACTCTCCAAGATTCTTGGAATGCCTTATAATTTGGGATGGAGGGAGTAGTTGCTTTTGTAGCCACAACCACAACGAAACATAGAACACCTTTTCTTTGAGTATCACTTTGCTATTCCATTTTACATATAATTATTATTGTGTTGGGTATAAAAAACAAGTATTAACCACATAAAGGGTAGCCACAACCACAACGAAACATAGAACACCTTTTCTTTGAGTATCACTTTGCTATTCCATTTTACATATAATTATTATTGTGTTGGGTATAAAAAACAAGTATTAACCACATAAAGGGGAGTCAGCTGCATGCAAGGGGAACTAACGAAGTACTAATGCACATATCTTAGGAGTGGGTTCCCAACTTCTGGTCTGTATGGCTTAGCCATAATTAAAATGATCTTTAACAACAAACCTACTAGCACCCTGCTACAGAAGGGGGGGGGGGGGAGAGAGAGAGAGAGAATATTGTTTGCGCTTCTGGAGATAGCTACAAAAGAAAAGACAAAGGGAAGCCTTCTTCAAGGCAAGCCACTCTTTTTAGATGAAATAATGCTTTAAGTTATACTTCGTATGTTCCAAATTAGATGAAAATCTGGAAAGTTATACTTCGTATCTAAAAAAATCTGGAAAGTTTATTGGATTATTATCTAAAACCACAAAATTCTCTTTTTTAGATGAAATAATGCTTTAAGTTATACTTCGTATGTTACAAATTATAGATCACTTTGGAAAGTTCAATGGATTATTTTTGTGCTAAGATGACATTTTTTCTCTCTTTTGATGAAATAATGCTTTAAGTTATACTTCATCTGTTCCAAATTATAGTTCACTAACTTTGTCCTAACTCAAACCTCTCTTACTTTGACCAAGTTCTAACATCTACAAGTTCAAATAAATGCTCTATCGAAGCGTATTTCATGAAGAGATTAATGAAATTATTTGATGTTGAAGGTGTTGGCATATTTTTCAATAAACTTGGTCAAAGTTAAATAAGCTTAACTTAGAACAAAGCTAGAGTCAACTATATTTGGAATGGAGGGAGTAAGATGGTTAGGTTGGGTGTGGTACCCATATATGCTTATATGCATTCCATTTGAACCGGACAAACTTCCAAAGCATCATAGAAAAGTATGGTGGCCCAAAGACAGGTGCAATGCTAGAAGCAAACCTCTTTCAATGCCAGAAGGTGAACAGCATCAGTACCGATGTTATCAGCCGCAGTTGATGGTGTGGACACATGAACCAATTTTCTTTCGATGACCTTGCAGAAGTTGTTTAGGAGGAAAAATTTTACATGCCACTAGAATATAGCCTATAAAGAAGATATTTGTATTGCACCACAAATATGAGCACATACTGAATTATAGAGTTTTGTGTTGCGCAGGGGATGTTGCTACTAATTTACACCCATCCAGAGTACCATAATTGTGTCTTAAGTAAAACTAAGTTTCCGATACAGCAAAATAGAAGGATGAAAAATCACAACATACATGACTATGTGTACATTTGAACAAAAGAGTGCCATACCAGAACAAAGATATTTGGAATATGCAACTGAGAAAAGGGAGATTGTAAAAAGGTAGGTGCATGCTTGTTGCTTCTTCCACTGGCTAAGTGATGAACAATCAGTGTAAACACTCGGAATTAATGGTGTTTCACTGCAGTACTGAATACTTACAGAATGTAATCCTCTAGCTTTGGCCTGGTCTGCAGATTCCATTTGTTCTATTCTTCCAACTTTATACCTGGAAATAGGTGTCAGATTCATGAGCAATAACCTCACCTCTTCAGCACCAAAAAAAGAAGGAAAAGAAAAGGAAGAGGCGTTATCATGGATGTCTTGCGGACCATCAGGTTCAAAAGGAAATTTCATGTATTGTAGAAACCAGTGAACAGATATGAATTTCATGAAAGCGACATAATTAACATCAAATTGTAAAGGAGTCAATAATGCAAGAAATCCCTCATTATTGCCACATCAATAAGGATAGACACATTGACCGACTGTTACCAACCTGAAGCAGCATGAGCTTGCTGATGTTCAGGGTAATGTTATGATAACAAGATAAAGCATAAACCTGAAGAACTGCATAATTCTGAAAATGAACAAAACCAAACAGAGGCATGAGCTATTGAGCTTACCCCCTAGCTACAAGCTTATCAACAGCATCATCTATACCACTTTCTGAAATGCCAACCTATAAATGTGAAGTTAATGTCACTACCATTAGGAAATAATCATGACTGAGATGAGATAAAGCATGAAACTATATTGCAATTGCTAGACAGGTACTGAGGTAGTGATTCATTAAATGCCAAGAATTTAAATCAAGATGGCTGAACTGAAAACATGACAAAGTGGTGCATTGCTAGAGCCTGAAAGCATTTACCCAATCAATTCTGGCTTCCTGTCATCCCAGACAAGAGCTACACCATAAACTTTTTTGTATAAGTATTAAGTAACATATTACTGCATAAAAGTTTTCGTAAAAAGAACAAGCAGGCTAACATGTGACCCCATTCATGGAATCAGTCGCCTCCTTTGTCTCTGGCATTGCTGCCGATCTCCACCTTAGCTGCACCAGCTGCCTCCCAACACAGGAGTACAGGACAGCTGCATATCGCAAACTGGTGGCAGTCCGTCACACCCGCTCACTACCGAAACTACTGTTGTTCTGCAGGCCACCACCACCCACCAAACACCAAGTTGGTGACCACCTCATCGTGCTACCATACCATTGCCTCCCACACTCCTACAACACGGATCCCAGATTTACCCAAGCACTGTCCCCTACCCCCAAAACCCAAATATAATGGCAGGTGCAAACAAATGATAGTGTTCCTAACCCACGAGGAGATCAGCCTCATGGTAGATTTAAAACAACAGCAACAAGGCCTTTTTGTCCCAACTTCCAAGCAGGTTGGGGTAGGCTTCATGTGGTAGACTTATCAGGGAAATAACGATAATATAGACTGGAGGATAAGATATGATCCAGTGGCTGTCTGGTTCATGCACTTCTTAGTTCTTAACGAGCAGCACAATATACTGAGATGTAAATGAAATACTTCAAAATTTAGGTTTAATGTAGAACAGTTCAGAGCAAGCATTTGATGATAAGCAGTATGTACCTGTCGGCACTTGCCTACCCCAGTAACGGTCATTTTCCAGTCAAATTCTTTTTGGCCAATCTCAGCATCTAGCTCATAGAGCTCATAAAATTTCCCCTAGCAATGATATATCAAACACTTTAAGTAGGTTATATACTTATATGACCTCTAATACTACACTAAGGAGTGCTCAGTGTAGTTTTGGAGGGCAAAGAAACGCAAAATTGAACTCTGGAATGACCTCAGTGCAATAGCAAATGAAGTGCAAAAATGGAAAGTGCAGAAACTTTCATAGGACAGTAATCAGAACAAAAAATGTCAACATTGTTTATAATGTACAAACGCTCACTCCTTATGTGAATAAGGAAATGGCTCAGTACCATACAAAGTTTTGTGAGATATTCATCAAACCAAAGAAATGAGCTTTCATGTGTCCTGCAACAGAGTATGTTATATGCCATGCATTGAATCATCAATGACGGATCTTACCACTTTGAAAAAGAGGACAACATCCATATATTTGCACTTAATATTCCAGTATTGCTTTTGAGATGTTGACATTTTTCTCAATGCATCAGGCGGAATAAAAAGAGTACTCTTGTCATAAAGTGGATCATTTGGCCGCCTTCTATTTGCATCCCTGATGGCACACAGATTCAGCCACTCAAATTTGCTACGCGCGCTATCAGCCATTTCATCATGATCCTTCCTTTCGATAGAACAATGAGCTGATTTCATCTTCTTGTTCAAGGCCCACAAAGGAGGGCATTGGTTGTTGGCATCCACACCTTGGTTTTCCTGAACTCGCTTCAGGCGAGGAATAGCTGCCTGCATTGCTGGTGTTTCTGGTTTCAGAGGACTAGAGTCAAGTTCTGGAAATAGCGTAGCAGATGCTACGTTATATTTGCCTTTCGTAAGCAAGGAGGAATTCTTTGAGTGATTCTTCAATGGAGTTTCATTTGCCTCAAGTTCTGCAAACAAATTTGTTGGTCTAATATACAAAGGGTCTGAAGACCCTGAGCATAACATCTTTGAAGGTTCCTCTGCTGGAGTATTATTTGAATTTTGCCCAATGGTTGCCACCGCTGCTCTGGTGTATTCACCGTTAGCAGAAACCAATGAGAACTTCTTTGATGAATGCTGCAAAAGAGTTCGATCTGAACCATAGCCAGTTAAAGGTGTATCAGCACCATGAGCAAGCCCTGGGAAGATTTTCTTTGAGGCAACCTGGGAAGGAGTTTGCACACCAAAGTTCTCATTTAAGGTTGTAGCCTGAAAGCAATTAGTATGGGACTCCGAGAATAACTTCTTTGGATGCTCCTGAATAGGAGCCTGATTTGAGCCAAGATCTGGGAACAGTGTGCTTGCTCTAATAAATTCATCAGTGGAAAACCTCAGTGAGTGCTTTGGGGGCTCCTGAGAGGGAGCCATATCTCCGCCTCCTTCTGGGGAAAGTATTGCTCTGCTGTGTTCGCCGTAAATAGGTCTTGAGAACAATGCACCTGAGCACTCATTTGAGAGAACTTGATTTTCCACAGGCAAGTTTTTCCCCTCCAAATGTCTAACCTGGGAAGCATATTGATTTCTGCATAAAAGAGAATCAAGCATGTTCAGTGTAGCAAGATAAGGTGCAAGAGAAAGATATTGTGTTTCCAGAGTTCATAAGTAAATTCATGGCCTGGCCTGTGAGTTAATGGCATGTCTGCAATGAAAAATACTACTCCCTCCATTCCAAATTATAAGTCATTCTAAGAATCTTGGAGAGTCAAAACATCTCAAGTTGACCAAAATTTATAGAGAGAAACACAAATATTTATGACATCAAGTAGGTATACTATAAAGATATAGCTAATGAAGAATCTAATCATACTTAATTGGTATCATAAATGACTTATAATTTGAAATGGAGGGAGTAGAAAGCAAAGCTATATCTGACCAAGAAAAAAACACATGAAATGCCAATGCAAGTTCTACTCTAAAAACTATGAGCGAAGTAGCTCAGTGGAGCACAGCAGTGAATTCAAAAATCAAAATCTAATATACTTTGAGACTAACCATGACTGAGACAGAGTTATCTTACTGCATATGTGCAACACAAATACATATCACGAAGAGTGGTATATAATAATAACCCACAAAACGGAAGCCGGACTGATTAATCACAGCAGAGCTGCCGTAGAAACAGATTTTGAACAATAAATAAATATGGTAAAATCCCTGGATAATCACTATTAGAAACCTCGAACAACGCACATCCTTAAACCCAGGACTAGTGGGTTAGATCCGCACTACCACTCGAAACCTAACAAAGCTCATCCCAGCCCAACAATCGGTGCCTCGCGGCGACCCAATCAAACCTCAAAACCCTAGCCTCCCGCCACTAACAGCGGGGCAGTGCCACCGAGGGCCGGTGATTATCGCGTCCTTCCGTACCTGGCCTGCGGCGGCGGCGGCGGCGGAGGGCGCACGAGCCTCTCCATGATGCCGGCGATGGACCCCATAGGGGGCCGCAGTGGCTTCTCGGGAGGCGTGCCCTCCCCGGAGGGAGCTCGACACGACGGCGGCTGCTTCTGGAGAAATGAGAGGATCGACTGCTGCTGACGCCGCCGCGGTTCCATCGCTCGCGGAAGGGAGGCGCCTCCTGCAGCAGAGTGAGGCAGCTGCCCCGGGTACCCGTGGCGCAGAGACACACCCTCTCCCCTCCCCTCCCCTAATGCGATCTGGTGGTGGCGGCGGCGGCGGCGGCGGCTGGGTCCAATCGATAAGGGAGGCCGGGAAGCGGAGACGCGGAGTGGACGAGCTCGGGGTCGGGGGAATGGGACTATGGGAGGGGGAGAGGCGGCAACGAGACGGCGAGACGAGGGAAGGTGTTTGTTTGGGGGAAATTTCGAGCGGGAAATTTGGCTAGTGGAAGCGAGAAGGCCGCCCAAAGTGAAAGAGGTGACGGGTTTCACAAGTTTCCGCCGTCCCACATGATTTACGTCTTTATCAGATTGGAATACTACAGGATGTTTACAATTTACAGTATATATACTGCTAGTACCGGTGCCGCCTCCTATCTGCTCTCTGCGTCCCTAACTAAATAAGTGTCGTCCTCACTTCTTGAAAAAAACTACCGATAATTATATATTAAAATATATTAATATTTATATTAAGTAATTAGTATCATCCACTACTAGAGAATCGGCCTTTAGCCCCGGTTGAGAAGGGGCTTTAGCCCCGGTTGCCACTACTAGAGAATCGGCCTTTAGCCCCGGTTGGGAAGGGGCTTTAGCCCGGTTGCCACTACTAGAGAATCGGCCTTTAGCCCCGGGGGGCTAGCAATCCGGGACTAAAGTCCCGGGGCTAAAGGCTCCCAAATGTGCATTTGTAAGATTCGAACTCAGCACCTCTCGCCTCAGGCACGCTTACCAACTGAGCTACACAACCCACGTGATGTAGTTCTGGATGTTTTCCTTTTGAATCCACTCGGGAAGGGCCTTTAGCCCCGGTTGGTAACACCAACCGGGGCCGGTTGGTATTACCAACCGGGACTAAAGGTTCAGGACCTTTAGTCCGGGTTGATAATACCAACCGGAACTAAAGATTCACCTTTAGCCCCGGTTGGTGTTATCAACCGGGACTAAAGGTCTTTAGCCCCGGACGCAATTTTTTGCCGAGGCTAAAGCTCAATTGAAAGATCGTCCAAAGGCCTGTTCTCTAGTAGTGATCGGAAAAATCTTTACATCTAGTTTTTTAACAAATTTATTTGAAAATATAAATATTGTACATATTTTCTATAAATTAAATCAAACACGTGACACGCACACCAACGGCGACACTTATTTAGGGACGGAGGGAGTATGTCTGCACTAAAAATACGTCTAAAGGAAGGGATAAAAACTTATCATATATACGATGATGTTTTGGAAGCTGTAGCTATTGGATGATGTTGTCGGGGGTTAGTAGGAGCTACGCACAACTGCTGGCAACAGGGTCTCGAGGAAATATGATAACAGGTATAAGCCCGTTGGGTTTGCTTTATCCAAATTTATACTCGTGACTAAACATGCTCATTAAGAAACCCGCAACCCGTGACGGCCCACGCAGACCACGAGTACCCATCGAGTCACCCCATGCCCGCTATATATAGTAGATCGATATACCGTCTCCTCACCGAGAATAAAAATAGAATATACGAAACTCATATACTGGCCTATTTCGTTCATTTCGGTTTCTAATGGTTTAGGCAAGATAACTGTCGATCATTAGCTCAAGTGATACCGCATTCTACAGCACAATGCCAACTCTTGGTGGCCAAGCCGCTATATGCGTTGTGTGGCCAAGCCGCTTTCAAGTTTCACCGTCGCACCCTGCATTATATTTCTGCCAATGGAAGAGGTTGGGAGCAGTGGCCAACAACCTAGGGAACGGAGAGGGCGACCGAGCATTGCAAATATGGATGGAGTGGTTCTGAACGTTGGCCAAATAGGTAGCAGGATGAGTGGTGCAGGGCAGATGAGTAGGCGATGGGGGGTGGGGTGACTAGCCGAGCGAAGTAGAAGAGGGCAGAGGGCTGTGTGCATCGGGTCTTGTTAGATACCTTTGAACTATCAACTTTTTTTCACTCTATTTCCATCACATCAATATTTGGACGCATGCATGAAGCATTAAATGTTAGTAAAAAATAACTAATTGTACTTTTAGTATGTACATATCGAGACAAATCTTTTGAGTCTAGTTAGACCATATTTGGATAAAGTTTGTCAAATAACAATGAAAGTGCTACAGTTGAGAAAAAACTCATCTTACGCATCTAAACAAGGCCCGAAACAACATTGTATGATACCTATAGTATTGTCGTGCTAGCACTAGCACTATGTGAGAGGATGCTGGTCTACTATGCTCAGGTCAAACCGACCCTAGCACTATAGTCATCGAACTAGGGAGTGTTTGTTTCGCATGATTAAAGTTTTGTCCGTGTCATGTTGAATGTTATGATCCTAATTTAATTTATTAAAAACAAACTAATTTACTAGTCGGAGATAAATTCACGAGACAAATCTATTAAACATAATCAGTTCATTCGATAATGTGGCATGCAGAACAAATTGTCACTGCAGCGGAGGCTATATTGGGCTGAAAAATGTGAACTGTATGGGCCAATAGACGGCCCTAGGTCTGGGCCCGCCCCTGATTTCCATGGCCGTTTTTATTTCTTCATCTAAAACCGGACAAACGAAGAAACCGTTAGTGGCCCATCTAAAAGCCCACGTTTCTTTTACCCTAACACTGCTCCAGCCTGACAGTGACAGCCGCCGCCGTTTCTTCATCTTCCTCGGTCCTCGCAGCGCCGGCGCTCCATCTTCTGCTCCCTCCACCACTCGCGCTCAGGCTCGGGCTCTCAGCGACAGCGGGGCAGTCCCAGGATCGGCGGCGGCGCCAGCGGCTCCCCCTACCGCCTCTCGCCAGTCGCGCCCTCGCCTCCGTCCTCCGCGCACCGGCCGGCGACCCTGCGTACGCACCTCCCTCTCCCCTCCTGCCTCCGCTGGACTGTCGACGGCGCCCGGCCCCTGCGAGCGGCCGGCGGGCAGCGGGAGCCAGCAGCCGCTGCTCCACCAAGGCGGTCGCGCCGCTTTGGGAGCGCTCATGCCCCATAGCGAAGCGCTACCCGTCCGCTTAGCGCTGAAGCGTGCGCTTAGTGCTGCTTTTCTCAAATAGCTGTGGTGCCAAGTATAACCAATGCCAAACAAGCATAACACAGTAGGATTTTCAAGTTTTAGCCACAGGATTGCAAATTGCAGTACATATATATCTTTGCTTATTATGTTTTAGAAAATATAATCTTAAGAAACATTAGCATAGGGTAATTTTAATCCCCCCTCCCAATTGAGTAGCTGATGTTTTATTGCATGCTCTGAACTTCGTGATGTCCTGCTGATTGTGCTCATTGTCTAGACTTGTTTATGTAACGTTTCGTTTACCTTATTATGCAGTATTGTTGAGATACACTGAGACTTCTTCCTTTGGGTTCTTGATCTCCTGACATGTCTAGCTGTATAGGAGGATCATGTTATTCTGCTCATCTACAATCATATAATCAAACTACTAATTGTTGTCATGGTTCAGCTACCTGTCATGTTTGCTCTGAACTGTCCATTATCTAGTTAGGAGGACCAATCTGATGCACTTTTTGAGAGATACTGCTCATAACTCCTTCAGCTCTTCCTGTTAGCGTTGGGTTTTTGTAGTCTTGTTTAAGGTTGGTGGCTATTGTTCTTGCAGTGGTTCGTTCCCTTTGTGTTCCTCTGCATGAATACGTTAGGTTTTGGGGTTGGCTACACTGTGAAAAGTCCGGATCTGTTAAAATAACTCTCCTTCAGAGAGTGGAGTTCTAGAGTCCTGTTTCTTTGTGTTTAAGAGTCAGGAACTACACATCTAGTACCTGCAAGACCAAGGCCAGTTTATTCTCTGTTCCTTCTCTTGTATTCCCTTCCTGTCCCCTCTCCTGTAGTCAAATTGTCTGGTCACTTGGTCTGATTGTGGAGGGGGAGCCAGCAGCTACAGCAGGTTGCCTGCCTGCTGGAGTGTTTGGCTTATTGGAAATCTAGAAAAGATGAGCAAAACGGCACTATGCAAGAATGAAGGGCAATTTTAATGCTATGCTATGTTGCTACTGCTTTTATATGCCTTTTTTTATTTATTTATAAAAAACTTTGTGTGTGAAAAAGCAGTATCCATATCCTCCCTATGCCTGCATAGTAGTTTATAGTTTATAATACATAGGTGCCAAGAGCCTGTACTTTATCTATGTGTGCAACATTGATTGTTTTGCATGTCTCAGTTTATAAGGATAATTGATCTTTTGTAGCTTTTGTATCCTAATGCGTAACTATTACAAGCTGTATACATGCATGTTATTGTGATTATTTTGACAGGATTTTGTTGTTCTGGCATGCTAATTCTCCAGGAAAGATGAGCTTGATATCCCAGAACGCGGTCCAGAAGCGCCGCCTCAGGAAAAGTGAAGCTGATGATGGCAATGATGAGGACATTGGCTCTCCGACCTCCATAGATGCAGAGGTTGGGAAGGAAGCAAAGTTGAAGAATCACAGTAAGGAAAGGAAGAAGAAAAGGACTAAGGTGCAGGAGTCCCAGCAGAACAAAGAGGAAGAGGAAATGCGGCAGCTGGAGAGCTCATTGTTTGGTTCCCTTTATGCGCCACTGGAGTTTGGCACTGAGGTTGGGTCTGCAGTAGTAGCTCCTGACCGGGATGCGCCCTTGTTTTTCACAGATAGGTCTGCTGGTGGTGGCATGGATTACTTTCCTATATATGAGGAGGATATGGCCCATGAGGATGAGGAAGACGTGGTGGGTATCAAGGGGAGGAAGCCTGTATGGGTGGATGAGGAGGAAGAAAGGACAGAAGTGGACATCGTGAAGGTTTCAAGGTTGAGGAAGCTGAGAAAAGAGGAAGATGAGCATTTGATTTCAGGGAAAGAGTATGAGGCCAGGTTGCGTGGTCAGCATGCCAAATTGAACCCCTTCACTGGCTGGGCTGATATGGACCGGAAAACTTCTCTTCCTGTTGCATCAGATGGTGAGTCTGATGATGAGGGTTGTGTTCATGATATCCTTCAAAATAACGATGACCTTGTTGTCAAGGATACTGTCAAGCTCTTACCTGGGATGCTGGATTTCTCAAGGCTCGTTGATGCCAATATTCAGGATCCATCAAATGGTCCTATCAATTCAGTGCAGTTTCATAGGAATGGGCAACTGATGCTTGCTGCAGGTTTGGACAAGCATATCAGGTTTTTCCAGATTGATGGAAAGAGAAACCCCAAGATCCAGAGCATATTTATTGGGGACTGTCCAGTACACAAGGCCTCATTTCTACCTGATGGCTCTGAGGTGATCCTATCAGGCAGGAGAAAGTTCTTCTACTCATTTGACCTGGTGAATGCTGCTGTTAGCAAGATTGGACCTTTGACAGGGCGTGAGGAGAAAAGCCTGGAGACCTTTGAGATATCACCTGATTCGAGAACCATTGCTTTTGTCGGTAACGAAGGGTACATCCTTCTTGTTTCTGCCAAGACAAAGCAGCTCATTGGAACCCTCAAGATGAATGGAAGCGTGCGTTCACTGGCTTTTGCGGATGGTGGAAACCAGCTGCTGAGCAGCGGTGGAGATGGCCATGTTTACCACTGGGATCTCGGAACGAGGAAGTGCATCCACAAGGCTTTTGACGACGGTTCCCTGGCTGGCATTTCGCTTTGCACCTCGCAGGACAGCTCTTTGTTTGCCGCAGGCTCCACCAGCGGCATCGTGAATGTGTACAAGAGGGACGATTTTCTTGGTGGGAAGAGGAAGCCACTGAAGACGATCGAAAACCTGACCACTGACATTGACGAAATGAAATTCAACCATGATGCTCAGATCCTGGCGATCAGCTCAAGGAAAGAAAGGAATGGGATGAGGCTTGTGCACGTCCCGTCGTTCAACGTGTTCCAGAACTGGCCAGGGCCTCGGTTCAGCCTTCACTATCCACGGTGCCTGGATTTCAGCCCTGGCAGCGGGTTCTTGTCTGTCGGACATGCAGGTGGAAAAGTCCTGCTATACAAGCTTCACCACTATAAAAACGCATGAAACTAGGATGGGTACTTGGCAAAACCCAGTTTTGACATTATATTTGTACTCTTGAACACTCCATGAATCGCTGCCAGTGGTTTCAATGCTTGATACAAGCTGGCAATCTCATGCATGTCTTTTGTAGTCATACGCTAGTCGTTATGCTGCTATTGCTTTATGGTGGTGGACTGGTGGTTAGTTGCTGAATTTAGTGTTTTTTTTTTTTTGAAAGAGAATTCAGAATTTTAGTTTCCGTTGGTAAACTAGGCTTATATATGGAAGTAATCCTGGAGGCTGGAGCCATGTTATGTGAGTATACAGGTGTATGTTCATTGCATTCTGAATCTGAATCTTTGGATTGGATGTTGCAAGCATCGTTATTGTTTTGTGCGCCATGTTATAACTTATAAGCATCATGTCGGCTGTTACCATCAGTAAGGATGTTAACTGAATTTCTGTGTTGTGTTGATCGTACATACTTCTAGTCTGTAATCACCCCAGCTGAGTAGACCTACATAAGAAGCAACGTTGTCTTGTCGTTGGCGCGGTTGTGAATTTGTGATAGTTAGAGAGAGCATGGGCTGCAAGCTGCTCATGTGCTAGCGACAGCGTGTTGGGCCCAAACCCAAAGCACAGGCGTGCATTGGCTGGGCCTCATTTCGATGGCCCCAGAAGAGCGACAACCTGTGGTGTATATATACATCGTTCGTTTCGCAGTTCATCACGCTCCTCCTAGTCCTAGCGGTAGCGGGTATCAATAATCTCGCCATTTTCCCGGCTCGATTGGCTCTGTCAGGCTGTGAAGAAATCTCAACGGAATTAACGGTGAGCTGAGGTCGGCATCGACGACAAAGTTAGGCCACGGCTGCCTAAACGCTGGGGGTGGTGGAGGTGGACCATCATCATGCATTAGCCCGTGTCCTCATCGGGAAGAAAACGGAGAGCCAACAAGGTACACTACTGACAGCGACAGAATCCAAACACCACCCATGTCCGATGACGAGTTTCAGTTTCAGAGCGACTTACAGTTACACGGATCGGAGCCTGTGTCTTCTTATTTGCACTTGGGTTGGGAACATGCAGCGTGCATCACATTCTTCGTTGCGAGAATAACGTACGTCGTTTTGAATGAAAATTATTAAGAACTATAGCCTATGTTCTCATACTTTTCCGGCCAGGAGGAACACGGTTGCTAATTTTAAGACTGCCTGACCAGCTGTGTCCCCGTTGCGACTACGGAATGACGATGATGATTTCAGCCGCCGTCGGCAGAACAATTGGGGCGAGCTTGCCGTATGCAGAACGTATACAGATCGTCGTCAGTTTTTTTTTTGTTCTTCCTATCCTAATATATAAAGATCGAAACGCCACACAAAGTTGGCTTAAACTTCATCACTGAATAAAAACTGTACTCAGGCGCGCGATTATATTTTAAATTGGCGGAACGGTGAAAATTTGACGCATCAAGATTTGGTTCGCTGGTCTGTTTGGTCTATCCGAGGCGACGCTTTGTGTCGTTTATTTATATAAAAAGGTGCGAGCCACTCCTCCGGAGCCGCTCGGGTCTGTTGGCTATGGCGGCGCGGTGGCAGCGCTGCGCGCAGCTGCTCTCGTCCCACCCGTACCACTCCGCGATATCGTCCTCGCCGTCCTTCTCCCTCGGCGCGCACCACCACGACGACAACGACCACGACCACGACGGGGATCACGACGTCACCAACAGCCTTGCGCTTGCGCCGCACGACGGCGTCGTCGCCGGCGAGCTGCCCCCGGGCGCGGTCTCCGGCACCGACCGCTTCTTCGTCTCGCCGGCGCCTGCGGCCTCCCTCGTCGTCGTCGACGACGACGCGGGCGCCGCGGGCGAGGCCCTGCGCGGGGCGGCGGTGCTGGTGGAGACGTACTCGAGCGACCCCAGGGCGGCGTTCCTCGAGTCCATGGCCGGCATGGCGGCGGCGTGCGGCGCCGAGGGGATGCCCGAGCCGGAGTACCGGGAGTTCATGCAGGAGCTCCTGTCCTGCTACCTGGACCGCAACGACCGCGGCGTCCACCGCCACGTCCTCGCCGCCTTCGCCGACCTCACCGCGCGCCGGTGGCCGGCCAAGCGGAGGCGGCCCATCATGGGGCTCATGAAGATGAATCCTTGTGTTTCCGGCAGATGGTAATCATCACATATTCACATATAGTGTGTCCTAGTTCGTCAACAGGCAGCGGTAGTTTTTTTTTTACTTTCTCGTATAAGTATACGTATAAAATTTTACTTACTATAGTTCAGAACTAGATGTATATGTGGTGTTCCCAGGCTCAATTAAGAATTATAGCAAGCTGAAGTGCCAGCATGTTAAAGATAAAAGAGTAAAATTCACCGCCGGTCCCTAAACTTGGCCGGTGATGTCATCCCGGTCCTTAAACTTATAAAGTGATATTTTGAGGTCCTTAAACTTGGTCGCTGATGTCATCCCACTCCCTGAACTTGTAAGGTGATCACCATTAGTCCCTAAACTTGGTCAGCAGTGTCATTCCAGTCCTTAAACTTGGCTTCGAGTCTCATCTGGGTCCAAAACCGGATGATTTAAAACTTAATATAAAAAAATTCATAAATTTTTTATACAAACTCGAATGAAGACAAACTTTATATCAAAATTGTAGCCCTCAACACGATATACAACTTTGTAGTTGAAACTTTTTTGAATTAAAACTGTTTAGAGTCCCAAATTATTATTTTAAGTTTTTTGAATCAAAATCTACAAACTTAAAATGATATTTTGGGACTCCAAACAGTTTTAATTCAAAAAAGTTTCAACTAAAAAGTTGTAGATCACATCGAGAGCTACAATTTTGATCTAAAATTTGTCTTCATTCGAATTTGTATAAAAAAGTTATGATTTTTTTTGTATTAAGTTTTTAAATGGTCTGGTTTTGATCCGGATGAGACTCAAAGTCAAGTTTAAGGACTGGAATGACATCGCTGACCAAGTTTAGGGACCAGTGGTAATCATCTTACAAGTTTAGGGACTGAGATGACACCAACGACCAAGTTTAGGGACCTTCAAATATCACTTTATAAGTTTAGGGACCAGGATGACACCACCAGCCAAGTTTAGAGACCGACGGTGAATTTTACTCCAGATAAAAAATGATGCTTTCGGAAACCAATACTATACTATCCCAGTTTGTAAATGTATGACGTTTAGGATAAACTACTTTTAAGTTCTACATACACGCCATATGTTTTAAAACAAATGGAGTAGTTTCTACAGCTCCCTCTTTTCTCAAAATATAATAACTTTTGAATTTGTCCTAAATAAAATCAAACAATCTTGATTTGTAAAATTTATAAAGAAATCAATATCAACTACAGTACTACTACATAAAAAGTAAAATGCAAAGATGCATTTCATAGTTATTTTTTTATAAAATTGGTCAATCTTTAAATAACTTAATTAGGAAAGAACAAATTCTATATATTTTTTAATAGTTATATTTAGAAAAAAATAAGGTTTCTTGTATTTTTAAAATGGAGAGTATAAGCCTGACTATCGACAGGAAAATAATGTCATATTTGCCCCTGCACTTAGTTGATTCAGTTTTATACGATTGTACATCTTCGTCTACTAACTGAGTATAGAAAAAAAAAACCCTATTTGAGTAACTGTACGTGAATGGAAAAAGCCAAAAGCCTCACGTTATAAAATCTTTATAGACGTTTGGATCCTTTCATTTAGAATAATTAAAATCTACTAAATAAATTAAGCTATTTTATTTAGAATATAATATTTCACTATCTTCTAAAGTTCACATATAAGCTTACCTCAAATTTTCAGGATGGAAAGTGAAGTTGATTCTATAGATCATCATACTATGCTTATACTTTGCAATATATATCACGCTCTTCAACTCACTTCAAAAATGCAACATATAAGTATCTTTCACAACAATAATATACAAATTATCCAAATATAATCATATTAGCTTTAATTAATATATGTCTAAATTATAATTATTAAAATAAATTTGATTCCAAAAATCTAAACGGGGCCTAATACGTACTCTCTCCGTATCGTAAATAGAAGTCGTTTAGCAGAGTGACACGGTCTCCAAAGCCTAAGTTTGACCACTTGTTTCTTTAAAAATATTTATTGTAAAGTGGTATATGTATATTTTTATGAAAGTGTTTTCAAGACAAATTTATTTATATGATTTTTACGTCTCTAAACTTAATAATTTAAAAGTTATTCATAATTTATATTCTCAATGTTTGACTCGAACCTTGCCCAAAACGACTTCTATTTCCGATACGGAGGAAGTATATATAGTCCTCTTACGTATTCTACTTTTAAAAAAGGTCAATTTCAAAGAAACTTTGGCACTAGTGTACTTCCTTTAGAGCATCATTGGCTAGTGGTGGGTCGATTAGTCAAGGAGAGAGAGTGCCACTGCCACCTCATTGGTGAGATAAAAGGGATACTTCTAGTGCAGGCACTAGATAGAATATATCTCTTCGTTTCAAATTGTTAGTTATTTTGTCTTTTTAGAAACATACGCCGTTTTCTTTTTGTTTTTCTTAGGTATATATACTTTCTCTAAGTTCTTAAAAAAGTCGTTCTAAATAGCGACAGGATCTCCAAAATATAACTTCGACTTCTTATTTTTATAGAATTATTTATTAAAAAGTCATATTTATATATTTATAAAAGTTTTTTAAGACAAATCTATTCACATAGTTTTCACATTTCCAAATTTAACAACACAAAAATTATTCATAGTTTATATTTTCAATGTTTGACTAAACCTTATCCAGAAGGTTTTTTTAGATAATGAGGGACACTAGAGAGGGAGCAGTTTTTACTATGTATCTAAATATTTACTGTGAATCTAGAAAAATTAAAATGACTTCCAATTTGAAATGGAGAGTAGTTTTTATTATGGATTTAGATATATTGTATGTTTAGATGAATATAAGTACATCTAGGGTAAAAACATGAGTAGAAAAAAAACGGACAAATGAAGGACTCTATCTGTTCGCTTAAGTTTATTAGGTAGAATCAACTCTATTTTTCATCGGTGAAACAGTGTTTTTGTCTTACACAAATTAGTCAAAATAGTGCTTTTCAGCCATAGGAATTATGAGCGGAACAAAACCATTATAGCCTTATCGTTTGCGCTTCTCACGGCGCGGCTGCAACATACAGTAGCAAAAGGTGGTACTACACTTGGAACTCTGAAGAGTTGGAATGTAAATGAAACACAGTGAATGACAAATGAACCAATAATCTTCATTGATCAATGATGTACATATATATACATGTAGATGAGTAGCAACTGCCACCATCCGAGAGAGATCGAGAGAGGAAGTGAGCGGATGAGATCAACCGTCTCTTAACACTCCCCCTTTGATCGAATTCATATTTGAGATCAATGAATAGTATTAATCCTCCAAAAATTCCTGTAGGATAAAAACGAGGAAAAATACTTGATAGATATGTTGTTAAAACTCCTTTAAACCCAATAGGAAAAAAAGAGAAAGTTATACAGCATATAGTGATATTGCCTCACTGTAAACTCATATGAGAAAACCTTTGCAGGAGAAAACTCATAGATAGTTTAGAGGACAATATATATGTCATTGGTATCTCCTTAAAAAACCCTGTGGGGAAAAATAGAAGATACGACATATACGTTGATTATTGTCTCATTGTAAACCTATACGGGAAACCTTGGAAGGAAAAACCCGTAACCAAGTTTAGAGAACAATAAATATGAACTGATGATCATAATTGGAATTATGTCTTTGATACCCTCTCAGAAACCTCTATGGAGGAAAACAGAAGATATGACATAGGTTATGTCTTAGATACCCCATACAAAAACCCCGGTGGGAAAAATAAGAGATATGACATATGATTTGTATTGATATTGCCTCATTAAAAACCTTCTGTGAGAAACCTATGTGAGGAAAAACTCATAGAGGAAAAGAGTACAATATGATGTTTTGAACAAGTTCTAGTTTCAAGAGGAGTCTCCCCCTAAACCTTGCAATTCTCAAAGTCATCGCATACCAAACTCAACAACACATTGTGAAATGTGAAAATTGGTAGAGACTTTGTGAATAAATCTTGTGGAGTTATCACATGATTTAGTTTACAAGGTGTTTATCACTAGAAGGCAATATAGTGATATTGCTCTTATGTAACCTGTTGACATCCAAGCAACACAAGTTGCATTATCTTTGAAGGTAATGGTTGGCAATTCGATAGAATCAAAGTGATCATTCAATGAAGTTATACATGTTCATGTAATACTTCAGAACGAGGAGTGGAAGTAGCCACTAGAGTCGAGTTTAATGACCTCTATGAGAACTTTACCACTAACATCAGCATATGATCTGGCATTATAGGGATTAAATAGCCAGTACTTTCATACTCCAAATGATCATATCTTAATTTACATAATGATAAATCAAGATGCTTTGTGCCATATAGATATCTGTGGATATCCTCATTAACTCCCACCTTTCGGTATATAGAAGTCGCGCTATTTCGAGCTATAGCAAGTATCTGCAAATGCAATATCAGGCCTGTTGCGATATGCAAGATACATAAGCGCTTTGATGGCACTAAGGTTATCATCCCAGGGTCAGAATGGATATTGATCGATATTTAGGGATTGAATGATCATCAGTGTTGGTAGTATGATTGTCCAATATTGTTTGGATATTGGTATACAATATCAATTGAATATTGGAAGACTGATGTTTGCTTATGTTATAGACTTAAGCATAATTTGGTGTTAACCAAACTTCTCATCTCAAATTCCGTCTTATACGATGACTTCCTGTTTTGATATGTTCATATGAGATGTATAAAATCCAGTTGGGATTTCATTATGAACACACATGTGATATCATCAAGATGGGAGACATCCTTCTGTGGAAGGAACTCACCTAGTCAGTTGTACCACAAACAACTTAACTATTTCAAGTCATAGAGTGACTTGATTTATACACAATGTTGCGATTTATGTTTTGATTCAGAATATAAAGTCCATTGAGACTTATAATCCAAATCAATTTTGATCTGCCAATTATCGGTATAGGAACATAATTTCCATACATACCAATGAGTATGTTATGCTAGGTCTCTGCGTGAAACCATGTGCTACAAGCTTTCACTATTTCACCACCTTATGGATTTGAAAAATCCATAATGCTTCCATAGGGAATGCATTGTGAGGAGAAATCATTAAGAATGTAATGACTTCTCACTTTTGAGTGAAAGCATATCTCCTTAATTGCCACATGTAGTTGACCCAATGTGAGTGTATGAACACTCTGCCTAGGACTTGTGGTCTGGATCCAGATAAGGTATATGGCAACTTTGAGGAGTATGTCGACAAGTTGTAGTCTTTTGAATGATTGATTCAATGGAACCAATTTAAGCATGTGGAAATGTTTACCCTTTGAACTCTATGTCATTTCCCATGATAACAGAGTTAGGTCGTTCCAATGACCCAGCGCCTAAAGTTGTGCACAAGTTGTGCTGGGCTTTTGGATGTTTAACATCCATAGGCTTTGGATAGTAAATATCCATAATGTGTCTATCAACTTGATATTGATGTGCATGTACTGTCTTGGAGAATTCTCTCCCCCTAATCCGAGAATGCTTGCAAGAAGCTATATTCCCATATGGCCATACTTCTCCCCCTCTTATCAAGATTCAGGAGTTGAGTGGTTTTGTTAGGTACCTCCACTCTTTTTGGCACACTGAACGGGAATCGGATTGGGTGACAACATTACGACAAGTAAATGCATTTGGCAGACTATTTGCAATGTGTTGCAAATATAAGATATTCTGAACTGCTGGTTCAGATTCTTTGGTACGTGGATATGAGGATCGAACATCAGTAATGATATTCTCTTTTTGATTCCTGACATTCCATGTGTGGTAAGTGTCTCCCCCTAATTCCTAGAATCTTCCTCAAAGATGTACTCAGCATACATGCATTGAATGAATCCCCAATTAGAGATCTAAGGTATTATCGAATGACGGATAATAGTACCTTATAGTGATCTCTAAAATGCCCATTGATGTACGCTGCAGTGGTGATATCGGTACGTGCAAAACGTTACCGATTCGCAGATGGGAAATATTTTGGCTACAAGGCCAAATTTCCACGTACGAACTGCAACGGAGGGAGTATCTCGTGCTGATAACGTTTGAAGAGTTGGAATGTAAATGGAACACAGTGAATGATAAATGAACCAATAATCTTCATTGATCAATGATGTACATATATATACATGTAGATGAGTAGCAACTGCCACCATCTGAGAGAGATCGAGAGAGGAAGAGAGCGGATGAGATCAACCGTCTCTTAACATGAACAACTACAGTAGCAGCCCAAAAAGTGCAGCCGAGGCGCCGAGCACACATGTTAAAAAGGTTTCGGACTTGTTTTTCCAAAGAAAAAGTTTTCAAACTGCACTAGAATATCTGTATGGCCACGAGGGCATGTATAGTTGGTAGAAATTTTGGTGTAAAGTTTTTGTAGTATTTTTGTTGTTATTTGATAAACTTTGTCCAAACATGAAGTAACTAGGCTTAAAAAATTCGTCTCGACATTTACATACAAACTACGCAATTAGTTATTTTTTTTACCTACATTTAATACTCTATGCATTCGTCTAAAGATTTGTTATTATTTTTACTTCCAACTTTTTCACTCTTTCTCCATCACATCAATGTTTGAACGCATACATGAAGCACTAAATGTTGATAAAATAAATAACTAATTGTACTTTTAGTATATAAATGTCGAGATAAATCTTTTGAGCCTAGTTAGCATATGTTTAGACAAAGTTTGTTAAATAACAACGAAAGTACTACAATAGCAAAGTTGAAAAAATTCTAATCTTTCTGATTGAGTTGACTTTCTACAGTCGTTTCAGTCGGTTCATAAATGTACAGCAAGGACGACGGTTCAGTTTCGAAGACTACGGTCTACGGGCAGTCTTTCGTCAAAGAGCCGTACAGAACTGCCATGTTACAGTAACACAGCCATATAGATGATGACTGACTAAATATAAATATTGCAGGCTGAGATAAACCTGCTTATCTGAAGTTGCAGAGGCAAGCTATATCTCAGGCAAACATAACCACCATTTCCCTTAGAGTGCATAGATAACATACTTTACAGCAGGTCGCTCGGTGCAATAATCAGAAGCATTGATCAGCTAGATTTTTGTTTTGGGTGGCCCCAGTGGTGATGCGTCGCAGTCTAGACGCATATGTACAGATCACCATACAAGTGGGTCAGAGGTGTCCCCATGACTCTGTGAAAATAACTCATCAGCAATGGGGAAAATGCTGGTGCTGTCTGCGTCTGATTTCCGCCAGTCGGTATAGGTGGAAGTGCCTAGTGACTCTAAACCTTTGGAATTCAACCACTTCCACAAGGCAAAATGCAAAATACCGCATGACTAACTGAACCTCACCTAAATTACTCAGTTTCATCCTCCGAGTCTGCAACAACCTGTGCAAGATCATCTTCAGAGTCCGAGAAAGTAGTGTCAGGCTGCTTGGAGACAGGCGTTGGCCTTTGCCTCAGCGTTTTCTTCGTCATTGGTGGAGGGGTGAGCTGACCTGGATGCAGAGTCTCCTCATCATTCTTCATGTTTCTTTGACTCCGACGGAGCCCTGCACGAGGCTTGTCATTTGCCAGACGGGAAGCAAGACGGGTTCTCTTGCGCGGTACAAACACATCCTCCTCTTCCATGTCGCTCTTGTAGGAATCAGAAGCATTATTTTCTCCATCACTGTCAGCAGAGCTGACATCCCTGTCACTGTAGTCTCTGTCTTCCTCATCACCAGAGCTCAGGTCACTTAGGTACTTGGCATCCTCCTGTCCTCCATTTTTGTTGTTTTCAGAATTGATGTCAGATCTTCCATTGGGACCTGTGTCTCCATGACGTGAAGCACGTTTCTCTTTTGTTCCTGTCTCATGTGAATCTCGTTCTTTTCCTTTCCTAAAAAAGGTACAGTACAAATCTTTTCAGGAAGAATGCTTTGTAGTTACCTAATAAAGGAACAATTGATAGAATTTCAAAAGATCATTTAGACATTAACTTATTGAGATTGCAACCCATAGTTCATATGTGATATTTCTTTGAAGTTAAGAAGGCAACCTCAATTCCCACTTCCCAGAGTTTTTATACAGAATGCCCATGCTTCTACTATAAGAAGATAACATGTACTGGTGCTATAGATAAAATACTAGGGAGTGCTGGAATGGCCCGAACTTACTGTACAGCTCTTATTGCCTCCTCAATGGAACGATCATAATCAGCTGCACACAAAAGATATCCAAGATTAAGAAAAAGACAGTTGGTCACAAATGTCAATTTTATTCAATCGTTTATCGAACCCAATCAGAATAGATATTGGAAGCAACATGCAGCAGACACCACAAATGTTGTCCTGTGTTGCAGTAAGAATTGTCAACATCACTGGTTCACAATTAATGGTTAAAGATAGCAGAAGCACGTTAATTTGGTTGGATTTATATAATGTCAATGAGATTCTGACAGAAGAAATGAGGGATGGAATTGCCACATGACATTCAGCATAACCATCAAGTTGACAGTTCACACCCCAAAGTTTCTTGTCCAGGTAAAAGTGACCATAGTAAGTTTGAATGTTTGATGGCCTTTTGTTTGATGAAATGGTCAATAAAGAAGCTCCTTACAGTAATTGTAGCTGACAGGTCTACGTTCACGCAATGAACGGGTTTGGAAAGTGTTAGCAAAAGCTAAAAGTTTGTCCTTCTGACGTTTTAAATCCCTCTCTTTTTTCTGTAGAGACAAATCAGATAAATCAGCCGCACGAAAACAATACTTGATGCAAAGGATAATGCAGCTGTTTCAAATATTATATAAGCGTTTGTGTTTTTAACACCTCTAGTACTAATTACAAAAAACAAAGGTGGAAATAGATAGGAACTCAGAAACATATCAGCTGGTGTCTACCTTTTGAAACTTCTCCACAGCTGGAACAATTTCTGTCTTAAGATGCTCTGCAATAGCAGATTCAGTACGGCCCTTTCTGGATAACTTCTCCTGTCAACATCTTATGTCAAATTCTGTAGTAAAAGTATAAGTGCACGCCAAATATATATATAAGCAGAAGCCCTTACTGATATTTCAAGAAACTCATCAAGGTTAGTTGCAACTGTTTCCCAATAAATATTGGTAACTGGTTTTGTCAAACGGCCACCCTTCCCCTTCCAATTCTGCTTAAAATTAACTGTTACATCTTCTGTGTATAATCTATGGCCAATAGTTGAATCACCATCATACCTAACAAGCAGGACGATTTCATATGACAAGGTCAGGCAAAAAAGGATAACAAGGAGTTATTGACTTATTTCTCTGGAATTGTCAATGAAAGGATAAGGACTTTAAACTGAAAGACTCAATGTATAAAACTGTCAGACAACTCTGCTTAGCAGTACATCCACATTTGAAGTACATGTACATCCATAGAAGAGTTCTTAATGTACACATGTGAAAACTCTGCTTAGCAGCCATGAATACATAACAAACTTGTAATCATATCATCCAGACAATTGAGAAGCACCATGCTAACTATGCACAGGAGGGCAGATGCAGGGTGAAAAAGAGCTGTGAAACAAGGATCACATGGTTAAAATATAATTTTACCAACGCAGCATCACTGGCTGCGCACCAAGTGCTGTTAGTTTGACAAGAAGATAACTTGTAAAACTTCATTTAGATTATCTTTTCATTTACCCATAAATGGAAAAGCATTCCTTATGGTTCAGCATCTGGATCAGACTGACCAAGTTAACTAAGCATACTAAACAGGAGCAGCAGGATAAATATTAAGTATAAATCATACAACACTTTCAGCATATTCTAGTTATCCACAATACTATAGATAGCATCCTATTCCATTCTGCACTTTCTGTTCAAGAATTCCCAAGTCATCATATCACTCTATTTCACTTGCAGAAAGATATGCCATTGTTTCATTACATCACATTATTTCACTTACTGTTTTGAAACCTATTGATGCTGAAGCAGTTTAAATTGTGATTTTGTGAATATCAGCACTTCATTGACTGGAGATGATAGATCAAGAATTGGGCAATGATAATGGACAGAAAATGACTTACCAGTAGATAGTCCCACTACTGCCACTGCCTAGTTTATCTTTCCGAAAGTTGGAAATATGAGTTCCTTTCTTCATTTCATCATTAACAAACCACACCGCATCATTTTGCTGCATGATAGATAATTTAGTCAGGTAAATGTGGAGTAAAATACTATATTTTTTTATTTATTAAACTAGCAAGCCTGACCAAAATTCTTAGCTTACTGAAATTTGACCCAAAAAAAATAAGCATTTTTCACAACCAGCATACCTCAGATCGGACTTCACAAAGTGCTTTTAGTATCAACAGCCGCTTGATTGGATCTTGCTGCTTATACGTCTCGACTTCCTTCCTGCAAATACAAATAGGTTGCAGCAATAAAATCATCAAAACAGTAGACAGATGCACTGGTACATCAACTCATACCCTGGATTACTTCTGAATGGGTTTTCTCCTTCAGCAACCTGAAACAAAAATAATATCAAGATTTGGGCAAGGCAAACTCTATTACAATCATGTCATGGAAAAAGATCAAGCTATGCAAGCTAACAACATACCCACGACCACCAATCTGATAGCTTTTTGGCAGTTACTATAATCCATCCATCCTCATCCTGTAGATGTTTGTTAACTGGAGGTATTCCCTGACATATTTGGTAGCAAAGGTGAGCAAACAACATATCAAAGAAACAAGACATGGTCCAAGATAAAAAAAACAAAGTGGATTTTAATTGAGTCAGAAGCAATACAAGTTCTGCTATAAATGTCAAGTGAATTATTTTTTCATCCTTTCATATGCAAAACTAGGTTAAAGCATGGAGTAAAAGATGCAAAAAAATTGGCAATACTCCCTCCATACTAAAAAATAAAGTTGTTTTGGACAGGATTTACTGATTTAGCATACAAAGAAGTAATTAATTAGGGTATATTTTTCCCTGTTTGCCTTTATTAAATAGGGTAACAGGTATTTTGATTCAACAAATGTTTGTAGCTGAATTAGTTACAGCGGTGAGGACCGAGCTAAGAGGGGCATGGTTCGATCCCTTCCTGGGTTGTTTTTTTTGCATAATAAATGCGTGGATTTTGCATGGCACTATGTTGGCGTGATTTTTTTCCCTGGCACGGAACGGAATCACAGATCGCTCGGCATGGGGAGATTTTTTTTCCTTGGCGCTCGCGTTGCCACGGATCACTGCATGGCATTGTGTGTGGCGCGGTTTAGCATCTTTCTTTTTCATCTGTGCTGGATCTACCGCGGGCTGCCGCAGGGTCTCGCTCTCGTGCTCCGATGGCCGCCGGGGCGCCGCCATCGCGCGGGACACGGAGGTCACCTTGTCCAGCACCTCGGCGCAGGCCGCATCCTTCACCGAGCTACTCACCGGGGCGGCGTACATCGGCTGGCGGCATTAAGAATGAAGGAGAGGCGAGCAAGCGAACTAGGAAGGACGGGGGAGCGGAGGCGACGGCAACGCGTGAATTGATTGCTCCTCGTTATAGCACGACAGGAACGAAAGCATCAGGAGCATTCGCATCCACAAGTCTGTTAAAACAGCCTAAACGACTTCACTTGTGAAAAACAATCCAACCCCTTAAATGACTTGATTTTTAGTACGGAAGGAGTATGCAAACAAGGCAAGATGCCCCACATATGCACCATGCACAAATGCTGACAATGTGTGCATGTTTGGTTTGCACAGCTAAGTTCTGTGAGACAGAATGACAGATAGGTAGACACTACAGCTAACGGAAGACCTTCACCATGCTAACATAATAACTTCCAGAATGATGAACAAGAAACTTGCAATACACTTAAAAGATGATTGGATCAAAAGAAACGGTGGCTACACATGTATACTCCCTCCGTCCATGAAAGAATCAATTCCTAGAATCCGTGCCGGTCAAACTTTTTTAACTTTGACTAGCTTTATATAAAAGAGTAATAACATCTATGATATAAAATGAACATATTATGAAAATATATTCTATGATATATCTAATGATGTGAATTAGGTACTATAAATCTTAATAATTTTTTTCTATAAATTCGATCAAAGTTTAAAAAGTTTGACTTAGGGCAACTCTAGAAATTGATTCTTTCGTGGACGGAGGGAGTATAAACAGTTAACAAAGCCTTTGTTTCTGTAGCTGTTTTAATTAAACTGTCATATAATCAGATACTATCCCTAGCTTCAGACAACAAGAATACTCATAACTACAAGGAGTCATCTTGTTATACTTGGTTAAAAAGAATAGAAGGCAACCAGCAACCACATATCTTTAAATTTTATCGGAAATGGGAGCTTGGGTCGAAACAAAAGATATGAACTATTACAACCATGTTCTGTACCATTGAGCACACAAAGGGTGTGTTTGGTTGGTCTGTTCCACCCATCCTGCATGAGCGGAGCCGTATAAATCTGAGAGAGAAGACTGTTTGGTTGGCTGCATCCCTGCACGAGCGGATGCAATTGCATGAGTGGATACAAGCTGGTGGGATACGCCCAAATTGAGCTTCACTGCCGGGCCAGGCTGAGCGGATACAAAATGAGTGTGATGGACCCACGTGTCAGTCTCACAAGTTAAGACAAATTGCACCCGCTCATGCAGCCAACCAAACAACATCTCAATTTTTCTGCATCCGCTCATGCAACCTCACCAAACACCTTCTTTTCTAAAATACGGTTCCACTCAGCCTGCATCCACTCAACCAGGATATACGATACAAGCCTCATCCGTCAACCAAACACACCCAAAGATGATTCTATGCTCTCTGCAAGTTTATCATGGTTCATGATGGGGCTAACTTAACACATCAGTCATCAATATAGAAACCGTTCCTCTACAGAACTAGTGAAACCTGCACCAAATTTGAATGCAAAATGCAATTCTGCACACGGTCTTACACACTGAAGAATGCCAAGCTATGCATAAACGCTCCACGAATCTGAAACGAGTATACAGAGCTGGGTAGGGGGGGGCAAACAAACCACCTTCAAAAGGGCAATGTGGATGCGAGCTAGGTCGCGGTTGCTGGACGCGAGGGCCATCTCGATCTCCTCCGCGGAGAGCCGCAAGTCCGCCTCGATCACCGGCTCGAACACCTGCGACCCAAGCAACCAGAACCCGAATCACACTCAACTCAGCGCGGACCGAGAAAAGCCGAATCGGCCCATGCGATCCGCGAATCGAGAGAGGGAGAAGAAACCCTAGGCTCACCTTGAGGAAGTGGAGCACGGAGGCGAGTTCCCAGCGACGGCGGAGGAGGACAACGGGGTCCTCGGAGGCGGCTTCGGCGGCGGCGGGCTCTTCGGGAGCCGGCGCGCTCGGGGGCTTGGCCGGCGACGGGGCCTTCGCGCGCTTCGCCGGCGAGGCCATTGGGGAGAGAGAGCGGTGGGCGGGAAGTGGAGAAATTTTTGTGGGGCGAGGCGGGAGGGAAGGGAATGCAGAATGCTTGAGCCTTGAGCGGCGGGCGGGGGCGAGACGGCACTGGTGCTCCGGTGGAAACGGTTTTATCATCACTCGTGCGCGGTCCGGAGGTGGTGTCATGGGCTTGGGCTGTGCGTGTGCGTGCTACTTTCAGGCCCACGTCAATCGTGTATGATGATTCGAATGATGCAGCAAAATACTCTTAAGTTTAGGGTTAATGTACTTGATAGGTGGTTAGGTTTCACATCCTAGTAATAAACAAAATCGGAACGGCAATTTAAACGCTACGCAGTAGTATGTTGTTTTCCATTTAATTGTTCTAGTTGATTAGCGTTGTCTTTTGATCCTAAATAATGTCTAAACGATTTGTGGACGGAAGTTTAGGGTTTAATGTTTAGAAAAACACCCATATGTCATATAAAATGTGCAAGTTATCTCTTGACTAAGCTCTAAAGCAAAGACGATACTAATTGATCGAAGGAGGAGGGGGAGTATATACAAAATAACATGGCAAGCTAGAATTATAGAATTTACTTGATGCTGCAATACTCAATTTGTAATGTGTGGAACACAATAGTTGAATCTTAGGGGCTAGGGCAGATCTCTGTAGGTAAATGGAGATAATTGAGCAAAATTTTAGTTTTCCAGTCTTAGGGGGTGTTTGGTTCCCACCCCCTAGAGTTTAGTCACTAAAGTTTAGTGGAGGTCACTAGAGTTGTAGTGTTAAAAAATGACTTTTAGTGGGGGTGTTTGGAACTTTAGTGACTAAAAGTGACTAAACTTTAGTGGCTAAACTATAGGGGGTGGGAACCAAACACCCCCTTAATTCACCACTCCACTGTTTCGCCACCAAATTCACTAGACAATAGTGATGGGAATCTTCGTAAGCCTCTCTGTGTAGATTTTTATTAATAGTGTCTGTGCTTAGTTATTCATTTTGCGTTGAACATGTCAACTACTTTTGCTGATTTAGCGCTGCATGAGGGTCTGCGAAGCATCTCCAGGATGCCTGGCCTGATGACCTGATCATATCTTTGATCCCATGGCAGAAAATTATAACGATATTCCGCATAAGCCAACAAAAATTATGGAAGACACATAGCTCAAATTTATCAAAGGAAACACAATACCATAGAATGTATACTACACGGCGTTCAATATCCAGTATGCATCAAAATTCAAGAACTGAACAAGTATGCTTGAATGGCAGGAGGTATACATGATCCTATTAGCCAGAAAACAAGGAACGTTCAGTTACAACAACAGCCCTAGACCTAACGACGGAATGCCTGCTGCCCACCACCGGCTGCAAAGTTAGGGGAGCCACCATATGCTCCAGGTCCGCCGTATGGCACACCACCTCGTCGCCCTGACGCGCTCCCAGGCCCATAGTACGATGAGGCAGCTGCTGGGTTTATATATCCAGCATGAGGTGCATAGTTTAAGGATCGTGACATAGGGTTCTGGAAACGCGGACCAAAGTTTGAGCCCCTAGCAGCCTTGGCAGCAGGGAAGGGATAGGGTCCAGCTGCGCCTCGGGATCGCTTGTTCTGGAATCTGCTTGGGCCAGCTGCCTTCTTCCTCTCAGACTTCTCTTTCTCCAACTTCGCTAACTTCTTCTTCATGGCCTCTATAGGAAAGACCGATTGTAGTTGGCAGGACTCGACACACCTTATGACGGACCTGTATGCATTGCCCTCCAGGTTGTTTGCCTCTTCCTGGAAAAAAATAAATGAATCCATCTTGAGCATGAGCAATCGATTACAATAACAGATAATACAGAAAGGCATTCTTCGAAACCCAAGAGCAACAAACAAATGTACTAAGTAGTCCAAATGACTAGTATAGCTGTATATGTGATACTATCAGCTACAAAGAGGAGAGGATTTGGTGAAAGTCCATTCAAAGACGACGAACAAATCCAAAGCAGGAGAGAATATCAGGGTGGTGCACATGGGTTTAACAATATCAAGGTCCATTAAAAATGAACGGCAAGTACTGTCACAATGAAGGTTTTAGCGCTCTCACAATGAAGGTTTTAGCGCTCATATTAACTTTATTTCATCAGCATAAGGTGGACAAGAAGGAAATGTTGAGGATTACAATCTGAAGATGATGGGCGACTGAGAGTCTTTCCCTGGGATGCGTTCTTTCCAGGCTGTAGGTGGTGTTAACCGTTGGCTTGTGTAACCAGTGTTTCTGGACTGTGGAATTTATTTGTGCTTTGTAGCCTTTAAGTAGGTTAGTTTGGGAGTTTGCCTAGCCAGCTGAACCTTCTGTGTTCAGAGGTGATGGCTTTTGCTACCATTTCTCTGCGGCACTGTAGTCTACCTGACACTTGTAAATTGTAATTTCGTTGCTGCGTGGTAATGGATTTCGGCTCTATCATTATGGAAAAATTAATTTTATCATTAATAAGACTAAATATAAGATTATACAAGACTCCTCATAGGTATTCGAGAAGAAAAAAGGGCCCTGCTCATACTAAATGATTTATTAAGCAATCAATAGCAGAGTGGGCACAAGAGAATACTTACAAGTGCAGAACTGGAATGCCTTCCACTTTTCAACACCGCCTGAACCTTATCAGTGGAATTCCGCAGATAAGATTTGAAGAGAGGCACAGGTGGAAATCTCTCAAGCAAATCAGCCTCATGAGCAATATATATAGCCTCTATAACATTCCCTGACTTTATTAGTTCCTCAATGATATCTGAAAATAAGCACCAAAGTAGCTTTTGTCAACTCTTGTTTCTCATTAAAAGAATCCTTGGTATTAGTGTACAGTTGAATTCAGCAAAATAATAAATGAAAGTGTCAGATATGACAAAATTAACACAGATTTTAAGGAAATCCTGGTTCACTTCGCACCTAAAAGAAGGAAAACCCTTCAATTTAAAGTTAGTCTGGTTAACAGACTCAGGAAGCACATACTTGTTCAGTAAAAACCCTAAGATTGGAACATATTATACTTAAACTTGAAACTATATTAGCTTTTGTAAATGAAGATGCACTCTCCTGAAATAAATTATTAAAAGCAAAAAGACAGTTGAATGTCTGTCAACTTCAGCGTGAACTGAATGATGAGGACCTCAAACCATGTTCTGCATATGAAGGCCACTTTGAAAACAAAAATCGTGATGGCTTTCAGTTCAATGAAACTCCATGATGATTTCAGCAGTTTACATTTTCTAAATGCTCCAAATACTAAAAATATAGGTGCTGTTTCAGCGCCAATAGTAACATTGTCAGTTGTCACCAAACAAATTTCAGCATGTTTCACATGGTTATTTCGATCCAGAAATCAAAACACCAAAGCAAGCATACAGAGATATTGAATAGGCTGACACAATGATTATCTCAAATAAGGTGTTCACATGGACATCCTAAACCTGACACAAGACTATGGACACGTATGTATCATTCTTGAACAAAGGTTATCGATTTGTTAAGTAAACTTAAGAAATAGCTACAATAACAGTATGCAAATTTGTTCTAATAATCTAACCGCAATAGTTCTGCAAATACCATACAATACAAATTCACAATTCAAAGAACAACAATCTGATCCTGAATCAGAGAAATAAATAAATAAATAGAGCTTATAGCATACTTAATAAACAAGGTTAATAGATCATCACCTCCTAGGCTTTCCTCAAATCCAAGCACGCATGCAAACCTAGCAAGCTCCCTCTTCCGCCCATTAGCAACAAATAGCCTCCTCAAGAACTCCTCATCGAACTTGTCTTTTAATCCGAATGCCGCTACCATCTGAACAAATATCTGTGCCTCCGGTTGCTCTGGTGCACCCTTATTGCCTTCTTCTCCCGTCTTCCCCTCCATGGTCTCCACTGCTGCTCCCTTCTTCTCATCCTCATGTCCTATTTTCTCTGCCCCTTCTCCATCTTCAGACATCTTTCCTTCTGCCCCTTCTCCATCTTCAGACATCTTTCCTTCTGCCCCTTCTCCCTTCACCTCATTCCCTTCCTTCTCTAGTGCCTCAGGCTCCTGTACTTCCTCTAGATTCTCCTCGTCCCCTGACACAAGGGCTGTTTCCTCAGGTGCCTCCTCCTCTTCCTCCTCCTCCTCCTCCACCTCCTCCTCCTCCTCTTCTTCATCCTCCACCTCCTCCTCCTCCTCCTCCACCTCCTCCTCGTCTTCTTCTTTTCCTTCTTTCTTCTCTGTTGCTCCTGAGTTTCCTAACCCATCAGCTTCAGCCATCTCCACCTCCTTGTCCTCGGAGGACAATTTGTCCATATGGATCCCAAAGCGCTCTTGCCACTCTTTGGTTACTGCAAACGCCCTCTCAACCAATGTATCTCCTATCTCAGGAGGCTTCCGGCCATTGGAATCCAACAGCGAGCGCAGCAACATGCCGAGCGCCCAGCATTGGTCCTCGCCGACGCCACTGCCAGTGGCTAAGAAATCGCTTACCACGTCGAGGACAAGGCGGGGCGGGTCGACGGTCATGGCGACGGCGGGGCCAGCCTCCCTCCGGACCACGGCGAGCTCCCGGCGGTGTGCGGCCATGAAGCGCCAGAGAGAAGCAGCGTCCATGCGGCGGCATATCCACCGGAGCGCGCCCTTGATGTCGGTGGGCGGTGGCCCGGTGGATTCAGTCTCGGCCTCAGCGACGGCGGCGGAGAGCGCCGCGGAGGCCTCGGCGAGGCGCGCGGGGACGGAGGATTCGCGGGCCTCGAGCGCCGCGAGGGACTCGGAGGTGGAAGCGTCGGCGGCGGCTAGGGCTTCCTCGAGTGCGGCGGAGCGGGACGCGAGGTCCTCCTCGAGCGAGGCGAAGTGTGCGAGGGCGCGCGACCAGGCGCCGTGGCAGTCCGCGAGGATCTGCTGCTGGGAGTCGAGGTGGGCGAGCAGGCTCCGGACCTCGCCCGCGGCGGCGGAGTCCTCGGTGGTCGCCATGGCGGTGAGGGCTGCGGAGAGGGAGGATGGGGCAGAATTAGAAGAGGAACAGTCTAGATGGACTTGTTTCGTTGCCGCGGACATGGAAGTGGGCTTTGTTCTCGATTTACATTGGGGCTCTAATGGGCTTACTTATGCTAACCGTATTGGGTTGCAAGAAGTCCAGTTTCTCTCCCTCAACTTTCGAGAAAGTCTACTTTTCCTCATTCATCTTTAAAACCGGACAAACAACATCCTCAACTTTTAAAACCTAGCATTTTACCTCTCTGGACGGTTTTAGACGGTGGTTTGCTACAGTAACGGTGGTTTTGCTATAGTAACGGTGATTTTGTCTTTTTTTCTTTTTTTTTATTTACTAGGACAAATGTCTGTGTGTTGCAACGGTTTGTATAGTCTAATTGTGATCAAATTTTTATGGTGGACTAATTATTGTATGCTTCAATTGTATTAAAAAAATTTATACTCATTAAATCATGTACAACTTAGTTATAAATTTATTTTAATTACAAAAAACATAGATCTAAATCTACAACAAAAACTGTGTACTAAAGTATACCATATTATATGTTCGCTGTATAGATCTACTCATATGGAGTCCAACAAAATTAAATTTTTTATTTTATAATTTTTCAAAAATTCAGAAAAAATAAATCAAAAAAAGGAAAAAGACAAAACCACTGTTACTGTAGCAAAACCACTGTTATTGTAGCAAAACCACTGTCAAAACTGATCAGGGAGGTAAAATGCACGGATTCAAAAATTGAGTTAGGTTGTTTGTCCGGTTTTGAAATTGAGGAAGGAAAATCGGACTTCCTCAAAAGTTGAGACAGAGAAAGTGGACTTTTTCCTATTGGGTTTAGCTGTGGGAATTCCTTAGCTGTGCCAAGTCCGTTTGGAAACTTACGCACCCGCACATAGGCTAAGCATCGTATTTTTTTTAAAAAAAAAATCAATCAAAAAATTTGTTTCTGCAAAAACAAATTTTATAAATTTTAGAATAATAAATTTAGTCAAAATTATTTCATGGGAGAAATATTTTTCAAAACTGACCCAAGTAGCTCATAAAAAGGTGGCATTGCATTCCAAGGAACAAGGAGTCGCCGCAACATGTTGTCTTTCCTTGTCAACGAACGTCCAAAATTCTTCGCCTCACGTCAGATGGAGCCAATTAATACAATGCAAGCGATCGACGACGAGGCATTTTTTTTATCCGGAAAACGCAGAAACGGACGGGGCTGGCCGCGCGCGAGCGTGCGCGTCACGTCGGACGGCGAGCGGTGGCGTGGTGAAAGGAGATGGAAGACCAAAGTTTAAATTGTCAATTTTGGCAGTGGTCCACGAGGCTTAATGATCTCACGTCGACCTCGTCCAGGTAAATATAGAGCAACGGGGCATGAGGCGCTCTTCTTATAGCGTGAGCTCGTGGCTCGTCTGTCTTCACCTGGTAAGGTGGTGTTAAACGCCCAGACCGAAACTGAACGAGCGCTGGTCTCGCTCTACTGCCGCTGAGGTCTTGTGGGCTACCGAGACTGGGCCTTCAAGTTTGGGCCGATTTCGTTGCAAAGAGGTCCGGGCCGAGACGAAACAGCCAGACTGGATCAGTTTTTGCTACAACGGATGCTGTCAACCAGACGAAAGGGGAGGGGGAACGAACAGGCTATTAGTCCCATATCCGTCCCCTAATCTTGTGGGAATCCTAGTTGGTCTATATAAATAGGCTTGACGAAAACGGCCAGACAAAAACAGTGAAGAAATTTTGCCTATTATTTATTATTAGGTATAGATTTTTGCTGATTTTTTTGAAAAATCATAGTAAATCACAAAAAAATCTTAAAATAGAAAATTTAATTTTGTTGGACTCCACATGAGTAGATATATAGAATGAACATATAATATGGTATACTTTAGTACAAAGTTTTTGTTGTAGCTTTGACTCATGCTTTTCTGTAACTAAAAAAATTATAACTAAGTTATACATGATCCAATGAGTATAAATTTTTTAATATAGTTGAAGCATAAAATAATTATCTCACCATAAAAATTTGACCACAATTAGACTATAGAAACTGCAGCTATGAATTATTACGATTAATTCCATATGATAATGTTTTTTGTAATTATTTGGATTAATTCATAGCTACAATTTGTATAGTCTAATTGTGATCAAATTTTTATGGTGAACTAATTATTGTATGCTTCAACTGTATTAAAAAAATTATACTCATTAAATCATGTATAACTTAGTTATAAATTTTTTTAATTACAAAAAACATAGATCTAAATCTACAACAAAAACTGTGTACTAAAGTATACCATATTATATGTTCGCTGTATAGATCTACTCATGTAGAGTCCAACAAAATTGGATTTTCTATTTTATGATTTTTCTGTGATTTACTATGTTTTTTCAAAAATTCAGCAAAAATAAATCAAAAAAGGAAAAAGACAAAAAAAAACACTGTTACTGTAGCAAAACCACTATTATTGTAGCAAAACCAGTGTCCAAAACTGATCAAAGAGGTAAAATGCACGGATTCAAAAATTGAAGGAGGTTGTTTTGTCCGGTTTTGAAATTGAGGGAGGAAAATCGGACTTACTCAAAAGTTGAGAGAGAGAAAGTTGACTTTTTCCTATTGGGTTTAGCTGTGGGAATTCCTTAGCTGTGCCAAGTCCGTTTGGAAACTTAATGGGCCCATGAATACGGGCCTACTTGTTTCGCTCACGGACTGATGGGCTTAGTATTATTTTTGTCCATTAAGTAATTACCATGAGAGATCCACGCACTAGGCATGACTCATGAGAGTGTGGTGGACTGACGAAGAGAAGAGACTAAAAACAAGGAAGTGGCGCTTACAAGCGTGTCATTATGGAAAAGTATTTTTCCAAAAGACCCCTCACCCAACTTGAATTTGGGAGCTATTGCCACCGTGGCACCACCACCCCTAGATGCCATTTCTGAGCACTAAGCCATCTAGTTCTCTTTTGTGACGAATCTAAGAGAATGGATAGATCAATCTTCAACTTAGGGAAAGGAGGGGGTTTAGGGGAAGAGAAGTAGTGCTCCAAGCCTCAAATGTCATTGTCCTTATAGATATGATGGATTCCGGTACACGCACCAGTAGTGGTGAAACAACTACGAGAAAGGCAAGGCATGAGGACAATCGGCACTAGGAATCCAGCAAGGTCAACTAAGCCACTCGTAGTGACAACGCAAAGGGTCCAATTACTGGTGATATTCAAATGATCTATACAGGTTATCTTTCTTATCTTAATAAATAAAGGCAACCGCTCTATTCTAGACTTTGCATGAGTTTTATGCACAGCCATCTATCACCACGAGTTCAAGCAATGATTATAATCATGACAAGGCGTAGAGGATGGCCGTTTCATTTCACCCAATCTTTATAATCATCGTAAGCAGGATATATTCTCAGTTTTCACGCATTTGGAATAGCCAGCGCATGCACTTTGTGCAGCCTCGCTTCAGTACAAGTTTGGATTTCTCCAGCCTCGACAAAACGGAGCAAGCACCATGAACACTAGCTGTTGCAGCAGCAGACCCAGCAGGCACCAGGCAGAGAACTGAGAATGCAGTGTCTTCTAGCACAGCAGTAGCACAGGTCACAAAACATCGAGTACGTCTGTTTACAGGTCTCCTCCATGAGCTGTACGGCTGTACCTGTACCTGTACTGTACCTTTGGCTCCAGTCTTTACAGGGAAGGGGAAAAATTGAGAATATTGTCGGATTCAGAGCATGACGAACCCCAGCCCAGCTCACTCCTCATTGTGGCCGATCGATTCCGTTCTGCCTGCTGGCAGCACTGACGAGCTGCTAATTTCGCCAACTGATGTGTTGTTTTCAGAACCATGCATGACTTATTGCAGTTCATCAATTCAGGAGCATCTTTTTTAGTCGATTGAGCTACTACGTAGTTTATGACCTGTGCTCATGATTCTTCAGTAAGAGGGAGAAAAGTGAACGCCAACCAACGTATATCACCTCACCTGGGTTTTCAGGCCCTTCGTCGCCCAAAGAAAGACGAAACTTTCGTGTGCATCTGAACTCGTACCATCTGAAGATGAGTGCAGAGAAACTAAAACCTACAGCTACAGTATGCATGCATGACTGGTGAGAACTCATCCAACCCACTCACCATTTGGCAGTCATAACCAAACAGGGGTTACTAAACTTTAGAAGTCACTAGGAGTACTAAAATTTTAGAGGGTGGAACCAAAGAGACCCTAAGATACGGTGGAAGTGGTCGGAATGAAGGCATGTCTGGATCAGTTAGCTAGGGATAGTTATTAGCTATGGTTAAAATTTAGCTCAAATTTACTAGTAGGCTAACACCACCTACTAGACCCTGTTTAAATGGGTCAGGACTAGCTAATTTTGACAACGACTTGTTTCAACAGACTAGGATTAATTTTGACCAATTTCTAGCTGGCTATCGATCAGCCTTGGTATATATCAAATCAAACAGACTCTTAAGCCTGAATCATGACGGTGTGCAGGCGGCGGCCGAATCGTTGTCGATTAACGTGGTGCCCACAAGCCGTCCAGCGAGTTTCTTTAAGGTATCCGATGCAAGCAAAGAGACAGCACCGGGCACGAAGCAGATTCATCAGTACACAACACTGCATGAATGACTGCACCCTCTCACATGATCCATCACATGCATATGCATATGCATGGGGTGAGATCACTCGGACTGTTGTTGGCTGTGCCTGTGCCTCTCATGCCTGCAGCATTTTCTTATTCATGCAAGATCTAGCTAATAAATGTATAGCTCTTATTAGCTAGCTAACTGTTAGCCGGTTTGGTTCCACATCCACTAGTGAGATAGCAGTTAGTTGTTGGGTATTAGCTAACAATCAGCTAGATTATTAGCTGGATGGACTCATTTAGATCCAAAGGACCTAATTATATATTACTCTCTTCGTTCCAAATTACAATTAAAACGGTTTGTTATTTCTAGATACATTTACTGTGTATTATATTGTACCTCTAAGTGTATAGCAAAATAAGCTACATATCTAGAAAAACTACAACGTCTTATAATTTCATATGGAAAGAGTAGTAGCTAACTATTATCTCCATAGATTCCAACCCGGATCTAATCAATTGAAGGCCAACAAGAACCTGAAGTTTACATGCATGGTCTTAAAATATATAGGATCATATTCCATTATTTTCTGGATCAAGCTAGCTAGCTATAGGTGACGATGAAAAGCACAAAAAGGGGCCGGGCGGGGGGAAGAACCGAAGAAGCTAGGTTGGAAATGGCATGGACCTTTCCTAGGTAAAATTAATCATGGATGGCGCCACGCTCATTGCTGATGTACTACGCAATCAACGTTCAACAGAGGACAGTCCTGGCCCCATGCATGTGACAGCTGCCTGACGACCACCACCTGCAGGCTCAACTAATAATTTTTAATCACGGATCGTCGTCTTCTCCAATAATCGAATTATTTCCTTGCAATGGTGACTAATGACGCAGAAAGGTTTATTATTATGCATGCATATGCATGGTCACATGTGCACCAGTGTGGCACACACAGGTGCTTGCACTGCAAATCCATGATGGCAATTGCCAAAGCCAGCCACAAGCCACTGGTACACATCACTACTAATAAGCTTCCGATCCTTCCTAGCAACTTCTATTTTGTTTCCTCCCATCTCTCCTCCCAGGACAAATTAATGCCAGCAACTAGCTACTCTCTCTGTCCACGAATAAATGGATTTCTAGAGTTATCCTAAGTCAAACTTTTTAAATTTTGACCGAATTTTTAGAAAAAACTATCAAGATTGATGATCTCCAATTTGTATCATTAGATATATCATAGAGTATATTTTCATAATGTGTCAATTTTATATCATAGATGTTATTGCTCTTTTTTATAAAGTTAGTCAAAGTTTAAAAAGTTTGACTGACACGGATTCTAGGAATTGATTCTTTCGTGGACGGAGGGAGTACAGTAGTGTGCATCATTTTAACAAACAATGCTTTTAATTAATTCCAGCTACGGATCACCAAGACCCACGTTGTAGGCAGAATTTACATGCAGTATACAGGATCTCTCGTATATGTCGGGATCTACAATTCGGAACTGTACAATGAATCATGCACTGTGCAAAATACAGTACAATGCATGTTTCCCTGTTGGTTCACTGTACATAGGGTTCACCACGGTGTCCAAGGCACCAACAAATTTGAGGTTGGATTCAAAATAAAAAAATTGAGGTTGGAACAGAGGAGAATCCAATTAATCTGCTAATGCTAATATAACATAGATCAGGATTATTATACAGCTAATAAAAAAGCCATGCACTGACGACTGGAGCTGCAAATGTTAGCACTTCAGAATTCAGATATGTATATATCCCTCACTCTTTGGCCGGTAACTAACTGCGCAGCTATGTATATAAGATAAGATACCCTGATTCTCCAAGGTTCCGTACCCGTATCACCATCGCTGCCATAGTGCCATACTATATATCCGATCGATTCGATCCGATACGTCTCTAGCTGATGGTTCCAATACGACATCAGGAAAGTATTATATTACTGGAAAAATACAATTTAAAACTGAACCAATTTAATTGGTCTCGATAATTTTGCCATAGTTTTCTTGATACCTGTGTGTGCTTCAATAGTTTCAAAGTGAAATAACCGAGGTTGAGGGAGAAATTCCTGACTGCCTTGCTCCACCATTTTCACCAGCTCTGCGAATAAAAAAGTGAAATTCATAAAAGCACCTAAAGACACACTCCAGAAACTCCAGTTTTTCTTGTAAAAATGTTTCACGGTGGAGTTGATTGAGCAGAGTTACGGGAACAGTATCAAACAGACTCTTAGAGCATCTCCAGCTGTAGGAGAAAAATCCAACCCTAAAAATTTTGATGTTCTGCTCTCCAGCAGAATGAGAAAACCTCATCCCCAATGAAAAAACAGTGGATTGGTGGAGGAGCTCTCCCTTCATTTGAAAAGTTAAAGACTATGATTTGAGAAACTGAGATTTTTTTTTTCCATTGGCGTTGACTTTGGAGAAGTGCTAGAGCTACCAGATCTCTAATATGATAGTTTCCTCTTATTGGGATGAAAAAATGAGACTGCTGGAGATGGGTAGCCATACCAGCGTATCCATATGGCCATATCCCATATCGTTGCATCATAAATGTGCAGTAACGGGGAATGCAAGATAGTGCCAGTTTTGAGGCGATAGATAAAATATACTGTTCACCAATAATCATCATCATCAACCGCAATACATGCATGAATAAGCCACTTGAGACTAAACAAAAGACAGCGTGTAGATGGAGTATTATATAAAAGAAGTGCACCAAGATGAAGTGCCTACGAAAAGAATGCAGCAAGATTCTTTATCACAGCGCGTTTGTCTTTAAACAAGATGGGCACACCAAGATTGCTTCTTCTAGAATATACATAGTCTGTGATCTCTCGCTTTCAAAGAGAGAGGGGCAATTGGTTAGGCAGCAACAATGGTGTGACGCTAACCTCACATCACATCATCCCAGCACGGCAGCACGACACATACACATGCAAATTTTCAATTACACATGGACATTTTTTCAAGAGGTTAGATTAGGATGAATGAAAACACACATTTTCTGTCCCTTTTGCATTTTTTTCCACTCTACGCTGCGAAAATGAAGAGGTTTAGATTAGGATGAAAACATGCATTTCCTGTCCCTTTTGCAATTTTTTCCACACTACACTGCGAAAACGGCGAGCTACACGCACATCACTCTGATTGAAGGTAAAGGCGTGTGGATTTTTCCTGAAAATAGGTCAGATTCCAGCAGCATACTTTTATGAATCAGATCAGTTTCTTAGTTTGGTCAAATTTGCAAGCGTTTGGTGCATTGAAAAAGGGGTGTGTACAGACTCCGATCAACTTCACATGCAGCAGCGACACACTACCCAAATGTCCAAGAAACATGTTTGACCAAACGATTCCACTATACTACACAATTGGATATAATATATTAGATCATATCTTGTCTAAAAAGATTCCTACAACTGACAACAAACCAATCTTTTCATCAAGTCAAGGTATAATGTTCAGAACAAACTAACTGTTCATCACACCTTTATAGTTAGCAACAAATCAAATCCTGGGGCTGTGGAACGGTAGTATATTCACATGTTTTCTGTGATTTTGCTGTGGGCGTAAATGCGTCTGTCATGTAAGTGTGGTGGTATTTGATTACTGGCAAAGTACAGAGTTTGACCAAAACCAATGGAGATTTGCTGGAGATATTCATAACCGGTGGGAAAAATCTGAATGCATGTACAGATGGGGATGGATGCTTCTGTTTTCACAATTCGCGGCACCAAAATTGGGGGGAAAAGATTATAAAAAAAATTGATCTTGCCGCCGGGCGCCGGCGACCGGCCGGCGGTTTCCTACACGGCGACTCTCTGGAACACCCTGGAGGGGACGGCGAAGCGCGCGGAGAAGGACCGCGAGAGGTTGTCGGGCTCCACCCACGCCTCGCCGTCGTCGAAGTTCTGCGCGTAGCTGTACGCGTCGTAGGGCTCCCGGTGCGGCGCCGGCGCGGCCGCCGGCACGCAGCCGGTGGAGCAGAGCAGGATGCGCTTCTTCTCCCGCATGATGCGGCGCCAGAGCGCCCTCAGCCTGGCGCGCGCGGACGGCCGCGGGGCCCCCGCGGAGTAGTAGGGCGCCCCCGGGCCGCCGCCGACCTTGGAGGAGGAGCAGGAGGAGGACGAGGAGTGGAAGACGACGTCGTCGTAGTAGTCGTCGTCGTCGCCGTCGAGGTCGAAGCCCGCGCGGACGAACCCCCGCCGGGAGATGGAGGGCGCGCAGGAGCAGGAGGCCTGGCGCTGGAACCGCGGGCTGTAGCCGCCGCCGTCCATGGCGGCGACGATGAGCGCGGCTGCGGCCTGCGGGGGCGAGGAGAGATGGCTGCGGCGGGACTGCGAAGGGGAGCCGGGAGAGGGCCGGAGTGGCCGCGTTCGCCGTGCGTTTATATGGGAGAGGGAGACTGACCGGTGTGGGCGGTGGGTGGTTTGGGAATTTGGGATGAAAAAAAAAAAAAATCAAATTTTTAGGGCTCTTTAATGATGGGTTGACTAGCTTCTTCATGGTTGGGGTTGGCTTTGGCTAATGACAGATAACGATCCATCCATTTGGCTCGCCATAGGAATCACAAGCTATGCCACGTTTGTTTCCATGAAAATGGAATGGATGCATTTGCTTGGACGACCCAATGGTTTGGCTACATACATAGCGCTACAGCTAGCAATCAAGTTAGCATCTTTTTTCTCATCAAATGTAATTAAGTATTTGATTGTTTTTTATTAGCATAGTACTAGCTCATTACAGATATGCACTCGCTACAGCTGGCTAATCAATTTGTTCTCTATGTGAATTTTCGTGCTTATATATATTTAGTGACTAAGGTCAATTTCAATGATAAATTTTATTGCGTTGTTTTTAAGACTGACATGTCATATGGAATAAAATGAAACTCTCTATTGAGAGTGAAATAAAATAAAACTTAAATGAAACTAGAGTTAAATTCCATGACTCATAGAGAGTTGATATTCGTATAAAGAGAGTTTTTATCTCTCTTCTTAAATAGACTGTCATGTCATCGAAAACGTTTATATGACAACATATTTAATGCAAATGGAACTCAGATAAAACTCTCACTGAGACTGACCTAAAATGTGATTCTGATACAGCTAGCAAAACTACTCACGCTACTAGTAATTAGAGCTGAGCCTGTTTGGATAAGTTAGGACTAGTTACTAGCTAAGACTAAAAAATAATCTAAATTAGCTGGAGTTAGCTAGCTAGTCGACTAACAACTAGTTGTACTCTTGCTAAAAAAATAGCACCTTATTTGAATGGGTTAGAGCTAACAATTACCTGTCTAGCAATTAACCATGTGCATCCAAATAACATCTCTTTAGTCTAGAAAAGTAGTTTTTTGCATGGGTATAAAACAAACAAAAAAATAATGGATCAACTTCTTTCTCTATCCGAGCAAGACAGAGGTAGGCATAGTAGGGTAGCGTGAAATTGGCAGTCTAAAGTTGCAACATGCCCAACACACAATTCAAATTCTTTGATCTATTCGTCATAGACAAGATCATTCCTACTCTACATGCTTTTGGACGTCAACTTTTAGGAACTTGAAAGGTATTTTTTTTTTAAAAAAAATGTCCTTGCATGTAGAAGGACATGCCTCTTTCCGAGCGCTTACAAAGCAATTCTTTTACTGGAACATAACTCATCAGCATATAATAAGTGAAAAACAGAGGAGACGATAAATTCATAAACTTAAGTTTGTAAAAAGAAGATCCCGTTAAAGTCCACATGCTATATCGCCTGTTACTTCATCAGTACTCCACCAATTTTTTGCCCCCTAAGATAATGGTGTTGTTCGGCTGGTCGTTTTTACGGCTGATTTCGGCTGTTTCAATAGTGTTCTGTGAAAGAGAATAAGTTGAAGTACGGCTGATAAACCGGCTGATAAGTCAAATGTACTAGCCCAATAACGAAACATGTTTTGGCGCTTGCTAAGTCTAGATTGGCGGTTTGTCTTGGTCCACCCTGTGAATGCATATTATTACCATTGAGTACTGGATCACTTTAGAGCCAATGCAAGCTAGAGGCGGCTCAGTTCATCATTACCCATTGGCGCTTTCTAGATTGACCGGAGTGCTTAGTTGGTGGTAGAAAAGTTTCTAGATGTTATATCGAATGCTACGGTACTAATTTAGTATATTAAAAATATATTAATAAAAAATAAATTATATATTCTGTTAGGAAGCCGCAAGATGAATTTATTAAGACTAATTAATTCATTATTAGCACATGTTTTCTGTAGCATAATATTATCAAATTATATACTAATTAAGTTTTAAAAATCATCTAGCAAAGTTATCACAGTCTATGTAATTAATTATTTTTTAGTCTATATTTAATGGGAACGTATCTAGTGCAAACCACAGCCTTCGTGAAAATCCATGCAAACCACAACAAAAAAATTGTTTAAATTCACCAAAAAAATCACACATGTAGATGATATGATGATACACAACCTTATAAAATATCTTGTCCAAAATCGAATTCATTTGTGAGATATAAAAATAACAAATTTCTAATAAATCATGTGGAATACTTTCAGGCTTAAAATTTGTTATTTTTATAACTCACAAACGAAGTAGATTTTGGACAATATATTTTACAAGGTTGTGTATTATCATACCATCTACATGTGTGATTTTTTTGGTGAATTTAGACGATTGTTTTATCGTGGTTTGCACGGGTTTTCACAAAGGCTGTGGTTTGCACTAGATACGTTCTCATATTTAATACTCTATGCATGTGTCTAAACATTTGATGTGATAGATGAAAAGTTTTGAGGTGAGAATTAAACGACCCTAAACTTGATTGCAAAAGAGAGAGAGAGGATAAAGTACTAAACTTAAAGTTTGTAAAAAGAAGACCCCACGTTAAAGTCCTCAGGCTATATCGTTTCAGATTATTTTCTTGCATGTAGAAGAACAGTATTCGATCATCGGAAAGGGGAAAAATACTAGAGGTAGGTATGTAGCTCCTCAAATGTGGCAGTTACTGATAATGAAACCACACCGGCCGTCTGTGTAGTCGTCACAAAACATAGATGCGACTTTGTTAGAGTCTGCTGCAGGCAAGACCCGTTACTTTGTCAGTACTCCACCAAACTTTTGCCCCGCGAGATGAGAACAAAGCACATTTTGGCGCTTGCTCAGTCTAGATTGGCGGTTTTGTCTTGATCAGGTCTTGTTTAGTTCCGAGAAATATTTGGAATTTGCACTGTAGCACTTTCGTTGTTATTTGACAAACTTTATCTAAACATGGACCAACTAGACTCAAAAGATTCGTCTCGACATATAGATACTAAAAGTACAATCAGTTATTTTTTTACCTACATTTAATGCTCCATGCATGCAGCTAAATATTGATGTGACAGAAAATCTAGAAATATTTAGGGGAAGCTAAAGATTGATGTGACAGAGAATCTAGAAATATTTAGGGGAAGTTGGGGAAACTAGACAAGGCCTCACTTTGGAACTAATGCAAGAGACTGCTCAGTTCATGATTGCCAGCCCTAGCTAGCCAATTCTACTGAATGAATTGAATGAATGTACTTTTGCTCATTTCCTTGAAACACACATGTTTGTTCTCATATGGGTGTCTTCTTCTATGCCGTACGCATCTTTATGCAGGCACCATTCTATTATTTGGCAGTCTATTATACTACACCAAGCTAATACTAGTCCCTTCTCTTGCCAACTGGTGCAGGCGTGCAGCATAAAGACCTTCGGTTAGGCCTGCCGTTTGGCACTGGCAGGTCCAGCTTAGCCAATCATGCATGCATGGACATGGAACTACTTCCTCCGTCACATCAGAGGATCATGTCCATGCAAAGACTTTTATCTAGTTTTTTAACAAAATTTATTTGGAGATATAAAAGTTGCAGACGTGTTCATTTCTACAACAAAAATTTTAGTCCTGTCATATTAGGATCAGATGTTGCAGCTCTAATTTAGTCTAATTAAAATAAACTAATTTGTAATTCGCGAGACGAATTTATTAAGCTTAGTTATAGTCCATGATTTGACAATGTAGTGCTATAGTAAAAATTAGCTAATGATGGATTAATTTGACTTAATAGATTCATCTTGTTAAATATTTTATGACAGTGTAATTACTTTATAATTAGTCTATTTTTAATAGACTAAATTATTGTTGCAATATCTGATGTGACATGATAAAATTTTTAGCCTAGGAACAAACACTCTCTTAAACTTGTACTCCCTCCGTACTCATATTAGTTGACGTTTAGGACAGCGACACGGTCTTCAAAACACAATTTTGACCTCTTATTTTTATAAAAATATTTATGGAAAAGTGATATATGTATACTTTTATGAAAGTATTTTTTAAGACAAATCTATTTATATAATTTTTATATTTGTAAACTTAGAAACTTAATAGTTATTGATGATTTATATTCCCAATGTTTGACTCTAATCTTTTCTAAAACGTCAACTAATATGGGTACGGAGGGAGTAGCTTGTACACCAATGTTGACAGTTATTCAGGGATAGGAGAGAGAGTATTATTCGAAGGATGAAACTATTTTTTTTTTTTTTGTGACTGAGGATGAAACTAATCGCTGTACCCTGTTAGACTAGTCGCCGTTGCTGTTTCACCAATGTGGAGTAGAGTGGCTGCTGCATGAGCTATCTGCACGCTTGTTGGTGTTACTTTTGTACGAAAACGAAACGAGCTGGACCGACACTGACTGGGTTTATGAATGACATGACAACGAGTCAGTTGAGCCGGGAGACGGCGGTTACATGGTCCTGTCACCCTAATAAAATCTCTCTTAGGAGAGTTTGATGAACACAATTGGTCCATTGCTTTTTTTTTAAAAAAAAGAAAAGTTGCAATACGACCAATTGTGTTGTGTCATGGTTTGTTTCAGTCAGTTTGCGATGGCCGGATCGTGCTCATGTTCAGTTGCTCACGCATGGCATCCGGCCGGGATGGGCGTAGCAGGAGTGGCACCAGAACTGAATGAAGAAAAATACTCCAGACTGAAACGAAAAGAAAAAGGGGGAGTGCCAAATTTGACCACTGACATCTCCAAGCGTTGTCGCATGCAGATCTCCAGGCAAGTCTGTACTACGACGTGGCCTTTCGGCGTATTCAATCTCTATCTCTATAGGAGAAAGGATCCGAGCATCTAAAATTCTAATCCGATGGTCAAACGAAGCAGGCCAGATTCGTGGCAAGTTGCAACTAAATTCTTTCAAACTTGTTTGACTCCAGATCGCTGGAGGCTGGAGCCGAGTCATGCCTTTGCTTTCATTTCACAAGAGGGGGGGAGGTGGGCTGGGCGCTGTTCAGACGTCTCTGTCCCAAGAATTGTTCCCAATAAAACAGATCAGGTCAGGTCAGACCATAAGGGCGCCTAGGCAAGGCATAAACCTGAATTTCGTCTAAAAGGAATATGCAGCTCGGCAGTCGGCGGTACTCACAAGACGTAGCAACAGAACGCGATCCAAATATTTTCTTTTAACAGTTTGAAGTATTCAGATTTGACGCTCACAAGACGTAGCAATACAATGCGATGATTTGACGCATCGGTTGTTTCAATGATTTGTTACCTTTAAAAAGGGGCAACTCCCAACGACACAATCATACAGGTATGCAACGAGGAATAATAATTGCGACATGGACAGCAAGTGGAAAGTTTAATGTGGCCAGGACAGCAACCTCTGCACGGCTGAGGTGCAGCGCGCTAGAACAGATTTATCCAACAAGCCATGCTCTTCAACCCAGGTCGAGCTGCTAAAAAGAGGAAGTAGAAAAAGGACGCAACGCCCAACTCACATTACAGCAAAAGAGCTAGATTACCACTTGTTATTGCACTATAATAACTCCGCCGATCAATGTTCCAAGAACAAATGTGTATTGAACAAACAGAAAGATGAGATGAAAAAATAACTGGATGGCAGCTCGTTTGGTAGAGCCCCCAGTTGAAAGAGTACATCGCTGCCCCCTATAGGGTTAGGTACTTACTATCGTATCAGATAATAAAGCCAGCCAAATTTCAATTCCAGAATACATATTTCTTCCAAGTGGTGAACTAGAAATAAGAAAAAAAGTTCACAATACAGAGATGGGAGATTTATTTACAGAGGTAGCTTCAGGAAGCCCAGAATTATTAGCTCTGTTCATGAAGCTGAAACCTGGCTAATATATACCTTCACTTTAGTCCATGACTATATTGTATAAACCCATAGTTCTTTATGGATGCCCGAGCCTTCAGAAAACAGAGAATTTCTGGAATGCATCCAGGCTGTCGGAGAGCAAACAGTTTAATCCTATACTGTCAGTTCCACTCAAGAGTCTGGGGCAAGATGCTCCAGGCTCTGGGTCACCAGCTGACTCATGCTGAAAGAAATATCACAATATGCATAAGAATTACATCAGTAATCGGCAACCTAAACATATCAATGTTGTTAGGGTCATAATCGGTACCATTGAGATCTCTGGCTTTGCAATAATATCATTGCCCAGTACTGATGTTTGACCGTTTAGTTCCTCTTTCCTACCATCAGTAGTGCATTGCTGCAGAAACAAAAAACTCATAATCAACAAGAAAGGTTATGTGATGAGACAAAATATTACAATTTAAAAGAGCAAGTGTACCTGATCATCCGTGACAGTTTCTGGAATTGCACACAAGACAGATGAGGTCAAAGTAGCAATGCTGTTGCCAGGAACTGAACTTGATGCTTGTGAAGTTTGATTCTGGAAGGGAAATGCATGGCATGTTTCTTCAGCTTCCCAAAGGGATGGATTTAACACCTTTGGCTGGTTACTTGGTTGCTGACGCGCAATCAGCGAAGCAATAGCAGCATCAAATGAATCACAGGTGGCAGGGATCTGCTGGAGACAAGTGTTATTTGTTGAAGGCGGCTGCTTGCTGTCTTGAGAAGGTGCAGCTTCAGATAACAGTGCTCCAAAACTAATATTAGTTATGGAGTCAAGCCATGAAATTGGTGCCACGTTGCCTGGATTATCCTATTTTGGAATCATAAAGAGTATTAGCATTGAAGTACACAGATAATGATATTTTTTTCAACAAACAATAGTATTTGATACTCACCACCACTTGCGATGTATTTGTTTTATTCACAACAGAGGGTGTCACAAAATTATTAGGAAATTCACCCGAACCAGCCATATATTTCTGTTCATTGAAAACAAGATCAGGAGGCTTGCTGTCAACAGTCTTGTCTGTAGAGTGCACTGATGCCAAGGATGGTTGACTACTTTGTTGCTTCAAATCAGGCCCAAACCAACCATACCTTCATAATAAATAAGAAATATTCAAACATCAACTTTCACAATTGATATGCATGGATACAAACACAAAATTGAAATTCACCAGCATTCCTTAAACTTGTCTCACAATATCATCTACATCCCTATAAATTCCTAAAGTGCACATCTGGGTCTGTAAACTTGTTAAGTATGTCATTCAAGATCCAAATCACCCTAATCAGAAAAAGCTTCCATATGTGGCGCACAAATACTGCACCAAAATTGTAGTATACATGATAGCGGTGGCGGCCAGGAGCACATAACACAGCATGCGGCATCTGATTGAGCTCGACGCTTATGTGTGAAATATGTAATTACTTGCAGATTAGGATGATTTGGACAAGTGACACACTTAACAAGTGGGATCTACATGTGCATTTTAAGAACCTTAAGAATATAGGGACCTAAACACACCATAGGGCAACCAATGCATTTTGCTCCAAACAAAAATAACTATTTATAAAAAACAAATTGAACCTTAAACGAAATGTTGAAGGGGAGCCAACTGTAGCATGCACATCAGCGGCTGTGCAAGAATCCTCAAGAGTCCATTTCGCACTGCCACCTATTGTCTCCACTCTAGTATCGTTAGGGAAGAGCATGAGCTCGCCTTTTGCACACTGAGAACTGCCCCATTTTGTATTCAGATGCTGTACAATTGACGACATCTTCTTTCGAGGAGCCAAAGTCAATTCAAGGTAAGGGTTGTGTTTTTCCTGTCAGATTGAATGAAGTAATAAGCAACACAAATACAAGAGAGAGAACCATCAAACAAGACTGTATATGGTGGCATGGTGCTTATATGAAGCTCTACCAAAAAAAAGAAGAGGTGTAGAGGTACTCACTTGCTGCATAATCTCTTGAATGGTATCATCTATTGGGAAAAGTTGAAGTTTGATCTTTCCAGAGTGATTAGGTGGTCGAGCAGATAACATCTTAGCATCACTAGATGGTGCTTCCATAAGACCACCAGTCTTTGATGCTATCTTGCTTTCGATATGTGATTCAAAAGGAGAGGAATCAGCTCCCTTTCTGCGCTTTGCAGCCATATTGCCTGCAAATGATGCTCTTGATAAGTTTAGAAAATCGATGATGCCCTTATGATATATTGCTACAATATTAACAGTTTGTGCAATTGATGCAGTTCAGTTGCATCTACCAAGAAGCACTTATTTAGTACTTTGACTTTGGCCTATGTTAGATTACGATTTCAGTAGATAATTGGACGCTACGTTACACGGATACGGATACGTGTATCAGAAGGATACGGATACGCGGATCTGTCAATTTCCCAAAAAAAAACCCGATACGCGGATACGTTTAATATTTAAAAATAATAATAAAAATAATAATAATACAGGTGTAAATTTAAAGCTGATAACAATTAAACATCGCAATTAACTCTAGTGTACTGAGCATTTCACCAGATTCTTGCACCTTTCAATTTCCTTTCTCATTGCACTAAGCATTTCATATGTAACATTAGGACACTTACCTATACCCTTTCCTGAAATCTGCAGCAAATGAGCTTCAACTCTAGTGTAACTACTCAGTTTTTGCATTGAACAGTACTTGCAGCGCCACATAGTATTTCCTCCACCGGGTTTAGGCTTCTCCAGAATGGTCACATGATCCCAAAGTGGAGCCTTGATGTCTATTGTGTTTGTGGCTGCAGATCCGACACTACCACAGTACCACTTGCACTAGCACTAGCACCGCTCAAATTGGGAGACGCCATCTACAACAATCAAGCAACTAGAACTCACTAACTCTACTGCTGAAACTGAAATAGAACAGATCGAGATTGGCTGAATAGGGAGAGCCGAAGAGGAAGAGGAAGAGGAAGTGGGGGAGCAAAGAAATCACCGGAGCTCGAGAATGGGGAAGGGGATTAACTCACCAGAGCTCGATTCGGTGGCTGGCGAGTGGCGAGCAGCGGAGCAGGGATGGTCGACGGATGCTCGACGTCGGCGGGCACCGGGGAGGGACAATCGGACGGATCCTCGTCGCCGGCGAGCGGGGACGGTCGCACGGATGGTCGGCGCCGGCGGGTAGGGACGGGATGCTCGTCGCCGACGAGCAGAGGCTCGTCGCCGGTGGCCGGCGGGCGGCGAGGAGTCGCGGTCGCGCGCGGGGAGCCGGGATGCGGCGCGATGCGGCCGCGTGCGAGTCGCGAGGATAGGCGATGGGAACAGAGGATGAGATGAATATGCGGCTGTTGTTGGGCTGTCGTTGGGCTGTGGTTGGGCTGGGCTATATCCACAAATGCAGATACGTGTATCACAACGCAGATACGTATCAACCAAACGTATTGGAAATCCACACAAAAAAAAAGAAACGTATTGGAATTTCGTAAAAATAATAAAAATTTAGATACTTCGTCGATACCTATGGTCGACGTATCGGATATACGATACATGTCTTTACCGAAGTATTCGTGTAATAGAGATTGGACGTGCCAAAAAATACGGAAAACAGATAGTGCCAACACATCACCTGATGATTTGTTGATATGTGAACCAGCTTTCAGGCTTTGTATCTTATCAGAATCAGATTTGGTCTTTGCTCCTGTGCCAGATGCATTACTTTGCTGATGATGAGCTTTCATTGTTTTGCAATATCAGCAGCAGCTACCCACTACAATCTCCTCTCTTCGAAATTCGAAACACTTCTACTGTAGATAGCAAATTGCAGAATCATTTACTCAATGTAGTCAATGTTTTTAAAAGTTTCTCTTTCTTTCATTTTAGGGGTTTGGCTTCATGGACATGACTCAGGCAAGGAGCATTTTCACTAAGAGGCCAGAATATGCACTGGCTGACAATCTCAAACCACAAAAGAGACAACTAACACATCACAGACCATACTAAAAAACCAAACAACTGAATCTGATTTCTATCCCATGTAATGAGAAGTACTGCTAAATATAATTCATAAACATCAAGTGCATGAAAAAAAAATGCACACTTCCTACAGTACTAAATTCCATAACTGTTTAACACAGTTTCTGTTTTCTTATTGTACAGAGCACCGAGCGAACTCGCCGTTGGTGGACCGAGCGACGTTCATGGAAGAGAGAAGCATGTGCCGTCACCGTCGCCCGAGTCTCCCCGTCGTCACCTACTGGTCCGTCAGCTATGCCCGTCCTCCCTCGCATCACTACAGTCCCCTTCATTCCTATCAGAGGGCGCCGTATAGAAGAAAGCTTATCGTGGATGGATCCAGTATCGATTCTGTGGATCGAATCGATAAACCGTTGGGTCGACCCAAACATCGCCATCTTTAATCAAGTCCCAACCTGCATCTACCCGGCACCCTAGAATTCGAGGGCGGCAGAGGAGGCATACCTGAGGTGGTGGAGACCCTAGATCTCGCCGATCCTGAGCCGGAAGCAGCGAAACCCTAGCTCTGCCCGCTCCGCCCGACAAGACACCGACGGAGCGTCGGCCGCCACAGAGCAAGACGCAAAGGGCAGAGGGGAACAGGAGAAGAGCGCCGCCGTAGAGCCTGTTACCGCCGGAGGAAACGCGCTGGTCGCTGAACCGCTGAAGCCGCCGGCGCGGGCGCGCGGATGGAATGGGGGGAGAACGCGAGAGGGAGGGAGAGGTGGAAATTTTCAGGCGAAGGGAGATTTTGAACACTGGTGGCCTCGCTTGCCGCCTCCACTCCTCTTATCAGCACCAAATTTTCTTGGGTACCCAATTTTCTTTGGTGTATGTATTTCTATACGTACATTAAAACATGTACGCGTCGACACGTGCTGGGCCGGGACTCTCTACGGAGGGAGTCGGTCGGTGCAAGGGCCCATCAAACAAAACCAGTGGCCTATTGGGCCGGACCAGCATTGGAAGCCAGTTGGCGCGTGGCCGTGCTCAGGTGCACCAGCACCCGGTCTACGGAGCTTTGCGTAGACCAGCGCCACTCGCGACACCATTCGCCACGCGATTGCTCCTCCGCCTCTTCGCCGTCGCCGCTGCCGAGCCGACGGCTTCTCCCGGACTCTGGGGGTGAGGGGGAGTGGGAGGGCCTTACCAGATGGCGGCGCACGCGGCAAAGAAGCGGAGGCCGGAGGAGGAGGAGGTGCACCTGGCGTTCCGGGGCGCCGCGAACGCGTTGTCCCAGGTGTACGCGCATGCCGTCGCGCAGCAGAAGGCGTCGTTCGTCGCGGGCGAGCGCCGGGCAATGGTGCGTTCCCTCTGACTGTTCGTTCTCCGGAGCGTTTCCCCACCGATCGGTGGCCCGCGTCGCGCGGAAGCTGCGATCTTTGCGCGAGTTATTGGTGTTATATCCAGTCGGATCACTTAGTGTTAATAGGCTCGGGATTAGGTTAAACAGTGGATGAACAAATGCTTAATGTGCAAGACAGTGAAAGTAAAGAACAATAGGGTTAGAGAATCGACCATCTCCGGTGGGCTTGGAACTTGATCCGGCGTCCGCCATAGGCCTCTCTCGTCGTTCTTGCGGGTCCGGATGAGGAGGAAGAAGCCGGCGTGGGGAGGCGCTCGGTGCAGTGAAGGTCGCGCGGTTGGAGTCGACGCAGCGGCGGCGGAGGGGGGCTTCCCGTCACTGGCTGCGAGATCCTAGATCGGATTAGGGTTGGGGAATGTCGGTGGGGTGGCTGGTGGCTCGACGAACCTCATGTCCAGTGCCCCGGCCCCCACCTCCCTTTTATATACCGCAGTGTGACAGGGGCCCTCCAACCATTAGTGGGTTGGGCTCCCCGATCAGGAGCGGATCAAGGTAGATCTGGGCCGTTGGGCCCAGTAACTGGGGAGATCATTACTAACATTCTCCCCCTTGATCTCCTAATAACTTATCTTATTCTTATCTTAAATACTCAACTTATATGGCTCTATTCCATTATAGACAAATGCGTCGAGCGCGTCTCGTCGTCACAACCAAGCGTCGTTGGACTTGACGGCTACAATACATCTCTCTAATTTGAAACAAAGTTCTAACTTGGGCCCTAAGTGTTCAGGAATCATAGGCTTTCCCTTAACCCCATGCCGGCTACGTGTCTTCTAAACACGTTGGGTGGTAAGCCTTTTGTCAACGGATCCGCTAACATTTTATCTGTACTTATATGCTCAAGACTAATGACATGATCCCGAACTTTATCTTTCACAACATAGTACTTAATGTCAATGTGTTTGGCAGCACCACTTGACCTATTGTTGTGAGCATATTCAACTGCAGGATTATTATCGCAGTATAACTTAAGTGGTTTCTGAATGTTGTCTACCACTGCTAATCCGGGTAAGAATTTCTTAAGCCAGTTCACCTGCCCCGAGGCCTCATAACATGCTACAAACTCCGCATACATTGTGGATGATGTAACGAGAGTTTGTTTGGAGCTTTTCCACGATATAGCCCCACCTGCAAGGGTGAAAATATAACCCGAAGTGGATTTTCTTTCCTCCCCCGCATAATCTGAATCTGAGAACCCTACTATCTCAAGGGAATCTGATCTCTTATAGGTTAGCATGAAGCCTTTTGTGCCCTGCAAATAACGCAAGACTTTCTTTACTAATTTCCAGTGCTCTATGCCTGGATTTTTCTGATATCTGCCAAGTAACCCGGTAACAAAAGCTATGTCAGGGCGAGTACAAATTTGAGCATATTGTAAACTTCCGACAGCGGATGCATAAGGAACTGATCTCATTTGCTCGAGCTCTATCTGATTCTTGGGACACTGATGTTCCCCATACTTATCGCCCTTGACTATGGGTGCAGGTGATGGGCTGCATTTATGCATACTATATTTCTTAAGAATCTTATCTATGTATGCATTCTGAGACAAACCTAATACCCCTTTGCTTCTATCACGGTGAATCTCTATCCCCAGAACAAAAGAGGCTTCACCGAGATCCTTCATATCAAAATGCGAGGACAAGAACTTCTTTGTTTCCATTAGCAGACCGACATCATTGCTTGCCAGCAAAATATCGTCCACATATAGAACCAAAAAGATGAACTTACTATTCTTAAACTTTGCATACACACAATTGTCCTCAACATTAGCCTTAAACCCAAAACGTCTTATGGTGTTATCAAACTTCAAGTACCACTGTCTCGAAGCTTGTTTTAACCCATAAATGGACTTTCTTAGTCGACATCCCATCTTTTCTTTTCCTTCCACAACAAAACCTTTCGGTTGTGCCATGTAAACATCTTCTTCTAGATCCCCATTAAGGAATGCCGTCTTAACATCCATTTGATGTAACTCTAAGTCATAATGTGCCACTAGCGCCATTATAATTCTAAAAGAATCCTTACATGAGACAGGAGAAAAAGTCTCATTGTAATCAATTCCTTCTCTTTGGGTAAAACCCTTTGCCACAAGTCGCGCCTTATATCTCTCAATGTTCCCTTGGGAGTCACATTTGGTTTTGTAGACTCATTTACAGCCTACTGTTTTGGCTCCTTTAGGAATTTCCACTAAATCCCAAACATTGTTGGAATCCATGGATCTTAGCTCATCTTTCATGGCTTCTAACCACTTATCTGAGTGCTCGCTTCTCATGGCTTGTTCATATGTAGTGGGATCATCCTCCATATGAAACTCTTCGGCCTCATAGACTTCATAATCATCTGAGATAGCTGATCTTCGAACTCTATGTGACCTTCTAATGTTCTCATTATTTGGCGCCATTTGGGACTGTTGTTGTTCTTCCCCATGCACGACAGGTGGTTCTAATGGCTCCTGAAGGACAGGTTCCAGATTTCCTGTCGGCAAGGGAGGCTCAACAACAGGCACTGACACTACAGTGCTTGATACCGTTGGCACAGCAACAACAGGTAGCATGAAGTATGGTTCCTGAAACATTGGAGTAGGGGCGTGAACCCGTTTCTCCTCTAAGTTAACTTCTTGAACCACCTTGCTCCCCCTGATCACATCATGTTCTAAAAACTCAGCATGTCTTGTCTACAAACTTTGTATGCCTGTCAGGGCAATAAAAGCGGTAGCCTTTTGATCTATCTGGGTAGCCAATAAAATGGCAACTAACAGTCTTAGGATCTAATTTTCCTGAATTTGGGTTAAAGACTTTAGCCTCAGCTGGACAGCCCCACACCCTTAAATGCTTAAGTGAGGGTACTCTGTCTGTCCATAACTCATACGGTGTTTTAGGCACCGACTTACTGGGTACACGATTAAGGATATGAATGGCGGTTTTTAACGCCTCCATCCACAGACTTATCGGTAAAGTGGAGTAACTGACCATGCTTCTTACCATATCCATCAGGGTACGGTTTCTTCTTTCAGCCACTCCATTTTGCTGAGGTTCTCCTGGCATTGAATACTGAGCAACTATGCCATGCTCCTGAAGGAACTTTGCAAAAGGTCCTGGAACTTAACCATACGGGGTATGTCGCCCATAGTATTCTCCACCACGATCTGATCTTACTATCTTAATTTTCTTATTGTGTTGATTTTCTACTTCTGCCTTAAATATCTTAAACTTATCTAAAGCTTCTGATCTTTCTTTAATCGGATAGATGTAGCCATAACGTGAGTAGTCATCAGTGAATGTTATAAACGAGTCGTAACCATCCACACTCATGACGGGAAACGGTCCACATATGTCGGTGTGGATTATTTCTAAAGTCCCTGCACTTCGTTTGGCATTTTTCTTAATTTTCTTAACATACTTACCTTTAATGCAATCAACACATTGATCTAATTCTGATAGTTCTAATGGCGGAAGAATTTCAGTCTTGACTAATCTATCAATTCTCCCCCTTGAAATGTGGCCTAATCGACAATGCCACAATTTCGAAGAGTCAACCTGAATATTCTTACGCTTTTTACTTACATTCATAGACGAGGAAGCAATCTTATTCTCAGAACTTATAACATTAACATTCTCAGAGATGGATAACAAATAAAGTTTGTCTTGTCGGAAGGCAAGACTAACACACTGATTATTAAAAAATATCTTACACTTGCCATCTCCAAAATGACAAGCCAATCCATCATCATCTAACTTAGACACACTTATTAAGTTTCGATGCAAAGAAGGAACATAGAGTACATCATGAAGCCTAAGTACAAAACCATTTACTAATTCTAATGATACGTCTCCAATGGCTTGGACGTCGGCTTGTACTCCATTAGCCACCTTAATGGTTCTTTCTCCTCTTTGCAGGATCTTCCTCGTAGCGAACCCCTGAAAAGAATTAGCAACATGAGTAGTTGCACCTGAATCAACCCACCATGTGGATTTGTCATAACTTAGAAACAAGGATTCATCTACAAATGTAATAATATCCTCACCATTCTTACTCAGGAACTTCAGGAACCCAGGACAATCTTTCATCCAATGGCCCCTTTCCTTGCAATACATGCACTGATCTTTGTCTACAGTGATCTTCTTTCCCTGCTGGGACTGAGACTGAGCTGGGAACTGAGGCTGAGGAGGGAACTGAGGCTGAGGTTGGAACTGAGGTGCCTTTCCCTTGGCATTAGCATGAGAGGATGAGCTGCCATCCCACTTTGGTTTCCCTTGTGGTTTAGCATTCTTATTAAAAAACTTTCTCTTATTATCCTTCACATAGAGAGCAGAGTCCCCACGTGAAGCCTTAATGCGCTCTTCCTCTTGAACGCACATACTAATGAGTTTGTCCATGTTCCAGTCATCAGGCAACATGTCATAGTTGACACTAAAAGTGTCAAACTCACTTGGCAGTGAGGCAAAGATCATGTGAATGACAAAAGGATCAGGTAACTTAATTTTCATGGACTCAAGCTTAGCAGCTATGGTGCTCATTCTTAGTATGTGGTCTCTAACGCCACCACCATTGTATTTCTTATTGCAAAGCTCTTTGATAAGAGCACTTGCCTGAGACTTAGTAGTTGCATGGAACTGATTCTTAATATGTTCTAAATACTCAGCAATGGTGGGTGTCTCAGGGATGGACCCTCTGATGGGCTCTGAAATAGTTGCCTTAGCTAAAGTGAGACATTTCTTATTGGAACTATCCCATTGCCTTTTCTCAAGGTCATAGGACATCCTCTTATCAGCATGATCCCTTTTGCGTGTCGCAAAAGCGGCATCTTCCTCATTCTCCTCTCTCACTGGCTCCTCTGGAGCAACGGGACACGGTGATGAGAGAGCAAGGTCATTGTTCGTCATGACCAAGGCTAACTCAAGCTGCTCGCGCCACTTCTTATAGTTGTTCCTAGTCAGAGATGGAATCTGAGCGATCCAGTTGATTCCTGAAAACCATTGACAGAATAGTGAGATACTTTAACACAAATAATATCTTATCCATAAAAATTGCATGTTTTAAAACAACGTTGGTCAGTATTAAAACATACAATTCCTTCTGCATTATTTCTACATCACCGTTGGGCAGAAAATAAAAATAATGCATAAAACTGATGAAACTAAAACATTTATAATATTGATATAATCAACGTTGGTCAGAATATAACAATATTACAAATTTCCTGAATATCTAAATTTAATAATTGTTCCAACAATTAAATTCTCCCGTTGGTTCGAATTTAATTAAAGAACCAAAAAAAAATAAACTTTGCAGCGGAAAACGTGACTGAATAAACTTATACTTATTTTCTGATATTCTCTGAAAATTTATCCCGTTGGTTCAAAAATTTACAGAGATTTTAACTTAAAACTTGTCTGAAAATGAAAATCCTTTCTGAATTTTGATGGACCACCAGGGAGGGAAAAACCGGCCCACGACGGCCTTTCGCACGCCCTGGCCAGGCTCCCCCGTACCCAGGCCGCAACCTGGGCCTGGGCCGGGAAAGCGCGGTTGCGCTCACGCCCGCATGGGCCAAATCTGGCCCCGGCCAACCCTGGCCGTCCATCGCCATCGGACGGCCAGGCGCGCATGTCGCGCGAACAAAAACCGGTCCCGGCGGCCTCTCCCCCAAACCCTAAACTTATTTGCTCTCTCTCCCTCTCCCTCTCGTCTTCTCTACGCGGAGCAGAAGAAACGGGGGCGCCGCCGCCGGACACGACGACGGCGCAGGAGAAGAGCTGGTGCCGCCTCGGAGCCCCTCGCCGGTGCACGCGCTCTCCCGTTGGGTTGAGCGCGTTGCCGTCGAGTGGTTTCGTTTCGGCACCCTTAGGGCGACCCCGGCGGCTTCCTGTGCCACGCCGCGGGTCGCGAGCACGACGGCGGTGGAGCACGCCGTCTCATCTCAGGTAGGGAAAAAACCTTTCTGGTTCTTAGGGTTAGGGTTAGGGTTTGGGCGTAACCACTTCTTCCCCTTTCTGATTCTTAGGGTTAGGGATTTGGGCGAAACCGATTCTTCCCTTTCCCCCTTCCCCCGATCCAGATCCAGATCGATTTCTTAGTTTCTGGTGCTTTTGTTTGGCCCGGGACGATACTCAAGATATGTCGCTCGGCGGCCAAAAACTGATTTGGTTTTCTTAAATATCCCGATCTATTTACTGAGAGTCTTAGTCCTCCGATACCATTGTTATATCCAATCGGATCACTTAGTGTTAATAGGCTCGGGATTAGGTTAAACAGTGGATGAACAAATGCTTAATGTGCAAGACAGTGAAAGTAAAGAACAATAGGGTTAGAGAATCGACCATCTCCGGTGGGCTTGGAACTTGATCCGGCGTCCGCCATAGGCCTCTCTCGTCGTTCTTGCGGGTCCGGATGAGGAGGAAGAAGCCGGCGTGGGGAGGCGCTCGGTGCAGTGAAGGTCGCGCGGTTGGAGTCGACGCAGCGGCGGCGGAGGGGGGCTTCCCGTCACTGGCTGCGAGACCCTAGATCGGATTAGGGTTGGGGAATGTCGGTGGGGTGGCTGGTGGCTCGACGAACCTCGTGTCCAGTGCCCCGGCCCCCACCTCCCTTTTATATACCGCAGTGTGACAGGGGCCCTCCAACCATTAGTGGGTTGGGCTCCCCGATCAGGAGCGGATCAAGGTAGATCTGGGCCGTTGGGCCCAGTAACTGGGGAGATCATTACTAACACTTGGCGGGGTGTCTGATTACGCGGAGGGTAGAGGACTAGAGGGAGATGGAGATCTTGCTTCGGTTTTTCCGGGGTTGATGGTGTTATAGGATGCAGGGAATTTGTTGCTTTTTGCTGAATTCTTGCGGAGAATTCAGTTTGGGATAGTAGACTTTGGTCGAAACGTGCCACCGGCCTGTTTCTGTTTGTCAAGTTTACATGCTGCAGCTGGTTATTAAATGACATGATGCTCTGTTACTCCGTAATTATGATGGGGTTTATACAGCTAGTTTTGGAGATGTTTAGTTGCGAATTGCATATCGATAGGTTGCTCTCAGCAATTTTTCCAGCGATCTCTGCACAATAAAGAGGCAATTTGGGTGTAGTTGTCAATCTTTGGATGGTGTATGCAGAGTCGGGTAAACGTGATGAATTGATGTACATTTTTCTTTTTGAGTTTTGGCATGGGTTAGGAGAGAAGAACACAAGCTAATCCACACTTGTGGGCTGGTTGTCCTTGAACAATGAAGGGGCTGGGGGCCTGGGGCCTTGTAGGGGTTCTGCTAATGCCTCTGTCTGAAACTTCAATTGATACAAAGTAGCGTAATTGTTGGAACTTGTCTAATAGTACTACTGTTGAACGTGTTGTTGACTAATCAATCCTCTTCATGGAGCTTTGACAGGAAAATGTACATCAATGGTTGTCCGGTCAGCTTGAAGAAGCTTCAGAGGTGCCTGTTGCTGTTGTGCTTGCATACTTGCAGGTTATGTGAACAACTTGTCTCCGCCAATTTTTCCAACACTTATAAAATCTTGTCGATAAACTAAGCTGATGCCATATGTCATATGCAAGGACCATAGACCAAACTAGTATTGAATGTCGAGATATTGGTACATTGTCACACCTTTTCACTTTAGGTTTTCGACCTGATGATAGGAATTTAATAGTTGAACTTGCTAGAACAGAAATTTATGCATTGCATAATAAGATGTACTATTTATGAGTGTAATCTGTGAGTCTAGTAAGAGAAAACATAATGTTACAATAATTCTGTCTGCAGGCGTGATTCTAACACAATCTTCTACAATATATGACTTAGTTGGATTTTATTGTGCCTTGCTAAGCTCCAAGTGCTACTGAGAGCAAGCTATGAAACTGTTGTAAAATGGTAGCTAGTGCCTTGTTAAGCTCCAAAGTGCTACTGAAGTAAACTACGAAACTGTTGTAAACTACACGTAAGCTCAATGCTGACTAATTGAGACTCATATATACATAGATACACCAGAAAACAATTATTTGCCAAGTGAAATGTTAAAGCTGTTGCCTGTTGCCATTGAAACCATCTTGGCCTTCAGATCTCATTTGGAGACAAAATTGTTGTCTTTTTGGTGTAGTTGTTGCTACTGCTTCAGCAGTATCCATGTCCCAAGTCCTTGATGCTTTCTCTTCTGTACACAGAATGAGATTGAGCACCGCACAGAGGATCCTGTAGCATCTCCGCAGCATCCAAGCCAACAGCAAACATATAACACCCCTTCTGCAAATGTTCAATGCAATCCCTTCTCATTTGGGAACATAGCTGCTGCTCTTGACTCCCGGATGGATGAAACAGACCAGACAAGAAATTCTGGCGTCCCAAATCCTCTTCCCGACCCTTTACAGCAAAATTTCCACTCAAATCATTTGATTCAGTCTCCAGGGTATGGTCCCATCAACTCATGTCCCAACAGAAATGGGCCTTGGAACAACCAGTCGCTGCAAAATCAGGACTCTGTGAATTGCAATTCAACTGAGCCCTCCATGGATATGCATTGTGATGTTCCTTGAACTTGAGAACCATATGAAATTTGAAAGCAATTTATATTGGTCTGTTCAAGGCATCTAGATCTGAACTTCACTGGCTGAAACATCAAAAATGTCAATATTTGTTGACCAAGAACGAGAAGCCCGTCGGTTAGAGATGATGTGTTTGCCACCAGCTGTCTCCATGGCTCCGTGCAGAGCTCCAGCGATATTGAATTGAACTGTAGACATTATCAACCCTTACTGACAGAATGTACATGGCACACAGAAACCCTCTTGGGAGACAAATATTTGATTGCAAAGGTTGGTACTTGGAAGCAATATTATGGTTGGCTACTAATGCCTTCAGCATCAGTCTTTTCCTTGTGTGGCAAGTGCAAAGCTATGCTCTGTTTATGAGCATTTTGTGGCGGTGGTTTCTTCTTAACAAATTTGCTTGATGCATTCTGTCATTCTGTGTAAAGATGCGTTCACAGCTTTTTTTCCCTACTCCATAGTTTGATCAGGAAGTCTTGTAACATTTGTTTTCAAAGTGGCATTGAATGATTGAAGTGTAGAAGTCCAAACATATATTTTTTTATGAATATCTAACCTAGAACTAGTATCTGGAATGGGGTTCTCGAGAACTCGTGAAGGCAACAGACTTATGGTTCCTCAGTTCTTTGCATGATTTTAAAATTGACTATGTTCGATTGAACTTATTAGCTGGTTGTCGTACTTCGACTTATTCTCTTTCGCAGAACACCATTAAATAGCCAAAATTAGCAGTGAATAAGTTCAAGCGAATACATTCACTGTAGATTGTCAAGTCAGATGTTTCTGAATTATTAAATCTGATAGAACTTTGACAAAGCTAGGTAGTTTTGTGATACACGAAGATGACATTTCTAATTATAAGAATAGGTGAGCAGCGACACGTTTGGTTGGAAGTAATTGAAAGGAGGGAAGGGAATGAGAGTTTAGAAATAGCTTATTCGTGGGAGTGGGAATTTTGATGGGAAAGGGAATGAGAGTTCAGATAGCAAACTTCTACTAATCAATTCTCCAGGGGAGAGGTGGTAATTGGATAGGAATTGTGTTCTTAATGAAAGATGAATGTTTCCTTCCACCAGCTTCTATGGTTAATTCTCATGCAGCTACAAATTGCACCGCAAAAACTAAACCCCAATATCAAATATTATTACTATTTTTGATTGGATACAACTTGAACGCATATAACTCACACTTACACTACGCGTAGTCATGTACATACGCGTATGCAAAGAAAGGCTATGTTCGCTTGAACTTAAGTCGGCTTATTAGCCGTACTTTAACTTATTCTCTCTCACTGAAAGTCGAAATCAGTTGTAAAAAAGTTCAAGCAAACAGAGTCAAATTGAAAGGCTCGCCGTCTCTGGTGTGCGAGAAACATGCAGTACCGAATACGCACGCGTAACCTAACTCTATCAATTTTGAAAAAAAAAAACCTAGAAAAAAAAAAGTACGACAACGGCGTCCTGTCCTACCAGTGATCCAAAAGCTCTTTAGCACTGGCCCAAATGCGTACAAAACGTATCATTTAGCATTGTCCAAACTCCAAAGACGTTCGTGTGACCAGAATCTTTACATAAGGAACGTATGAACGCCACAATCCCTGACTCCTCTTTTAACTGCAGTCTTGCGGGAATTTAACGGATGATTCGTCTTCTAACTGGGGAAGGTCAGCAACTTACACACAACATTCAGCTTTCCATTCGTAACTGGCCAGAATCAGTGCTGCATAGGCACTTGCTGATTCATCTTTACCGTTTATATAATATACTAGCAAATATATAAAAAAGAAAAGGTATGGTCTGCTTCTTCAGTAACCATATTAAACAAAGTTACAAGCATACAGGTTACGTACAACTCAAGCAGTTAAAATATGCTTGTACAACATCCGTCAGGTTGAAATAAAATCGCATCATGGGAGCAAGCCCCGTATATGCTTTGAACACACCACCTAATATCAGTTTACTCACATATCGTGTGAACAACCCGGCGAGTCGTCCTTGATCAAGAGATTAGCGTCCTACTCGCCAACCCTGCAGCAGCTGCCAGCACTGGCCGTCAAGTGGCCGCCCATGTCAGATCCGGGACTGGCCTTGTCAGCACGGGAGAGGGCAGCCAAGCTCCTTCGCCGCCGCACTGAGGAAAGCGAGCGCCAGCCCGGTGGCACGGCGGCTGTGGGCTTCCCACTCTATGCACCTCTCAACGTCCGCTTGCCAATTAATGATGCCTGCGGCAAGGCACCGGTAGGACGGGCTCTGGATACCATTCCGCTGTTGTTCCCCTTGGATGTTCTTGTTGGGGTTCATGGATCCGTTGTTCAGGATGTCACGGAGGACGGACATGCTGAGCGCGCGCACGTGTGCACTAGGGTGAGAAAGGCAGCGGATGGTGGTTGATAAACGGCACTGCAAATCATATTCAATTAACCTGCTTAGTTATGAAGAATGCATGGGTGTCATTTTAATGAATGAGAACGAGTAGATAAAGAGGGCATGCCTTTAGCAGGTTAGAAAGGCCATCAGCAACTGATAAACCTGAATCTCCCCATTCAATAATAAGATGGACTGCTCGAGCGGTTACTTCGAGAAGCTGCATGTATCCACCAGACAAACAACGGTCAGCAGGCATATATATCATGCGAGTTTGTAGTTCATGGAAGTGATAAGTTGATTATATCTGATAACAGCAGAACATAATGGAACAAAACAGAAGATTTTGTTAAAGGTATTCTACTGTTACGAAATTCGATGAATAAAAAAAATGTCACCTCAAGTTGTGGCAAAGTACAAGCTTCACCATCAACAAGCATTCCATCAGTAGCACGAAGTAGAAGGTCAGAGGCACTAGCAAGTATCACCAACGCTTCAGGGCTGTCATGGTTCCTCATAAGCTCAGCTATAAGCTTCACGATACGCTGGTTGACTCTCCACATCTTCTGGCCTTGTTCGTCGTCTCTAGCAATCCAAGGCTGCAAGTCCTTCTCAGCCTGTGAAAAAAATAACGGTCAAGAAAGATGACTAGGAATCTGGTGCATATTCATGTAGGCATTGTAGTTAAAATGTGTTTACAAATAGATTTATCAGAAGAAAAAAACTGAGAATGTCTGTTTTGAAATAAATTAATCAGAAAAAGATAAATGAATTTGTTTTGAAATAAAGTAAACAAAATTTAAACCAAATATAGTTTTGGCCAAACATGCGAATATAGCAATATCTTGACCTGGAGAACGATAGCAGTTGAGGCCTTGGTTGGTGAGGCTGAAACAACATCACAAAGTGCATCCACAACCTACACATGAAAAACAAGGATTGTCATGTTGCCATGAGAATGCTAACAACAATATTGATGACTTCATACATACCGCCACTCAGTCTTATAAGAACGCATAAACATACCTTCCTCCATCCTTGGTGAGCTGACGTACTTTCTGCAGACATCTGCATTTCGGGAGAAGCTATGAGCTTCTGCCAGAGCAATGAGACAACAGAGAAGCACAGTTCTTGTTTCTCTGATAATACAGATCTTAGGAGACTTTGAGAACCTCGGTACCCCACATTCCGATCCATGGTAAGGAAGTTTGCCAAGTCAGATGCTTCCACCTGTAAGCTTGCAATGGATTTCCCAGATGTACTTGCAACATCACCATTCAGTAGATCCTCTTCTGCACATTTCAAGAGTGGTCTTGAGAAACCATTTTTCTTATGTAAGGTTGAACCATTCTTGTTTTCCAACTTGACACTATCCGATGAGCTGGTATTGTTTTCCTTCTTTACTGGTGTAAGGGTCAGGTGAGCTTCAAGAGGCTCAGCTTTGTTCACAATGGAGGACACTGTTTTACCATGCAAGTCAATCAAATGGTAAAGGGATGATGCCCTGGTAGAAATCTCAGCATCCCACTTGCATCTCATCAGTGCAGAGAGTGCATTAAGGCATGGCCTGGACCGACGAAATAACTCAGAAACGTGAGCAGCAACCATAGCTGCTGCAACTATTTCATTTGAGCTATAGCTCCATGAGGTACCAACTGATGATGGCTTCAAGGAGAAAAGGGCTTCCAAGATGCCAAGAATTCTGCGAGTATGAAGAATTGCTGAACTGATGCTATTGTGTAGCTCATTATTGATCCCATTGTTTTTTCCAGGTATGATAATCTTCATGGAATCCTTTAAATTTGAATGTGATCCATTCTTTGAAATAAAAGGGAACAGCTGGAGCTCACAAGATAAGGCACAAACTGCAGCTAGAACATATGAATCAAACGTAGCAACAGGGCCTTGTCTCTTCTTACATCTGCTTCTTCCATTTGTTAATCTTGAATCCTCAGTGGCTTCCTCGTGGGAATGGTTATCACTACCAGCTGGTCTTTTGCTGCCCCCTGGCAAGGCTTGATGACTGACACAAACAGTTAACACCACAAATAGCAACCGGGAGGCAAGGTCCATTGAGGCACAGGATTCAACAAAGAGTGAATGCATCATTGTGCGGAGTTCAGCAACGGCAAGGTTCTTAGATTGACTTCTTGGCTTTCTGGATTGCTCTGATGTTTCAGAAGGAAAAGTTCTCCTAAGTATAGCTTCAACCGTTGCCACAAATATCCTCATCAGGCATGCTTCAGATGGACTTCCACGAGGTAGATACTCGAATACTTTTAATAATGGTAAATACAGGCTCCATGACAGTGTAGGTGGCTGAAGTGGGGCAGCTACAACAATTTCAGGTAAATCAACTGCTGATGAACTTAGCGGTAGCAAACCATAGGCAGCTTCCCAGATGGTACATATTCTCCACTCAACATCAGGGCCATGAGCACACAACATAGAAGCAATGCCTTGTGCAGTGGCATCGATAGTGGCTTCAGATGCAGGAACTTCCAACTTCCGGTAGTTAGAGTTGCAGGCAGAAGAATGATCAATGCAAACAGAAGTAAGCAGTAAGTTAAGGGGAAGCTAATTTCCAACTTTGGCTTGTTAAATATCAAAGTAGCTGAATATTATAAATGGTTATATCAAAGAATATATGGTTCAAAGAACATCCTAGAACACAAAAGTACTTTTTTAAGGAACTGAGGTAGCATGCCATATCAGTACATATATAAATGTCAGAATTCTCTATTCAATACACACAAAGTATAGACGTTATATCAATTCACTGCAATGTTTTGGCTGATCAAATACCCTAAATAGTCATATTAAGGTGTCCTCGACCCTGAACTTAGTTTGACAGTGATAGAAGTGGGTGAAAGTGTTTCATAGAGAAAAGTTTAGCTGTGCTTTCACTAGACAACAGTTTAAGTGTCTAAATTATCATTGTATCCATAGCTTTTTTAGAAAGCTTTTTAAATTGATTTTGAGAAAGCTGGTTAAAGGAAAACGAGTTCTGAATTGTGAAATATCAAGTTATATAAATTATTGCATACCTGTTTCTTGTATGATGATACATAGCCACCTAGTGGTTCATGATGTACTTCAACTCCTTCGGCATGTCTCAGTGGTGGAAAAAGCAGCGTTGGTTGGGAAAGTATTCGAAAAAGCAAAGCTGCCGATGTATCAGCAGCAATACCAGCTCTCATTGACATTGCAGTTCCAATCGCACGCAGGAAATGCAGATGCATCCAATTCTTTGGAAGCTACAAAAAAATAAAGTATCACAGTTAATGAAGATTTACACCAAAAGATGATGGTTGGACAATTTTGTATCAAAGGCAACTTGATAGTTTTGCACTCAAAGATAATCTGTGAAGTATGTCAGACCCGCATGCCAGAAGCATAATCTTCAGCTGCTCTAAGTAGCTCAACTAGCTGTACTGCTGCATCAAGTGCATCTGGAGCCCATGATGGCGGTGCTTCGAGAAGACCAAAAAGCAACCTCTGTGTAGCACTTGGTGTAGCAATTGCATAGTATCTGAAGGAAAATAACCCATTAAAAAATTATCTGGAAGTGGATTAAGCATAGCAGTGAACTGGAGCTTACCTATGAAACAAGCGAGCATACGGTTCAAGAGGGGGCAGGCCAGCCACCAAATGCTCGTCCAAGGGTGTTGTTGGTGGAGGTAGTAGAAGTGCAGGTACAGCTGCTGCTGTTAAATTTGCTGTCTCATAACGAGCCACCTCCTCATCACAGACACTTAATATAACTCCAGCTCCATTGGCAACAGCCCATCTAGGGGTGGAAGGCATAAGCTGTGGGTGCTTCCCAGATCCTCGGCTGCAAGCTAAATCATCCAGGGATATGTTAGAAATTTTTTCCATGCATAACAAACATTATCAAGTACAACCTCCATCTCAAAATATAGCAACTTCTGGGTTTATCCTAAGTCAACTATTTTAGCTTGGACCAAGTTTATAGAAAAAATAATTAAAACCTACAACACCAAATAACTACATTGTGAAAATCATTTCATAATAATTGGTCTAACGATACTAATTTGGTCTCCTAGATATTAATATTTTTTTCCTATAAATTTGATCAAATCTAACATAGTTTGACTTAGCAGGTAGCTATATTAAGGGACAGAATATATGAGAAAACAGTGCTCCAAACTCCAGGCTCAAGAGTACAGGAAAGTATGCATACATAAGAAAGCCCCCCCCCCCCCACCCGCCCACCAACACACATCACCACCACCACACACACAAAAAAAAAAAAACTGTGGATATTCTACCCATGCAATAGCCGTAGATCTCAGTCTATAGTTTATCCCTGTGGGATTTTAGAATAAAACAGTTCCACTGCAGAAATTGAGAATCCAAATTTCTATCTACATATGAGATCTCTACATATGGGAAAATGAGATATTTATTGTTACTGTAATGCTGCAAATCTACAATTTCAAGATAGACATTTGGATGTTAATTTTACCAACCAGTAGTTGGAGGCTTCAATTCTCCACCAGCAGCGTATTTTCCCATTACACCACCGCACCTGATATATGTGAAATAAAACAAAGTGCTTAGCCTCTGTTACAAAGTAGAATTGTATTCAAGCAAATAATTAACTTTGAGCAGCAAATTAATATATTCTAACAAGCTGAAAAGAATTTCACAGCAGAGAACAGACAATTCCATTGGTGTATCCACATCACATCACGGTAACCATTTATTTCTCAACTATGTGTCCTCTTTTACTATTCCTAGAAGCATGCTTGAATTCAGTGAATTGCAGACATGGTTGCAGTATAGATTGGATAATGAATTCGTTCCCTTACTCCTGTATTATCATGGCTAGCTGTTTGTCGAATTCCTTGTATACATTGTCCATGATATATTTGTTGTTGATAAAAACACATGATCTGGATTTTTAAGGAAAATCAATAAACAGAAAAGGTGAAATACAAATAATATTACTCACCATCGAAAATAGTCACTTCGAATGCCCAAAGGTGCAGCTAGCAATATGTCAGTGATCCACGGGGTTAGTGGCCTCAACGGCTTCCGGTCAGATTCGTTTCCTGGAGAATTATTAGATTTCTTATCTGTGGAATCACTAGGTGTTGCCTGATCAGATGTGCTGCTACATTCAGCTTCACTAAGTTGGCGCTCAACTTTAAATATTGGCCTATTGTAGTGAGTTAAGACTCTAAGAATTTCTCCACAGGCCAAGGCCCACTGCTCCGAGTATTCTTGCTGCGGTGAAAATTGTTAATGAGCAACAGTAAGAATAGTGAAATTTAAAGTCAACACAAAGAGAACTAAAACTAACCCGATAGCAATGGCCTCACCTCAGAAGTATGGCTAAATAAAGAGATGAAGGAGCTGAATGGGGGACCATGCCTATCATAGCACAGCGTCCCATCTATGATGCGTGAAAGAATTGGATGTACAACTGCATGACCATGCTCGGGATGATGAAGAACAAAAGTTGCTGTACAATACAAGTAAAAATAACATGTCAGCTTCTTTCTTGAATTTCATGTTCCATAACAATTGTCCATAAGAAGTTTGTATTACCCAATACTTCATCTACCAAGCGATTTTCTTTTGATGGGTAGCAACTTTGAATGAGCTGCACACAAGCAAAAAAAAGATAAATGAGGTAAACACATTTGGCATACAGTTTTCCACAACAAATACTAAACTGTTGTAGGAGATGAGGTACCTGAGCTAGATCCTCAGGGAATTGCTCGCTGTCAGCTGTAAACTGGCCAAAGTACTCGACATAGGCCAAAATTTGTGCCTTCAAACAAGGAATGAGACCGAAAATGTTTGTGATCTACATCAAGTATCATGAAAATTATAGCATCGACAACAAAACTCAATTAGCAAGAAAGATACCTGCTTCTGCTCCACATCCTGAGGTGGAGGCCAGTAGAGTGATGTGAACTGGAGCCCATCAATCCACTTCACATTTGAATCTGACATGCTTGGTAGCTCAAGAGCCTGCCCAAGAAACTAGAAAGGCTCTCAAAAGGAAACAAAGAAGTTACACACGCTGATCCAATAACCAATAAAAGCACCTGTAATCAACACTATGGTGAAGTTGCCAGTCAGTTCACCCATCTATGACACCAAAGTCCTACTCTTAGTAATGCTACTTGCCTCGAAACCAGGAAACTTTCAGTAAGACACAAGTTCTCCTAAGTGTACTGTTAACTTCTTCAATCAACCCCCGCAGAGGGGGGGTCTGCATTCCCCAACGTGGACAGGTATCATATCAACCAATCTCAAACATAGATGCTTGAAAACCTCTGCATTAGAAAAATATAATAAAAAAGAATAAGGGGCATTCAATAATAATATTGAAAAAATAATATTTAACAATGAAGTAACTAAACAACAAATATAGGAACTAACAAAAGAAATGAGACGGAGCTAAAACAAAAGATGTGTACAATCTGCTAATAGACCTTTTAATTTTTTTAGAATACAATAAATGCATGATCAAACAAAAGTATTACCAAAATGGGGGGGGTGAGAATTTTTTTCACTTATCTTTTTAAGGCAGTAATTATTGTGACCTAGATGACAAGTTAGAATGAATCTGATGCACAATTCACTAGCCACATCCATGATACAAACAGATGAGTTTCAAGTTAAGTAATGTGTATCTTTATCTGTTTTGTTGGATGAATGTAACCCGTATATCTGGTGCCCACGAAGTCCAACAGCCCTCAAGTGAGAAGTGGGAATGGGAACAGTATTTTTTGACTAGTAGCAAGTAGCAACACTGATAATCTGTTCATCATTCTTGACATCTGACATCTAACAAAGTAGACATAATATTTTTGTCCCTTTTTTGATCCATCCAGTCTAAGACAGCGACTAAACTGTAAAAAAGGTACATTTTAAATGTTCCATTAAGTAGAACAGTAGCAAAAAACCCTAGCATCTTATCTTCCACATCCTTGAAGTAACAGTGTATGAGGTAAATTATGGGTTGACATAAAAACAGCACAAAATTTTAGAAAGAGCGCTGCACAGAAATATCCATTTGATATTTCTAATTGTAAATTCTGTGTTGCTATGATTCCAAAAAGGCAATGGCACTTTCCATTACTAGTTTTAGATGAAGTAGACAGTATTTAGTAAATCATTTTTAAACAGTGCTTACTATTCCATCTGACATTTCAGCGCCACGATCCAAAATGGACCTTTAAACACATAAATGAAGAATCGATTTGGTAAAAGAGCGTTTTAAAATATTCAAGGTGATTTTTTGGTCGAAACTGCCTGCAGGAGTCTGCACGGCCTGTATATAAAAGGATATATAAAAGGGGAAGGTGAATTGGGAATCAACTATTTACCCTTTAGAAAGCATGCAGGTGCCTGCATCTAAAGAGCCGTCCATTAAGATTCAGCAATTTCGAGGACTTAACTTTATCACCTAATTTCCTGTACTTATGAAGAATTTGTAGGAATAGGATGACTGATATGGAAGTTCAAGGTAAAATCTTTCTATTTTGAATCAATAATCTTGTATGCTCAACTTGCATATTTCTAGTACAAGTTCAGGTCAGTGTAATTGTCTGCTATAGCCTATAGTTCCTAGTCCAAAAGTACAATCAAACAAACAGGACAACCAAAGCAAACATGTTAAATAAAGGATTAACAATAGAAACCTTTACTAGATACAATTCCAAATGATTATCCCCACCCTTTTAACTTTTCCACAACCGTAATTATGGACTCTCCCTGTTTTTTCTTTCGGGAACATAATTCTACACACTAATAAGACACCGTAAATAGTCAGGCCCAGCTCAAATCCAGACTATTTAAAATCAAAGAGCTAAGGATCTAGTAGCCGAAATAAAAACCTACAGAAATTCATAGTCAAGTGCATCCGCCACCCATCGATCCGTCGAGTCTTGCCAAAACAAAATATGGTAACTACAATCAATCAGTTCAACCTCTCCGCCAAAATTTAAACTCTTCGTCGTCCAATCCTCAGCGTCTCTAGCAAATCTATCACCAGAACCCCGATAAAACCACCTGCTCCTAAAAAAATATCTACAAATCCAGCAGACCAGCTGGCACCAGTAGCCGCGAACGCAAAGCCGTAAATCAACGGGCGAAACCGCAGTAAATACTAAATACAGCGCCGGGAACACGAAACCCGCGCAGAAAAAATCCGGGAAAAACCAGGAGCATTACCTCGACGGGGCGCGCTCTAATCCGAGGCTCTCCGGGGGCAGCCGGCGGCGTCCGTGCGCGGATTTCGCGGCGGGGCGGCGGGTGGGGCGGAGGGGAGGAGAGAGAAATGGCGAGGAGCGAGGAGAGGCGAGAAAAAGATTTTTTCGCGATGCGGGGGGTGGTGGTGGTGCGGCCGCGTTATTTCACCCGAGCGCCACAGGTGGAGGCCCACGCAGGTCCCTGCAGTCACCGACAGGTGGACGCGAGATACGTCCGGGCCCGCGCGTCGGTGGGTGGGTGCGGCTGCGAGTGCGGGGGTGGGAGATACTTATTCGTGAATGCCCCGGGCTTGGGCCTGTGGGCTGGGGGTGGGAGATCGCCTCCTGGCGCTGCTGACATGGCCTTGATATTTTCGGGGGAGAGGCATGGCATGGGTGCATAACCCCCCATGACATGCATCCATCCATCATGCGCATGCCCCCTGAAATTGCAATTTGCACCTCCGTTTGGGAGTCAAATTTTAATTGCCCCTGTACCCGGTTCCTGCTTTTTTCAGTGGTTCAACACTTGGGTGGGTCTGTTGTCAAAAAAAAAAAAACATTGGGTGGGTGTTAGAGCAACTTCAATAGTTTGGCAAAACCACTTGGCATCCTAGTATTTTTGCCAAAACCATAAAAACCTCCTCCAACAATTTGGCAAAAGTACTTGGCAATTTAGCAAGCTTGGCAAAATTCCCCCTTCACTTGCCAAATATGTCAAGTCCTCCATCGCTTGGCATCACGTGTATCCCAATTTGCCAACTTGTTGGAGGCTCAATTTTATGATTTTGGCAAAAATTCTAGGATGTCAAGTTCTTTTGTCAAGCCCAAATAGCAAACTGTTGGAGAAGACCTCTTTTTTCAGTTGTCATTTGGTTTTGGGACTTGACAAAACTATAGATTTGTCAAGTGAGTTTTAGTTGCTCTTAGTGTTACCACTTGCAATTTGGTGGAGGCGCGTAGTAGAATTTGGTGGAGGCGCGTAGTAGAATAGATAGTTTCTTGATTTTTATAACAAATATCCGATGACACTCTAATAATTCTCTTATTTTGTGTGTTATGCTTATCTTTGGTCGGAAGTTTTTTGGAAAAAATATATTCTTGAAGTCATTAGAGATTATGCAAATTATATTGGAATTATGTGTTAATATAATTTTTCCAAAATACTTCTTTCTGCATGCACGTGCGGAGACACACACACGCCATGTATTATGTTTTTTTTACTTAAATATAATGTTGTACAGTTAACTACAACTACATGGAAGGGTATTGGAACCGCATTTAAATATTCGAGTAATTATTAGAGAAGGGATTACTATTCGACTGATGATTTTTTGCAATTGATAAGTGAGCTTATGTTGTATACTTGTTCCATAGGTCTATAGCTGATAAGCTGGGCTTATAAATTTAAGCGAACAGGGTCAAGAACAAAAGCCTAAAAGTATAATTAGTGACTAACTCATGATTCATGATCCAGGAGATAGCGCACAAAATAGATTTCATGTTGTCCTAAATAAACAAAATAGATTTCATGTTGTCCTAAATAAACAAAATAGATGTTTTTTCAAATAGTGGTGCCACTGTTCGAACTTGGAAGTTAGTACCATGCATGCACGTGCTACATAACAACAACATCCGGCGCATAAATATTTTCCTTTTTGAAAGGGAGTCAGGGGGTGTTTGGTTCCACACCACTAAATTTTAAAATGTCAAACACCTCTACTAAAAGCGACTAAAGTGTATGTTTAGTCCATTTTAGTGGGGGTGTTTGACATTTTAGTCACTAAAAGTGACTAAAGTTTAGTGACTAAAGTTTAGTGGAGTGGAACCAAACACGCCCCCGATGCTCTATCAAGGGCGAACCAACAAAAGAAAGAGAAGGGTCTCGTTAGAAATCTGCCAAACGATGATAAGCCATAAGCCAACGTGAGACTGTGTACTTTGCTGGGCCACTGGCCGTCCGATGCGCGGGGATCGATCGACGCCATCCGACGGCTAGCGTTAGAAGCGTGCCTTGACAATGGACGTCGTCGTCCTCTCTGCTGTCTTTCACCCGCGGCCGGTGAAGAAGAGAAGAAGGAGATGGCGGATGGTGACATCAGGGGGCGGCAAGGCAAGTTGGACGATTTGCCGATGACGAGCGGTGATAATTGGACGGTGCTGCGATGATGCGCCCATTACGGCTTTTTAATTATTCCTCCACTATCATGGTGGGGCCCCGACCCGCCCTGGCTTTTGGCTACTAATTTGTGCTTAGATTAGATCCGTGTGATTATTAGGTCTGCCTTGGAGGCTTAACAAAAGCATAACAGCTGGCTGTTGTTTGCATGCTCTTGCTTTCCGAGGGCCGGTGGTGCATATGGTGGTTACAAACTAATCCATGTACTGCTGTGAGAGAAATACAATGGGCACGCAGATGGACCCATCCTTGGTTCATGTGCAATCTATCATGCACATAGAGGCAAGAAAGGTTATGCTTAATAGATGAATTAGCTCTGACAATAATACACCACATTAAGGAAAAAGGAAACTAGCTAGTGCTAGGAGAGGGAACTACTACTGGTGTCTCTTCAAACAATTATTAGGTCAATCTCAATGGTGAGTTTCATTACGTTGTTTACAAGACTGTCATGTCATATGAAATAAAATGAAACTCTCCATTGAGGGTGAGAGTTTCATAGACATTAAATTCCATGACTCATAGAGAGTTGGTATTCGTGTTAAAAGAGTTAATTTCATCTCTCTCTTCTTAAATACATTGTCATGTCATCGAAAATGCTTATGTGACAGCATATTTAATACAAATGAAACTCGGATAAAACTCTCACCGAGACTGATCTTAGAAAAAAAAACGGCAATAGGAGTATTTTTTTATGGCGGAACAGTTTTTTGCTTGGAAGCACGTCCGTTGAAGTGACTATCTCAACCAATCTATCTAATGTGAAGACCGTGATCGACAAGATCCACTCGAGTTTGTTGCGTGGCCTAACTAGCTAGAGCACAGTACAATCAATCAAACGTAGGATTATGAAAAAAGTTCATGTCCTATCTTTGGAATGCAGATTTCTTTCATATATACTTTTTCCTATGAAAACGATAAACTGGTTTCTTGTAAATTCATACACAGTTATTTTTGAAAAATTCTTGTGTTCCAAAAGCATTGAAAACACATACAGTATACTCTAACTAGCTGCTTTTAGCAGAAGCCTCCTTTTATAGTATCCTATAAACCCCATCGTTTGTACATGTAGATGCGTCATGCGTGTCATACGAGGCTGATGAGTTATGTTTATGTACAGTACAGTATGCACAAACTGGCATGGGACTAGCTAGTGAAGTGACATCTCGCTTGTAGCAGAACGAACTCGGTGGAATTAAGAACGGACGCCCGAAACTTGTCATGGACCTGCATGACAATGCATATCAGCCCGCGGTTCACTTAACGCCAAACAGCAGATGTGGCATGCATGTAGTACGTACAATACGCAGTATAATGAGTACTACACTCCCACGGTAAGGTCGGTAGCTATCGAAGGGGAAGTAAACAATGGACCAAGTTACGTACACAATGGACCAAGACTGCAGCATATCGCAAGAATCTCCGGTAAAAAAAATATCCAAAAGCAGCTTTCTGGGTGCCGAACGAACGAAGAAGTGTCTAGAACCATCCAGCTAGCATATCTTCTCGGTCTTCGCACTACTACACTTGTGCCGTAACCGGATTGGTTCCCGTGCGCGGGCGTCAGCGCGTGGACTCCGTCGCGGGCCACGTTGCTGTCTCGGGATTCGTCAGATCGGCGCTGGACGGTCCGCGGTGCGGCCACGATCCCCACCTCGGTTGACCCCGTGTTGGGTGGTGGTGCGTGTGGGGGCGGTAACGCGACGGCGACGTCCGGTGCGTGGGGCCGGGCCCAGGGGTAATATTGTTTTAGTTGATTTTAAACATTTTAATAATATTGTACAGTACAAAAGAGAATAAGTTGTAATATGACTGATAAGCTGATTGATAAGTTCGAAAGAAGAGAGCGGCCCATTCTATAAAAACAATTTCATCTTTATTATTAGGGTTGAGACTGCTCTAGTACCAGCACGTAATAACAAACTCAAACACGAACGTAGTAACGTGATTTTGTCGAAACTGTGATCGGGATCCCACGCCAAACTTGCCAGCACACACCAGGGCCAAAGCGCTCGCTTTTAATTTCCCAGAAGAGGCCCAGAGCTCGCTCGTGAATCGTGATGGGCGCAAGGGCAAGCGAGGTCGATGGGTGGCTCTCTAGCTGTGGCTGTACCGCCTGTACGTACGTACGCGGCGGTTCCGTGTGCGACACGTCCAGTCTCGTCTACGGCACGTACTGGTGCCACGGCGCGCGGCACACCGTTCTCTGTTCTTTCGGCTATCGGTCGCCGACGGTCGACGTACGTGTTTCTCTCCCGATTTCGATGACGAATTGACGATGATGCACCGCAGTGGCACCACGTTTCCGAGCGCGCGGAAACGTTAATGCCATCTCGCGCGGGAAACCAAACGCACTCGCCCTGGATGGATGCCAGCCACTCGCCGTTGCCCGTTTTTTTCCTTCTTCGATCGAACGGGGAGAGGAAAGGCCGCCCTTTCTAGCCTTGTGTTTCCCACCCGTCGCACTCGTGCGCTCTTCTCTCTCTCTCTCTCTTGCTGTTTTATTGATTGATTGATTGAGTAATTTAGTTTTCGTAACGAAAAAAGTACTATGTACGCATCGCATTCTTTGTCTAGGGCTGGCCACCCCCGATTCCAATCTGACGGACGTCTCCTGTTGTCTAGCCAAAGACAGGAAGCTAATAACCGTATTTATTTATTTATTTTTTAAAAAAACATTGCTGGTCGTTATTTGCATGCATTTATCTGACGTACGGATCATTTGTATATCTATAACTCTAATAAAACCAATACCCACTGAATATTTCTCTTTTCATGTAAGGTGTCAACATCATTCTCTACTAAGTGATTCACTAAATCTTCTATCTCTTCATGCAAGTTGCTCACATCATTCTCCACTAAGTCCATGTCATCATGTTCTATCTTTTCATGCAAGGTGTCAACATCATTCTACACTAATTTCATGTCATCTCTTATTAATAAAAAAATATATTCATGACATCTTTTATCACGTGAAATACTTTAAATCTTTAATATATTAGTATACAAGTCATTTCATATGTTGTTATTGTTTCATCACATGTTCTTCTTAAAGTAATCAAATATTTTATTATTTTTTCTTTGACTAGCTTAGTAATAGTTTACTATATCTGATACAATATATAACATACAAGTCAAATTTCATATATATGTGCATACAGTATATAGAATATCATACAGTAATATTACGTATATAACATATTTTTTTAAGAAAATCTCGCGGCAACGCGCGGGGTATAACTCTACTATATATATATATATATATATATATATATATATATATATATATATATATATATATATATATACACACACACGTCAACAACGGTCGTGGTAGTGACACGTTCTCACTTTGTTTTTTTTTCTCCTTTCATTTTTTTTCTTTCCTTCCTTTCTATCATTTGCCTTTTTTTTCCTTATATGTTAATATATCTACTTTCTTCTGTATATATTATGAACATTTTTCTGTTAAGATATAAGAGACGTCCAACAACAACAAGAAGAATATTCCGTTTAATGAAAGACATTTGCATGCTTAATGCTTTGTCGGATTAGTCAATTAGCACCTCTCTTGTTGTCAAAAAAAAAAACACCTCTTATCTTTTCATCAAAGGCTTTGCGCACTACGGGTCTATTTAGTCTGGGACGAAAAGAACTTACCTAGACCAGGCATACATCCTAATTAAGCATCCGGTCTTGGATACATGGGCCCTGAAATATGTTGCCAGGCAGACCTCCATCTATAAATAGGCCTTACTTGGTTTTTAGATAGTCTCGTGCGCCACTATCCTCCGCCACTCATGCAGGGTGTGCAAATATACGAGGGGTTAGAGCATCTCCAAGAGACTCTTTATATCTTCCCTAACTTATAGGAATAGAGATTTTGATGAAAAAACACCCTCCAACAGTCTCTTCAATTGAATATCTAAATATAGATATTCTCTATTCCATATTTCTTGCTAGCCAAAGATGGAGAGCGAGAATAGCTCTCTAGACTGTGTACAAGATATAAAAAAGCTGTTGGAGATTATAAAGATATAGAAAACGGTTTTTACTCAAATGACTCTTCAAATGATGATTTAGAGAGTAGATTTTAGAAAAGCTCTTGGAGATGCTCTTAGTCCCTCTCGTGTTTTGTATAGCTTCGAACCGTAACCACTAGGCACACAAGGCGCATCGAGTTATACTACTACGGAACTATTTTTATGGAAGTTTTAATGATTTTGATAATCCCATTCAAGGATTAGATGAGAGGTACACATATTTGATGTCATAAATCTTTGTATTTTTTACTATAAATTACTTAAACTTGATATGCTATGACACTCCTAGATTTTTAGAATAAATTATAATTTAGGGAGAGAGTAGAAAAGTTGTCATACATAAGATTACATAAAAGTTATATATTAAAAACGTTACGATGATAAATTGTCTGTACAAAAGATACGAGTATAATTTTATAACTTTTGAGAGTTAGAAAATTACGGAGACAACTTTTCTCAAAAAAAAAAAAGGAAAAGTCACGGTGGCCGTGGGATGGTTCGCGTTAAGGTTCGCTGATAACTGACAAGTGGAGCTCGGCTAACCTGAGGCGTCGAGGCGGGCTCGCGGCCGAGGACTGTCAAGTTCAACGGCCCAATAATAGAGGTCAAGTTTGTCTGCGTGTTTGTACACCCACTATTTCGGCCTGGCTCAGCACGGCGCGACGCCTGGTGTGGCCGTGCCGGCGGCCCGGGAGGGGCGCGGGTCGTACCTGCCTTGGCCCATTGTTTCTGCTTAGTTTAGACGTACTTGCACACAATTATACTACTCCTCCATTTCTCCATTTTTATATAAACAAGCCGATTTTGCATTATTCTTTCGATCATGTTTAATTGCTTAGTTTAGACGTACATAAGTACTTGCACACATATATTATATTTATTTAATAATGATCGCATCCGTTGAAGTTAATTAGATCACCACACCGGTATAGACAGACTAAAGATAAGCCTAGTAGACCTTAGGCCAGTCTCTGTTTACAACGTGTTCACACGCGAATGTTTTATCTAATGCCTCTAGTAATGAGCGTGATACACAAGACGCACCCGTAGTTGCCTTGTCAGTGACACCATACGTGGACAAGCAACACATCTCTCAATTAGCTATGATCATCTCATATAAATAAAGAGGATGATCTTATCTTAGCAAAAAAAAAAAAACCTTTTTCGCATGCAATTTAGAAGTTTTCCATCCGACCGGATAAGTTTTCAAAAAAATAAAATAAAATCAGGATTCTACTGCTAAAATCGGCCTAGACCGGCAGTTGTGTCTAAAGTGCTCCAAATTTGACTTTTTTGTTTTTTTTTTGTTTACACATGTTTTTTAACTTAACTTTTACTCTCCAATAATATTTTGGTCATCAACGCATTAGTGTCACCTTTTTTCTTCCACTGAACAAATGGACACACGTTGGAAGGAACGCCATTTCGATAGAGTCGCATAGAGACAATAAACAAACTAGTGGATTATACTTTCTCCGTTCCAAATAAGTATCACTATAGTACGTAACTACGTATTCGTGTCACTCAAACTATCTTAAGTTTGATTAGATTTACAGAAAATATTAATAATATTTATATTCTAAGATAAGCCTATTAAAAAAGATTTAACGATGTATTTAATGATACTAGTTATGAATTATAAATATTGATATTTTTTATATATTTGATCAACATTAAAAGCTTTAATTTTAAAGAAATGACGGCATTTATTTAGGAATGTAGAGAATATATGTTCGTGCAAGTAGGTATAGTTGGTGTACTATCAGACCAAAGATTCCACTCCCCCGAGAGGAGAACATGTGTTGTACACGGTCGGAAATGATTAGTTCAGCATATGCTTAGTACCAGGAAGTGACCCTTCTTGGACATGTTTAGTTGTACGGTGTAAATTTTTTGAATATCACGTTGAATGTTGTGTAGGGTGTTATACTAGGTGTTCAGATACTAACAACAAAAAAAACAAATTACAGAATCTATCTCTAAATCGCGAAACGAATTTTTTAAATCTAATTAATCTATCATTAACACATGTATTAATGTAGTGCTTTAGTGTTAAATAAATTATAGACTAATTAGGCTTAAAAAATTCATCTCGCAAATTATATGCAAACTGTATAATTAAGTGGGCGTGGCCACTAGCTTTAAACTGTTTCATGGGATCCCAGGCTTGCTGCTCCTACCATTCTACCATCACGTCACGACCGTACTATTATTGGACATTTGGACTGTTTGTTCCCGGACGACCCTCGGCGCGCCACACACACAACTGCCATGAAACCCTTGCAGGTGTTTAGGATCTATTTGACAGGGCTTTAGTTTTGAAAATACAGCTCTAGATCAAGTGCTTTACCAAAAAGTAGCTCTACAACGGAGCTAAAATCCCACGTCAAACTATTTGGTATAACTCCAACTTCCGAAATGAACTTATATATAATGATGAAAACATATCTAGAGGGCCAAAACAAAAAACATGTCTTCTTTCTCCATCTCATCGACGAGTGGCCGCACCGGCCCTCGCCACACCGGCTAGGAGGCCATGTTGGTCCCTACTGCAAGCACGCTGGTCGCGCCAACCAGCGGCGGAGGGTGGATCAAAGACAAGGGGTTGATTGCAAAAAAAATATTATAAATTATACATATTAGTTAACTGTAGAAAGTACAACTGTTTTATAAGCTATCAAAACTAGGATTAACACTAAAAAAGTAACGTTGTCACAGAGAAAAGGGGAGGTGGAGGCCCAGTTTCGCCTCTACGAGCCTCCGCCCCTGGCGCCAATCCCCATCGCGCTAGCCAAGAGGTTGTACCCTGCCACAAGAAGGCTGGCTAGGAGGCCGCACCATCCCCTATCGCGCTGGTGAGGAGGTCATGCTGGGTAGGTTGGTCACGTCGACCCTTGGTGTGGTTGTCCCTTCCACATTGGACGAGAGAGGAAGAGGCGCAGAGAAGGGGGTGATTGGAAAGAAACGAGAGAAAGAAAGAGACAAACAATTCATTTTTCATTAATCTATGGTTTGATGGGTATTTTTTTTTACCAACTTCACAAATTTATGAGTTTTCAAAGCATCCTTTGAGGTGCTTTATGGATTTGGTGGATTTGAGACCTAGAGGTCCATGTTTTCGAATGATCCAAAGTTCATGGAGCTGAAGTGTTTGGATGAAAAAATTTGAAGAGTTAGAGCTGTATGGAGCTCTGCCAAACACCCTCTTAGTTTATGTACATGTTAGCTCCACAAGATTCTTCAATTCATTTCTTTGTTATTTTTCTCCACACCCACAGTTATGGTGGTGGGTTGTTGTTTTCGTTTAAGCTTTGGTGTCACCACAACTGGTGTGATTGGTGTTGGCCGAGGACCAAACAATTTCTCTAGTCTCTGAAAGGATCAAGATGCCCAAGAGGGGGGGTGAATTGGGCTTTTCTAAAACTTCTTGCAATAACAAAACCTATCAAGCCCCAATTAACCCCCTAGTGCCTAGAAGTGTGTATGACAAGAATCAATAGCACAAAAGATTATCACTAAGCCAATTCTACTCTAGCATGGCAATTCAATTTGGGATGAACAACAAGTGTAATGCGGAATTGAATTGCTTGAATGTAAATGCGTAAGTAAAGAGTAGAGATGACTCGACGATCTTTTTGCCGAGGTATCGAGGTGTCGGCACACCCCCCTAGTCCTCGTTGGAGCACCCGCGCAAGGGTATCGCTCCCCCTTGATCCGCGCAAGGATCAAGTGCTCACTACGAGCTGATTCTTCGCCACTCCGGCCCGGTGAATCGCTCGCTACCGGTCACAACTTGGCTTGGGTCATCCACAATGCCTCCGGATGATCACCAAGCTCTCCGATCGCCACCAAGCCGTCTAGGTGATGCCGATCACCAAGAGTAACAAGCAAGAACTCTCACTTGACCAACGCAAGGCTAATGAGATGGGTGGATGCACACTTGCTACTCTCTACTCACTAATGAGGTGTTTGATCACTCAACTATCAAATCTCTCAACCTCACTAGGCCTCTTGCACTCACTTGCAATCACAATGTGTTTGGGAACCTTTCAAATGAGCAAGAGAATCAGCATGAATGAGGGGGAAGCATATTTATACCCCCCAACTCAAAACATGCACGAAGGGGTAAGTCCAGCCAGTTACACACTGACCGGACGCACCTGTCGGGGTGACCGGACGCGTCCGGTCAGTGTCTAACGGCTACGTGACGTTAGCCCTGACACCAGTACGATACACTGACCGGACGCACCCATGCGTCCGATCACCACTGACCGGACGCGTCCGGTCATCAATTTCCCTCTCTGGAACCTCTCTGGACGCGACCGGACTCACCTCCTGGTGCGTCCGGTCGAAAACTGAAGAGCGTCCGGTCGAAGCCAAGCCTGCTTCTTAGCCAAACCAACTGACCGGACGCACGCCCCAGCGTCCGGTCATTAGGGTTGAAGCGTCCGGTCAAATTTTGAAGTCCGAAACGACTTCGGTTTGCGACGCTCCCTTCACGAATTTTCTTCCTTATGATCTTAGGGACCTTTCTAAGCTACCTAGGGCTTTGGTTAACAAGTGTGCACCACACCTAACTCAAAAGTCTCACCTAGGTCAAGCTACCCATTCAAACCCCTCTTTATAGTACGGCCAAAGATAAAACAAAGACCTATGCTACTCTAAGTGTCCTTCAACACCAAGTGACACTTAGTGCTAGCCTATCACCGTCTTCGTCGTCCATCCTTTGAAAACCGAACGAATTCCATCAATAGAGAGGCATGAATACCATAGTGCCCTTACGATCATCATTACCATGACCTAACTCAATTGTTTCTGCAAAACACACGTTAGTCATAGTAGTTTACCGTTGTCATCCAATCACCGAAACCCACTGGGGGCCTAGATGCTCACAATCTCCCCCTTTTTGGTGATTGATGACAACCTCAAGTATGTTTGAAAGAGAGGAGGTTTTCAAATGCTTGATTCATATAAGCATGTGACAATAAGATCAAAGGGGTTAGGCATGCTTATACGAACCAAGTCACCATAAGTACTCAACATGATAAGAGATAACACAAGTACTTATGAAACATGCTCATTTTTCGGAGTATAAGAGTGCGGAAGCGAAGTAAATGAGCATAAGCATATGACCTGAATAGGATAACGAGTGAAGCATAACATGTCATAACTGAGCATAAACAAGTGACATGAATATAAAACAAGAGTAGCAACACATGTCACAACCAAAAGACATCCAATTAACGTACAAGTGCCAAAAGATAAACATGCATGCGAATGAGTGCAAGATCACACAAAAGATCGGAAACCCTCTCACAAGCTCCCCCTAAGACTAACATACGCTCTCTCCCCCTTTGGCATCAAGGACCAAAACCTAAGGGTCGGTAGGAGGGATGGGAGCAGACGAGTCGGGCGACGAGGTGCGCGGCAGAGTCTCGAACTGAGCAAGGTAAGCTGCCTCGTCGGACGAAGAACTGAGAGCTGGCTGACCCTCTGACACTGGACGTGGAGGAGAAGCCGTCTGGGTCTGCTCAGCGGACTCGGGAGCTGTGTCTGGCGCTGGGAGCGCTGGCTCTGGAGGAGGGTCTACTGACTCAGTCACGGCCACTGTCACTGACGTCGAAGCCGCAGGCACTGAACTGTCTGGCAAAGTCGCACTCTGAGAGACCGGAGGCTCAAACGACGCGACTGAGGAGGGTATGGTCTCTGTGGTACCGGTAGCTGGATCTGGAGCGGAGGTCACCGGCAACTGAAACTCAGGAGGTGTAGGCAGGCCGGTGAGCTCACTGAAGGTAGCCTCCAAAGTCCTAGGGGTCACGAGGATCGACTCGGTCTGAGGAGGAGTGAATCCGGAGCGGAGCGGCGTGCACCCTGACGGCTGCCCTGGCTGAGGGGTCGTGAACCACTGAGGGTACTGAGGGAAAGGCGAGACCGTCGACGAGGGAGCTGTGAAGAACGAGGCCGATGGCCCGGACTGCTGCAGCTGGAGCTGAGATGGCTGAGGTAACTGAAAAGCGGCCATCCTCTCCATGAAGGCTAGGGTCTGAGTCTGAAGCTGGATCATCTGCCTCTGGAGAGCGTCCTGGCGCTCCTGTGCCTGTGCGGCTGCCACTGCCTGTGCCTCTGCTAGGCGAGCCTGCTCCTGTGCCTGTCTACGCTGCTCCTCAGCCTGACGCTGAACCTCCTCGGTAAGGCGCGACTGCTGCTGCTCCATTCGTGAGAGAATGGCTAGAAGTGCTGGGTCGGAGCCGGCCATACGAGAGGAGGAGGCCTCGGAGTCGTGAGCACCCTGTGGTCGCATCCTCGAAAGAGGAGCGTAGTCCTCGTCGGTGCTGTCGGACGGGAAGTCGTCGTCTGGGTCCTCTCCCTCTGCCTCAAGAGCTGCGAGCTCAGCCTCTGCCAACTGACTGACTGTTTCATCCTGCTGAGCCTCAGTCTCAGGAACCTCTGGCCTCTGGCGCGGACCTCGGGGCCTAGTGTCGGGATGAGCCCCTGCAAGCTGGCGAGTGTCGTACTCAGGGAACTCGGTCGGCGACTGAAGAAGCTCAGGTAGAAGACCAGGAATTATCCGCCGCAAAAGGAAACAGATAATGTGAGCATATGGAAGCTGGCGGTGACCCTTGAAGCCCTCTGCTAGTGTGTCCTCCATCTCTGAAATAATGACGTCCCAAATATCGAACTCAAGCTGTGACACAAGGTGGTGAACTAGCCAAATCTGTATCCGGGTCAACCCCTCTCTGTAACCTGTCCGGGGCAAAAGAGTACGCCTCATAACCTCGTGCACGAGGCGGGCCGTCGGCGTCAAGTCACGAGGACGCCGGCTGGACCCCTCGTCGAACGGCTCCCGGAAGCAGGCACGCACTGTCTCTGCGGGGGGAATCTCTCCTGCGTGTGGTCGCCTGGGTGGCTCTGTCTGTCCGTAACAAACTGTGTGCACACGAGTCGGATAGACTGTCAAACCAAGGTACTCCCTGGCACGTGAGCTGTAGAGCCTGTAGGACCTCCCCCTGAAGGCGAAGTGGAGAAACCGGTGGTCCGGGGAGATCCACAGAGAGGCATAGAACTGTCGAACCCAGTCCTCAATGTACAAACCACCTCGACCAAGAAGATCCGCTAACCCTGGCAGGTAGGATAGCATCGGGCGGATCGGCTCGCCAGCAACTGCAACAAGCGCCTCCAGCGAGCAAACTCTGTGTGGTCTGATGTGCACACCACTGTTGACGTAGGCCCGATAGAAGTCCTCCTGAATAACTGTGTAAAAACCCTCTGCTGCCTGAGGGTGCCGGGCTGCTGGAAACCACTCCTCGTACGGTATCAAACGAAGAGCCTGCACCTGACGTGCTGTCGCTGTCCGCAGGTCCAAGTGCTCCACAGGTGGGGGTCCCTGTGGCCTCGGAGGGGGTCGTCCACCCCGCCTCTGTCCCTCAGGTCGAGGAGAAACCTGAGTGCGAGTACGGGTAGACCTGCGGAGAGGCTGCTGAGCTGGCTGCTCCTCTGGCTGGTCCTCTGGCTGACCCTCTGCCTGGGCCTCTGGAGCAGAACCGCCGGCTGAAGCTGCGGCGAGGGCTGAAGCTGCCTCGGACGGAAACTGAAAGTCCGGAGGGAGGACGTCAGCCGGGTCGTCAAGGGAGTACTCGTGACCGCGGACCCGGACGACGCCACCCTCTGTCTGAAGTAAGGCCTGAACCTGCTGCTCTGTAAGGAGATCGCGAATGCGCGTAACAGCCTGCTGACTACTGCCCTGACCGGCCTGCTCTGTAGAAGAGTCGTGAATCCGCAGACCACCGGTGGAACCACCCTGCTCTGCCCTCTCGGCTGCTCGAGCCACTGCAAGCGCAACCTCTGAATCTCGATCGCGGCGCTTGCGCTTCTTGGAGACGAGCTTCTGAGGCCGCTTCCCCTTGTCGCCAGAGGGAGGAGGCGGGGGAGGAGGATCGTCCCCGGGACCTCCGCCGACGTTCTTGCAGCGAGCCATCGCTACAAGAACAGAACAACTGCCACTAACTGCTGCCAACTGCCACTGAGAATCACAACCACTGACAAGACGCACTGCCACTGAGGACCACTGTCAAGTAAACCAGAAGACGGGACTGAACCTCAGAGGCGTGGACTCGTTCCGTATCCGCGGGCTTGGCCCCGGATTTAGCTGTCACTGCCACTGCGCACTGTATCGGACCGACTCGCTGACGAGACACGATGAGCCGACGAAGCGTAGGTAAGACACCGACACGTGCGGGCACCAAGATGTCTCGCCGGAAGGATCTGCGCGAGAAAACGGCCACAAAAAAAGAGTTAAAACAGCCGGAACATTGGTTGAGACATTTCGCCGAACACCTGGTGGGCAGGGTATATGGAGAGGGGGGAAGCTCACTGCGGAGGGTCGGCCGGAGAGAGGACGAGCCGGAGAGGAATCCGATGGGGAAGCACGCCGGCGAGGAGGAATCCGGCGGGGGAACTTCGGCGAACAGCGAGGTCCGGCGAGCTTGGGCACGGGCGCGGGCGCGGGGCGGGTAGCGGTCACACCGGGGGCGAGCGAGCGCGGCGGGGAGCGGGCACGCCGGGGCGAGCGAGCGCGGCGGGGAGCGGGCACGCCGGAGGCGAGCGAGCGCGGCGGGGAGCGGGCACGCCGGGGGCGAGGTGGTGCGGCGGCGCGGGAGAGACGGCGGCACGGGCGCTGGCGCGACGAGGAAGAAGAAGAGGTGAGGCCCACGTGTCGGTTGGATGAGTTTATTGCGCTCGTTAAGTGACGACCGGACGCACTGCTCGAAATGACCGGACGCACGGCACCCAGCGTCCGGTCACGAACAGAGAGCTCCCGGAACGTGATTTCCACGACCGGACGCGTCGAAGACACTGTGCACTTGCGCGCGCTCTGCACTGACCGGACGCACCCTATGAGTCCGGTCGCAGCGTCCGGTCACAGGGAAAACACAGTTTTGACTCGATTTTTCGCGCCGACTTCTCGCAACTAAGTTCCAACTCAAATAAGAGGCAAATAAACACTAGTTGGAACCTAGAGGAGTGACCTCTCTCAAACCCTCAAAATTTTCAAATAATTTGCCATAGGCTAAGTTAAATTTTTAGATAAAATAGGCAATAAAGCTCCAAGGAGACAACATGTGGCCACCAAAACTAGGGGTTTTAACCAATTAGAGCCTCAAATGCTCCCCCTAGCGGTGGACGAACACAGCGGTTGCTCAAAACATAACCGAAAAGAAACGACAAAGCAACAAACATGCATATGCAATGCAAAGCGGAATTTGAATCTAGGTTGCTTGTCAAGTTTGCTCATGGGTAAGCTTCTTCACACGCTTTTTAGGGCGGTTATCTTAACCACGTCTGACAAGCCTATGTGCATAGCATAATTTAAACATGGCATATGATACAATGCAATGCAAAGACAACCCCCTTTCACCTTTTGACAAAGTTACTTAGATCAAGCACATTGAGCTCACTTCGCAATCTACAAAGGGTGCTCTCATCTAGGGGTTTTGTGAAGATATCCGCCAATTGATCTTCGGTTCTAACTCCCTCTAAGGATATATCTTTCTTGGAAACATGATCTCTAAGGAAGTGATGGCGAATATCTATGTGCTTTGTGCGAGAGTGTTGAACCGGGTTGTTAGCAAGCTTAACCGCGCTCTCATTGTCACACAACAAAGGTACCCTTTCTAGAACTACACCATAATCTAAAAGGGTTTGCTTCATGTAAAGGATTTGTGCACAACAAGCACCCGCGGCTATGTATTCCGCCTCGGCGGTAGACAAGGCCACACTATTTTGCTTCTTTGAACTCCATGACACTAGAGATCTCCCAAGCAAATGGCACCCTCCGGATGTGCTTTTTCTATCAATTTTGCAACCCGCGTAATCCGAATCGGAATACCCAACGAGTTGGAAGTTAGCTCCTTTGGGATACCAAAGGCCAATGCTTGGGGTGTGCTTGAGGTACCTAAGGATTCTCTTCACCGCTATGAGATGTGATTCCCTAGGATCGGCTTGAAAACGAGCACACATGCATACACTAAACATGATGTCGGGCCTAGATGCGGTCAAGTATAACAAACTACCAATCATAGAACGGTAGAGAGTTTGATCAACCGGGTTACCTCCCTCATCTAGGTCGAGATGTCCGTTGGTTGGCATTGGAGTCTTGATAGGCTTGCAATCATCCATGTTGAAGCGCTTGAGGAGGTCTTTTGTGTACTTCTCTTGAGATATAAAAGTCCCCTCCTTCAATTGCTTGACTTGAAAGCCTAGGAAAAATGTGAGCTCGCCAATCATCGACATCTCGAACTCCTTCGACATCAAGTCACCAAATTCCTTGCAATAGGCTTCATTTGTTGACCCGAAGATGATATCATCGACGTAGACTTGACAAATGAAGATCTCTCCATCAAGCTTCTTGGTGAATAGTGTGGTGTCGACCTTCCCAATGGTGAAGCCCTTCTCAATTAGGAAGTCCCGAAGGCGCTCGTACCACGCTCTAGGGGCTTGCTTGAGCCCATAAAGCGCCTTGGACAACCTATAAACATGATTAGGATATCTAGGGTCTTCAAACCCGGGAGGTTGATCAACATAGACTAGTTCATTTATGAAGCCATTTAAAAATGCACTTTTCACATCCATTTGATATAATTTAATGTCATGATGTGATGCATATGCAAGGAGGATACGAATGGCTTCGAGTCTTGCAACCGGTGCAAAGGTCTCTCCAAAATCCAAGCCTTCAACTTGAGAGAACCCCTTTGCCACTAGCCTTGCCTTGTTTCTAACAACCTTGCCTTGATCATCTTGCTTGTTCCTAAACACCCATTTTGTTCCAATGACTCTTGCGCCTTTTGGTCGCTCTTCAAGTGTCCAAACTTGGTTGCGGGTGAAGTTGTTTAATTCTTCATGCATGGCATTCACCCAATCCGGATCACCTAGAGCTTCATCTACAATGGTAGGCTCAACAAGAGAAACAAAGGAGTGATGTTCCATAAATAAAGCAAGTTTTTGAGAGCGAGTCATTACACCCCTTGTCGGACTCCCTATGATGAGATCTTGAGGATGAGCTTGTAGTAGAGGAGTAGTCCTTCGATCAACCACTTGAGGGGCCGCTTGTGGAGCATCAACATCTTGAGCGTGTACCACCATTTGATCATGGGAGACATGAGTATCTTCATTTGGATCCCTCCCATCTTTGTCATCATCAAGTGGTACATGTGATGAGGATGGCTTGTCAATGACTTGCACATCATCATCATCATCTTTAGGCTTGATGACTCCAACCGGCATGTTCTTCATTGCATCCCTCAATGGTTCATCACCTACATCATCAAGATTTTCATGCTCTCCTTGAGAGCCATTAGATTCATCGAATTCCACATCATATGTTTCCTCTACCATCCCGGTGGCATGGTTGAATACTCGATATGCTTTGGACTTCAATGAGTAACCAACAAGAAAACCAATATCACATCGGCGTTGAAACTTCCCTAGGTGTTGGCGCTTCTTGAAGATGTAGCATTTGCACCCAAACACTCTAAAGAAGGATACATCCGGCTTCTTGTTGTTGAGTAGCTCATAGGGGGTCTTGCCAAGGAGACGATGGAGGAACAACCGGTTTGATGCATAGCAAGCGGTGTTGATTGCTTCCGCCCAAAATCTTTCCGGTGTAGTGTACTCATCTAACATAGTCCTTGCTAGGGTGATTAGTGTTCGGTTCTTCCTCTCAACTACCCCATTTTGTTGTGGTGTGTAGGTTGCGGAGACTTCATGCTTGATCCCAACTTCATCACAATATTGCTCAATGTGGGTGTTGTCGAACTCTCTTCCATTGTCACTTCTTATCTTTTTGATCTTCAAGTCAAACTCATTTTGGGCTCTCTTGGCAAACTTCTTGAATGAAGGGGTTGCTTCGGATTTGTCATGAAGAAAGAATACCCAAGTGTATCTAGAGTAGTCATCAACAATCACTAGACAATAGAGATTTCCACCCAAGCTAGCATATGTTGTTGGTCCAAATAGATCCATGTGAAGTAGCTCTAACTCTCTTGATGTTGACACAAAAGCTTTGGTTGGATGTGTATTTGCAACTTGCTTGCCGGCTTGACATGCACTACACAATTTGTCCTTCTCAAATTTGACATCCTTCAAGCCCCTAACCAAATCCTTCTTCAATAGCTTGTTGAGAGTGTTCATTCCAACATGTGCTAATCTTCTATGCCAGAGCCAACCAAGAGATTGCTTAGTGAACAAACATGTCTTCAAGTTGGCATCTTCGGAGGTAAAATCCACTAGATAGAGATTGTTGTATCTAAAGCCTTTGAATATCACTTGTATATCATCTTTCTTGGTTACAACCACTTCCTTGTCGGTGAACAAGCATTGAAAGCCAAGATCACATAGTTGCCCAACGGATAGCAAGTTGAAGCTTAATGATGCAACTAGAAGCACATTGGAGATGGTATGATCGTTTGATATAGCCACTTTGCCCAATCCTTTGACATTGCCCTTTGAGTTGTCACCAAATGTTATCTTTTCTTGGTCATCGACATTCTCTTCTAGTGAGGTGAACATCCGGGGATCTCCGGTCATATGTTGTGTGCATCCACTATCAATTACCCAATGTGATCCACCGGTCTTGTAGTTCACCTACACACAAGAAATCAAGCTTGAGCTTTCGGGACCCAAACTTGTTGCGGTCCCTTAACTTTCTCAACTAGTGACTTAGCAACCCAAATTTGCCTTGGCCTATTCTTGTTAGGTGGCCCCATAAACATAACCTTCACTTTGCCACTAGAATCTTGTCTAAGCATGTAGTGAGCATTGAAGGCAAAGGGTCTAGCATGCTTGGGCAAGGGTGTGGGCTTTGGCTCCTCACAAGCATGAGCAAAGTGTCCTTCCTTTCCACACTCATAGCATCTCCCAATCTTCTTCTTCTTTGGCTTAGTGATGCTCTTGCGTTGCTTCATCTTCTCTTCAAGAAAGCCAATGCCATTTCTATTGGTCTTCATGACGGTGTTCATGAGAAGCTCACTTTGAAGACATTGACCCTTGGTGAAGTTCCTCAAACCGGTGGTGAGGTGCTCTTTCTCCTTCTTGAGCTTGTCATTCTCTTGTTGGAGTTCCATTTGAGATGGTGTCATTTTGTAGTCCCTCTCCATCTTTAATCTCTTGTTCTCTTCTTTTAGCATGTCTAGCTCAAGTGTCATGCTATATTCATCGTCATGAGATTGAATGATAACTTGCTTGGTGGTTGAAAGCTTTTCTAAATCAACCTTGAGCTTTGCATTCTCATTTTTGATCTTGACATAGTCATCATAGTGATCGGCCTCAACCACTTTCTTGCCCTTGCCACTAGCACTTTGCTCAACATGCTCACTAACCAAGTCCTCACAAGATGTTGCTATGTCACACTTAACAACAAGGTTAGAAGCATCATGTGTCTCATGTGAAAGCATATCATAAGCAATGGTGAGAGTATCATAGTCTACTTTCACTTGAGTATATTGTTCCTTAAGCAAAGCATGACTAGTGGAAAGGTCACTATGCATCTTATCAAGTTTTTCATTTTTTGCTTTGAGCTCCTTGTTAGAGGACTTGAGCTCCTTGATAGTGGATGACATAGTTGCAAGTTCATCTTTTAGTTCATCACTAGCATGAATAGCATGATCACACTTTTCAACAAGAGATTCATTTTCATCAACAAGCTTCTCATTTTTAGCTCTAGTCTTTCTTATGATTTTAGAGTAGTCATTTAGCAATTTGACAAGTTCATCATAAGTGGGAGCCTCAAATTCACCATCACTATCACTATCACTAGAGTCATCATTGTTTTGTACCTTCCGGTCACCCTTGGCCATAAGGCATAGGTGTGTAGATGATGATGGTGACGGTGGTGATGGTGGTGTAGAGGAGCCAATGACTAGAGCGGCCACCTTCTCCTTCTCATCATCACTATCTTCATTTGATGAGCCACCGGAGGAGTCAATATCGGTGAGCCAATCACCAACAATGTAAGCCTTCCCACCTTTCTTGTGGTATTGCTTCTTTTTCTTGCCATCCTTCTTGTAGTAGGGCTTTTCATCCTTCTTCTCATCTTCACTTGATGAGTCATACTTCTTGCCCTTGTTCTTGTTCTTGTAGCTCTCTTTCTTGGGCTTGGTGCATTGATGGGCAAGATGGCCAAGCTCACCGCAATTGTAGCAATCCATTTCGGAGATTGGTCTCCTCTTGCTACTTGTGAAGAATTTCTTCTTTCTTGAGTCAAAGTTGACTCCATTCTTGTGAAGCTTCTTCAACATCTTGGTGGTCTTCTTCACCATGAGAGCAATGTTGGAATCATCTTCATCATCGCTTGTGCTCTCATGATGCACCTCAATAGCCTTGGACTTGCCCTTCTTGTCATGGCTTGCTTTGAAGGCCAAGTCCTTCTTCTTGTCGGTGGAGGAGCCACCACTCGGTGTGATGTGCATGTACATCTCATGAGCATTGATCTTCCCCAAGACTTGTGTTGGTGTAGATGTGGAAAGATCACCTTGATGTAGCACGGTCACAATGTGTCCATACTTGTCAATGGGAAGGACACATAGGATCTTCCTCACAACATCGGATGGTTGCATTTGTGTGAGGCCAAGACCATTGAGCTCCTCTACAAGAACATTCAAGCGTGAGTACATTTCGTTTGCATTTTCATGAGCAAGCATTTCAAACGAGTTCATCTTTTGCACAACCAAATGATAACGCTCCTCACGCTCACTCTTGGTTCCCTCATGGAGCGCACAAATATTTTCCCATAGATCATGGGCATTTTTGTGGTTCCGAACACGATTGAACACATCCTTGCAAATGCCTCTAAAAAGGATGTTTTTGGCTTTTGCATTCCATTTTTCATTTTCCTCCTCATTAGGAGTGAGGCTAGTGCCTTCTTTGGGCTTGGCAAAGCCGGTGATCGCGGCATTGAGGCATTTAACATCAACCGCTTCTAGGTACGACTCCATACGGATTTTCCAATATGGGAAGTCGTCTCCCTCGAACATGGGAGGTGGACCATCACCTCCGGACATCTTAACTCTAGGCGGTTAAGCCTAAATCGAGAGCACGAGGCTCCGATACCAATTGAAAGGATCAAGATGCCCAAGAGGGGGGGTGAATTGGGCTTTTCTAAAACTTCTTGCAATAACAAAACCTATCAAGCCCCAATTAACCCCCTAGTGCCTAGAAGTGTGTATGACAAGAATCAATAGCACAAAAGATTATCACTAAGCCAATTCTACTCTAGCATGGCAATTCAATTTGGGATGAACAACAAGTGTAATGCGGAATTGAATTGCTTGAATGTAAATGCGTAAGTAAAGAGTAGAGATGACTCGACGATCTTTTTGCCGAGGTATCGAGGTGTCGGCACACCCCCCTAGTCCTCGTTGGAGCACCCGCGCAAGGGTATCGCTCCCCCTTGATCCGCGCAAGGATCAAGTGCTCACTACGAGCTGATTCTTCGCCACTCCGGCCCGGTGAATCGCTCGCTACCGGTCACAACTTGGCTTGGGTCATCCACAATGCCTCCGGATGATCACCAAGCTCTCCGATCGCCACCAAGCCGTCTAGGTGATGCCGATCACCAAGAGTAACAAGCAAGAACTCTCACTTGACCAACGCAAGGCTAATGAGATGGGTGGATGCACACTTGCTACTCTCTACTCACTAATGAGGTGTTTGATCACTCAACTATCAAATCTCTCAACCTCACTAGGCCTCTTGCACTCACTTGCAATCACAATGTGTTTGGGAACCTTTCAAATGAGCAAGAGAATCAGCATGAATGAGGGGGAAGCATATTTATACCCCCCAACTCAAAACATGCACGAAGGGGTAAGTCCAGCCAGTTACACACTGACCGGACGCACCTGTCGGGGTGACCGGACGCGTCCGGTCAGTGTCTAACGGCTACGTGACGTTAGCCCTGACACCAGTACGATACACTGACCGGACGCACCCATGCGTCCGATCACCACTGACCGGACGCGTCCGGTCATCAATTTCCCTCTCTGGAACCTCTCTGGACGCGACCGGACTCACCTCCTGGTGCGTCCGGTCGAAAACTGAAGAGCGTCCGGTCGAAGCCAAGCCTGCTTCTTAGCCAAACCAACTGACCGGACGCACGCCCCAGCGTCCGGTCATTAGGGTTGAAGCGTCCGGTCAAATTTTGAAGTCCGAAACGACTTCGGTTTGCGACGCTCCCTTCACGAATTTTCTTCCTTATGATCTTAGGGACCTTTCTAAGCTACCTAGGGCTTTGGTTAACAAGTGTGCACCACACCTAACTCAAAAGTCTCACCTAGGTCAAGCTACCCATTCAAACCCCTCTTTATAGTACGGCCAAAGATAAAACAAAGACCTATGCTACTCTAAGTGTCCTTCAACACCAAGTGACACTTAGTGCTAGCCTATCACCGTCTTCGTCGTCCATCCTTTGAAAACCGAACGAATTCCATCAATAGAGAGGCATGAATACCATAGTGCCCTTACGATCATCATTACCATGACCTAACTCAATTGTTTCTGCAAAACACACGTTAGTCATAGTAGTTTACCGTTGTCATCCAATCACCGAAACCCACTGGGGGCCTAGATGCTCACAGTCTCCACTCCGCCACACATTCAACTAGGTCGTCAAAGGATCCAAAACACCTTTGCCTTAGCAACATAGATTATTTGCAAGTTTATATATAACACAACCGAATAAAATTTAGGACAATAGGATATAAACAGACAATTAGTGACTTTTGAAACTACAACCATGTGTTGTTTGGTTGGTCGTTTGTATGGCTGATTTCGGCTGTTTCAATAGTGTTCTGTGAGAGAGAATAAGCCGAAGTACAGTTGATAAGCCGGCTGTATGCCATATTTATAGCCGATCGAGAATTCTGAACTTTACTGTTGTATATATTTATTTAAATTTTAAAAATATGACTCTTAGAAAGGAGAAACATATTGTTTTTTAGGGACAGAAGAGTACTCTATGTTACTGATTCTAAACCACAGGCGACAACCACGAAGGCTTTGTCAGTCTGATGGCTTTGTCGCATGGCCAACTTTGGAGGGAACGAAACGTCAGGACCTTCAGGCCAGGCCATGCCAGTAGTCTCTAGCTGCTACAGCTAGAGGTTGATCAAAGCAGGAGGGTGAAACATGGATTGGATCATGGCAGGCGCAGTCGGCTGTGGACTACGTAGTTCATGCTGCCGCTGTCCTGGTGGTTCTTTGCTCATGCTCGACTCGATCATGCTCCAAGACAACTAGTGTACGTGCATATAACTGGGAACATCTATCATCGCCTAATTCTATCGTATAAAGTGAAAAGACAAAAAAAAAACAATTAACACAGATGGAGGCATTTGCATGAGGAGGGCGTGTTATAGAATTCTTCTATAGGAGAGGTAGATCAAATTATATTACTCACTACTGAAAACAACATCTTCACCGAATGTCTGACATTTTGTCAAATGTATTTTACCAGACACTCGATAAAAACGCCCTTTGCCATGTGTCTATAATATAACACTCGGCGAAGATCTGACACTTGACAAACATGCCCTTTGCCGAGTGTTGTAAAGAAAACACTCGATAAAATGCTTCTTTGCCGAGTGCCCAGCCAAAGACACTCAATAAAATACAAGACACTTGTGACGACATTTGGATAGATTGTTTGGTGATACTTGTGGATTACTTGTGATGATTATGGACTATGTGCGATATTGTAGATTATATGTGATGATTGTGGACTATTGTGATATTATGGATTTTATGTGATGGTTGTTGACTATATGTGATATATATATATGTATATATATGTGGTATGTATGAGTGTGCTACAATAAATAAAAAAGGCAATTTTTGGACACTTCGTCGTGTGCCACACTCGATAAGGGCTGTCTTTGCCAAGTGCAATGACCTCACCACTTGACAAAAGAGATCAGTTGTTCCAGTGCATTCTAGGAACAACCTTTGCCGAGTGCTATGGTAGTTACACTCGACAAAGATTCAGAGCTATAGCACTCGACAAAGAAGACGACTTTACCGAGTGTCTGGTCCACACGACACTAAGCAAAGAAGGTGGCTTTGACGAGTGTCTGGTCCACGACGCTCGACAAAGGGGGTGGCTTTGACGAGTGCCTAGTCCATGACACTCGACAAAGTCTCAGTTATCATGATCCATCCGTTTGCGTCACTTTTTTTTGTTGAGGGCCATTTGGACACTCGGTAAAGAAGTCTTTGCCGACTAGATCTAGGCCAAGTGTTTTTTTGTCGTGGGCGACACTCAACGAAGGCTTTGCTGAGTGTAATACGGGTTTTGCCGAGTGGCGTAGGTACTCAGAAAAGCTGTTGAGCCCGATAGTGACTCACATGGAGCGAGGGACTCCAATATAATTAACTGCCATATCCATAATATAAGGGGAAATCTTGTAATTTTTCGCCCTACATGTTCTACTAGGGGCACATATTCTAGTAGAGGTGAGGGAAGTGAGAAGTTTTCATTTTTGTGTGCCTGTATTATCTAATATGACTAAAATATGGCGTATTAGCTAACTACTATTATTGTATTGGACTTGCTTTGAATACTATAAATAACGCGCACAACTAAAACACGAGTAAACTGAACTGCATAAACATGAATACAGATAATTTTTTTTTTTGGAAATGGAAGCTTTTATTGATCCAAAGAAAAGTACATCGAGCTGATACAAAAGTTTGAACAACTCCCAGCCTCTGCCTGACTAAGAGGCACACAACATAAAGGGAAACGAAAAAGCAACAACTAATGACAATCAATCCGTAGACTAGACCGCCATCCAAATGCCTGGGAAAAGAAGACCTTCGTCACTTGCTCCAACTGCTGCGAGGCCACTACAACTATACCCTGCGTATCCCAACTGCTGAAGAATATCCCAAGAACGGAGTCGGTGAGTAGCTGCATAAATAACCTGCAAAGGAGAATGAATTTTTTTCTTTTCAAAAACAATGTCGTTCCTATGCAACCATATAGACCAGGCGATCACGCCTGCTCCTAATAGAAATAAGGATCTCAACTCTTTCTTGACACCATACAGCCAAGTACCAAACATATGCGATATACTTTGGGGTTTTGCTAAATTCAAAGCTATATGAGCAACATTCCAGACCGATCGCGCAAAACGACAATCAATAAACAGGTGTTGAATTGTCTCATCCTCATGACAGAAGCAACAAGTTTTGTTTCCTTGCCATCTACGCTTAATTAGATTATCCTTAGTTAGCACAACACCTCTCCTCAGGTACCACAAGAAAATTTTAAACTTAAAAGGAGCTTTCAGTTTCCACAATCTCTTGTTAGTATTAGGTACTGGAATTTGTATCATAGCTCTATAAAAGGATTTCACCGAGAACTGACCATTTTGGTACAAGGACCAATGAAATTCATCATGACCTTGAGATAATTGAAAACTGCCCAAATGTGTACATACAACCAAACATACAAACCCATATATGTTGTGATTAGATAAACTGAAAAAAAGGACCATAGAAGATCATCATCCTGACTGCTAAATTATTCAGAACACACAAACTAATAATTATTCGCCAAATTCAAAAGAATTGTATATGCATACCAGATCGAAGAAAGCAAAAAAGAATCATACATCATGGCATTACACATTCAGACACATTATCTATACCTAATAATAAAAAGGCAAAATTTCTGCCCTTTTTTTGGTTTCGTCTGGCCCATTCAAATCTGGTTAACTGTCTGATTCGGACGCTCTCCACTCGCTCGGCGGCCCACTCCAGTCTCCTTCCAGTACCAAATCATCCACTCGCTCTACGCTCGTTCTGGGTCACGAGCGGCACTCCCGGCCCTCCAGTACCAAATCAAACTACGCTCGTTCTGGGCCACGAGCGGCACTCCCGGCCCACTCCAGCCGAACCCACCATCCCAGCCTGCAAAAAAGCCAAAAAAAACTACATTTGAAGCAATTGGGATTCGAATCGTGGTCTCCACATGTAACAATCGTTAAGGGCTTACCACCACACCACACAAATGTATTTGATGTTTACCGAACTTTATTTTATTTAGGTACAGAAAATAGAGCGAGAACGCTGCAGGCAAGCAGTCCAGAACCTGCGGCACAACAATGAGTCCATGCGGCAGGTGGTATGGATAAAGTTTACCTATTGTATGCCCATGTGTGGAGCGTGACCTATGAGAAGTTCATCAGTCTGTGCTAACATATTATTGAAAATTTTTATTCCTTTTGATTAGGACGTGTTCGTTTTTATTGATTAAAATTTTAGTCATACTATATCAAATGATATGATACTAATTTATTATATTGAAATATAATAATTATAGAACTAATTACTCAGCTATACGGAGTTAACAGGAAAAAACTATTGAACCAAGTTAATCTATCATTAGCAAATATTTACTATAGCATAGAAAAATAAGTTTAATAGATTAGTCTCGCGAATTAGCCTTCGACCGATAAATTATTTTTTAATTAGTTTATTTTTAATAAACTAAATTAAAGTCGCAACATTTGATGTGATGAAGTTAAATTTTAAACAGAAAACGAACAAGCCTTTAGTTGATAATTGTTTTGCTTTTCTTTTCTTTTTGTCTGACCAACGGCTTCTTTTTAGCGTGTGAGATTTGGGTTTCGAATTTTATTTTTCATACGCAAGCTCTATTTGGTTTTCTATTTTCTTACTAGCGTAAAGATGTTTTTTTGTGTTTGTCTTTTTTTCTTGGCTTTGCAGTATTATCATCTGGTTGGGTTTCATATAGAAAAAGAGAGTGCCACATTAAAAATTAAAATAGGTAACATTGGATTATTTGGATTGAGGATGATATAAGAGATTAAAATTCAAATTACTTAATTGTCTCGAACTTATGAGCAGTATATACTCATACGGGTTAGATGGTATATGTCCAAACAACTAACAAACAGGGTCTAATTCTAAAACATATCACAACAAATAATATATTCCCTCTGTTCCAAATTATAAGTCATTCCAAAAATCTTGGAGAGTCAAAGTTTTTTTTAACTTTGGTCAAAGTTAAAAAACTTTGACTCTCCAAGATTCTTGAAATGACTTATAATTTAGAACGGGGGAGTACCCGTTGCAACGCACGGACATTTTTTCCTAGTTATATATATATATATATATATATATATATATATATATATATATGTGGTCGATGAGGAGGTCCATCCTCTACAGAAGATTCCACAGGCTGCTCACAGCACACACGCATACCCATATCTGCGGATGACACACCCCTTAAGCTAGCTAGCTAGTGGAGGTGTGGGAAGAACAATATCTAGCATCATTTCATCAACAAACTTATTAACCTTTTAAATTTAAAGTAGCAACTATTACTAGGGAGTGCAATAAACATTTCTAATTCTAGAACACGTTTCAGCTAGTAGCTATACATATTATTCAGTCCATAATAACCTGGATGCACTAATTAACTACGCGACACACGATGAGTTCTTGGATGCATGCATGGATGGATGGATATATTCAGGATTCAGCTGCTGCTGGTGGTGGCTGACGAAACTTGACTGGCGGCGGCGGCGACGACGACAGCGACGAGGAGATCGATGGCCGCCGGCCGGAAATCTCTGCGCGCAGGCTGCTACCAGATGAAGCTCATCTCGGCATTGGCGCGCGCGGCGTCGTCGTCGTCGTCGCGGGACGGGGAGTGGACGTGGCGGCCCTCGTAGGTGGTGATCACCATGCGGGGGTCCTCAGCTAGCCGCTCCACCCGCTTCTTCACCCGGCAGTTGTCCTGCGTGCACCGGTAGTAGCTCCTGCGTGTGCAGCGGTAGTATATCATATCATATACTGATCCACTAATTAATTCAGATTATATCTCTATATCTTGTATGGTACTAGATAGGTATGTACATACTCTAGTAATTAAAATGGATGCAATGATCAATTATACATATCATTTATATGTTTATTACTAGATCAACTGATGATGGTACATCATTTAATTTGTTTGGTTCCCTGCCACACTTTTTAGGCACACCTTAGGCTGTGTTTAGTTCCGGAATTTTTTTGGAAAAAGTCCTGTAGCACTTTCATTATTATTTGACAAATTTTGTCCAAATATGGTCTAACTAGGCTCAAAAAATTGGTCTCGATATGTACATACTAAAAGTACAATTAGTTATTTTTTTATCTACATTTAATGCTTCATGCATGCATCTAAAGATTGATGTGACGGAGAATCTAGAAATTTTTTGAGAAATATGGGAAAACTAAACAGGACAAAGTTTTTTTACGAAGATGTATTATGACTACGACACGAATAATCAAACTATCAAAGGCTGAACGATGGCATATTGAGAGGCAGTAAATCAAACTGTTACTACATCATCAATTTCATGCAGATGTGGGCCGACCTACATAAGGAGGATGACAAAAACAAGATGCTGGAGATGGCCCGATGCTTGAGCGATTGGATGGGTCAGGATGCTCTGCTTATGGGTAGTTTTTTTGTTATGGCTCATGGGTGAGCCTTTGTGGACTATGTTCTAGTCTTGGCTACCCTGTTTAGTTTCTTTTCTTTGTCTGGACTGGTTTGCTCAGTATGTTCGACTCTGTTATTGGCTTTCTTAAAAGCCGAGTTAATCTCTTTTCAAAAAAAAAATATGGTAGCGAAACCAAATAGACTCGAGCCTCGCCCTGTAGGCGTAGCTTTTATATATTAGGTTAAAACTTACGGAGTATCTCTTATCATCACCATGATTTTCAATATTTGAAAATTCCGGACATGTAACTAGTATCTTGACCTAACCTAAAGTAACCATGGTTGAAAGAATGAAGAGGGTGCCGCCCCTCATGGATATTTGCTTTGAGCACTGTTAACTTTTTGCTATACACACACATGCATGCATGCATATGTGACACGGCACAACGACACAGTAGACAAGCTAGTGTAGACTGCTCGTGTTAATAGTTTGTTCACTACACAACTCTATAACTAGCTAGTTTAAGGCACTGTTTGGATCCAGCCGGTGAGATAGTTGTTATCTAGAGCTCCAAACAAATAACTATTTAGTCCACACTATATATCCATGCATGTTTAGATCCAAAAGTGATACATACAATAATTATTAGGAGATACTCTAGCAGTCTAGCTACTGTCTATGGGAAACCAAGCATGAGTACAACTCTATTTTAATTAGTATGCACTTGCCACTTTTACTAGTATATACTATGTAATTATCATCATATAATTAATAACTGTCAATAGAGTACTAATACAGAGGTACTCCTAGGAGCTGGTAGTTAAAAGTACTCCACCGATTGGAAATCTCAATCATGGCCTGACACATGAACAAGGAAAAATGTAGAGATACTGAGTAATAATAATATTCCGGGCTACCCAGGTAGCATCATTTCACTCAGCCTAAGGGCCATAGTAGTAGATTGATAAAGATGCGGTAATAATTACAAGAACAAAAAAACTTGGGCCCAATTTGCAAAGCTCAAACAACCCACCTTTTCATCATCATCTTGCCCTTTACCAAACAGTAAAGATTCTCTCCCTACCAGCAAGGCCATTTCAATCTTCAAAGCAGATATATCCCATCCCACAGGGGAGAAACTAAACTACTATTAAAGATTGTATCATTTTCCTTTTTTTAAAAAAAAAACTACAAATTATTTTTTTTTCAATTATTAAATTAAATAAAGAACAAAGAAGAAAAAGAAGAAGAGATGGATGATTGCCGAGATTTGCCAACTGATTGGAAAAAAAGGGCATGGGTATGGTGTGATTCAGACACCTCAGCACCTCAGAGGAGGGTTATTTCTTAGTGGCATGATTGCAGATGGCTAATCAGATTGGACTGGATGCTGGGCTCATGTCTGCTGCAGCGCGTGTGGGTTGGGTGGGTCAATATGCTTGGCATTGCCTGCCATGATAGCCATTCAGAGATCGATCGGATTCACACGCATACACACGACACACGCTTCTAGGTACGTGTGGTGTTTCATCATTTGGATCAGCTAGCTGGTTTGTTCTGCTCACGGAGAAGATCATGTCATCATATAAGTATATTGTCATATCATCTCTACCTCCTTGTGACTAACTTCATTCCTACTACTACGTACTACTACTACTTGTTTTGTGACTATAACTAGTACGTGTCTACCAACAAGTGATTTTATTTTTTGGAATATATATGACTGCAATAAATATTCTTTTATTTACATGTATGGACGACGACCTCCTTATTAATTATTGGTTCACAATTAATAATACTTGCACTCTGAAGAAAAATGTACTCCATGCTGCTTGCAGTCGCTGTTGCCTACAGTGGTAGGCATGCACGAGTGGACGTTAGTGGGTTAGATGGTGCAATGAGTATTCAACCTACTACTGCTACTGCTACTTGCATCGTTAGGATGCACGTCGTTCTCTACATGCACGGGGGGCACAGTAAAAGAGCCAATATATATGTACAGGACCCGCCTGAAATGGACTGGGTTCTTCGTATCGATCCTTAGGTCAGACTCAACGGAGTTTAATGCATGCTAGTACTTCCTCCGTCCAAAAAACATGCAACTATAAATTTCGTGCTCAGAAAAATACTTCACGTTTGATCACGTTTCTAGTGAACAATATTAATATTTATTAATCCAACAAAATTTCTATGAAAGTATATTTCATAATTAATCTAATGATGTTTATTTGATATCATAAATATTAATATATTTTTATCTACAATTGTTTAAACTTAAGAAACTAAAACGTGGTATTGTCCTAGAATTGCATGTTTTCTTGGACGAAGAGAATATTAAATATGGTGTCACATCAGCCTTTTGTATTAAACTGGTGGAGAGAGAAGGGAAACGTGCAAACGTTTGAGCATTCTCTCTAAAATGGCGAAATCTTAGTGAAATCCTCATTAAGAACGTCATTGTGTTTCATCTCGTGCAATACGCGGCTCGAGAGAGAAAACAATGAGAGAAAGAGAGATCATGAGACTACAAAGACATATGAAACTGTGCATTAAAACTGTACAGTGAGAGAGGAGTCTATTTCATCTGTGATTTCATTTGTCTTGAAAAGAGATGAAAAACTATACATTGAGACTGACCTTAGTAAGCTTATTAATTATCTTATATGTTATAGTTACCTCAAAATTTGGGCACTAAATGGAAAAGTTGGCCTAAAAGTTAAATGATATTCTAGCTAGCGACAAATGATTACTTTTTAATTTGAGCAAAAATAACTTATCTCTTGATGAGAAACTAGGATCAATTGAATTTAGTTAATTACTAGATACTATGGCATAGTAGACATGGAAGGGGACCAGACACACAGCAAAGTCATCTTAGGACCAGCTTTGCAAGCACTTTTTTCCTTTTCAGATCCAATGACTAGCACTTTAGGAAAAAGCAACTGTGGGAGTGTGGAAAGGCTTGTGAAAATGCTCTCTCGTTTGTTTCTTGTAGAAGTGCACTCAACTATTCACAAAGTGAGTTTTCTGTGGATATTCAGGTTTCAACTTTTTGCTGCTTCTCATTTCTTTTTTTTACACAGTACTACCATGGAACGACATTATGCTAAGAAATTGCACTGAATAGTACAATTCAAAGCATAGCAATATCGTAAATAGATTAGAGCAATAGTCAGAAATGTGACATGATTTTATTATTGATTATGAACTGGCTCTTTAATTAATTTAGGAAATATATGTAAGTACTAATAGTCATTTAATGAAACGGTCTTACGTACTGAGAACAAATAATTGGTTGACGCTAAATTACTATCGTATACAAAATCACATGCTATCACCACACTACTTCCCAAGAAACAATATTATCCAAATATATTGGCAAAATAAAATTACTGCAAATCTCACACAAAAGAAAATCATGAATCTAGTTGTTTTGCAACAAAATAAGTTCATGATCCTTCTAATTCCCTTGCTGCATAAATATATTATGCAGTTGTTTCAAAGCATAACATGGTTCAATCACAATTCAGGTCACAATTGTGTTTTTCATAGAAATAACAACTTAAATAATCAAAAGCGTCTAGCTATATCAATCATAATAAATAATAAGAGTACATTTATTTTAATTAATCTTGTTCTTTAACTAGGACCAAAAGACACATTGCCATATGTTTTGTTGCATATGATCAAAGTAGTTCGACTAGCTTCGGTAGCACAAATTCTACCTTCGGCGGCAAAAAATATTTCTGAGCAAATGAGAAATCAACATTTTTTGTGCTAGTAAATATATATATTTGTGAATGATGATTATATCTAGTATCATTTGCCCGTAAAAATTTCATAACACCATCCCTGTAGATAACTGTAAATCCATTGTTTAAATCTCTGCTTATTGAGATAAAGAAAATCTTATCAAAAGTCAAAAAAAAAAAGAATGAAAAGAGGTTTATGGTGTTTTCATTATGACATATAACTATAATAAACCTTTTATCACATTACACTTCAGCAGAAAAAAAACACAAGAATTAAAATAATATTCAAATTTGAGTTAACACTAGCAAATTAGCAAGCCAGTCCCTAGTTAACAGAGAAGGAACGGTCGATATAGATTATATTTTGACGTCTATTAATATAATTGGTTCTATTTTAATGTAGTAACTTTGATCTAGCACTGCAAGTAGCTAGTGCCCACACAGAATTTCGATCTCTTCCTCACTGTCTACTTGGTTTTTAAGATTTTTTTGTGGCGCTCGTATTGTCAAGGCATATTAAATCAAGTAATATTGTTGCCTAGCTAATTGGATTCAGTTTAGAAGGAAGCTTCAGTTCTATTATAGAAAACCGAATTAATCTTAGACTATTATATATGTCTTTGGCAAAGAATCTGTGAAATTTAATTTATAGCTGGTGTCAATAACCAGAAAACAATTCTTCAGGGATCGAGATTACCTTTTTTTGGAGAATGAAAGGGGGGGGGGGGGGGGGGGGGGGGGGCGTTGCCTAGCTACGAGCAAACTGTACGTTGCTTAGGTTTATCTTTTGAAACCTATGCACACGACGCACAAATGCAAAATCACCCCCAAAAACTTAAATCGACGACTTCAATTTGCAGAGGTTGATCTCATGTAATCAATCAACGTGCTTGCCAGATTCGTAACTACTCATACCCATGGGCATGGAGTAATAAAAACCAGTCGAATTATGCATGTAATCGTTAATACGCCATGGGCATGGCATGAAACGAACGTGAATATATATGATCGATCGGGATCTGAGCAAATGTAATGTGGCCATGCATCTAGCTATATTATCTAGCTAGTGCTTCCTCGACGTCCGTGCACAAACCAACATGCATGCGTATGATGATGAATTGATGAATGATGATGAGGTGTATCTACGTGTATATGTATACATACATACGTACCTTGGGTGCTGCGTGTTCTTGACGACCTTCTGGCCGTACTTGCGCCACTTGTAGCCGTCGTCGAGCACGTCGACGTCGCTCATGGTCTTGAAGCAGAACCGCGGCTCGCGCACCTTCCGCCGCGCCTTCCCTCCGCCGCCGCCGCCGCCGGTGCCCGCCTTCTTCATCCTCGCGGCGCCCACCCCCAGCGCCGCCGCCGCAGAACCCTCGCCCACCGCAGCTCCCTTCCCCCTCGCCGGCGGCCTGATGCTGACGCCTTGGCCTGCTGCTTGGCGATCATGGGGCGGCGGCCCTCCTTCCTCGCAGGCCGTCGTCATCGTCGTCGTCGACCTAATCGATCGATTTGTCATGGAGGATCACGCGCATGTATGTACGAGAAGGAGCCCGGGATCTATCGCCTATCGGACGGAGAGCTAGAGATCGAGGAAGAGATCTGACGAGCGAGCGTTCGAGCTGCTTACCATGGGTGAGGAGGAGGAGGAGGCGACGCCCTCGTTGGAGGGGAAAGGGAAACGTGCGCTGCTGCTGCTGCTGCATGGCCATGGAGGTGGTGGTGGTGGTGGAGGGTGGGGGGCGGGATGGTGGACGAAGCCGCGTGCTGCGAGGAAGAGGCCGAGGCCGAGGCCGAGGAGGTGGTGGTGGTGGTGGTTGGGTGGTGGTGGTCCAGGAGAAGGGAGGAACCGTAACCTAGCACGCCATGGTGGGCGAGGGCAAGGGCGCTCGTCGGCGGAGGGGACGGCTGGAACGAGAAGGTTATGGCGGTGGGGGTGGACGACGAGGAGGCCGCCGCCATGCCAGCGGCGGCGCCAGCGGTGGACGACGACGAGGTCATGTGCTGCTGCTGGCCACCGTGGCCGTGGCCCAGCGCCATCACCGGCCTTCCTCTCCCTGGCGACGGGAACATGGTCGTCGTCTCTTCGCTTTCTATTTTGTTTCTCTCTCTCTAGCTCTCTGTCTCTCTCTGCTGGCTTTTGCTTTGCTTTGCTTTCCCCAGTACTAGTAGTTAGTAGCAGCAGCTATGATCGGATCGATCGGAGCAAATTAAAGTGAGGTGTGTCCGCGTCCGTGTCTGATATAATAAACTGCTTGTATTAGGGACAAAAAAAAAACAAATAATTCTGTGAATGAAAGCGGTGGTGGAGCAGCTATGGGGAGCAGGAGCGGAACGAGTGACATGGCCGGCGCGGCCGGACCTATGAACAGTGCCGCCATCTCATCATCATTCATCACTGCCTAGCTCTTGTAAAACCGGAATCCAGAGCGCAGCAGTGTCATCACGGATTCACGGTCACGTCCGATCGACTAAATATATTCATGATGATGCCATTCTTATTCTTGTCGATCTATTTATTACTTTTTGCACAATAATAAACTAGAAGTACACCCGCGTGTTACCGTGGTTATTTTTTTAAAAAAAATCTATTATATACATAGTATTACTATATATATATATATAGGGAAATTATCTTCTACTTCCTGGGAGTAGTTACTCCCATGCTTATATCTCTAGATTTATGGTATATATATGACCGAACGAAGTATATTTAAATAAAGTATATGATCATACTAGACTATCTATGTGTCGGGGGTTCGCAAAAGGGGTACCCCCAATCAACGCAAACAAATAGGGTAAACCTAGAACACCGGTTAATAACAGACCTAACTAGTCTAACCCCCTAAAAATCCGACCCCCCGACGCCTACAACGCTGGCCCACCGAGCCGAGCCCTCCAAGCCAGGCCTCGGGCGCACGATCGTTTTCCGTCTCGCCCGAGCCCTCCACGTCAGGCCTCGGGCAAGCGCTCCACTACCCTTCGAGCCCCCCACAGCCGAACACGACACCTCGAGACCCCACGCGGGGACCTCGAGCCTCTCTGGCACAGCGACCTATCCCTCGAGACGCGTTATGCCTCCCTCGAGCGGTGCAGACATCGGATGTCAGCCCCATACCGCGCACTTAATTCATCCACCTAGTCCAGTCACGTCCTCTGTAACACAATGTGTGCCACAGTGGTCTGGGGCAGAGTCAAGTCTTGTTTTCACCACAAGTATGGGCGAAAAGGCACCAGTGAAGCACTGTAAACCCACGCCCTACACTGTGGCACGTCCAAACCACGCCTCGAGGCCCAGATGCCTGCCGCTCAATCGATTTTCACGGGACTTGCCCATACCTGCGGGGACTCGAGCCCCCCGTAGGCGCCGCCTCGAGGTCGGCTCCGCGCCCCTCGAGCCCTAACTACTTTCATGCTATTGGAGGACAGGTGCCCCAAGACCCGGAGGGACCCCGCCGCGTCCTGTACGTTCCGGGATGGGTGCTGTACGGCTTCCACCTCGCCGCGCCTCCACGTCCGCGCTGAAAGGTCCTAAATGGCTAGAGGGGGGGGTGAATAGCCTATAAAAAATTCTACAACAACACTTAAACAAACTTGTTATACAACTAAATGGCGTAGCAAAGATAGCGCTAGCTCTACAAAAGTGCAAGCCACCTATCCACAATATGAATCACTACACAAGATAGAAAAACTAGAATAGCAACAACATATAAATAATACTTGCAAGAATGTAACAAAATAAGTACAAGAGATAGGAGTGTGTATACCGATCCGGCAAGAGATTAGTAAATGAATATCAATGAATACCACGGAGACAAGTTGACACAATAATTTTTCCTCCGAGGTTCACTTGCTTGCCGGCAAGCTACGTCCCCGTTGTAGCGATACACCCACTTGGAGGTTCACGCGCTAATAGGCATCACACGCCTAACCCTCAATAGGGTGCCGCACAACCAACACAAGATGGGGATCCACAAGCTACGAGCAATCCACTAGAGTTACCTTTGGCGCTCCGCCGGGGAAGGTACAAGAACCCCTTACAAATCACCGGGAGATGGCCACGAACAATCACCACTCGTGCCTAATCTCCTCCGCTGCTCCAAGCCGTCTAGGTGGCGGCAACCACCAAGAGTAATAAGAATATCCGCAGCAACCACAATCGCCAAGTGCCACTAGATGCAAACTCACAAGCAAATGCACTTGGATCTCTCGATCTCACTTGGATTCGCACTAACAAGCAAAGAGATCGAAGGAGGGGATTAGATCTTACTCAAGAGGATGTTCAAGAAGTCAGAGAGTCAAGAAGAATTCCCCAACGGCGGCCACGGACAATATATAGGGAAGGGGCGGCGGCGGCCCGAACCCTACCTTTCTGCGCTTGGTCGGTAGTACCGACCCCTCCTAGGCGGTACCACCGACAGAGTCAAACTAGCCGTTTTCCCATATCCCGCTGATTTCGGCAAACCACCGACCCCTGGTCGGTTCCTCCGAGGTCGGTAGTACCGATGTGATGGCGGTACTACCGCCAGGCCAAAAGGCGCCGCGACCAGAGAACTCTGCGAAAAAAAACCAGTCACTACCGCCTTGCGTCGGTACCACCGTGGGCGGTAGTACCGAGGTAATGGCGGTACTACCGGCAAGCCATTTTCGAAAACAACAGAGAGCCTCGCGAAAAACCAGCCACTACCGACCTTGCGTCGGTACCACCGTGGGCGGTAGTACCGAGGTAATGGCGGTACTACCGGCAAGCCATTTTTCAAAAACAACAGAGAGCTCTGCAAAAACTCGCCAACCACCGACCTTGGTCGGTAGTACCGGGCGCGGTACTACCGAGGTAATGGCGGTACCACCGCTAGGCCAAAAACGCCCCATCACAGAGAGGTCTGCACGCTGCCTCCTTGGGCGGTACCACCGACCCCTCCTGGTCGGTACCACCGGCTTCACACAGAAAAACCCATTTTCATCTCCGAGTTGATCCAAAACTATTTCAACAACTTCTCCTTTGCAAATGTGCTAACACCACCAAGTGTTTATCATCTTGTGCAAGTGTGTTAGCATTTTCACAATCATTTTCAAGGATTCGAGTTAGCACACTAGATCCTAATGCATATGCATGTATGAATTCACCTAGTGGCACTTGATAACCGCGATCACTGAGATATTCCCCTCTTAATAGTACGGCTATCTATCCTAAACGCACTCACACCCTCTATGGTGTCTTGAGTGCCAAACCAAAATTCCTATTTATACCTTTGCCTTGATCTCCATAGGATTTTGCTTTTCTCTTCTTCGTCTTCCAAATGTGAGGCACTTGATCTATCTTTTGGCCATCACCACCAATATCATGATCGTCATTTAGCTCCCACATATGGTGTGTACCAACCTAGCTCATAAGCACTTCATGACATGGTTAGTACACTAGGTGACATCAATTACCCAAAACCAAACAAGGACTTTCAATCTCCCCCTTTTTGGTAATTGATGACAACCTTTTACAAAGATATATATTTGAAAAATTTGAATCACCTCTACTAGTATTAGCTCCCCCTACATATGTGCTATAGTGTTTGGTTCAAGTTCGGCACATATGCATAGATATGAAATGTGGGAGAGTGATACTATCACATGATGCTAAGGTGTAAAGAATGGACCTTTGAAGCGTGATACCAATCGGAGTTGCCAATTTTCATCATCCTTAGCACCATGGTTAGCTAGACTTAAAAACAAACACTAGATACCTCATGAGATCAACATTATATGAAAGGATCTGGTATCACTTGTAAAAGCAACTTACATCTAGCTACCACTTATGCATGCTAGTGCACAAATCATCATTCAAAATCTATTTCTAGCATACATCACACAAGCATGTGTATTGAATTTAAACTTTTGCAAAGCAATCACTCATATGAATATGCACATTCAAATGCAACAATAAGTTCATGAGCTTGCTCCCCCTACTTGTGTGCTCAAATTTTAATTGATCCTCCCTTTGTTATATATATCTATCTTAACCATTTCTCCCCCTTTGTCATTAAGTACCATAAAAGGCACACCAATTTTAGTAGGAGTTAAATTAATCAAAAAGGGTGATCAAGTTCATAGAATGGTTCAACCTTGCAAACAAACATAAGATATTTAACACGGTTTGCTCTAGAGTAAGCTTCTTCACACATCTTTCAATGGTTATCTTACTCACGTCGGTTAAACCCTTGAATGCTTGTTTCCAAGATCAAACACTAGGTTCACAAGCCCATAAACATGTCATATGCTACCACTAGATCATATCAAACATAGAAGCAATAGTGGTACCATATGTACATCCAAAGTATTTTATTTTCATGAATGAGCCTATAAGATGCAAGGAATGACTAAATGCACTAAACATATCCTTAGCAAGAATGAATGTCATGCCACACAATTTTACCTTTGCTTTGTTGAAGGAGAGGCATGTCATATAACGGAGGGTGCATCAACTCATATTTGAGAAATCAAGTATATTCAATTCATTCCTTAGCTTGCAAAATCTCTTTTCATCAAGTGGCTTGGTGAATATATCGGCAAGTTGATCATCGGTACCAACACTCTCAATTGAAATATCACCCTTTTGTTGATGGTCTCTTATGAAGTGATGGCGAATGTCAATGTGCTTTGTTCTTGAATGTTGTACTGGATTGTTGGTGAGCTTCACTGCACTCTCATTGTCACATAACAATGGTACTTGTTTGAATTTAATTCCAAAGTCATCCAAAGTTGCTTTCATCCAAAGTAATTGAGCACAACAACTTCCTGCGGATATGTATTCTGCTTCGGCGGTTGAAAGTGCAACACTGTTTTGCTTTTTCGATGACCATGATACAAGTGATCTTCCAAGTAATTGACATGTGCCCGATGTGCTTTTTCTATCAACCTTGCATCCTGCATAGTCGGAGTCCGAATATCCAATCAACTCAAAGTTTGACCCCTTGGGATACCACAATCCAACATTTTGTGTATGCTTCAAATATCTCAATATTCTTTTAGTTGCCTTCAAGTGACTCTCTCTTGGTGAAGCTTGAAATCTTGCACACATGCATACACTAAACATCACATCCGGCCTAGAAGCGGTCACATAAAGTAAGCTTCCAATCATAGACCAATACAACTTTTGATCCACCGTGTTGCCACTAGCATCACTATCCAAATGTCCATTTGTTCCCATAGGTGTACTAATAGCTTTTGCATCATCTAGGCCAAACTTCTTGAGCATATCTTTGATGTACTTGCCTTGACTCACAAAAGTACCATTCTTCATTTGCTTGACTTGAAGACCAAGGAAGTAACTAAGCTCTCCAATCATAGACATCTCAAACTCATTTGCCATCATATTCCCAAACTCTTCACAAAACTCTTGGTTGGTTGACCCAAAGATAATATCATCAACATATATTTGCAACACAAACAAGTCTTTGCCAATCTTCTTGGTGAAGAGAGTAGTATCAACCTTGCCCATCTTGAACCCTTTAGAGAGTAGGAAATCTCTCAACCGCTCGTACCATGCTCTTGGTGCTTGCTTCAAACCATACAACGCCTTTTTGAGCTTGTAAACATGGTTGGGCTTCTTGTCATCTTCAAAACCGGGAGGTTGTTCTACAAACACTAACTCATTGATATACCCATTGAGAAATGCACTTTTGACATCCATTTGATATAACTTGATATTATGAGCACATGCATAAGCCAATAGAATTCTAATTGCTTCCATTCTTGCAACCGGTGCATATGTTTCTCCAAAATCAAGACCTTCAACTTGAGTGTAGCCTTGAGCTACCAATCTTGCTTTGTTTCTTACTACTATCCCATCTTGATCTTGCTTATTTCGAAATACCCATTTGGTTCCAATTACATTGTAATTCTTTGGTCTCTCAACAAGTTCCCAAACTTGGTTGCGGGTGAAGTTGTTTAGCTCTTCATGCATAGCGTTTACCCAATCAACATCCATCAATGCATCTTCTATCTTGGTTGGCTCAAATGATGACACAAAAGAAAAATGCTCACAAAAAGATGCCAATCTTGATCTTGTTTGCACACCACTTCTAATATCCCCCACAATTTGATCTATGGGATGATCCCTTGCAATATTGGTTGGTTGGAGGATTTGCACTTGATTGCTTGGTTGAGATGAACTAGCTTGTTGATCTTCACTAGCACTTGATTGATCATGAGAACCACTAGCTTGATTTGCATCAACTTGCACACTTGAGGAGAACATTTGGTCATCTTCATTATCATCCACTTGTCTTGGCCTAATATCACCAATATCCATATTCTTCATTGCATTTGACAATTGAGTGCCTCTCACATCATTAAGATTTTCATTTCCTTCTTGAGAGCCCTTAGTTTCATCAAATTCAACATCATGCACTTCTTCCATAATACCACTAGCCAAGTTCCAAACTCTATATGCTTTGCTCGTTGTTGAATATCCAAGTAAGAATCCTTCATCACATTTCTTCTCAAATTTGCTCAATCTTGCACCTTTCTTCAATATATAACATTTGCAACCAAAAACTCTAAAGTATGCGATATTTGGCTTTCTCCCATTCAATAGCTCATATGGTGTCTTCTCTAGCATGCCATGGCAATAGAGACGGTTGCTACAATAGCAAGCCGTATTGATAGCTTCGGCCCAAAAAGAATGACTGACATTGTATTCACTGAGCATAGACCTTGCCATATCAATCAAAGTTCTGTTCTTCCTTTCAACAATCCCATTTGATTGAGGAGTATACTTGGGTGAGAATTGATGTCTAATGCCAAAGTCATCACACAACTCATCAATTCTAGTATTCTTAAATTCACTCCCATTGTCACTTCTAACTTTCTTGATTGTTGTTTCAAACTCATTCTGACATCTCTTGACAAAGGTTTTGAAGATCTCAAAAGTTTCACTTTTATCACTAAGAAAGAAGACCCATGTGTATCTAGTGTAATCATCCACTATCACAAAGCCATATTTACTTCCACCGATGCTAGTGTATGTTGTTGGTCCAAATAAATCCATGTGCAATAACTCAAATGCTTTACTGGTACTCATCATGCTTTTCTTAGGATGGGTGTTACCAACTTGTTTTCCAGCTTGACAAGAGCTACAAAGTTTATCCTTCTCAAATGTGACATCTTTCAAGCCTCTAACTAAATCATGTTTCACTAATTTGTTCAACTGTTTCATTCCAACATGACCAAGCCTTCTATGCCATAACCAACCCAAACTGGACTTAGTGAATAAGCATGTTGACAATTGTGTTCCACTAGCATTGAAATCAACCAAGTAAAGGTTCTCATATCTAAATCCTTTAAATATCAGATTTGAGCCATCTACACTTATGATTTCTACATCATCAACTCCAAAAATGCATTTGAAACCAAGATCACACAACTGAGCAACTGACAGTAAATTGAAGTTCAAGCTCTCAACTAGCAACACATTGGAAATGCTCATGTCATTTGATATTGCAATCTTACCAAGCCCTTTAACCTTGCCTTTTCCATTGTCACCAAATGTGATAGAGTCAAAACCATGATTGCCACTTGAATTGATTGAATCGAACATTCTTGAATCTCCTGTCATATGTTGAGTGCACCCACTATCAAGCACCCAATGCCTTCCTCCGGCTTTATAGTTGACCTACAAGAACAAATCAATTCTTTTTAGGTACCCAAACCTTTTTGGGTCCTCCAAGATTAGTTACCAAACTCTTTGGTACCCAAATGGCTTTCTTCTTTGAGCCCACAATTGGTGCACCAATGAATTTAGCTTTCACACCATTAACACCTTTGGTAAGCAAATAGCAAGAATCAAACTGAATAGAGGATACATTAGCAATCTTGTTCTTGTTTTTGCAATATAGCTCTATATGCCCACTTTGCTTGCATCTAGTGCAAAACCGACCATTGCTCTTCACAAAACTAGTTTTGTGAGTAGCAAAAGCCGCCTTGCCATTCTTGGGGGTATAGCCCAATCCCTCTTTGTGGAGAGAAAAGCGTTGGCTACCCAAGCACTTAAGCAAGCGGGCCTCACCACCATAGGCTTTACCCAAGGCGTGAGTGAGCTCATTTACCTCCTTCTTCAATGTCTCATTTTCAACCATGAGTGAGGCATCACAAGTGAAGCCATCATCCATAGATGAAGTAGTAGTGGTAGATGATGAGCTACATGAAGGGTTAGTAGCAGCAACAATAATAGGCTTATAGAAAGATTCATCAATTATATCACAAGCTATGCCTATGTCACATGTTTTAACCACTTTTTCAGTTTTAGCTTGATCAACAAGTGAGGAGTGAGCTTCCTTAAGCTTAGTGTGAGCATTGCCAAGCTCCTCATGGGCTTCCACTATCCTCTCATGAGTAGCATTGAGCTCCTCAAAGGATTGCTCAAGAGCTTTTAGTCTCTTTTGCAATTCTTTGCACTCCTTTCTCTTTTTATCAAAATGTTCTCTAGCATCATCAAGCATTTCAATTAATTCATCTTTAGTGGGTTCATTATCATCACTATCATCACTATCACTCTCATCATCATCAGATAGTACCTTTGTGGCCTTAGCCATGAAGCATGATGGAGTATCGAAGATTGAAGGCTTGTTGTTGATAGCAATACTTGCAAGTGCCTTCTTCTTGCTTGTCTTGTGATCTTCATTATCACTATCTTCATCACTATCACTTGTGGAAGCATCACTATCCCAAGTGACCATGTATGATTGCCCCTTCTTCTTCTTCGTGTAACTCTTCTTTTCTTTCTTCTCCCTCTTCTTGTCCTTCTTGTTGTCATTGTCATCATTTTCACTGTTGTATGGACATTGAGCAATGAAATGGTCCTTGCTACCGCACTTGAAGCACCTTCTTGGTTCATCCTTGTTCTTGTATGATGTCTTCTTCCTTCTTGCCCGGTAGCCCTTCTTCTTCATGAATTTGCCAAATCTTTTAACAAATAAGGCCATCTCTTCATCTTCATCATCACTAGCATTGGAGCAATCATCTTCACTTGATTCTTCCTTCTTTGCTTTTCCCTTGCTCTTGGTCTTGGATGATGATGTTGTGGCTTTGAATGCCACACTTTTCTTCTTTTCATCCTTCTTCTCTTCTTCTTCATTTTCTTCTCTATATGTGTCATCGGTCATCACATCTCCAAGTACTTGGTTTGGTGTCATTGTGTCCAAACCACTTCTTACTAGCAAAGTAACCAACATACCAAACCTCTTTGGGAGGCATCTCAAGAACTTGTGTGAGAAGTCCTTGTCCTTCACTTCTTCCCCAAGTGCCTTTAGATCATTGACTAGCACTTGTAGCCTATTGAACATCTCCGGCACACTTTCATCTTCCTTCATCTTGAAGCTTGCAAACTTCTCCTTGAGAATATAAGCCTTTGCTCCCTTGACTGCTTGAGTGCCCTCATATGACTCTTCTAGTTTCTTCCATGCCTCATTAGCCAGTTCCATGCCCTTGATTTGCTCAAACACATTTGCATCAATAGCATCATGAATAGCACTGAGAGCAATATCATTGTTTTGCATCTTCTCTTCTTCGGCATTGGTGAGATGCTCTGGATCGACTATCTCAATCTTTGTTTCTACCACACTCCAAATTTTTCTATTGATTGACTTGATGTGAGTAGTCATCTTTGCCTTCCAATAACTGTAATTTGTGCCATCAAATTGGGGTGGCCTTTTAGTGTTGTTGATATGAGCCATTTTGACACCGAAGGTTGTTAAGCCTTGAATAAACGGTGACCTTGCTCCGATACCACTTGAAAGGTCCTAAATGGCTAGAGGGGGGGGTGAATAGCCTATAAAAAATTCTACAACAACACTTAAACAAACTTGTTATACAACTAAATGGCGTAGCAAAGATAGCGCTAGCTCTACAAAAGTGCAAGCCACCTATCCACAATATGAATCACTACACAAGATAGAAAAACTAGAATAGCAACAACATATAAATAATACTTGCAAGAATGTAACAAAATAAGTACAAGAGATAGGAGTGTGTATACCGATCCGGCAAGAGATTAGTAAATGAATATCAATGAATACCACGGAGACAAGTTGACACAATAATTTTTCCTCCGAGGTTCACTTGCTTGCCGGCAAGCTACGTCCCCGTTGTAGCGATACACCCACTTGGAGGTTCACGCGCTAATAGGCATCACACGCCTAACCCTCAATAGGGTGCCGCACAACCAACACAAGATGGGGATCCACAAGCTACGAGCAATCCACTAGAGTTACCTTTGGCGCTCCGCCGGGGAAGGTACAAGAACCCCTTACAAATCACCGGGAGATGGCCACGAACAATCACCACTCGTGCCTAATCTCCTCCGCTGCTCCAAGCCGTCTAGGTGGCGGCAACCACCAAGAGTAATAAGAATATCCGCAGCAACCACAATCGCCAAGTGCCACTAGATGCAAACTCACAAGCAAATGCACTTGGATCTCTCGATCTCACTTGGATTCGCACTAACAAGCAAAGAGATCGAAGGAGGGGATTAGATCTTACTCAAGAGGATGTTCAAGAAGTCAGAGAGTCAAGAAGAATTCCCCAACGGCGGCCACGGACAATATATAGGGAAGGGGCGGCGGCGGCCCGAACCCTACCTTTCTGCGCTTGGTCGGTAGTACCGACCCCTCCTAGGCGGTACCACCGACAGAGTCAAACTAGCCGTTTTCCCATATCCCGCTGATTTCGGCAAACCACCGACCCCTGGTCGGTTCCTCCGAGGTCGGTAGTACCGATGTGATGGCGGTACTACCGCCAGGCCAAAAGGCGCCGCGACCAGAGAACTCTGCGAAAAAAAACCAGTCACTACCGCCTTGCGTCGGTACCACCGTGGGCGGTAGTACCGAGGTAATGGCGGTACTACCGGCAAGCCATTTTCGAAAACAACAGAGAGCCTCGCGAAAAACCAGCCACTACCGACCTTGCGTCGGTACCACCGTGGGCGGTAGTACCGAGGTAATGGCGGTACTACCGGCAAGCCATTTTTCAAAAACAACAGAGAGCTCTGCAAAAACTCGCCAACCACCGACCTTGGTCGGTAGTACCGGGCGCGGTACTACCGAGGTAATGGCGGTACCACCGCTAGGCCAAAAACGCCCCATCACAGAGAGGTCTGCACGCTGCCTCCTTGGGCGGTACCACCGACCCCTCCTGGTCGGTACCACCGGCTTCACACAGAAAAACCCATTTTCATCTCCGAGTTGATCCAAAACTATTTCAACAACTTCTCCTTTGCAAATGTGCTAACACCACCAAGTGTTTATCATCTTGTGCAAGTGTGTTAGCATTTTCACAATCATTTTCAAAGGATTCGAGTTAGCACACTAGATCCTAATGCATATGCATGTATGAATTCACCTAGTGGCACTTGATAACCGCGATCACTGAGATATTCCCCTCTTAATAGTACGGCTATCTATCCTAAACGCACTCACACCCTCTATGGTGTCTTGAGTGCCAAACCAAAATTCCTATTTATACCTTTGCCTTGATCTCCATAGGATTTTGCTTTTCTCTTCTTCGTCTTCCAAATGTGAGGCACTTGATCTATCTTTTGGCCATCACCACCAATATCATGATCGTCATTTAGCTCCCACATATGGTGTGTACCAACCTAGCTCATAAGCACTTCATGACATGGTTAGTACACTAGGTGACATCAATTACCCAAAACCAAACAAGGACTTTCACGCGCCCAGGATGGAGGCCACGCTTCAAGGACGCTTCAACAACAACGCCCACGTCGGCTGCGATGTCTTCGACAAGACAGGGTTCCTACCCTTCTTCGTAAGGGACACAATACACCCCGACACCTGTAATACCCTTGTGTAACCCTGGCCTCCCCTTGCTCTATAAAAGGGGACACCAGGGCCCTCATTCCTTCTCCGGGGGGGACAGACACGTTAAGACACAAGTCCACACACACGAGTCCGGACTCCGGTCCACGCTCACTGAGCTTGTATTCGCCCTTGTACAAGCACTTAGGTGCAAGTAATACAAGAACATCCTCCCCCGCTGGATGTAGGGCCTTCTTTGCCCGAACCAGGATAAATCCTTGTGTCCTCTTGCATCACCATCCAGGAAGAGAAGCACGCGATCATATTACTCGTTGGTGTCATACCCCGGGTTCGAAACACCGACACTATGGAAGTATATACGTCAAGTATGCATGCATACATAGAGTATGTGGATATACTTATTTTATATACTGCATTGAGTGACATTTTTGTAATATATTAAAAAGTATGAGTTCCTTTGAAATTTTTTAGTGTATTAAGACATAGAATATCTTAGCATGAGTATATAAACATACTCAAAGTGATAAACAAGTATGAACACATACGCAACATGATTTTTTGAAGATGAGAGTAACTACTCACGGGAGTATAGAAAACTCACCCTATATAATATATATATGAATTTGACTTGTATGTTATTTTCTTTGTATGAGATCCGGTAAGAAATCGGTGAACTAATAGAAGAATATAATATTTGATTAAATATTATAGAAGAATAGAAGATGAAATAATAATATATGCAAATGACTTGTATATTAATAGATTAAAGATTCAAAGTATTTCACGTGATAGAGATGTTAGAGATATTTTAAATTAATATAAGAGATGATATATGGACTTATCAGTGCGGAATGATGTGGACACCGTACATAAAGAGATAAAACATTTAGTAGAGTTACTTAGTGGAGAATAATGTGGATACTTTGCATGAAGAGAGAAATTATCTAGTTGGATGAGCTTTATTAGAGTTATAGATTGGTAGCTACTGCAGCACATATATACCCTTGCCTCGTACGTCGTTGTCTTATTTGAAAATTGAAGTTCTCATCCTCTATGGTTTTGATTTTTTTTTCTCTCGAAAAATATGGTTTTGTAATTTGAGCTCTTACCTGAAATACTACAGTCTTGGATCAAGCTTCAGTTTTGCCAAAAAAAAATATAGCTTCCGAGAAATCCACGAGAAACCATCTAAAATTCATGCTGGCTATGTAACTTCCTAGTATACACGCGAATTTTTCAACAAAACATAGGCTCAAAATTACATGCCAAATAGTAAATTAGTAGATAAAAAACGCATGCCCTAAATTAGATGACAAAATAGTACTTTCCAAGCCATGAACCAGAAATCTTCTCTTGCAAAATTAATTAATTTTAGATAGATTTCTCTTGCTTAATTAGTAAATTAGATGACTATTTACTACTCCCTTCATTTCAAAGTACAAGACATTTTAGTTTTTTTAGAGACACATGTTTTTCTATACAAACATATTTTGTATGTATAAGTACAAAGCAAAAACTATCTAGAAAAGCCAAAACATCTTACAATTTAGAACAAATGAAGTATAAATTCCAGGTCCAACAGACCGTTAGGGCCAGTTTGGTAGAGCTCCATCTGATTCTGATTCTCTATAGAAGTTGATTCTCTGAGAGAAGTGATTTTATGACTGAAAATGATTCTCTTTGTTTCTTTAGCATAAACTCTTAAAATCCACATGGAGAATCACTTTATACAATCAGGGGAAGCTACTTTTTCAGTTCTCAGCCTCTTAGTTCATTTGAGAGAATCACTTCACGGAATTAGCAGAGAATCACTTCTCCCTGAAAAGCTGTTTGGCAGAGCTCCTGCTGGATTCAGCAGAGAATCAACTCTCGGAGTTCTGCCAAACGGGGCCTGTTAGAAAATTAAACAACCATATAGTATATTAGCTAACCTTGGTTTGAATCTTCTAGCTAATAGTTAATAGTTAATAGCACTTAGCTAGAAATAACTTTTCAGTACCTAATTATAAATAGTTTTTCCAAACTATTAGTTAGACTATCCGCACTCACGTTCCTCTATTTTCATCCTCTATACTGCCTGGTCATCAAGATTCTCTCCTCTATACTCATTTCCTCCGCATTCATCCATCCTCTATATCATCCTCTATCCATTGTGGGTCCACTCGTCACTTTATCTAAATATATCCATGAGAGATCTAGTTTTGAAGAATTAATTGCAACGAGTTCAATGGTGCGATCGGAATTTAATTTAGATTTTCGATTTGTGAGATATAGCAATTTTTGTAACAGAAAAGGGTGGGACCCATCCACTGTCACTTTGGTCCTTTCCATTCTCTCTCTACGCAGCGCGCTCGGGCGGGTCCCATGCCATAGCGGTCTTCCTTAACGGAGACGCTTGGGTAGCGTATGCTTTCCCGTAACCCACTACAGCTGGTTTTTTGCTGGTTTTTACGGTACGAAGCCGATACAGTTCGGTTTATCGTACCCCACTGCGGTTGGTCTTAGAAGCAGCTACAGTAACTATTAGTTCATGAATCTGAATGGTGCCTTAGATTGGACATTTGACAGAACAATTCAGGAGAGTATTTCAGTACGACTTCCTCCTCTATGCATGATTGGTTTGGACGACGTATGAGCTCAGCTAGAAACACCAGTATCCCAGGTAGATCGACAGGTCAAATCTGTTCCACGTAGGTGGGCCATATATAGTGGACGATGTCGATCGATGGCAACCTTTGAAACCAAAGGCCAGCAGCGGTCGATTGCATTGCGTGCAATTGCATGTCGTCAGTGTTCCCCTCGATCATCAACTCTTCTGATCCCGATCGAATTATTCTTCGTTCTCTCCGTCGTCTCCCCTGCAGAAAGCTCACTAGCTACTCCAGTAGTTTTGTCACACCATTGATGGCGGCAGAGGCCGACCCGTTGTGCAAAGGGCCTCCCTTTTGTAAAGCCAAAAATTATTCTGGGTCTTTTGGACACACCTGATGGGCATTCTTTTGAACCATGGCAGATATCATATGATGACCTTTTTTCTCGTTTTTTGCGAGAATACGACAGTTTTTATTTGTTAGTACGACGATGTATACATAGAAGACGTGGCCAGAAGTCGCCAAGAGTACAGAGATATTTCCTCCGTCCCTGAATAACCGTCTTTAGAAATCCGTATTTTCCTCACAGACACGCTTTCCGGACGACAATTAAATGTAGAGAGAGGAACTAGGTGAAGCCAAAAGCCTCCTTCCTCGGGGGAAAACTGCTGTGCATGCAGAGAGGTTATTCTTTTTTTTTCATAAGAAATATGACCATTCATACAAAAAAAAGTGGTTTGCTTTGGCTATCGAACATTTAATATCGCTCACTTTGACCCCAGTTTTCCCCTTCTCACAAACTTACATGCATGCGCTGTATACTAACACTAAGAGCAAGCTCAGAACGCCAAGTACTTAGCTATTAAGTCAAATTGCAAGAACATCTCCAATAGTAGTTTCTAGAAAAACAATAGGTAAATCAACGAGTTTTTCAAATTGCTGAAGATGGAGCGTATTCGTTGTCATTCTCCAACCATTTCTAATACCTCGGTTCTAAAATCTAGAAGATAATTTGTTTGTATCATGAACCAAATCACCTTATTAGCTATTTGTACATTTGCATTGGGAAGCCTGTTATTTTTCTTATACTTTTCCACCTCTTTCCGCCTCCAGATCGCCCGATTCGATGTGCGCGTGTATCTTTCCATGCAATTAGATCGATTTTTCTAAGTGCAAAAACATATGGAAATTGAGATAAAAGGTTGTTGGAAAAGAGTTTTTTTTAAAAAAAATCAAGATTGGGGAGTGGATTTTGAAAACTCTTCTAGATGCTCCAAGAGCCAAAGGCTATACAATAGTTGTGTTCTATATTTGTCTATAAAGTTTGTTGTAACTATTATGTGATACTACTACTTCTTACTCATATCCCATGTTCTTTTATTCCTGCTCACATCCACTTGCTATGTGAGGCTATTTATGCATTATAGACTTCTATGCTTAGTTTCACTACTAGAGAATAGGTGTTTGGTCGATCTGCCAAATGAGTTTAGTCTCAACAAAAATTGCGTCTAGGACCAAAGACTTTTACTCTCGGATCAACCGGGACTAAAGCCCAACCTTTAGTACCCGTTGGTGTTACCAACCCGAACCCGGACTAAATGTCCTCCAACCTTTAGTCCTAGTTGGTAATATCAACCGGGACTAACACTACTAGAGAACAGGCCTTTGGACGATCTACCAATTGAGCTATAGTCTCGGCCAAAAATTGTGTCCGGGGCTAAAGACCTTTAGTCCCGGTTGGTAATATCAACCGAGACTAAAGGTGAATCTTTAGCCCCGGTTGGTATTACCAACCCGGACTAAAGGTCCCGGACCTTTAGTCCCGGTCGGTAATACCAACCGAGGCTAAAGAGTGAACCTTTAGCCCCGGTTGGTGTTACCAACCGGGACTAAAGGTACTTTTAGTCCCGGTTGGTGTTACCAATCGGGGCTAAAGGTCCTTTTCGAGTGGATTCAAAAGGAAAACGTCGAGAACTACATCACGTGGGTTGCGTAGCTCAGTTGGCAAGCGTGCCTGAGGCGAGATGTGCTGAGTTCGAATCTCACACAACACACATTTTTTTTCGTCTCTGGACCTTTAGCCCCGGTTAAAAGCACCCGGGACTAAAGGCCGGGACCTTTAGTCCCGGATTCTTAGCCCCGGTTGGGATACGCGGGGCTAAAAGCCCATTTGAACCGGGGCTAAAAGCCCTTTCTCCAGTAGTGTAAAGAGTGACATTTTAGTCCCGGTTAGTGTTAACAACCCGGACTATAAAGGTCTTCCACCCGAGACTAAAGGCCCCCGCCTATGGATCAATTCAAAAGAAGAGTGTACAAGACTTTGTCGTGTGTGGTGTACAACTGAGTTGGTAAGAAGTTTATACGCGAGACGAGAGGTATTGAGTTCGAATCTTACACACCGTAAGAGAGGTCTCTCTAAAATTTCATTTAAAACCGGGACTAAAGACTTTTCACAACCGGGACTAACCACCAGGATTAAAGGTCCTTCCCAACCGGGACTAAAGTCATCTCTCAAGTAGTGTTTGTTGCTCGCATGAGAGCCAAATTATGGTCTCTCTCTTTCCTTGCCTCTAATACTGACTAGTTTATCTATACAACTATTGTTATATTTGCTCTAATATGCATGATTGAAAGATTCTATATACTAGGCATGTGCGTGGTATCATAGCATATATACCTTGAGTGTATATATACATTCATACAGTATACATTCACGTAGCATCCTCGCAGTTATATGTATTATTAGCTACTCTAGCTAGGGCATGCACGCAGTAGGGCGTGTAGATGAGTGTTCAATAATTGGCAAAGAATATACTGGGAGAATGAGATAAGAGGGGGCGCATGCAGATGCAGCAGGCATCGGAGAGGAGGATAATAACCAGCAGCAGCATGCAGGCATGTGCATTGTCACCGGACACGTACCGGCGGCAGCCGGCAGGCAGAGGCGTGTGCATGTGCGCCTCCGACGACCGAGAAGAGCAAAAATGAATCTATCGATCGATGTGCGCACATCGACCGGACCGATGGCGCCGATGCATCATGCAGTCCGCTGCGCTGGGGTCTGCTGGTGCTGGGTGCTGGCACTCAGCCACTCAAGCATGCTCCGATTCGTCTCACACGAGCGTACGGACTCAAGTTATATGTATTATTATATATATAAAAAAATAATAACATTTACGATACCAACTAAATATCATTAGATTCTTTATTAGTTATATTTCCTTAGTATACCTACTCCCACCATACCTGAATTAGTTGACGTTTAGAACATGATTGTGCTTACCAAGGAGTGATTAATTAGGGAGTAATTTTCCTGTTTTGCCCTTAGTAAATAAACATACGGGTGTCCCAAAGATATGAATGATTCGTAGCTGGATTGGTGAGGCTGGGTTCGATTCTTGTAGCTGCCCACTTTTTTTTCCTTTACTCGAATTTGCATGGCATTGTGCTTGAAGTGCTCGTTTCGCGTGGGCGCGTTTTTATGCTCGTTTGCCCGCGTTTCTGCTGGCCTGGGCACGTTTGGCCGCGAGTTTTACGTCGTTTTCGCTTTTTTTTTTGTTTCGCGCTCGGTGCTTCTAATTTTGGCGTTGCCTTTCCTTCTCAACGCACGTTATTTGACGCGTTTTGGCTGCAGCGATGGAGGAAAGCTTCGTGCGGCAGAGGAAGGAGGCGCGCGTTCCTAGGACACTCACAATGCAGACTTTATCATAGAGTCTAAACCTATTTATTACACTCCTATTTATTGTATTTTGCTGATGTGACAGTGTAGTTATTGAAGAGAGAGGAAGAAAAAACAAGACTTCAAGTCTTATTTAGACTCCGAGTCTATGATAGCTTCGAGGTAATAAATGGACTTAGACTCTAAGTAGAGTCTGCATTGTGAGTGCCCTTATCCGTCGTGCCGGAGGAGAGCGTACATGCGCGCGTTCAATGCTTGAGAGTACCGAGGCGCAACGGGCGAGAGCACGCGTGCGTTTATTACGGCAGCGCAACTGACGCCAGGGGTAACCGGGGAAAAAACCAGCCGCACGAGACTACAACGTCAACAAATACGAAAACGGGAGTGTGGCCTAGGACGTCAACAATAATAGGTATGGAGGGAGTATATGATATCATAAGCCTTTGTGTTTCTCTTTATAAATTTTGGTCAAACTTGAGATGCTTTAACTCTTCAAGATTGTTGGAATGACTTATAATTTGGAATGAAGGGAGTATTAGTATTTACGTTATTAAATAAAATTATTATGAAAATGTATTCTATTACTAATCTAATGGTACTTTTTTATCAAGAATGTAAGTACTTTTTAATATAACTTCGATAAAAGTTTGAATTGTTTAACTCATCGATAAGCGGAAATTACATGTTTTGTTGGACGAAGGGAGTACATGCATGCGAGCATGCCCTATCGACTCTCATCTAGTCATTCTTCATTTCTCAAAGAGAGGCTAAAACATGCGAACATGTATACATGCCAGCTATAAGCCGACTTTAATTCATATAAATTAGTCGTAGAACATTATTTTTCTCTTACAGAAAAATCATCTTGCAAAGTTGTCACAATATATGTAATTAGTTAATTTTTTAGTTTACATTTAGTGCTTCATGTATGTTCAATAACATTCAATATGATGCATGAAAAGCTTTTGAGGCGGGAACTAAACAAGCCTTGAGATGATGTGCATGGGCCTAAGACGATCCTCCTAATAACCGTGTTTCATCAGTTTCAAGCAGACCGCTGGACCCCACTCTCTCCAATAGGTAGGCCCTTGGGTCAAAAATTTACTTACCACATTTATTATCACTGCTACACAAAGGGGCTTTAGTCCCAGTTAGGAACAAGCTTTAGCCCGAGTCAATCCGAGAACCTTTAGTCCCGGGTGCTCCCAACCGGGACTAAAGGCTCACACGAGAAAAAAAAAGTGCATCTGTGAGATCTGAACTCGGCACCTCTCGCCTCGCGCACAACTTACCTACCAACTCAGCTACACAACCCACATGATATAGTTCTGGACGTTTTCCTTTTGAATCCACTCGTGAAGGACCTTTAGTCCCGGTTGGTAACACCAACTGGGACTAAAAGATCACCCTTTAATCCCGGTTGGTATTACCAACCGAGACTAAAGGTTGGAGGACCTTTAGTCCCGGTTGGTTATGGTTCCCGGACGCAATTTTTTGTCGAGACTAAAGCCCAGTTGATAAATTGTCCAAAGGTCTGTTTTCTAGTAGTGTATATTTAGATTTTTATGTTTCCATAAGCCAATATAAAAGAGCTAAATGCCTATTTCTTTTAATTTTCTGCGTTTGTTCCAAAAAATAGACTAACCACACTCGCTCCAGTTACAATGAACTAAATACTATTTATAGTCTAAACAAGTAGTGTTTGTTAGATTTCTCTTCTCTATAGAAAACTATACATTTTTAATTAATAAATAAACAATATTCTAGCCTTCAGATTCGCAAGTGAAAGATTATGGCCAACCAATACAGAAAATAGCTAGGTACTTCGACCAAGTTCTGGGTAGACGGAGACAAAAGAGCCCAAAGTCCAAACCACTTTCAACAATGAAACTGAATACAAAAAAAAAACCCCTTAGGATGCTATATTCCTATCCTTCTTTAGTTTTTCCATGCATGGGTTCCAAAAAATTGTAACACAACCTGCTTTCAATACTCCTCTCTCTTTCTCTTTAGATAACAGGGACCGTTGCCTGATCCAAACAAGTCTCCCTAAAAATTACCTGCAAGAAACAGCTAGCAATTCTATTTAACCACAAACATAGGAACTATATACATTGGGAAAGTTGAGTTTAAATTGTAGTATCTCTTCTTATGAAACTACATGTAGACACTATGTATTGGGATTTGGAGCGCCCTTATGATCTCAACACTGGTGTGTTTAGATGCATTCATTTTGCAAAATAAAACAATGTAGCACTTTCGTTGTTATTTGACAAACTTTGTTCAAACATGAACCAACTAGACTCAAAAGATTCGTCTCGACATGTAGATACTAAAAGTACAATTAGTTAGTTTTTTTACCTACATTTAATGCTCCATGCATATGTCCAAACATTGATGTGATGGTTGATGTGATAGAAAATTTTGCAAAACTGAGGCAACTAAACATGGCCATATTCATAGAGCTCTGATGGATCTATATGTGGTACTCAGTACTCACCATCTACTTGCATTGCAGTGCTGCTGCCATTATGAGTTTATTATGACCCCTGATTATATATAGCTATAATATGCATGCAAGCACGTGGGCTGATTATTATCGACCGGATCTCGCCAATCATGCCAACCATGCCATCTCGGCCATGCCATAATGCATCCATGATCCATGCTTTTCCCTTCCTCCGTTTGTCTCTTATACTTTCTGGGCTAAGCAAGTACGCAAGCACCACGTATGTGGGCCTTGGCCCTTGATTCGCTTCCACCCCAGCCCGTTAGGTAGGCCCAGATAGAATCGCCATCGGAAAGCCCAGATCCCCCCAGTCCGCCTCTCTCTGTGTCTCGAGTCTCGACAGGCCCGCAGTTCGCGAGCGATTCCCCGCCACCTCGCAACCGGCGCGCCGCCGCGGCCGTCCCCATCTGTCGCGTCATCACAGGGGACTGGGGGAGCGCTCGCCGGCACGAGCTCCGAGGTGAGTGCTCACCGCCGACTTCTTCGTCCACCTTCCATCACCGTCTCACGGTGCGCGGCGCGATCCCGGACGAGTTGGGATAGTTCGTCACGGTCTGGCGGCCGGGCGGATTCAAAGCTTCGAGGATTGCTGTGCTCGTCTTCGTTTGTCTGAATTTCTGAGATTTTCTAATGCAGATCGTTTCGAAGCATTTGTTTGCCTGGTATAGTATCTAACAGTGACCTGCATGCTTTTTCTGTATAATATTTCTATGTTCTGTTCACAGCCATTGGTTAGTTCATTATATTTCGTTTTTTTTTTTTTTTTGCAAGCAATGTTGGTTTCTACTTATTACCATTTGAATCACCTAGAGCTCTCTTAGATACCTGTTCTCAGGTACTCTTTGAAACATTCTCTTCTCTTTCCAGAGTGAGGTCTTTAGTATCGAGTATTGTTCTGATGCTTCTAGTCAGCATGAGGATTAAGTTCTAATGAAATTTACACATTTAGAGCTGTTGAACACTGCAGAACAGACCTGGAGATGCCTTGGCGGCGGACAGCTCTGGTGAGAAGTCTGTTGGCAGAATGTTTAAGAGGTTAGTTTTGGTATCGGATTCTCGTCTTCTTGCTGTTGCTGTCATAGATGAGGTTTGGGGCCTGATTACTGAATATTGAGCACATATTTGTTCTTTATTATTTCTAGTGTGAGGTAGTGATTCAGTTTGAATCAGTGAACTATATGGATATTGCTTTGTCCATGCCTATCACTGTTTAAAATGTAAAATTTGTGCGTAACCGTGATCAGAAATCAAAATGTTATTTATAGCCTAGTGTGCAGCCACGGAGGCGCGCCTTGTAATCAAAACTCTTTCTAGATTTTAATACAAAGATACATAATTTTTTGCGTATTTAAGAAAAAGTAGTCTTATTCGCTTGAACTTATTAGACTAACTCCAGCAGGATAGGCATAAGGAGACCCATACCCATAATGCATGGTACACAGTGTTTTTGCAGCAAAAAAACATGCTCCAACGGAGTAGGCAAACACGATATCTATTTTGCGTCGGAGCGACGCACAGCGCAAAAAAGTGTCTCTCGCCGCCCCTTTGCGTCTCCACGCGGGCCCACCACCACCACGAGGGAAGAAGGTGACCGGAGCTAGCTCGTCGTGGCAGTCACGACTCCTCCGCCTCGCCGCCCCAGATCTGCGCCACCGGGGTGGGGAAGGATGCGACGGCGGTGGCGAGGATGGACCGATCCGCCGCGTGAAGCTCCCCGCGGATGGGGAAGACAAGGAACCAGCGCGGCGAGGTCTGCCTCAGGCGTGTCCGGCAGGTGGTGCGGCGGGGAGCCGCCGAGGCAAGGACCAGCGGGCGCGGTCGGCGGGGAGTAGGCTGCCCGACCGGATCCGATAGGCAGGGGAGGGAGAGAGGATTGGCGGCGCCAGGGGAGAGAGGATGGGAACCGCCGAGGCTATAAACTTTTGGGGAGGGGAAGCTAGCGGTGGTGGTGGGTGCCGGAGATGCCGCCAGGGAGGGAGATGGCGGACGCGTCGTTGGAGAAGCTTGGTTTTTGGGGCGCGACCTATTCAGCGTGCAGGACCTAAAACAAGAAATGAGTCTTGTTTTTGCGTTTCCACGGTTTGAGATAGTCTTAGTCCGGTTGATTAGCTATGCTACTGTGTTTCTCTGTCATCATAATAAAATAGTATAAGCCAACTTACCAAACACAAAAAAACCATTAACCAAACAACCCCAATAGCAATTATTCGAACTTGTAATCTAATGTTGGGACTCCCATTTTCGAAAGCATTTGAGAAACAGTCAGCCAATTGAACTTTTACTCCATACGTACAGCACACTACAGTTGCTCACAGACTCACAGTCATGTGTGGCTCACTGACTTATCATGTGCATGGCACTACAGGCTTAGGCGCGCTTAGCTTCTGATAATCCATTTTTTAAAGATTCCAGTCCATGCCTAACAGTTTCAGGCAGTGGCAAAACTGAGACAGGATCCTGCCTGCCACCAACCGCTGAACCACACTTCACAAGGGGCCGTAGCATCCCCGGCGAATCTCAGCCGCAGTTGTATTGTACTATCCTCTTCTCGCTGGCAGTCCGCCGGAGGCCACGGCGGAGCGCACTCTATGGCTCCGGTCACCCAGGCGCGCTGCCCAGCGCATCCTCCTCGCCTCCGGCTGCCGCAACCGGCCGTCGCCGCCGGAGTCGCCGCCACCTCCTCCAGCTGCAGATGTAACGTCACTGAACTCCCTTCTCTATGCTCCTCGCCCCTCTAGTGCTTTTAGCTGGCTCAATACAATGGAGTAGCGTACGAGTGGATAAGAGTTCAGATATGATTGCCTTGCCACCCTGCTTCGTGTCGTACAAACGTAGTCCTCCAGAAATGACAACGGGTGGTTTTAGATGAATGGATTATCCGTTTTAGCAGATACCCATCATACATAGGGGGTGTTTGGTTCCCACCCAACTAAAGTTTAGTCACTAAAGTTCCAAACATCTCCACTAAAAGTCACTTTTAACACTACAACTCTAGTCACTCCACTAAACTTTAGTGGCTAAACTCTAGGGGTGTCAACCAAACACCTTGGATCGGCAAAAAAAAAAAATGCGGGTAACAAATCTACGATTTTTGTTCCTTGCGACCGATTTGGTAACCCTTTTTTTTGTTGCCCCCCGAACAGTGTATTCTTTGGCGAGCTGAGCTAGGTTGGTGCCTCGGTTGGGTCTTTCTCTATTTCTATAAAGCTCAAGGCTTGACATATATACACTGACGCTGTTTTGTGTAAGAATGCTAAAAACCATATACTCCCTCCATCCTAAATTATAAGTCATTTCAAGAGTCTTGGAAAGACAAAGTTTTTCTAAATTTGACTAAATTTATATAATAAGATAATAACATTTATGATAATGACTAAGTATCATTAGATTTTTTATTAGTTATTATATTTTCATAATATACCTATTTGATGTCATAAATCTTTGTTTTTCTCTCTATAATTTCGGTCAAACTTGGAAATAGCTTTGACTTTCTAAGATTCTTGGAATGACTTATAATTTAGAACGGAGGAAATAGTTATTAACTAGAGAAGCTCTTATGTAATGGTAGTCGATGCGTCCGTTAGCCGTTAAAAAAGAGCAACTTTAGAAGTTTTGTAAAACTTTTATTTTATTTTTTGAAAAAGGGAAAAGTCCCCTCTTTGTAAAAGAATTCTTTAAAATTGAAAAAGTATCCTTTCTAAATCATTGGTTTCTGCAGATAAAATGAATTCCCTATCCAATGTTTTTGTTGAGATAAGAAAAAATTGGACAATGAGTAAAATAAGAAAAATAAAGGATTCCTGATGAAAAAATATATATAAAAAGGTTAAAAGAGATTTGATTGGTTAGACTTAGTTCGGGGTTCTCCATACACAATCATTCATAGGAAACTAATATATGATCATTGGAGAGAAAAATAAATTAAAGTTGCTACTTATGTTATTAACTCGCTAAACTTATAAGAAACATCTGGAATTGCTCTTAGATGAGAGATGGTCCTTGTGGTGGAATCTGTCTATACCGATTTAAGTTCTTAACTTGATACGAGTGCTCGTATTTGGTAGATTTATTTTAGAATTTAATACACAATTTTTTTAGTGGAAGACTAGATAAAGTATATTTATTAAAACCTTAAAACTTGTAATATATTGAGACGATGCCAAACCTCAGAGCACGTTCACAGCGTCAATAGCGCTTGGAATCATTAGATTAGATGAAATCATAAATTAAAAATAGATAAAGCGGCAACCATCCTTCCAGCTGCCCCCACGTGTGCACTTTGCAATCACTGCTGGCCCCTGACGTGGCATCAGGAACTGGAAGCTTCCTCCCTGCCAGTTTTTGCCACCGATCCCGATTTGGATCCGATTCCGCGGCGGGCGGCATTCCCAACCCCCATTTCCCTCCCCGATCAAAACAAAATCAAACTCAAACCGACACGGCTCACCCCCGCCGCCTCTCTTCGCCTGCGCAGATCGCCGCCGCCTCCTTGGCTCCCTCCTCCGCGCGCCGATGGCCGCCGCGGACCCGCCGCCGCGCGGGGAGGCCGCGCCCGTGCTGAAGCGGAGCGCCAGCATCGACCGGATCCCGGCGGACGCGCGCCGCATCCTGCACCGCCTCGCCGGCGACCTCTGGGGCGGCGACGTGGACCCCAGCGCGCTCGCCGTGTCGCAGCTCAAGGGCGCCATGACCAACGAGGTCTTCCGGATCACCTGGCCCGGCGGCGAGGGCGACCCGCGCAAGGTGCTCGTGCGCATCTACGGCCGGGGCGTCGAGGTCTTCTTCGACCGCGCCGACGAGGTCCGCACCTTCGAGTGCATGTCGCGCCACGGCCAGGGCCCCCGCCTTCTCGGCCGCTTCGCCAACGGCCGCGTCGAGGAGTTCATCCACGCCAGGGTACGCTATGACCCTACCACCCCCTAATGCGTCTGCTCGAATCGGGAATTGGCTATTGTCGTGTTATGGCTCACTCTCGCGTCCTGGCTTTGTCAGACGCTCTCCGCGGCGGATCTGCGTGACCCGGAGATATCCGCGCTGATTGCCAAGAAGCTGCGCGAGTTTCACGATCTCGACATGCCTGGACCTAGGGACGTGTCATTGTGGCAGAGGCTCAGGTACGGTATGCTTCTTCTCATTGTTGCATTTCTGATTTTGGTGACAAATGTGTTTCAATTCTGATTTGAATCTGATTGCTTGTTGTTGTATGAATCAGGCGATGGCTTGAGGAGGCTCGTGGCAGGTGTTCTGAGGAAGAGTCTAACCAATTTCAGCTGAATAAGCTAGGCGATGAGATTGCAGTGCTGGAGAAGACGCTCTCGGGGGTCGAACAGTCAGTAGGATTTTGCCATAATGATCTGCAGTATGGGAATATTATGATATATGAAGAGACCAGACAAGTCACCTTGATTGTAAGTTTTATAAAAGAATAAGCTATTCTCATTTTTGACTTAAGCCTGTGCTGGCGCTTATTATTTGCATAATTCTGAGTAAAAATATGCAGAATTATGAATTTCCTGTGTGTTATTATGAAATTTAAGGAGTGGGGACAAATTAGTAAAACAGGAACAAAAATCTAGAAATACAAACAATCTGGTTTCTTGAGCAATGCTAGCAATAAGGGCAACTTGATGGACCAGTGAGGAGTCCTGTAACTGAATGCTATTTTGTTGATCTCTTACATTCTGCAGGACTATGAATATGCAAGTTTTAACCCTATTGCATTTGACATTGCTAATCACTTTTGTGAGATGGCTGCTGATTACCATACAACAACACCACATGTGTTGGATTTTACAAAATATCCTGGTTAGTTTTACTTTTGACCATGTGTGTTGATAAATATCCTGCTATTGAAGTTACATTTGCTGCTTGATTTTATTGTTCTGCACTATTTCAGACATTGAGGAGCAGAGAAGATTTGTTCAGACATACCTTAGCTCTGCAGGTAATCACAAAGCAATTTGAGAAAGCTGCACGGTGAAGATGTGTACTATTGGACTATTTAAATAAAAAAAGTTGTTCACTTGCACCACATGGATATATTGTGAGAATTCTCTTTTTTTTAAGAATTGTATATTCTATATGTTCATCAGGTGAAAAGCAAGTTGAAAAACTACTAGGGTTGATTGCAAAGTACTCTCTTGCAAGCCATCTCTTCTGGGGCCTGTGGGGAATAATCTCGGTAGTTATCGATACTAGAGTCAAATGTGCATATATCAATTTGTGAACAATAAATATATCGGATCTTATTGGTTTCTTGTTTTCTCTACTGTGTCGCCAGGCGGATGTGAACAAAAATATCGACTTCGAGTACAAGGAGTATGCAAGGCAACGCTTGGATCAGTACTGGCAAACAAAGCCTGGAATGCTTGGACCCAACTGATTAGTCATTGCTTTTAGAGTACTTGGCTAGCTAGTCGTGTGAATTCTGTTTGTCAGTAGCTGCTATTAGCTGCCAGTTTTTGACTGCAGATTGTTCAGCTCGTTGTTACTTGTGACCATATTCTTGAATTTAGATTACACGATGTGTAATTATGCCTTCAACGGTTCTGAACAAAATTCTTTGCTGACAGTTTGGATCATTTCGCCGGTCGGTTCAAGTGATTGCTATTCTGACAATTTTCATATGGTCGTGTGATCACGGTATGGCATGGCGGCATGTGATTTGCATGTTGCTCATTGAAATGCACTTGGCCAGCCATGGAGAGCCCACCGGCAAGGTTCAACTGGGGATGTTACTATTCAAAACTGCTATTCAAATCGTTTTGCACTCCTGCTTAGTTATCAAGAAGTACGAGTTGAAGAATCAAGCACGATTTCCATTGAACTCCTGGTTATGGCCAAATTTGGTCATGGTGTTGTGTTTGGACTTTTAGTCTTTTACAGTTGCAAATATTGAGACGACTGAAGAGATAGAGAGGTAAAGTGATCATCATTGTTATAAATTCGTTTCGTTTCCTTTCGTTTCAAAAAATCATTGTTGTAAACAGTGATCAGAGTTCGTTACCACTTGCATTGTGGGTGTGCTTGTGCCTGGTACTCGTAATCCTTTACAGTTTACAAGCAATCGTCGCTCGTAAGTGCCTGGAGAAGAGGATAGAGTAGTGCCAGTGCATGCAGAGAGGGAGGAGAACTGGGGCCGAGCGCCCATGTACGCGCTGTTTGGGCTTTGGGCCCAGTGAGTTCGGTTGAGGGCAGAGCATGAGGCATGGACCGGCCCGATCCGTTAAAATAAAATCATGCGTATACTCCAATACTCCGTCCGTGTTTATATTGAAAAAAAAACCCTCCGTCTGTCGTGAAATAAATAAATTCTTAGAATCACTCTTAAATAAAATTAGTCAATTTTATAAAAATTTTAATCAAAACAAGTCTCATAGTGACACTTTTTGTGGGATGGATGGAGGAGATAATAAAGTCATACAAAACATAGCTAGATAATCAAATCATCTTTGTAAACACATTTGAAATAATAAGACGGTAGGTCTTAGATTTTTGAAATCACCACATATCCTTGCTATTATTGGACATGTCGCTCATCACTGAAAGAATAACGCCTTAAATCCTTAAATCCTAGAACACAAGTAAAAAGTACGAGCAATCCTTTGAGCCGCGCTCAATTTTTACAAGTTGGCGCTTTTCAACTGCCCCCCTTATGTATAATTTCTAGTTCCGCCACTGTATGTAACACAACATTATGTACCATTTTCAACTAATTTAGCTCAAAATAGCTAAGAAACCGGTCTTTCAATCTCTCCCAAATTCCACACACCCAGGCTGGCCCACTAGATGTCTAGGTCCAATTGGCCACTCACACGTCCTCCCAATCCTGACCCAGGCGTCCACATCTTCTCGACGAGGATGTAGATGATACTGCACGTTAAAAAAAACGAGTCCCTATTTCAATTGAAATTCTCAAGTTATCCATAGAAAACTAAATATTGTTTCAGATTAAGATTCTCTCAAGAAATGTTTCGAATGATGAATCAAAATAACTTTATAAAACCATTTGCCAAGTATAGTGTATTCAGATTCATATAAATCATAGAATATGTTTAAAAAAATTCTGAACTTATTTACTCGTTGCATTAGAAAAAAGGTAACTAGAAAAAAATATTAAACATAACTAGGAAGGGAGAGGATTGGTGCGAATCTACGTTCAGGCCGTTTTGTGTTTGTTTCAGAAACGCTGAAGCATTTCAGTTCCGAATCACCAGTGAAAATACCATTTGGAGCCGATTCTATATATCATTTCACTGGAGAAACCAAAACAATTCTGCAAACCATGTAATCAACTAGCTAGACATTGTGGCTCATATGAACTAGCTAGGCTAGCTTTAGTAGGCAAAAACTCTTTTGTTTGGATAGATGAACCCACTGTCTCAATCGGGCAGCTGTTTGTAAATGATGTAACTATGCTCTCGAATGAATAAAGCTCGTTGTGAGATTTTCAAAAAAAAAAAAAAACTGAAGTAAGCTAAAATAATCTGATTGTAATTTAAACATGTTATAATTTGGAGATTGATTATTATAATTAAAATACTAGATTACAATAATAATCCTATAATCCACTTGATACTTGTTTTTTGGAGATTACAGGTGCTGAAAAATCCACTTGCCCCGATTTATCAAAAATGACTCCAACCAAAGGGCATGATTAGGTAATGTCCAATAGTTAGGCATTTGTAGATCAGTAACCATATGTACGAAGGGTACCATTTCAGATAATGTCACAATAGTTAGGCATGTACTGTTATTATTACATAATATTATTGTTAGTACCATATGTACAAGGGTACCATCCAAAATAAATTTTGTTTATTCAAAAGACAGACTATACAAAAGAATATCACCCCATGACCAAACATGTAACCTCTCTACTAGTATTCGAAAGAACAGAATATATATAAAAGAGTATCTCGGCCATAACCAAATCCAAATATATAACCTCTCTACTAGTTTGCGCAACAAGGATACATATATATACCTTCCAAAGTATGTAACCTCTTGAGGCTTATCTTAAATCAACTATCTAAACCAATAGTTGCAAGTTTTCTTTCATATGACGAGGCTACAATTTTGAAAATAATGAGTAAATTCTCTAATGTTCATCACAAAAAAGTATTGCATTTAGGGCTGTTTGGTTTCACCCTCTAAAGACCCTCTATTTGGTTTTAGTGATGACCAAAGACCACTAAAGTTTAGTCATTTTTAGCTACACCTTCATGACTAAAGACCCTAATAACTTTAGTGGCCCCTAAACTCCAGTGACGTGTTTGGTACTTTAGGACTAATTGTAATGACTAAACTTTAGAGGAAGCTAATCAAACAGGCTCTTATTGTATTTTATATGAATATTTCTTTAACAAAAGCAAGAGCTCACAGTTCGGAATTATTAGACTGTTACTGTTGGGACGGTACCCAGACCGCAGGCGCCTACAACCCGCAATACCGAAGGATGCCGAGGCTTTCGTGCGAAAGGGAGCATTCGCGCGAAGCATGCGTTTCGTCTTGCAGGCCAAGGGAAGGCGGAGCTTTCGTGCGAAAGGGAGCATTCGCGCGAAGCACGCGTTTCGGCTAGCAGGCCAAGGGAAGGCGGAGCTTTCGGGCGAAAGAGAGCATCCGCGCGGGAGCACGCGTTTCGGCAAGCGGACCAGGGGAAGATGGAGCATTCGTGCGGATGGTGGCATTCGCACGAAAGGAGCCCGACGCTTCCGACGGGAGTTTTTGTCGTTCATGACCTCGGTTTTTCACAGGACGCCGGAAGCCTGGGTCAGAGAGAGCGGCCCCACCGGCCAGGAAAAGGGGTCGGGGGACGATGCGCCCGCCAGGGGGCAAAGTTACGATGATGCCCCTCACGCCGGGAGAAGCAGCGTGAAGCCATGGAGTAGCTGACTAGGGCGTCGTCGTAATTGTAACGGAGTGGTTGGAAGGGCATTCTTGTACTTTCAAACTGATCGGGGTTAATATAAAGAGCTCTCAGCCTCCCAGGGACGAGGAGAGGGCACTGTTCACTTCACCCAACTTCCACTCTCTTCCGTTTACTTCCGCTTTCGCTCTGTGCATTCGTTCGTGCGACAACCCGCTGTTTCGATGTCTCGGACCCGAAACAACATTGGCGCCCACCGTGGTTGTCGCCCGAGCTTACCATGCCGCCAAGGAAAGCGCCGAAGACGGTCGACAATCCGGAGACGATCACCGCGAGAAAGGATGCTTTCGGCACCGTCGCGGTTTCAGTCTCAGCTAGCCAGGTTCCACCAAACGCAGTCGCAGAGCCACCACCTTTCGGCGGCGCTCTGTCGATAGAAGCGCAGCCGCCGCCGGAGCATCGACGAGCCAGGGCGTGCAGCCTCAGGATCAGCGGACTTTGGGCAGAGACGGCACGCCGGATGGGCACGTCGAGGACGAGTTCGATGATGAGGATGAAGACGATGACAAAATCACAAGACACGCCCAAGCAATCAAGACGCTGGCCCAGCAGCAAGGGGAAATCGAAAGGCTGTTGTTGCAAAGAGACCAGCTGCAGCAGCAGTTGGCGGCGAAAGCAAGAGAAGACGAGACTCGCAAGGCCATTCGGCGAGCTGAGGCGCAGAGGAGGCAACTCGAGAAGGAAATTCAGGAGCTGCAAAGGGCCAGGGCGGACCCAAATCCGATAGCGCAAGAAAACGCATTCATACCAAGGCAAGAGCAACCGCCAGCTTTCGGCAACGCCATCGACGAAACCTCTCCACTCTCGAGGGAGTTGCAAGCTCATCCGTGGCCACTCAATTACAAGCCCCGCATTCCGACTTTCGACGGTAAAGCGAACCCACGCAAGTTCTTGGCAAGCTACGAGACAGCTGTTTTTTCGGCAGGCGGAGACAATCAAGCTTTAGCAAAATCTCTCATCTTGGCAGTCAAAGACGTGGCCCACGATTGGTACACTACCCTCAAGCCATTGTCTATCTATTCGTGGGCACAGTTGAAGGCCGAACTGCTGGCCACTTTCCAAGGATTCCGACCGGATGTCAAGACCACGCGGGATCTCATGAATTGCACCCAGCAAGACGACGAGCCACTTTCGGAGTACCTCAAACGTTTCATCCAGCTGAAAGCTCAAGCCCCGAATGTGCCGGAAGCCGCGGTGATCGCGCAGCAGCATCGAAGGCTTGGGGACTGGGCAGTGCGCCGCTCATTTGTCCAGGGAGCCGCCGAAAGATGTCAAGGAATTGTTCGACGTAATGAATGCGTACGTGAGGTCGGATGATGACTTTCGGCGACGCAAGGCCGCCCGCCTGACGCAGAGGCAAGCGACGAAAGCAAGTCGGCCACCGCCCTGCCGAATCAAAGGATTGTTAGGCCTTTTCGTTCAATCAACAATTTGCAGGAAGAACCAGCACAATCAGCGACAGGCACGGAGAGGCCTGACATGGCTGACTCTCAGCCCCAAAGAGGGTTTGATCACCGTTCCGCGGAGGGCGCGTGGTGGAAGGACAGGACGCGGCGGACGAGACAGTAGAGGCACGGAAGAGGACCCAGGCCACCATATTGCGTCATTTGTGACGGCAATTTCGGTCACACCACTCGGGACTGCAAATACAGCAAGATGGCGAAAGAGCTGAAAGATAAGGATCAAGTTTCAGCCTCTGCCGAAAGCTCAAAGCATGTTTTTCACAATTCGCAAGACCCGACAGCATTGGCGGCAGCATGTAGCAATTACGCAGGCGCACCCATGCATCCTCCGCAGTACATGCATCCCAAAATTTACATTGGTACAATCCGGCGTATCAGGGCTATCAGCTTCCGGTCTTTGCGCCGCAGTCGGTGGCAGTTTCGTCACCTATGCATTATCAGCGTCAGCCAACGCCGCCACCAATGCTTCCGGCTCAAACCCAACCTCAGGGGCAGCAAGCACAGCCAGGCTACCAGCAGGGGCAGGAAATGGAAAACGAAACTAGCGCAGTCAACAACATCCTTCCGTCAAGAGGCCACATTTCGCCATCACGGGCGGATCTAATCTCGAGCACGAAAGTAGAGAGCAAGAAGGGACTATCAACGAAGAGTCCAGACGGTATCACCAAGACTCCCAATAAACAGGCCAGCTTGGTCGCTAGCGCCGATATGCTTTGACGAATCCGATTTCAAAGTCCACGACTATCCGCATTGTGACGCTTTCGTCGCCACGGCCAATGTGGCCGGTTTCACCTTGCATAACATTCTGATTGACACCGGAAGCTCAGCAGACATTCTGTTCGTCAAAGCTTTTGAGGCGATGGGATTCGACAGGCGCAGTTTGGACCCTGCCGGCAATTCACTGTACGGGTTCGGAGGAAGAAAGATCGATGCTATCGGCAAAAAGCAAATCCCTGTATCCTTCGCCGAAGGGGAAAGAGTCCGCACCGAAATAGTGACATTCGACATAGTAAACATGGACTATCCGTATACTGTCATTTTCGGCAGAGGTTTCACCAACAAGTTTAACGTTGTCATCAAGCAAAGCTACCTGTGCATGAAGATGCCATCCCCTTTCGGCATTATCGCTATACATGGAGATCAGCAAGCTTCTAGAAGAATTGAGGGAAACCAACCCCAGGCTACAGCCTTATCAATGAGGTGGCCAATAAAGACGAAATGCAAACAACCACCGAAGAGCATGCTATCGTCAGCCCGTCGGAATGCAAGGTTGGAGCAGCCGAAGAACGGTAAGAATTCCGCTCGCGGCCTCCAGGCCCGAAAGAGCCGTGCACATTGGGTCAAGCATGCCGGAAGAAGAAAGGAACGCTTTGGCATCCTTCCTTGAGAACAATAATGACATTTTCGCTTGGTCAGCAAGCGACTTGCAAGGCGTTAGCAGAGATCTCGCCCAACACAGTTTGAACATCGCAAGCGGCGCTAAGCCCAGAAAGCAAAAACTGAGAAAGATGTCAAACGAAAGGGCAGACGCGGCGAAAGCCGAAGTGGAAAGATTACGATGCGGGAAAGTAGAGAAAAGCGAAGTGTGACCAGTCCAGTACCCGAATGGCTGACGAATGTTGTCTTGATGAAAAAGAAGAATGGAAAATGGCGAATGTGCGTCGATTTCACCGACCTCAACAAATGCTGCCCGAAGGATCCGTATCCTTTGCCTCGTATCGACAGCTTGTCGACATTGCATCTGGTTGCGAGATAATGAGCTTGCTAGATTGTTTTTCAGGCTATCACCAGATTTGGCTTCATCCCGACGATGAGGAGAAAACCAGTTTCATCACCCCTACGGGTACATACTGCTACCGACGAATGCCGGAAGGGCTGCGGAATGCAGGCCCAACATTCTCGCGGATGACTGACAAGGTGTTCGAAAACCAGAAGCAAAAGAAAAACTTGTTGGCTTACGTTGACGATATAGTGGTCAAGAGCGATAGACAGGAAGATCATCAGGCAGACTTGCTCAAGACTTCGGCAATCTCCGAAAGAGTGGTTTGAAGCTTAACCCTGACAAGTGCATTTTCGGCATCAAGAAAGGCAAGCTCCTCGGTTGCCTGGTATCGGCAAGAGGAATTGAAGCTAATCCCGACAAGATAGCGGCAATCATCAACATGCAACCGCCCTCAAACCGAAAGCAAGTGCAAAAGTTGACAGGAAGGCTGGCTTCTTTGAACAGATTCATCGCAAGGTCCGCTGAAAAAGGGTGCCTTTCTTCCGAACTCTGCGTAGCTCCGACCCTTTCGATTGGGGGGACGAGCAGCGGCAGGCTTTTCAGCAACTAAAGGAGTATTTGACAAAACTGACCACGCTATCCAAGCCGTCGCCGGAAGCGACACTCTTGTTGTATCTCGCAGCATCGCACACCACCGTAAGCGCAATACTGGTGGAAGAGAAGGAGCATGCAAACAAGATGACGCAGTTCCCAATTTACTTCGTCTCCGAGGCCCTTTCAGGTGCAAAACTGAATTACTCAGAGCTGGAGAAGATAGCTTACACAGTAGTAATGGCTTCTAGAAAGCTAAAGCACTACTTTCGGTCTCACCACATCATAGTTCTTTCGGCTCAGCCATTGGAAGCCCTGTTCCGCAACAACGAAGCTATCGGCCGAATTGGCAAGTGGGCGGCGGAGCTAAACGAATATGTGATCGACTTCCAACACCGATCCGCAATCAAGTCGCAGGCATTGGCGGATTTCATAGCAGATTGGACCCCGCCGCTTTCGACACAACACTTGAATTCGAGGAGCCTGTGTGGACAGTGAACTGTGACGGCGCATGGGGAATGGCTGGAGCTAGAGTCTCGGCGATCCTTACACCACCAAGAGAACCGAAGGTCAGATTTGCCGCAAGGCTGCAATTCCTCACAACAAACAACACCGCCGAATACGAAGCCGTATTGTTGGGTTTACGAAAGCTCCGAGCAATCAGAGCGAGAAGATGCATAGTCAAGTCAGACTCCCAAGTCGTTGTTGGTCACGCCGAAAAGGATTTCACAGCAAGAGAACTAGAGCTAGCCAAGTATCTGGCAGCAATCAGAAGAATGGAGAAGTATTTCGCTGGTTTCACCTTACGTCACATTCCAAGGGCCGAAAACACAGAGGCAGACGAACTGGCCAAAGCCGCAGCACAAAATCTACCACTTCCACCAGACGTCTTCTATCAAGCGCTTTCGGCCAAAGCGGTGAAAGAGGAGGAAGAACATCCAAATTCGGTACATGCTATCGCCAGTGATGACTGGAGGTCGCAGATATTCGCCTATCTATCCGGGACATACGAGCCAGAGTCTAGGAAGGATGCCGAAAGGATGGCCAGCAGAGCGAAAGGTTACTCAATCATCGAAGAACAATTGTTCAAAAATGGGATAACAGCTCCTGTTCTGAAATGCATAAGCAAGCGCAAAGGCATTCAACTACTCGAAGAAATGCACACTGAAATGTGCGGAGCACACAGAGGGCCTCACGAAATAGCGCATAGAGCAATGAGGCAAGAATTTTATTGGCCTTCCGCCGCATCAGACGCCAGAGAGCTGGTAAAATGTTGCAAAGGTTGCCAAATGTTCGCCAAAAATCAGAAAGCCCCAGCAAATGAAACCACGCCGATAGTACCGACCTAGCCCTTGCAAAGATGGGGCATCGACATAGTCGGCCCGCTACCGGCAGCTCGGGCAACCTGCGTTTCGTAGCAGTTGCTCTCGAGTATTTCACCAAGTGGGTGGAAGCGAAGGCTCTTGCTAGCATAACTTCCACCTCCTTAACCAAATTCGTCTGGCAGAGGGTAATCTGTCGCTTCGGGTTCCGTCATTCATCACCTGCGACAATGGGAAGCAATTCGACTGCGCCGAATTCAGGAGTTTCTGTGATGAGCTCAGCATAAAGCTTAACTCGCCTCAGTAAATTACCCACAGGCAACGGGGCTGTCGAGAGAGCGAATGGCCCAATCTTCTCGGCATTTCGAAATCCTTATACGACTCGCCGAGGCAAGTGGGCAACACCTAACAACGCTGTGTGGGGAAACAACATCTCATGGTCCAGAGCACCGGCTTCACCCCGTTTAGGTTACTTTACGGCGAGGAAGTAGCAGTCAACACCGGAGAGTAAAACTGGGTTCCTCCGAACCGAGTGGCCCCAACAACCCAAGAACAAATGTAAGTGCAATCAAGCCCTAATTGTGGGTTTTGGTGATAATGACCACCGATTGGAGAACTAATGAGATTCATGAAGTGATAAGCAGGTTATGATAAGAAAGGATGGTGTATGTACGTTGGTGGACCCCCATACTACATTTCATCGGATCGGACTCAAAGTGATATATCAAGCTTTTCATTTGAATTTGAGTTATAGGAATGCCGTACTATCAAGGGGGAATGCAAATACATTGCTATGGCTGAATGACATGTGCTCAAACCAACCCAAGCCATCCATGTTTCTAACCAAAGACAGCTGCACTGAATTCCAATCCAACCCTGTCTGATTGGTAGGCGCGGCAGTGCCGCTCTTGTCGGACAGTGCCGGGCCGCGGCACTGCCGGGCTTCGGCCGGCACTGCCGCGACTTATTGTAACCGTTGGCAGGGAGGAGATATTTACTCCATCTCCCTGCCACCCCAACGGTTATCCACGACCATAACTCGTCACCTACCTCCAGACAAGCTTCTCTCTTCCCCATTGAAGGCTCTCAACTCCCTCTCACCAATCCTTCGATTTCCATTGATTCCAAGTGATTGAGAGGCTTAAACCTTCATCAAAGAGAAGCCCTAGCTGAGATCTACTTCCTAGAGCACTTGATTTGAGCCATAGCCGGTGGATTTGCTTCTATTACTCTTGGGTTCTTGGAACCCTAGCCGGCTAGGCGTCACCTAGAGCCTTGCCAACTTGTGTGGCGGCCTAGGGAGGTTTGTAATCGATTGTTCAGCTAGTATTATTACCCCTCACCTCAAGGATTTGGTTCCTTGACTTGAGAACGAGGAGGTAGAGTTGCAAAGCTCATGACCTAAGTGGTCAACCTCAACAACGTGGAGGTAGGCAAGCCTTGGTGGCGAGCTGAACCACGGGATAAATCACTTGTCTCTTGTGCTTGCTTAGTTTCATTCTTCATATTCATGAGCTTGTGATAGATTCTAGGGTTTGGCCCGATCTACTTATTGTCCATCTTTGGCTTGTTAGTAGTTGGTTCTGCTGGTTCATAGAACTTGTGTAGCATTTCTATTCATATAGATCAGTTTGTGTGGCTGGATTTCGAATTGCAGTCTCTGGTCTCACTCTGCGCGGCAGTACCGCGTGTGGGGCGGCAGTGCCGGGCAGCGGCAGTGCCGGGCACAGAGCGGTAGTGCCGGGCTTATCTAATTAAGTTTTGAGCTGTGATTTTTGACAGGCCTATTCACCCCCCCTCTAGGCCACACAGGTCCTTACAAGTGGTATCAGAGCCTGGTCTCTCAGCAGCACTTCACCGTGCGAGAGAATGGCCACCGCGGAGGAACGGGTAACGTTAGCGTTGTGCAACCCACACCTGAAGTGGAAATGCACACCGCTAGCAGCAATGAAAGTCTCTCCACAGCAAGTGAGAAGGCACCTCCTCAAATGGGTGTGTCGGCCGGAGAGCTCGCAAGAAGAAAGGAGGAAAGAAGATTGAGAAGAGAAGCTAGAGCCAAAGCAAGAGAAGATGCAGCGGCTCTCAAAGCAAAAGAGAAGAAAAGGCTCAAAGAAAAGAAGAGAGAAGGATTAGAAGAGAAGAAAGAGCCAAGAGAAGAGAAGAAAAGAAGAAGGAGGAAGAGCTCCAAGCAAAGAAGAGTGTGAACTTGAGTGATGACTCAAGTAGCACCGAAGATGGAGATGATCACTTCTCCTACACACATAAGGACAACAAGAAGAAGGAGGAGATGAAGAAGTCATATAAAGAAGTATCCTTTAACTATTCTTCTATGACTAACCATGACTCTAGGCCTCTCATCAATGTGCCCGCGGGCAAGTTACCTCGTTTCGACGGGACTAACTTTGCCAAGTGGAAGCACATTATGAAGACCTATCTTATTGGTCTCCATCCAGGTATTTGGGAGATAGTGCACAATGGACTTGAAGCACCGGTTGATCCAAAGAGCCCCACTCAAGATGAATTCCGCAACATTCATCTCAATGCCCAAGCCACTAGTGTGTTGCTTAGTGCCTTGGATGGTGATGAGTACAACAAGGTCATGGGAGTTGAGGTTGCAAAGGAGATTTGGGACACATTGCATATAGCTCATGAAGGGGTTGACAAAGTGAGGCAATCCAAGATTGACTTGTTGATGGCTAAGCTCAACCGGTTTGTGATTTGTGATGGTGAAGGTCCTCAAGAGATGTTTGATAGATTGATGGTGATTGTTGGTAAGATTAGAGGGCTAGGTGGAAATGAAATCAATGATCACAAGGTTGTGAAGATCATGTTAGAGGCATACTCACCTAGAAATGAGACCGTAGTGACATTGATTAGGGACAAGAAGAAGTTTGAGCAATTCACACCTAGTGATGTGCTTGGAAGGATTATCACATTTGATATGCAAAGAGAAGAGGCAAATGAGAGAAGGAAGCTTGGAGAGTTGCAAGCTAGGCTAGATGGGATGAAGATCAAGGATGTGGCACTTAAGGCTAGCAAGCCATCAAGGCAAGCAACATCAAGCAAGAAAATCAAGCAAGCAAGCCTCTACAAGCAAGCCCAAGCAACAAAAGAAGAAAATTGAAGTTGAGGACAGCACATCATCATCTTGTGGAAGTGAAAGTGATGGTGAAGAATTTGAAGAAATTGGTGATATAGCTCTTTTCATGAGAAGATACCGCAAGGGGCTCAAGAAGGAAGGTTACAAGTTTGTAAAGAGAAGGTTTCCAAACAAGAAGAAAAGAACTTGCTACAATTGTGGAAGCACCGACCATTTCATAGCACATTGTCCACATGAGAAGAAGGACAACTTCAACAAGGGCAAGAAAGATGACAAAGGCACTTACAAGAAACACAACAAGAGATACATGGGAGAAGCTCACATTGGACATGAATGGGATTCAACCGCACAAACCTCAAGTGAAGAAGATGAGAAGATAGCAACAATAGCATTTCAAAAGTCATCTCCTTCACCAAGACTATTCAACAACTTGTCCGATGATGATGATTGCAACTCCCACACTTGTCTCATGGCCAAGAAAGAGAAGGTGAAAAACGCTCACACTTCTAAAACCTCTCTTCCACCTAGTGACATCTCTAGTAGTGAACTTAGTGATTCCTCTAGTAATGATGATTCTAGTGATGAAGAGATAAACATGATAACTAAAAGGTTGGATAAGAAAACCAAACTCTTTATCACTAAACTAATGGAGGAACTAGAATGTGTACAAGCCGAGCTAGCAATAAGTGAGGATGCTCTCATCAAACAAGAGGACCTCTACATTGCTTGCAAGGAAGCTCTTGCATTAGAGAGAAGTGAGTTGGACGTCTTGCACGAGGCCTTGGCCAAAGAGCAAGATGAACATGCTTCCCTAAAGAAGGCCCATATTGCACTCAAGGAAAAGTATTGTGGCTTAGATGAAAAGCACAAAGAACTTGAGTTGCAATATAATCTTCTTTGGGAAAGCAACTCAACTCTTCCTAAAGCAAATGTCACCTCTATTCCCTCCACTAGTGAAGGTTGTGGAAAATGCTATAATGTTGATTTAAATATCTATTCCACTAACCTTGTGAACATGGAGGCCATGAGAAAGGAGATAGCAAGATTGACAAATATCATTGCAAATGGTTGTGTCAAGTCTACCACAAGTGCTAATGAGAAGACTCAAGAGAAGAGCAAGCCCAAGTTCAAGAATGGACGGCGTCCTTCCATAAAAGATGGGTTGGGGCACGAAAAAGGAGCACAAGACTAATGGAAGAAGGACAGTGAATGGCTATGAGTGTGTGAGGTTTGAGAAGAAGGGTCAGATTGGTACAGTTCAGCCTGCACAGACCGCGGCAGTGCCGCGCCAGAAGGCGGCAGTGCCGGACCCCGGCGGCAGTGCCGCGCCCCAAGAAAGGGAAGGCTACCAGTTTGCCTTCTGCTCAGTCTCACACACAGCACAAGCAGGTACCCAACCCAAAGCAAGAATCTCAGAAACCAAAGGAATCTATTTGGGTGACCAAGAACAAGTTTGCACATCAACCCAAGATAGAAGCCCCAAGGAAGAGCATGTCATCTTGTTACATTTTAGGACACAACAACAGTGGTAAAGTTGTTGCAAAGTATGTTGGTGATAACAAGAGGACAGCCGACAAGTGCATTTGGGTTCCTAAGATACTTGTGACTAACTTGCAAGGCCCCAATATCAATTGGGGACCTAAACCTAGGAACTAAACTTGTCTTGCAGGCATACTCCTCCGGTGGATCAAGTTGGGTGCTTGATAGCGGATGTACAAATCATATGACCGGAGAAAGGAGTATGTTCTCATCATATTCCCCAACTTCAAATGCAAGCGAAAACATCATATTTCGGTGATAACTCCAAGGGGGATGTGTTAGGTCTTGGTAAAGTTGCTATTACACTTGAGCATTCAATTACTAATGTCTTACATGTTGATTCGTTGAGTTACAACTTGCTATCCGTTTCACAATTATGTGGAATGGGTTTCAATTGTCTCTTTACGGATGAGGGTGTGGAAGTCTTTAGAAGGGAGGATTCCTCTATTGTCTTTACGGGTCGTTTGAAAGGGAAGCTTTACTTAGTTGATTTCAACAAAAGTGAAGCCAAACTTGAGACTTGTTTAGTGGCAAAATCTAGCATGGGTTGGTTATGGCATCGCCGACTAGCTCATGTTGGGATGAGGAACTTGGCCAAACTTCAAAAGGACAACCACATCCTAGGACTAACCAATGTTGATTTTGAGAAAGACAGAGTATGTGGAGCTTGCCAAGCCGGAAAACAAGTAGGCGTACCTCACCCACCGAAAGAGCTACGACACTACTACTCATCCATTGGAGTTGATCCACATGGACCTCTTTGGACCGGTTGCCTACCTTAGCATCGGCGGTAACAAACATGGTCTTGTTATTGTTGATGATTTTTCTCGTTTCACTTGGGTATTCTTTATGCATGACAAAAGTGTAGTGCAAGAGAAGGTGAAGATGTTCATACGAAGAGCTCAAAGGGAATTCGGTTTCAACATCAAGAAAGTTCGTAGCGACAACGGAACCGAATTCCGAAAACCCAAGTGGATGAGTTTCTTGATGAAGAGGGCATCAAGCATGAATTTTCAGTTCCATACACCCCTCAACAAAATGGCGTGGTGGAGAGGAAGAATAGAACACTCATTGACATGGCAAGGACGATGCTAGATGAGTACAAGACGCCGGACATCTTTTGGGCCGAAGCCGTCAATACCGCTTGCCATGCAATCAACCGCCTCTACCTCCACAAGAGAAGAAAGAAGACCTCCTATGAGCTGCTCACCGGTAACAAACCAAAGGTGTCGTACTTTAGAGTATTTGGGTGCAAATGTTTCATATTGAACAAGAAGCCCAAAGCCTCTAAGTTCGCATCCAAGGTTGATGAAGGTTTTCTTCTCGGTTATGGATCAAACGAGCATGCCTATCGTGTTTTCAACAAGGCCTCCGGCAAGGTTGAAATAGCGATAGACGTGACGTTGATGATGAAACTAATGGCTCTCAAGTAGAGCAAGTTGATGAGTTGTTGTAGGTAATGAGGAACCACCTTGTGAAGCAATCAAGCAATTAGCCATTGGTGATATTAGACCACAAGAACAGCAGGCTACTGGTCAAGATGGTCCTCAAGCTGAAGCTCCTGCTGGGATTGATCAGATACAGTCCCCGGCAGTGCCGGGCCTGACCCCGGCAGTGCCGGACGGCGGCAGTGCCGGGCGAAGCCCAGCAGTGCCGGGACACCCAGAGCAGCTGCAGCCACTCCACTTCATGGAGTAAACTTACAACCCATCTTCGAGCAAGATGAAGAAGAGGATGCTGAAGATGAACCAGAACCCATTGATCATCCAAGGACTCAAGCAAACTATTCAACGGGATCACCCCGTTGACAACATTCTTGGGAGTCTACGAAAGGGGGTAACGACACGCTCTCATTTGGCAAATTTCTGTCAATATTACTCGTTTGTCTCCTCTTTGGAACCTCTCAAGGTAGAAGAAGCCCTGGATGATCCGGATTGGGTGATGGCCATGCAAGAAGAGCTCAACAACTTCGAGCGCAATCAAGTATGGTCACTTGTGGAAAGACCAAATACCAATGTTATTGGAACCAAATGGGTTTTCCGCAACAAGCAAGATGAAGAAGGTGTGGTGACAAGGAACAAGGCAAGATTGGTAGCTCAAGGGTTCACTCAAGTAGAGGGCTTGGACTTTGAAGAAACATATGCACCGGTTGCAAGGCTTGAAGCCATTCGGATTCTTCTAGCCTATGCAGCCCATCACAACTTCAAGCTATATCAAATGGATGTGAAGAGTGCATTTCTCAATGGCCCTATACAAGAGTTGGTGTATGTCGAGCAACCACCGGGCTTTGAAGATCCCAAGTTCCCCAACCACGTCTTCAAACTCCATAAGGCACTCTATGGGCTTAAACAAGCACCTAGAGCATGGTATGAATGCCTTAAGGAATTCTTGCTCAAACAAGGCTTTGAAATAGGCAAAGCCGATCCTACTCTCTTCACTCATAAAGTCAATGGAGATATCTTTGTGTGCCAAATATATGTCGATGACATAATATTTGGTAGTACTAACAAATCTTTTTGTGATGAGTTAGTAGGATCATGACTAAGAGATTTGAGATGTCTATGATGGGTGAGCTCAAGTTCTTCCTTGGTTTTCAAATCAAGCAATTAAAGGAAGGGACTTTCCTTTGTCAAACCAAGTACACCCATGATATGTTGAGGAAGTTTGACATGGTGAACGCCAAGCCTATCAAAACTCCCATGCCAACCAATGGGCATCTTGATCTCAACGTAGAAGGGAAAGCCGTGGACATTAAGGTATATCGCTCCATGATCGGCTCTCTACTCTACTTATGCGCATCTAGGCCCGATATTATGCTTAGTGTGTGCATGTGTGCTAGATTTCAAGCTAACCCGAAAGAGTGTCACTTAGTGGCCGTTAAGAGAATCTTGAGATATCTAGTTCACACTCCAAACCTTGGCTTGTGGTATCCTAAGGGCTCCAAGTTTGATCTACTTGGCTATTCGGATTCCGATTACGCGGTTGCAAGGTAAGTAGATCGAAAAAGCACTTCGGGGACATGTCAATTCCTTGGACGCTCCTTAGTGTCTTGGAGTTCTAAAAAGCAAAATTGTGTAGCCCTTTCCACAGCCGAGGCCGAGTATGTTGCAGCAGGTGCATGTTGTGCGCAACTACTTTGGATGAGGCAAACCCTTTGTGATTTCGGATGTCATTTACTCATATCCCACTCTTGTGTGACAATGAAAGTGCCATAAAACTTGCAAACAACCCAGTGAGTCACTCAAGAACCAAACATATAGACATCCGACATCACTTCTTGAGAGATCATGAAATCAAAGGAGATATCGCCATTAGACATGTGAGCACCGACAAACAACTAGCCGATATCTTCACTAAGCCTCTAGATGAGTCAAGGTTTTGTGCTTGAGAAGTGAACTAAATATACTTGACTCTCGTAACATAGTTTGAAACCTAGCATGCTTGATTGATCTACTAGAATGACCTAGGTAAAACCAATTTCAAAACTTTCATATATTGTGTTTCAAAACCTTGTGAAAGAAACTTGCTTGGAATGACCATTGTTCTGAATTGATTACTTGTCACTGGTCATAACATGCAAGTAGTACTTGTCCACTCCAAGAATGAGATATAGTGCTTAGAGAATAAATCTGTCTGTAGGTAACTGTCCGGCAGTGCCGGGCCAGGCGCGGAAGTGCCGGGCCCCGGCAGTGCCGCGACAGCGCGCAGTGCCGCGACTTATCGATTCAGCTGAATCGTTTGTTACCGTGTGGGACCAAGGGAAAACTTTTTCTACTCTTACCCGACGGTTACCCTCTCTCTCCCTCATCCTTCACCAGCCCGTGACCCCTCTCCTCTTCTCTCTCGGGCGACCGGCGGCATTCTCTCCTCTCCGGTGCTTCCCGGCGGCCGGCCACCGGAGGTGTGCTCCGGGATCCTTCGGTGCTGCTCCGTCCTCCTTCTCCAAGGGTCTCCTTCCTCTTCTCCTCTCAAGGTGAAGGTTCAAAATCCCAAACCCTAAGTTTTTCCCGATTTAAAAATGCGCCATGGGTATTGTATTTAGAGGTTGTAGAAGGGTTTGTAGATGATAGGGAAGTGTAGAGATGATGGATGTGGTGTTCCTTGGCTCAGATCTGGCCTGCCTGGCGGCAGCGCGCCTGCGCGGCAGTGCGGGGCCCCGGCAGTGCCGCTCCCAGAGCGGCAGTGCCGGACCATGAGCAGGGATTTGATCCAAGTAACACCTTATCCATCAAAATCTATCGCCTCACTATAACCTACCAGCCCTTATGCAGTCTTCTAATTCGCAGTTTCCATGTTTTAGATGTCGGGCGGAAGAGGAGATGAGAGAAGGGTCAAGCAGAGGATGGATCCGCTCAGGGGGAGGAGCAAGCAGCCATCCCGTCGAGGTGGCTCTAGCTCCCAAGGAGATGTTTCAGCGAGGCAGCAGATCCGGGATGAGGCTCGCCTGCAGATGCAAGGGCGACAGATAAGGGAAGACCTCTACCCCAACACCCCAGAGCACTTGGCAGAGGTCAGCAGGGCGCACTTGCAGCCATACACAGAGGATGTGCAGGAGAGGCCTCCTCAGGACACCAGGGACAGGCAGCCCTGTCATACTATCAGCAGTTCAGCTCGGTCAAGTCTCAGCGCCAGCACAACCCATACAACCATCAAAAGGATATGGGCATTGATTACAGGTTCTGGAACGAGTTCCATTCTGATTTCTATCGCTCAGTCCTGTACAATGCAAGAAGCAAAGATTCTGAACATGAAGTATGTTGATTGGGAGCATCTAGAGAGCAAGACTGACCGTGACATCAACAGGGTGGTGGCTGCATGCAAGGCAAGAAACATGTATGATTTGATGGGATTTAGCTATAATTGGAACACCGAGATCATCCATCAGTTTCATGCAACACATATGTTGACAATGTGGTTGAGGAGATGCATTGGATGACCGAGGGTCGTCACTACAAGGTCACTTATGAGACCTTTAGTAGGATCCTCGGTTTGGGCAGCGAGGATAGAGAGTTGATAATCTGCATGATGAGAGGACTTTGACAGATTCTGAGATTGCTTTCATGTATGAGGACCCTCGGAAGGCAGATGGGTTGGTCAAGGGACTACAAGGTTTTTTTACATGTTGAACAACCTCTTCAGGCAAACTCTCAACCCAAAGAGTGGGTCCCATTCTAACTTGTATGGATATGGCAGGAACATGTTGGCTAGGATGGCCCCAGGGGCTAATCGCTTTTCCATATCCAGCTTTATATGGACTGAGCTTCAGGTTGCAGCCGAGGATGCTAGGAAGGCAGTTCTCTATGCCCCCTACATCATGTTTATGATTGAGATGGTTTCCGGCTATACCTTTGCTAAGGATGGGTTGCATGAGCCGTACCGTGCAGAGAAGAAGAGAGGAGCAGCAGCAGGGGCAGCAGCAGCTGACAGGCCAGAGAGCTCCCGCCCTTCCTATCAGAGGAAGAAGAAGAGCAAGTTGGCCAAATGGATCAAGGCCATCTTCTCTACTTGCACCTACGCAGCCCAGACAGCTCACCAGGCACTCGTTGAGCAGCGAGCAGAGCGAGAGCGGGCGGGACGTTCGCCGTTACCTCCACCCCGCTCTCCACCTCACTTCGACCTCTCCAGTCTCGACTCAGATGACATAGACTCAGATGGAGATGAGGAGCAGGAGGAGATAGTGCCTGTGCCACCCCGTCGTTCTACACGTGCCTCGACCTCGACCCGCTACACCAGTTCCACTCACCGTCAGGGGAAGGCCGTGGTAGAGTCCGACGACGACGATGATGACGATGATGATGAGGAGGAGGAAGAAGAAGTTCAGTGGGACAAGATAGCTTCGGATGATGAGTGAGTTTGGACACTCTTCTCTTCTCTACTTCTCTCTTTTGGTGACTTGTTGCCAAAGGGGGAGAATTAGGTGAAGCGAAGGGGGTACAACACTTTCTTTCTGTTCATGTCCCCATCATGTTAGTAGTTGTGAGTTGTGAGGGAGTTTGATTCGTTCAAAACTCTATGTTTGTAATATTACTCTATGGTACTACTTCTTAGGCTTGGATGTGGACATGTACTTTTACCTGCTTATCTGCCATGTGTTATCTTGTTTAGTTCTGTTATTGATTATGCTTTGTGGCTTTGTGTTAATTCCGCTGCGTTTGCTGTCTGTAGCCTGAGCGGCAGTGCCGCTCCAGGGCCGGCAGTGCCGGGCTCCGGCAGTGCCGCGTGCCGCTCTGGCAGAAAGACAGCAAACATCTCTGATGTGCTTAAACTGTCATTCGCATCACGTATTATTCTTGACACAGTTTAGTTGCACCCCACAAAGCTATTAGATGTGAAACTGAACCTATCTCTCACCTTTGAATATGTGAATGTTGGCCTCTAATGCCAATTCGAGATTTCAGTTCTCATTCACACATTTAGGGGGAGGTTTCACACCTAAGCTTCTAAATCTCAAGTATTGTACCCTTTTGTAAGCTTCGATTGTGTTGTCATCAATCACCAAAAAGGGGGAGATTGTAAGTGCAATCAAGCCCTAATTGTGGGTTTTGGTGATAATGACCACACGATTGGAGAACTAATGAGATTCATGAAGTTGATAAGCAGGTTATGATAAGAAAGGATGGTGTATGTACGTTGGTGGACCCCCCATACTACATTTCATCGGATCCGGACTCAAAGTGATATATCAAGCTTTTTCATTTGAATTTGAGTTATAGGAATGCCGTACTATCAAGGGGGAATGCAAATACATTGCTATGGCTGAATGACATGTGCTCAAACCAACCCAAGCCATCCATGTTTCTAACCAAAGACAGCTGCACTGAATTCCAATCCAACCCTGTCTGATTGGTAGGCGCGGCAGTGCCGCTCTTGTCGCGGCAGTGCCGGGCCGCGGCACTGCCGGGCTTCGGCCGGCACTGCCGCGACTTATTGTAAGTTGGCAGGGAGGAGATATTTACTCCATCTCCCTGCCACCCCAACGGTTATCCACGACCATAACTCGTCACCTACCTCCAGACAAGCTTCTCTCTTCCCCATTGAAGGCTCTCAACTCCCTCTCACCAATCCTTCGATTTCCATTGATTCCAAGTGATTGAGAGGCTTAAACCTTCATCAAAGAGAAGCCCTAGCTGAGATCTACTTCCTAGAGCACTTGATTTGAGCCATAGCCGGTGGATTTGCTTCTATTACTCTTGGGTTCTTGGAACCCTAGCCGGCTAGGCGTCACCTAGAGCCTTGCCAACTTGTGTGGCGGCCTAGGGAGGTTTGTAATCGATTGTTCAGCTAGTATTATTACCCCTCACCTCAAGGATTTGGTTCCTTGACTTGAGAACGAGGTAGAGTTGCAAAGCTCATGACCTAAGTGGTCAACCTCAACAACGTGGAGGTAGGCAAGCCTTGGTGGCGAGCTGAACCACGGGATAAATCACTTGTCTTGTGCTTGCTTAGTTTCATTCTTCATATTCATGAGCTTGTGATAGATTCTAGGGTTTGGCCCGATCTACTTATCTCCATATTTGGCTTGGAGTAGTTGGTTCTGCTGGTTCATAGAACTTGTGTAGCATTTCTATTCATATAGAATCAGTTAGTTGTGGCTGGATTTCGAATTGCAGTCTCTGGTCTCACTACTGCGCGGCAGTACCGCGCTGGGGCCGGCAGTGTGCCGGCAGCGGCAGTGCCGGGCACAGAGCGGTAGTGCCGGGCTTATCTAATTAAGTTTTGAGCTGTGATTTTTGACAGGCCTATTCACCCCCCTCTAGGCCACAAGGTCCTTACACAAAAACACCCGAACTCGACACTATTGAAGAAGTAAGACTGAATGCCGCAGATAATCTCGAAAATTACCATGCCGAAACAACATCACAGGGACAAGACGATAGTACGAAAGGATTATCAAGCCTGGAGAACATGGTCACATTCGGAAGCCAGCAAGCAAGGTACGGTAAGCTGCAATCGCAATGGCAAGGCCCTTCTCTTGGCAAGTATGGCAGAGCACCGGTGTATTCCGGTTGTTGGATGACAAGGGGGCGAAGAATCAGCCCACAATGGAATGCGAGCAATCTGCGCCGTTTTACCCGTAATTTATCTTTTTGCCCTTCGATGTAAACTTCCTTTCATCTTTCACCATTCTTGTAATCAAGGTCGGTGCACTTCTTTTCCTCGCGGGGAAGAAGCCTTCATCGGGGTGCGAGGTTTTTAACGAGGCAGCCGAATGTAACCGCTACATTGCGAAAGGAAACATAATTCCCCCAAAACATCATGTGGCTCGGTAAAAGACGAAGTCAACCAAACATAAGGTTGAGACATTCGTCATTAAAATGTGTTGAAAAGAGAATGTCGCGGAGGTTGGGCAAAAGAGACCCTTCACATCCAGCGACAATCTCGAAAGCCTGCGGGCTAAGTGAAAACCGACCCTCCGACAAAACGAGAGGGCGGAACGAAAGCCTGCGGGCTATAAAGCAAACCGACCCTCCGAAAAACGAGAGGGCGGAACGAAAGCCTGCGGGCTATAAAGCAAACCGACCCTCCGACAAAACGAGAGGGCGGAACGAAAGCCTGCAGGCTATGAAAAAACCGACCCTCCGACAAAACGAGAGGGCGGAACGAAAGCCCTCGGGCTATGATGCAAACCGACCCTCCGACAAAACGCGAGGGCGGAACGAAAGCCTGCGGGCTATGAAAAACCAACCCTCCGACAAAATGAGAGGGCGGAACGAAAGCCTGTGGGCTATGAAAAAACCGACCCTCCGACAAAACGAGAGGGCGGAACGAAAGCCTTCGGGCTATTAAGCAAACCGACCTTCCAATAAAATGAGAGGGCGGAACGAAAGCCTGCGGGCAAAGCAAACCGTTCCTCCAACAATACGGGAGGACGGTAAAAGCCAAGCCGAGAAAACACAATGGGGTCCACAACGTCAGCAAAGACACATGGCAGGCACCAGTAGTTGCAAAAGCATAAACGCCATGCTAACTTTTCACCTACCAAGCGTTCAGAAGTACAGCCAAGGGATTAAACACAGTACTCTCATACCAGGGGTAGGGGCGATATAAATAAACGCCAAGTTGTAAGCCTCCCAGCCATCCAAAGCTACCGATTCTATTCAAATATCAGTCCCAAAAAGTTGGCTCAAAAGCAAAATGAAAGCAAAATGCGAATAGGAGGCACCAGGAACCGGGGTTTCACTTTGACGATTGTGTCACCGGCGTCGCGTCTAGCTACCGTCACCAATCCAGTAACTTTAGGCGAAGGCCCTATCAAGTAACACATCCATCCTAAGCTGCGGCTAGGAGACGAGCGAAAGCAAGCATGCTGCTAGATAACAACAGGAGCAATATCATAATCATAGTCGATTGTACGCCTTCCCATGTTGTGTTCATAAAGACATTTTCGTCAACCGAATTATCGAGCGAAGTCGCGCGAATGCTATCGTCCCTCGCCTAAGTGAGTGGGGGCGGGCGCGTCTTTGCTATCGGTCGAGGGGCTCGCATCGAAAGCTCCCTCGCGCGAATGCTAACGCCCCTCGCCTAAGTGAGTGGGGGCGGGCGCGTCTTTGCTATCGGCCGAGGGGCTCGCACCGAAAGATCCCTCACGCGAATGCTAACGCCCCTCGCCTAAGTGAGTGGGGGCGGGCGCGTCTTTGCTATCGGCGAGGGCTCGCACCGAAAGCTGCGCGCTCGCACCGCGGGTAAACTAACTCGCGACGCCTAACCTAAGTGAGTGGGGGCGGGCGCGTCTTTGCTATCGGCCGAGGGGCTCGCACCGAAAGCCCCTCGCGTGAATGCTATCGCCCGTCGCCTAAGTGAGTGGGGGCGGGCGCATTTTTGCTATCGGCCGAGGGGCTCGCACCGAAAGATCCCTCGCGCGAATGCTAACGTCCCTCACCTAAGTGAGTGGGGGCGGGCACGTCTTTGCTATCGGCCGAGGGGCTCGCACCGAAAGCCCCCTCGCGCGAATGCTATCGTCCCTCGCCTAAGTGAGTGGGGCGGGCGCGTCTTGGCTATCGGCCGAGAGGCTCGCACCGAAAGATCCCTCGCGCGAATGCTAACGCCCCTAGCCTAAGTGAGTGGGGGCGGGCGCGTCTTTGCTATCGGCCGAGGGGCTCGCACCGAAAGCTCCCTCGCACGAATGCTATCGTCCCTCGCCTAAGTGAGTGGGGGCGGGCGCGTCTTTGCTATCGGCCGAGGGGCTCGCACCGAAAGCTCCCTCGCGCGAATGCTAACGCTCCTCGCCTAAGTGAGTGGGGGTGGGCGCGTCTTTGCTATCGGCCGAGGGGCTCGCACCGAAAGCTCCCTCGCGCGAATGCCATCGCTCCTCGCCTAGGTGAGTGGGGGCGGGCGAGTTTTTGCTATCGGCCGAGGGCTTGCATCGCTCCATCGCTCCATCGCTCCAATCTATCGGCCAAAAGGGCCCGTAACCAAAGCACTATCGCGCGAACATGTAGGATGACAACGACTAAATCATTCGGTGCAAGATTCCCGCCTCATCTGTCCTGCGAAAGACACAGTAAAAATAGCAATCCGTGCGAGGTAGAAAAACATACGACCGTCCAAGTGACAATCAAGTTTGTACAACGCACGCATTCGCAAATAACGATCAACACCGAAAGATAGAACACATTGCGTCATTTTTCATTACACCGGACTTGAGAGGTAAAGTTTGTACAACGCAATTCAGGGTCGCGAACTACTTCCGCGGCAAAGGAAAATGTTGTATCGCCTTTCATCTGGCGAAGGCACGGTGTCTTCGGGCTCCAACTTAACGAATGTGGCACCCCCGAAGCCTGGCGGCACGCGCGAAGCCCCGCGCCTCATTCGTCTCGACTCAAGTTCACGTCGATCGAAGTTTTCATAAAAAGTGCGTAGCTGCTCTTCTGTGCGCCTAAGTTTCTTAGCACGTTTTTTCATGTAAGCCGAAAGCGACGCCGTCGGAAACCTAGAGCGAAAACTCCTCCACAAGTCACCGCCAACACAGATATCGCCTGACTTAATCATTAACGGGCAGATGTTGAGAACGTCCGGCGTTCCCGCACCCGCGCCCTGTTCAAGATACAACATTCGAACTTAAGTCCCAAAGTTTACAGAAGGACCAAGAACAAGCTACCAGCACAATAAAAATGGGCCCTAGAAAAGTCATTCGTCTACCGCTGCGTCTTGAGAGGCATTCGCATCGCGATCAGCAGCAGCGGCCGAGCTCTCGGGGGCTTCATCATTAGGCTAGGGCGGGCTCGCCTCGTCCTCCGGCCGGCCTCGCGCGCCCGTTTTTCGGAAATGTACTCCGAAAACACCTGCCGAATGTGCGTCTTCTCCTCCAGAGTCTGCACAAAAGAGCGAAATCTCAGAAGAAGCACCACTTAAGCCGCAGGATGCTGCAGAAAAAGCGATAGCTAACACAGAAGTCAAGCGAAAGCTCAGGCGGTCGGTAGAAGACACCTTTCCGCGAGCCACTGCGGATTGCATGAGTGACATATCATTCCTGCCAGCCAGCCAGAACTCATCAAAAAATCTCTTCCCTAGAACTTTCGCCGCTTCGGGGGTGCGCCAATAGTAGTCAACTTCCTTGACCGAAAGCTCCGTGATATGGGAGCAGCCGGCGTCCACAAGGCTATGACCGATCGCCTTGATGCCGGTAACGGCGGCGTAGTCTCGGCCAAGGGCCATGTGCCCCTCCACCGACTCCATCTCAGAGCGAATCCAGCCAACGAGGCTATCGACGTTACGTTCTGAGGGACCATCCGCCTCGACACCGATGCTGCGAAGGCATTCGCGGAAGCGAGCGCGGCCTCCTCAGCATGGTTAAAAGCAGTTTTTCCCTTTCGGCTTGGGCGGCCCGCAGCTGCGAAAGCTCCTTCTTGAGGTTTTCCACCTCTTTCTGACTTGTTTTCCTTGAGGTGCGCTCAGTGTCGGCCTTCTTGGTCTGCTGCTCAAGGTCGGCGGCGAGCTCCTTCACTTGGGTGTCGAAATTCATCACTCGAGTGTCAAGCTCTTGCTTCTCACGCTCGAGCTTGCGAATATATAGATCCCGCTGATTGCTTTGGCTGCGAGCGACAACGGCAGCCTGTGTATAGAAGCGAAGCAGCGGTGAAAATAAAGATCGAAAGAGCTACAAAACTTGCAGCGAAATCAAACACTCACGCTTGCCAGGTGAAAAGAAATGGTGTCATCGAGTTTCAGACAATCAACTTTCAGGAGATCCCTTTCGATCTCCGGCGCGACGAAAGATTTTTGCGAGAATTCCACAAACTTAGTGGCCTCCTCGCTGCCGCCAGGAAGAATTCCAGCCCGACGATAGTCAAGACAGCAAGCGAGTTGGGCGTCCGAAGGCGCACCTAAAGAACGAGCAACGCGATAAGATTCCTCTTTCGCCTCGTCAGTATCATTCGATGAGCTCAAGCCAGTATATAAGCACGGGTTCTCGTAGTCCGAGGGCACCCCGTAGAGAACCAGCCGCCCGTAACCCAAGAGCTGCCCTTCCACCATTTCCTGGGTCAAATGAATGTAGTGCGGCGAAAGGCATAGCTTACCTTTGTTAGCAGCAGCAGGGGCAGGCATTCTCAGGGATGCGCTCTCCTTTTCGCCAGCAGCGGTCTTGTCGCCTGACGCCCGCGCAGAGGTGTCGGGGCGAGAAACTTTCATTTTTTTTCGCTGGACGCTCCGCCACGTTCGGCGGACCAGAGGGCTTCCGGGCGCCGACCTTCGCGAATATTGGCATTTCAGCAACTGAAGCATCATCATCGAAGGCTGCGCGCGAAAGAGGCATGCTCGATTTTTTCGGCGCCATCCCAGCAGCGAGAGTGGAGCTCTGCAGAACAAACGACAAGATAAGACAGGTCACGCACGCATCATCAATATCGTAAAGGAACTGTTCTAGCGAAAAGGAAAAGCAAAGACCATGAATAAACCGAAAGACAAAGCAAAAGAGAGGCAAAGAAACTAACCACCCTCGGATGATCGAAAGGATCAACATCGGGGATCGACTCCATCACTATTCCTTGACTTGTAAGCATCGGCTTCGCAACAAGACGACCGATGCGAATGTCCCCAACCTCAGTGGTTTTCCTTCGAGGGATCACTCCGCTACGACCACCACGCCGGGCCACGCCTTTTCCTTTTGTTTTCGAACCTCCAGCTTCATCCTTGCCCTCGTCAATTAAGGGCCTTTCGGCGTACTTAACGCCCAAAGCATCGAAAGCCCGATTCAAGCGGCGGCTCTGGCCGAGATTGCCGAGTTGAAACTCGCTTTCTTTTCGCAAGTACGGACCGCATATTTTTTTCGTCTCAGCTTCGACGTGTTTCACATAGCTATCATCATCAGAGAAATCCGCAGGTCTTTCTAGCAGTAGGAGGGGGCTCCGATACCCATCCTTGTCAGAAAAATCTTTGAAAGAAGTCACACTGCAGAGCGGGTTCATACCAATGGCCATCCATTCGTCGACCAGATCCCGGCTGATCTGAAATCGTGCTGTGAGTGCGAATGCGTCCCCACAACGAATTGCCTCCTTGTCGCCCAGCACAACGGGCGGAAGGTGCTTCCCAGGACATTTATCCAAAACCGACATAAGAGGACACCCCTTTCTCTTTCCCTTACTCAACTCAACGGCGACAGTTTTGTCTGAGCATACGCGGTAGTAGAACCAGAACCGGTTCCAATCCGGCCACTTGTTCCGATACGTGAGCGAAATGGAAACACTACCCCGTGTCTTCCGCGGAACGAAATTAATGCATCCGATTTCGCTGGGTAGCTCGTCTCCCAGGTAGGGATCGTTTACTTTCGTCGGGCGACGGTGAATATCATAAAATCGAACGAAAACGTCTGCTCGTGGTGTGCAATCTAACATCTTCATCGCATGAGCGAAAACGCTGAGTCTAAGAAACGCATTCGGTGTCAACTGATGGAGCTGTATCTCGAACCCCGAAAGAACGTCCGAGACGAACTCTTCTAGAGGAAAATCAAGCCCGGCTACGAAGTAATCGCGAAAGACGATAGCTTCGTTGGGCCGCGGAATGGGCACTTCTTCGTCTCCGGGGACGCGGCAATTCGCGAGGTGGTCTCTCCTTAGAGGCCCTTTTTCGACCAATGATTGCAAGACGGCGGCCGTCGTTCGCGATGCTCCCAGGTAAAAAGAACAATCGGTAGGGACCGAAACCATGCCAGAGTCGCCATCATTAGACAAACTTCCGCTGTGGCCCGGAACTCGCGGAGCACTTCCAGATCCAATGGACACTTCGGCGCTACGTTCACGGTAAGTTGACTTGGAAGCGCCCGTACTTTCGCTAGATGAGCCCGAGGTCGACGTCGAGGTGGAAGACGCCATCTAACATGGCGCGAAAAACAAATAAACAAACAATGTACGCGAAAGGAAGAAAGAAAAGGGGGAGCGAAGACGCGCAACCAAACAAACTTAGACAACCAATTTGCAGGACATAAGACGAAAAGAAACGAAAACAAGAGGAGAGAACTACGTACCACACTTATCGCCCAACAAATGATCGAGGAAGACACCGACAACTTTCGCCGAAAGTGAATGGCGTAAGGCTTTGAGCGTGAGAGGCAATGGGAGCGGGGACACATCAACAAGCCTGGCAGCCTCCCCCATCCCAAAGACCGTCGTTTATATACGAGCGGCCAGGACACGGTTCCCGAGGAAAATGAAAAGACGTTTGGGCGCGAAGTTCTAAGCGTCGCAAAGGCATCCCATCATGACACACGGTTTCCGAGGAAGACGAAAAGACACCTGAGCACGGATTACAAAGCGTCAAAACGGCTTGACAGGCGTAACACGATGCTAAGGGTGACAAAGGGCCCATCCAGTCAAAAAAAAACTTTGGCTTCGAAACGAAACGAAGGTTTTTTGGGCGGGCGTAGGCGCCTAGCGAAAGGACACGGTCGAATGTCGCAAGCTTACGAATCCGACCGTGAGGGGCTATTGTTGGGACGGTACCCAGACCGTAGGCGCCTACAACCCGCAATACCGAAGGATGCCGAGGCTTTCGTGCGAAAGGGAGCATTCGCGCGAAGCACGCATTTCGGCTCGCAGGCCAAGGGAAGGCGGAGCTTTCGTGCGAAAGGGAGCATTCGCGCGAAGCACGCGTTTCGGCTCGCAGGCCAAGGGAAGGCGGAGCTTTCGGGTGAAAGAGAGCATCCGCACGGGAGCACGCGTTTCGGCAAGCAGACCAGGGGAAGACGGAGCATTCGTGCGGATGGTGGCATTCGCGCGAAAGGAGCCCGGCGCTTCCGACGGGAGTTTTTGTCGTTCATGACCTCAGTTTTTCACAGGTTTTCACAGGACGCCGGAAGCCTGGGTCAGAGAGAGCGGCCCCACCGGCCAGGAAAAGGGTGCCGGGGACGATGGGCCCGCCAGGGGGCAAAGTTACGATGATGCCCCTCACGCCGGGAGAAGCAGCGTGAAGCCATGGAGTAGCTGACTAGGGCGTCGTCGTAATTGTAACGGAGTGGTTGGAAGGGCATTCTTGTACTTTCAAACTGATCGGGGTTAATATAAAGAGCTCTCAGCCTCCTAGGGACGAGGAGAGGGCACTGTTCACTTCACCCAACTTCCCACTCTCTTCCGTTTACTTCCGCTTTCGCTCTGTGCATTCGTTCGTGCGACAACCCGCTGTTTCGAGGTCTCGGACCCGAAACAACAGTTACGAATTGAAGAAGCCTCATGTGTGCTCACACACACTCATCTCTATATGGAATGCTATCTTAGACCCTATTTCTATCGACATCTTAGAGAGTGAACCGACAGAGATCAAAATTGACGAAGGGAGTAGACTCAGGACCTCTTAAAAAGTAGGAATTTCATAAAAATCACATAGGAATTTTTTAAAAAAGCAGGAATATATATATTTTTCTATGTTCCGAACAAGCCCCTAACTGTATTATTCCGTTCCTTTCGGAGGGGAGAATTAAAAAGGACATACTAAAACCATTTTAATGCGGCTGACCTACTACGACCCTACTAGTATAGTGCTCGTACTAACGTTACGGTTTATTTTAGGAGAGTACTTTTTTTTGAGACGAAAGAAGAATTATATTAAAATATAGTTGGGTACATCATTACATTACAGTACTCTGAAAAAACATATATCCAGAAACTGATATTCATCTATATTGCACCCACACTGTGAATAGCTCAAACTCTCAAAACCAAACCTATTTGACGCTTCATATGGATGACCGCACAGGCAAATACTCGGCAACAATTGTTTTAGGCCAGACAATAGATGCCCAACGGACGGCCAACATTCCTGCAGGTGGAGTTGAGAAACTTCTTCTTCTGTTTGTGTCTTCCTTCTTCTTCTTTCTGCCACCGAAGAGTGAGGAAGACTGATCTGAAACTTATTCTCCCTAGTCCTTCATTGTGGCCAGATCTAACCACAACAAAATGAAGAAGGGACAGGAGAAAATTATTCCATGGCAGCGAGATCATCTCCGTCTTGATGTCGTTGTCCGGAAACAAAAGTCTCCATGTCGTCGTGTCGGTGAAGATACTGACGCCGTAGTTGTCGCCCTCATCTTCAACGGAGCCGCCATGGAGAAGACAATTCCATCATTCTCCTTCACCGTCGCCGATGAGAAGGAGATAAATCTCCAATACCACAATACGTGGCATGAAGAAACTCAAACCCTAAGAACTCGATCTATTGGGGAAAAATTATTAAAAACGATGGATCCCCACTCCCTCCGGCCTCCGGCGATATGCCGAAGGGAGGAGAGAGGGGGACCAAACGGAAGGGCGGCGGCGGCGGCGCTTGGAGTGGCGGCGGCGACAGCGGCCTTTTTCTTTTGGCGGCGTCTAGGGCGGCAGCGATATGATGCGGACTCAACGTTGTATTTTAGGAGAGTACTAGTATATGAAAACAACCAAATAACATATTATATTTTTCATAGGGTTCAACTCTTATTTTTGGAATATTTGTATGGAATTATTGTTTTTTCTTAACGGTTGCCGCTGCTTTTTTCTTTGTTTGTTTTTCCCTTTGCGTTATTTTTTGTGCATTTTGATAACTGGTGGTCGCTGGTTTTTTTTCTTCGTTAGTTTTTTTTTCTTTGTGCTATTTTTCTGTGCGTTTTTTCCTTAATGCATTGTTTTTCTGTGCGTTTTTTTCCTTAATTCATGAACTGTGATTAGTTGAGGTTTCGTTTTGATGACCGCTGGCCGCCACATTTTTTTTTCTTCGTTAGCTTTTTTCCTTGCGCTATTTTCTTTGTGTGTTTTATTCCTTAATCAATGTACGAATTGTGCTTCGATGGGGGTAAGGGCGAGCGATAGTTGAGGGCCGAGGTGCGGGTGAGGAAGGGTTGAGGGACGAGGTGCGGGTGGGGAAGAGTGAGAAGCCTGCACAAACTTTTTGTATTGACATTGGAATCGATCTATATTGGTTGATAGCCTTTGATTTTAATGTATGCATTTTTCTGTGTACATTGTTTGAGGTGCAGAATGGTTGGAGGCTCTCAGCGCGGGACGTTTTTCTGGGTGGATCTAAAATAATTTAAGTGTTCCATTATAGTATAGATCTACCCTGAATGTTAGATACCACTTTTATTTAGAAAAATGAATTTTTATTCCAGCCTCTATAAAAGGTTTGCATACAACCACTTTTTACTGTAGCCTCGAACACCGGCAATATTTTAAAAAGCTCCACAAAAAGCAAAACCAAGCAAGCAAGTGCCACTAATTCTTTTTAAAAAAAACAACCGCTCATGCTTGGTGAAGACCACTGTAGCTAAATTCTCCAATGTGCGATAGACCCAGTTCAAAGGTGATCCGTTGCTCATTTGATAAAATCGAATTGGTCTAAAAAATCAGAAGAACTAATTAGGCGGAACATAAGTGGCTAAGTTATAGCCGGGACCTAAAATTAATGGGCTAGAAATTGACATACTGTTTGGCTCCACATTCGTATCACAAACACAAACAATTTTATACTAGGTGTTACTAGCGGAAACACAGATGAACTAGTTCCATTTACATTTACATTACTTTGAGCCAACAAACAGTTCATTAATAGAAGGCTATAATAGTGTTTTAGAGACGGCTCAGAATTCTCTCTCTTTTAAAAAAAGTATTTTCAGAGATAGCTAAGTTGAGTTAGCGGGTCTATGTGTATATAAGTATATATTAAAGAAAAGAAAAACTTACAACGGTGTATTGTTTGTCCAACTCAACTCAAGGGGTGTTTAGTTGGTTTGTGACGTCAAATGTCACGTGACATATCAGATATGGTACTCGGACACCAATAAAAAAATAAATTACAGATTTATTAGAAAACCAGGAGACGAATTTGTTAAGACTAATTAATCTATCATTAGCGTATGTTTACTGTAGCACACATTATCAAATCATGGACTAATTAGGCTTAAAAAATCATCTCGCAAAATTATCACAATATGTGTAATTAATTATTTTATTTATATTTAATACTTTATGCATGTATCTAAATATTCGATGTGATGATGAAAAGTTTTAATGGAAACTAAACACTCTCTCAAGAAGAAGCTAAGTGCAAGCCCCGCATATAGCATATTTGTGTGCATCAACCATGTATCTACGCTTGTTCATGAATGTCCATATATGTACTCTCTCTATATATATATATATCTAAAATGAGTCATTCTCACTTAAATAAAACAACAAATTTTAACTTTGATCAAATATATATAACTAGATATTAAAACATAACAAGTACCATTAGATAGATCTTTGAATATACTTTTATAATAAACTTATTTAAAGATATAAATATTACACGTATTTTCTATAAATCTAGTTCAAATTGATCAAGTTTGACCAGCACGTATAATATGACTTTTTTTAGACAGAGGGAGTATATAGCTAGCTAGCCCCAGCCCGCAGATATGCTTGCTCACAAAAATCAAATAAGCATGGCCGCCACCGCGAACAAAGCTGGTGCTATCGGTCCGGTGCCGTGGATGAACGACGGTAACACCGTGCCACGGTTCCCCATGGCCGGCCTCACCGGCGACGACCCCAAGCAGTGGGTGCGCATGTACCAGGGTACAGGGGTGCTGGCAACCTTGGTGCCTGGGGTCGCCTCCGTCCAGCAGAGCTTCAGGCCGCGCGGCGGCGACGTCGTCATCGCGAGCACTCCCAAGTGTGGCACCACATGGCTCAAGGCCCTGGCGTTCGCCACCATGGCGCGCGGCGTGTACCCACCGGACGCCGCCGAGCACCCGCTGGCCGCTGCTCCGCCTCAACCCGCACCAGTGCGTCACCAACTTGGAGCGGCTGTTCAGCGTCGGGCAGGAGAGCGCGATAGAGGCGCTGCCGTCGCCGAGGCTCGTGTCGACGCACATGCACCACTCCATCCTTCCCAGCTCTGTCAGCAACAACAACCCAGGCTGCAAGATCGTGTACATATGCAGGTATATATATTATATATGTATATAGCCTGACACTGCATTACAGCACGTACTCATGAGCCGTATACATATACGTATATATGTAGATCAATGATCTTGTTTCATGTATTATGCATCATCTACTCCTATATGTGTTCATCTTCATCATGCTTATGCATTCGGCATGCAGGGAGCCCAAGGACATGGTGGTCTCTCTATGGCACTTCTGTAGGAGAGGCAAGCCCAACTTGTCGTTCTCCGACATGTTCGAGGCTGTCTGCCAAGGAACGTCCGTGAGCGGGCCGTTCTGGGATCACGTCCTCGGGTACTGGAACGCGAGCAAGGTGACCCCGGAGACAGTGCTGTTCTTGAGGTACGAGGACATGCTGCGCGACCCCGCCGGCAACATCAGGAATCTGGCGCGGTTCGTCGGCCAGCCGTTCTCCCCCGCCGAGGAGGACGCGGGGGTCGTGGAGCAGATCGTGAGGCTCTGTAGCTTCGACAAGCTCAAGAATCTGGAGGTCAACCAGCCAATCTCGCCCTCCCGGCGCTTGGCGAGTGACTGGTTCTTCAGGAAAGGGGAGGCCGGGGATTGGGTCAACCACATGACGCCCGACATGGCCCGCCGTCTCGACGCCATTGTCAGGGAGAAGCTCAGCGGCTCAGGACCGTCGTTCGCGTGAGGCGTGATGACTGATGCATCTCGTCCTAAGAATAAAGATAGAGGCCGGGGATTGGGCATATATCTGTTTGTTTTTTTCCCTCGCTCTCATCTGTAATAAGCAGTTTCCTGTCTTCTCACACAGAAATGACACGTTCAGTCACATGAGCAACTCCACTGTATGTGTGTCAATAGATACCGCTGAAAATAATGATCGATAAGAGCATCTCCAGTGTACGCTGAAAAACGAACCGTGGACTGTTGGCATCGAACCATACACACTGGAGCCATCGAGCCAAATGTGTCAGGTTCAAAAGCAAATCTTGCATATGAGCCGAACTCAGGGCAGTAAAATAATATATATTTGCACATGACCATTCGGCTGCCATGCTAAATCCTCTAGTACAAGCACATGGCCATTGGCCCAGGAAGAAGCCTGCGTTCTCCTACGGCTCCTCCTACATATACAAGCACTTTGGATCCATGGCTCCATGCCAATTCACACATAGATCACTACAGCTGAAATATGGAGAATTCATCTAGAGCTAGTTTCACAAATATGATGAACTCTGCAATGGCAAGTTCAAATGAGCAAAACACAAACAACCAACAACATGGTCTGCAGCCCCCCTTTTCTATGAACTTTGCACCATATCAGTTTGGTCCCAACATTCAAACTCCCTTCTACCCACAAAGTTTCCATCCATTTGGAGGTACTCCAAGTTTCCAGCAACTCCCAAGCTCAGGATGTCAGCATGGCTTTGCTTTCCATGGTCATTTCCATGGTGCAGATATGGCTGGTGGTCCTTCATCACCGGTTCCTTCAGCATCATTGTTTGGAGTTGGTGGTGGCAGTGGTTCAGGGTGTGAGGGCTCAGCTTCACCGGTAAGCTCTCCAATACCTCCTGCACAGAATACAAGCAAAGATCCAATTAGAGTTGAGGAATGGAGTGATGCTGGTTCAGATGAGGAAAAAAAGGTGGGCGCATGTATTGGTCTGAAGAAGACAACCTTCGGCTGCTAGAAAGCTTGGATCAACAAATCAAATGACCCAATTGATGGCAATTCAAAGCCAGGAGCTCGTTATTAGAAGGAAGTTGCTGCTGAGTACAACAAGACTGCTCCTAAGGACAGGAAAAGAACAGCTACACAATGCAAGAACCATTACAATACAATCAATGCGCTTGTCACAAGGTTCCATGGATGTCGGACAGAAATCAGCAACACCTATGAGAGTGGCCGATCTAATCCGCAACTAATGGAGAAGGTTCATGCAGAATGGAAAAAGGTGAAGAAAACTGACAAGCCATTCCCATTTGAGTACTCGTGGAAAGTGGAAAAAAGGACGAACCCAAATTGTTTAATCGAGATGTGGCTGCTGACATTAGGAACAAGAGAACCAAGGTGTCTGCCTCAGGAGCTTACACTTCTTCTTCAAATCAAGACACTGATGAAGCAACTGAACGTCGTCGGCCACAAGGGCAGAAAGTAGCAAAAGAGTAGAGGAAGTGAAAGGGTAAGGCAGGGAAGACCTGGTTATCAGATAAAAATGTTGCACAGTTCAATGGTCTCCAGGTAGAAAAAAAAGTGACAATAGATAACATGGTTGCAGCTGCAAGAGAACATGCTCAAGCACTAGCTAATCAAGGAGTACAAGGAACTGTTCATGATTGACACCTCATCATACAGTAAGGAGCAGAAAGCAAGTTTACAGAAAATGCTACAACTGTCGCTGACAAAAGGCAGAGAAAAAGAGAGCGCTTATAGTTTTGGTACAGTAGTAGCTAAGTTAGAAGGAAAACACAAACATAATATGATCAAAGGGAAATAGGGTGTCTTTGTTTATGTCAGATCGATCTCGAAAATTATTCTTGCGATGGAGATCAGTTGAACTCACACATTCCACCTCATACTTTGCTGATGTAATTGGCTCCATCAAAGAGCTCTTCCCCCTCACAAGGTCGTCATTCTATGCCTCATCGATCGAGACACTGGATCTCGATCATATTGCTTGAGACAGGAGCATTAGTCTCTCTCTTCCCTCTCCTGTCATCGACTCATTCTTTGCCTCCTTGCTCTGCCATGCGCCAATGTACTTATCATCTTGAACTCACACATTCCAAGACTGCTTTGTCAATACCTCTTTTAGATTATTGAGAGAGATACTTTTGCAAATAACAAATAACCCAACCTCATTATGTATTCCTACCACACGTGTTTTTAGCTGGAGAGGGGAGGGGAAGAGAAGAGAAGAGAAGAGACACAGATCAACATAAGTCCGAAGTCTCGCTAGTTTTCTTGCCCTGCTATTGTGTGAGTTCGTTTGGCTCTTTTTATTTATGTAAATCAACAAGGTCAATAAAAGCACCAGTGGTCTAGTTGTAGAATAGTACCCTGCCACGGTACAGACCCGGGTTCGATTCCCGGCTGGTGCATTTTTTTCGTTTTTACTATTTTTGTTTTCTTGTTTTCCCGCTCTTTGTTTTTTGTTTGCGGTTGTGCCATCGAGGAAGAATTTGGGCACAAACAAACAAGATTCTGGCGATAAACGGCCTTTTGAGGCGCACGATTCCATCATCATCATGATTAAATCATGATTAAATTAAATGGGGATACATCCATCTGCAAAAGCAATGCATTCAGAAATCAGAAGCTCATAGCTACTCATATTTACACGATCATCATTTCGCGCGGGAGAATATAAAAAGCAGTAGCAGCCGGTCTAAAATCGAGGTCCGGCACGACCTGGCCGGCCTCCACCTCGGCGTCCGTGAGCGTGAGCGCCCTCTGCAGCTTCCGGCTGGAGAACACCTCCACCTCCGCTGCGTACGTGGCCGTGACCGGGCGGTGGTCCGACAGCGCCAGCTCCGACCGCGGTAGCCCAGCCTCCTCAGCCCCTTGCCGTACGACAGCACACCGTCGCACCCAGCCGGCGTCCGCCGCCCGCCGCCGCCGCCGCCGCCCCTGTGGCTTGGCTCTGGTCGTCCCCGACGCCGACGTACCTCCTCGAGCCCAGCTCGTACTTGTACGTCGGCGCGAACTCCAGCACGCCCTCCGTCCACCCGTCGAACGCGCGCCCCTTCCTCAGCTCCCGCTTCAGCTGGTCCGCCTCCGCCAGCTCGCGCCAGCTTCCCGCCGTGATCAGCTCGTGCGCTCGCTCGTACGACGCGTCCAGCCGGTAGTTGAGATCGCCCAGCCAGAAGATCCGGCTGCAGAAAAACACGAAAGCGTCGTCAGATCAGGTTGCTGGTCGGTGACGAATGGATTGCCGATCGATGCCGATCCTGCGTGTGTACAGTACACTACTCACTCGTGGTCGTGGATGTCTCTGGGCAGCTGCAGGTCGCCGCCGGGGGCGGCGAAGCGCGTGCGGCGGCGGATGTCGTGCACGTCGGCGTTGCGCCTGTGGACGTCGCCGGGCTTCTCGCCGGCGGCGAGGTGGCTGCACACGAAGCAGAACATGGTCTGGTAGACGGACATGCTGACGGAAACGGCCCCCTTGTTGCCGATGTAGCCCATGGCGCCGACGCCGACGGTGGAGACCTTGAGGTTCTGGACGCACTTTCTCAGGCCCCGCCGCACCCAACACGTCAGCAAGATCCCCACCATCTGCTTGCTCACGATCCGCACGAACGGCGACCGGCTCTTCCTCCGCACCGCGACGCCGTCCAGGTCGAGGTCGAGGTCCGGGATCATGGCGGGCAGGTCGTCGGACGCCACGCGGGAGAGGGACGAGCCCCTGAACGACGACGACCTGTGGCTGTGGGCGACGGCCCGGCTGAACGACGGCGACGACAACGACGCGGAGAGCAGGTCCAGCGGCTGCTCCGGCCACACCAGCCCCACCCTGTCCGCCCGGCTCAGCGACCTCAGGAGCGCCCGCTGCTGAAGGCCTAGCTGCTGCTGCGGCGGCGGCGGCTGATCAGGCCCGTCGTCCGGTCCGTCGCCGTCGAGCTCCGATGAGCCGTTCTCGTTCTCATCCACGGCGACGACGCTGAAGTGGTTGAGCCTGCTCAGCTTCCTCGGTGTGGCCGCGACGTACTCCTCGGCCCGCACGGGGAAGCTGAAGGGCACGTCCTCGTCGGTGTCGGTCTCGGTGTCCGTGCCGCCGGCGAGGACCTCGTCGGCGGCGTCGACCGGCGGCGGGTCGAACCGCGACGGCGAGGGAGGGTGGCTGTAGAACTTGTACCTGGTGGCCTCGGCGGCTGCGCCCGCCGCAGCGCGCCGCGGATCACGGACTCCCACGCCAGCGCCGGCCGCCCGTCCTCGCGCCGAACACGTTGCCGGCGTTCAGCGGCACCACTTCCGGAACTGCATTCATGCACGGCGTCAGTAGCCACGCTGCACGGAAAGTCAGGTCGCGGGGGACATAGACGTACCGAGCACGTAGATGTCGGCTGGGCTCGGCGTCGCCGCCGGTGCCGAGCCACTCGGCGATGTCGAGGTCGTCCGGCGGCGCCTTGCCGCCGGCGTTCCAGGTGCCGACGCAGACCCTGCAAACCGCCGAGGGACATGCATGGTTGGTTAGTCGTCGTCGACGCGAGAGAGAAGCTCTCGTGGCGCGCTCGCTGAAATTCCGAGACGGCGACGAGGAAAAACCACAAGCCAATTTCACACGGCGGCCGGCGCACCTCAGCTCTTTGGTGTTGATGTAGTGCGCGCGCAGCGTCTCCGAGTTCCGCGGCCGCAGCTTGTTCGGCGCGCCCTCCAGGCTCTCGTCTGCTGACGCCGCCGCCGGTTCGGCACGCCGGTGCAAGCAAATGTCAGTATAAAAAACGGCAGAACTGCAGTAGCATGGTAATCTAAGCGAATTCACGGTCGAACCAACACTATTTTCTTTGATAGAAGGACTACCAAGTTTAATTTTACACAGTTTTTTTTTAAAAAAAACTGCTAATTAAACACTACTATAATACTTTTCAGCCTTGGAGCAGAACAGAATCATACTAGTATAGGCTGGCTGGTCTGCCAGATTAGGCAATTGTTGGGGAAGCCATTTCAAAGTGAGTGATTGACTGGAGACAAGATTTGAAGGTGTCCGCCGGCAGCCATGACGCGACGCGCCAACTCGCCAAGCGCACTAATGCTTTTGGCTGGCCAAGGGCCAGTTGGTTCAACCTTTTCTTCTTCCTATTGCTACTAGGCCGAAGAAGAAGAAGAAGAAGAAGAAAGAAGAAGAAGAAGAAGAAGAAGGAGCTAGGCGACGAATAGTCTAGACTCTAGAGCTGCACTTTTCTACTGTAGATAAGATCACAACATCGACGGGACGCGCTTTCAGTTGAGTTGTTGAGCCGCGGTTCTCGGTTCAACACGCAATAGACTGCCACCGGCGGATTGCGGAACTAGTAAATGAGTTAGTTAACCTCACCGGCGATCCGAGCACCGTCCTCGTCCGGCCGGCGAGCGCCGCCGCCGCCGCCGCGGTCGTCGTCACAGCCGCAGTTCTCTGGCAGAGGAATTTGAAGCGAGGAAGCAGCAGGACGTGAGGGGGCGACGACGGAGAGAAGAGAAATGCGCTGGTTTGGGGGGAAGGCGAGAGGATTTCGGGCAGCCGTACCTTGGCCGTCGTCGTCGCCTTCGTCCTCGTCGTCGTCGGCGCCGAAGTCCAGGTCCTTGCTCTTGAGGTTGAGCCACTTCTTGAGCACAATCTTGGGCCAGAACACCTGCACCACCAGAGCATCAGCATCACCACAGATTCACAGTAGCATCCTCTTGTTTTTTTTTTCAATCAAGAAAACGAAAAGGGAAACAATTTTGAAAGAAAGAAAGAAAAATAAAAAGCAAAAGCTATCGGGACAGGAAGCTCTCGGATTCTGAGCTAGTCAGCAGCTGCGAGCGGCTGCAACGCCAGGAGAGAAGCGAATTGTTTGGGTTGTCCTCCTACCTCTGCCGGCACCCTCCTCTGCTTCTGCACCACCATCTCGGCTCCTCTAATCACCAATGGCGCCCTGTGACGCAACGCAAGTTTCTTCCGTTGCCGAAGACACACAAGCTCGGGGCCGCGCACCCGTGGCCGTGGGCTGGCAGGCTGGTGCAGTCAGTGTGGCAGCTGGCGGCAGGACAAGCTGGTAGCTTTGGGGCCGGGGAGCTCTATCTATATTGGCATCTGGGCCTCTGGGGCCTTTTCCCGGAAACCTTCTGCTGCGCTGCGCTTGACGTTCCCGGAAACTTTTCTACTATTGCATTCCATTTCCATTCCACCGCGGCTGCTGCTTGACCGGCACGGCGGTGGTGAGTTTCCTTCCGGGGAGGAATTTTAGCCGCCGCTGACCTGACTGCCGCCGTTCTGTTTGGCAGTATGATTATTATTAGGCTTAATTTGCATAAGGAAATAAATCCAGAATTGCTCCGAGGCCTGGAACACGGTAACGACATCTTAGAGGAAGTTTAATAACAGCATCTCCAACAAGTTGGAAAAAGAGGTTGCTATTCTTATCAAATTGACAAAAACACTAAAATTCATCTCCAACAACTCTCTATTTGAGGTTGCTATTTATTCCAACTTGCTATCCAGGGGGGCGCGTGCGTATCTTTACGCGCGCCGTCAAGGTTGCTATCGCGGTGTTTTCACCGTCGCGCGCTTTTTTTTTTGGGTTAATTGGAACGGTGCCATCACAACTTTCGCGGTTCCAAGAAACACCATTACAATTCATCTATTTGGAAATATACCATTATAATTTTGCCACTCCTTGAAATACACCATGCTCTACGTATAGACTGGAATGCCCCTGTCTTTTTCTTCTTCCTCCCTCTTTTCTGCTTGGATGATGCTCCAATGGCGTCCATGGAGCTCCCCCATGCCAACCACTGCCCTCATCTCTTCTTCCACCCGCGTGCTCCTGTACATCTAGGAGCTCGCCAAAGAAGGAGCTTGGTGAAGGGGACGGATCAGGAGCAGCTCACCCAAGGGGGACTCGTCCCCCCTCCCCAGTCCCCACCGCGGAAGGCTGGGCCGCTCTGTCGCAGATGGGGAGGAGCTCGCCCAGACATAGCATGTGTGCACGCCCTCAATTGGTCCCGTGAAGCGCCATAGTCTTTTGCGTGCCGCGTCGCAAAGCATGGTTGCGCTCGGCCGCTCGCCGCTGGCTGGTGACCAAGCTTGAGCCACCGAGCAGCATGCCCTGCGTGCTTGCCACTCCTCGACGACCGACCTCACCATCGAGCGAGCCGAGTCAGTACGCCTGCGCTCACTGCTCGCCCGCAAACGACTTGCCGTCGTACGTGCCGAGCCACCCGAGTCAGGACGCTGCGCTCGCCGGTCGCCGGTGACTGAGCTCGTCTTCGCACGCGCCGAGCCATCCGAGTTAGCACACCTGTGCACGCCGCTCTCCGGTGACCGAGCTCGCCGTCGCATGCGCTGGGCCACACACCAGTGCTCGCCGCTCGCCGGTGATCAAGCTCGCCGTCAGCACACAAGCCAGCTGAGCAGCTCGCCCTGCGCTCACCGCTCAACGGCTACTGATCGAGTTCGCCGTTGCGTGCGCCGTGCATCGAGCCACCTCCGAGTAAACATGCCTGCACACGGTGAGCCCCTGAGCAGCACGTCTGCGCCCGTCGCGCGCCGGCGACTGCACTGCTTGCCGATGACAAGTTTGTTGGCCACCCATGCAACGAGGCAAGGGAGCCGCTTTGATGTGTAGTCTCACTCGAAAAACTCAGAGCCACAAAACAACCTCTCCTCTTCCCCAAGTGCGATGAGGGAGAATGGTGAAAACTGGCAAGCATGGAGCCAGTGAGCACAGAGACCATGGAGAGAGGTGTCGAAGGAAGAAGGAGAGAAGACAGTAAGGTTATTTTGGTCCTGTGTAATCCTGCAGCTGGGCCCGGGCTGTGCTAGACGTAGAACATGGCATATTTCATGGATGAGTAGAATTACAATGGGATATTCCATAATAAGTGAATAGTAATAGTATTTTTCAAAACCACGAAAGTTGTAATGGCACCATTCCAATTAACCCTTTTTTTTTCACTCTCGCGCGCGCGAGGAACTTTCCTCCCGCGTCTTCCCTCCCGCGCCTTCCCATCTATCGGCGTGGAGTCTCTCGATCCAGGACGAGAGGAAGCGGGCGTGGAGACTCTCGGCCTTCTCCTCTTCTCCCCTTCTCCCCCGTCGATCTCAAGCCAGGCCGCGCGCGTGAAGGCCGAAGGACTGGTCACGCCCATCGCGCCTGTGAGGAAGGTCGCGGCTGCAAGCCAGGCCGCGCGCGTGAAAGCCAGGAACACGGCGCCTGTGAGGAAGGTCACGGCCGTCGTGCTTCAGGTACACCTTCTCCTCTCCCCTTGTGTACACCTTCTCCTCTCCCCTTGTCCTGTTCCCGTTGATCTAATTCTTCATGTTCTTGATGTGGGATACTGTTCGCGTCCGGTAGCGCACGGGTTTGTTGCTCCGTAGTGGTCTGTGGTCGCTGCGACGTAGTGGTTTGTTGACTACCTTTCAGCTCACTCATATAATGGTTAAGTCTTTCTATATGACTCACTTGTCTTTCTTACAAAAATGCATTGGTTCTTGTGTCCAAGTGGACTGTAAGCTTACAACTCACTTCTTTTATCTCTCTTTTCTTCTCTCCTTCACCAAAGCATTTAACTTTCTTGTAGCCCACTATTATAATTGCTCGTAGCCTAGCCACTGTGAAAATGATGTGGACTTGTGGATAGTGTTTTTTTTTCATTCCTTCTTCTTTTCGCGCCAGCCCGCGCATGCTCCACGCCCACACACCAACATATGGTGGTCGTACTCGTACCCATCACACGGCTACAAGTTTTAATATTCTCTTCTCTTGAGTACTCTCCATTGGATTGAGAGCACTCGTATGTGTACAATTGATTCTGTTGTTGGGTCGTGAAGTCAGTTCGTACTAGTTTAATTACTTAATTAATTCAATGGAATGGCGTTATCCATCACATCACATCACATCGTTGCCCAATCGGTAATTCTCCTCTGTTGGTGTTGGCTTTTGGTTGCCTTGTGTAGAATAGCAATCTCTAGCTGCCATAGAGTTTTCAAATACTCAATATATACTGTCTCTCAAGGTTGGTAAAAGATGACTAAAAGTACATTGCTGCTCTTTCTCTCTCCTCTCTCTTGCACCTTTTAGCACATTTTAGCCTATGGATTCAAATAACTCACCAAGACAAAAGTTTTAATTAAAATCTTTTATCAATAGCAAATAGGAACCAAACACAGCCTTAGCGTGTGTTTCAGCTTTTAGTTTATTTCCTCAGAAGCTATCTTCCTAACTTTTTCAGAAGCCAACTAAACGATTATGTTGTTTGTGCTTCTACTTGGCAGAAGCCAGCAAAAAAAATTAATTTCAACATATTAGCTGTTGTGCAGAAGCCTTATCGATCCATTATAATTTTGATTTATAGCACTGCTCTGCTGTTTTTTCAAAAACTAAAAATAAACCCATCCAAATAATAATGAAATTGTTGCCCACAAAAATAAAGTGTGATTTTAATAGCTATGATGTCAATTGCGCTTTTCTTTTTACAACAGATGTCAATTGCGCTTTGGGATATCCCAAGAAGATCAGTACAAATGTCACATTTATTTGGATCATAAACTTCAAAGGTGGCCACATCCTACCGTATGTTATCAGCTCTCTAAATAATTTAACCACTGCTTGTCTTGAGCTGTGACACGTGGTTATTCTATTCATGTGGTGGGTAGAGTTCGCCGAATTATGTGCAGGATGCCAGGATAGACATTGTAATTGTCGCAATTTGATTTTGTTGGGCTCAACAAACGATGAAGACGCGATTACATTTTTTATACTGTGTGTATTCTGTATTGACACCTGTGTAGCCCTCAGGATTTTGCCCATTTTCTCTGGCCTCCGTGTTTGACTTGATCTCATAATACGTCTGTACTACGTTCATCTCCTAACAACCTCAATCTATGACTCATGATGCAGAGAATCAAGTTAGTAGGCCCTCTATCAGTTGTAGCATGCTTGTTTAAATTTCATAAGGTTCTAAGTATGTCTGTTGCACTTTCTGCCAAAATTGTCATTTCCCTTGACAGCAATGCATTGTGTATTCCATGCATGGAGCCACGGTGCATCACCTGCAATCCTCAACAACAGACTATATAGTCTTATCTTTGGTTTTCTTGAGCAAATGGGTGCGCCGCTTGGCATCAATTATTAGAACCATTTTGTTTGCAAATACTGAACCAATTATTCCTAACTTTTTTCGTAAAATTCATCAACCGTTTGTTTCAAGTGACATTCCCCGGGTCGCGGAGACTTTAATTAAAGCAATTTGATCAACTGTTCTCTTAAGGTTATAAGTTTTTTTTTTGCAAGTAGCAAGGCTAAAAGTTTTTTCTTTACGATTGGGTATGACATTGTGTCTTTTTATTGATGGAGAAGTTAAAGAAATTGTTGGAGTTGTTCCCAATTCACTTCAGGATCAGGCCGCGTCCTGTGTGCACACGGGGGGTGCGGGGGCGGAGCCCCCCCGCGGTACGGTATATATGCCCTTGCTAGGGTTTCGTGGAGATTAACTCTCTTGTAAGCCGCCATTGCGTGTAACCCCAAAACTCTTGAGATAGTAAGATTGTTGTCGGCTGGTGCCCGTGGTTTTTTCCTTTCACATTGAAAGGGTTTTCCACGTAAATCGTGTGTCTTCTCTGTGTTTGATTTCGTTTTACTTCATATACTATACGTCGTTCATAACAGAAACACCTAGAGAAGTTAGAAATAAAGGGGGAAAATTATGCTCTGATGTTAGAAGGCTCGCAAGAGGTTTTGCTCCTATAGCGATATTCGGTCCAGGCTGCAGCTCCTATAGCAAGGTAGCGGCAGCACCGCCGGGCGGACGGTGGAGGATGGCCGGATGGGCAGGGTAGATGGCGGGGGTGAGCTCCGACGAAGTTAGGAGAGGGCGGGCTCATCATCAGGGGAGGGAGGGGCAGCGAGAGGTGGCAGAGGGGAGGGGAGAGAGGAAGAAGACGAGCGTCACTAACCTTCCTGGTGCGCGCGTCAGGGAATGTGGTCGCGAAAGACGCTCTCATCTATTTCCTTCTAAATCTCCCATATCAAAAGGAGAGGGAGGCTCCCAATTGCCTTCAGCAGGATATCAAGCAAAAAAAGTCACAAAGTCGCTTTATTTTGTGGTGGAAATCATGTTCCACCTAGCGCAGAGTCGCTTGCTTATTGCCAATTTTGTGAATTCAATTTTGGTTGGGCAGCACAGGAGGCAACCAGACTCCAAATTATTTTGGTGTATCTACATTCTAGAGTTGGATGAATTCAGAAAGATGGGTTTCATCGATGTCACTCTGGGAGCTTAACGACGTGTTTGGTTTAAGGATCAGCTTCATCCGGCATGAGCTCATGCAGAACCAGGTCATCCGTCGCTTTTCTGAGGAATGAAGTCACTCCTGCATATTGGCTTGGGGGAGTTAAAAAAATGAGTTAACTGATGACGGACGACACAGGCCTATAATGTGAACCAAACGACATTGTCAGGCTCGGACTTAGGTTCGGATAATTCCGGACCGATCAATCCAGCAAACCAAACGTGTTGTAAGTCTCTAATCATTGAGGGCGTCAGCCACACTGTTCTTCTTTTTTGCTTTTGCAATTTTTGATACCAAAAACTTGTTTCCTTCCCGTTTGCTAGGGAGATCATGATGCAAGCTACGAAGAGATGCCTGTCCGTTTCATCAAAAGGCGTTTCCATGCCTATGTGAGCTGTTTCCAGTTAGGTTCGTTCGTACTAGAGCCATCTACCAAAAAAAACATTCATCACTACACAGATACTCATAAATATGTCCATGCTTATGGATGTCATTTGGGATACCTATCGTTGCTGGGTCATGTTACAAACTGACACGGGTTATCTATGTCGGCTCCAAATTTTCTGCCAGGATGAATTTAGGGGTGTCTCATCGTTGAAGAATGGATTAACTAACATGGATATGATGTTCAGCTATAATTCTCATGTTGCAAATAAAGTGCTTAAAGAAACTTTATTTGATTTATTATTTGGTGCAAATTTAAAATGACATGGTGAAATGTTATGGTATCCTAAACGAGACGGATTCAGTAGCGGAGCCCAAGCCCGACCACCCTAGAAAGCCGCCGCTAGGGCTTGCCGGCGGATCACACCACTATGGATTTATGCCCACCTGTAGCATGTTTAGTTGTGTGTATCCTCTTTTATCTACAAAGCTAAAGAAATTTCTAGTCCCGACATTAGGTTGTACAATGCACATATTTTTAGAATAAAAGGGCATAACAACTGTCTTAGCATTAGCAAAGACAATGAACAACATCATCGTTTACAGCACATAGGTGGGAAACACCCGTCCAAATGATCACAGCTCTCGACCCAAAAAGAGACACGTAAAAACCTCCTGCCAAGTTCAACTACTACTACTCTACTCTAGAATAAAGGAAACCAGACTTTTCCATTAACTGCGGTACTACTTATCATATTGCCAGATAGTTTCTTCAGAACTTCCTCCGGGTGTACTTGATCCTCCCAGTTATGAGCCTGCCTATACATGAAGGCATCCCACTTGTCCTCCACTTGGTTCACCCAGGAATCCTTGCTGGTCTTGTAGCAATAGCTTTTAAACTTTCCATTTTCTCTGAAAATTCCTGCATCTTCTCTTGGGGACACAGAATACTCCAAGACTGAAGCATCATTCCGATTCGCAGTATCAGGGTTCTCAAATCCAGCCAAGCTACTCCCTGAAAACATATAGAGTTCCTTAGTTTCCAAAGCCCCCACAGGGCAGCCGCACTAAAACAATTATTCACTAAAAACTTCTTATTACTCAGCCACATCTGTCCTATTGACAGAAAATCAGCTCCTATTTCCCTACCACAGACTTCAGAGATACAAACCCACATCTGTCTAGCAACCACACATTCAAAGAATAGGGGTTGAACATTTTCTAGTTCTGAATAGAACAAACAGGTCTTATCCTCTAATTTCTTCCTAATATTTAGATTCTCTCTCGTCAAAGCCTATGTTCGTGTGGTGGCTGCGGGTTCGGAAGAGTGTGCCGAGAGTGCTTCGTCGCGGCTTCGACTCGTTCTTCTTCCTCGTTGGTTGGTCTTTGTGGAAGGAGCGTAATGAGCGGACTTTCAATGCTCGGTAAGTCACGGCTGCAATCTTGGCCACCAACATCTTCGAGGAAGCTGCAGCATGGAGTCTAGCGGGTTTTAAGGGGCTTGGTCTGCTGCTGCAGGCGTTGGGTGTCTAGCTTCATTTTCGTTTCCAGTCGCAAGTTTGTTGTCATGTAATAATCTATCTCTAATCCAGTAGACTAGGCAGCTGGTAATCAGGGTATTACCATTGTATGGTGGTCTTTTCCTGAACTTCTTCTTAATGAAATATGCGTCTCCGGACGTCATCTCAAAAAAACACCTTATTCTTAGAAACCAGCCAAAGGAAAAAATTGCACCCTAGGTGGAATATTCAGCTGCCAAACAGCAGGGACATGAACAGGCACAATACCTCTAAAGTTAATGACTTTATAAAGAGTGGGAAGTGTAAGTGCAATCAAGCCCTAATTGTGGGTTTTGGTGATAATGACCACACGATGGGATAACTAATGAGATTCATGAGTTGATAAGCAGGTTATGATAAGAAAGGATGGTGTATGTACGTTGGTGGACCCCCATACTACATTTCATCAGATCCGAAATCAAAGTGATATATCAAGCTTTTTCATTTGAATTTGAGTTATAGGAATGTCGTACTATCAAGGGGGGATGCAAATACATTGCTATGGCTGAATGACATGTGCTCAAACCAACCCAAGCCATCCATGTTTCTAACCAAAGACAGCCTGCACTGAATTCCAATCCAACCCTGTCTGATTGGTAGGCACGGCAGTGCCGCTCTTGTCACGGCAGTGCCGGGCCGCGGCACTGCCGGGCTTCGGCCGGCACTGCCGCGACTTATGTAACCGTTGGCAGGGAGGAGATATTTATTCCATCTCCCTGCCACCCAACGGTGATCCACGACCATAACTCGTCACCTACCTCCAGACAAGCTTCTCTCTTCCCATTGAAGGCTCTCAACTCCCTCTCACCAATCCTTCGATTCCATTGATTCCAAGTGATTGAGAGGCTTAAACCTTCATCAAAGAGAAGCCCTAGCTGAGATCTACTTCATAGAGCACTTGATTTGAGCCACAGCCGGTGGATTTGCTTCTATTACTCTTGGGTCTTGGAACCCTAGCGGCTAGGCATCACCCTAGAGCCTTGCCAACTTGTGTGGTGGCCTAGGGAGGTTTGTAATCGATTGTTCAGCTAGTATTATTACCCCTCACCTCAAGGATTTGGTTCCTTGACTTGAGAACGAGGTAGAGTTGCAAAGCTCATGACCTAAGTGGTCAACCTCAACAACGTGGAGGTAGGCAAGCCTTGGTGGCGAGCTGAACACGGGATAAATCACTTGTCTCTTGTGCTTGCTTAGTTTCATTTCATATTCATGAGCTTGTGATAGATTCTAGGGTTTGGCCCGATCTACTTTATTCCTCTTATTTGGCTTGGAGTAGTTGGTTCTGCTGGTTCATAGAACTTGTTGTAGCATTTCTATTCATATAGAATCAGTTAGTTGTGGCTGGATTTCGAATTGCAGCTTCTGGTCTCACACTGCGCGGTTAGTACCGCGCTGGGGGCGGCAGTGCCGGGCAGCGGCAGTGACGGGCACAGAGCGGTAGTGCTGGGCTTATCTAATTAAGTTTTGAGTTTGTGATTTTTGACAGGCCTATTCACCCCCCCTCTAGGCCACACAGGTCCTTACAAGTGGTATCGGAGCCTGGTCTCTCAGCAGCACTTCACCGTGCGAGAGAATGGCCACCGACGGAGGAACGGGAACGTTAGCGTTGTGCAACCCCACCTGAAGTGGAAATGCACACCGCTAGCAGCAATAAAGTCTCTCCACAGCAAGTGAGAAGGCACCTCCTATGGGTGTGTCGGCCGGAGAGCTCGCAAGAAAGAAGGAGGAAAGAAGATTGAAGAAGGAAGCTAGAGCCAAAGCAAGAGAAGATGCAGCGGCTCTCAAAGCAAGAGAAGAAAAGGCTCAAAGAAAAGAGAGAGAAGGATTAGAAGAAGAAAGAGCAAGAGAAGAGAAGAAAAGAAGAAGGAGGAAGAGCTCCAAGCAAAGAAGAGTGTGAACTTGAGTGATGACTCAAGTAGCACCGAAGATGGAGATGATCACTTCTCCTACACACTTAAGGACAACAAGAAGAAGGAGGAGATGAAGAAGTCATATAAAGAAGTATCCTTTAACTATTCTTCTATGACTAACCATGACTCTAGGCCTCTCATCAATGTGCCGCGGGCAAGTTACCTCGTTTCGACGGGACTAACTTTGCCAAGTGGAAGCACATTATGAAGACCTATATTATTGGTCTCCATCCAGGTATTTGGGAGATAGTGCACAATGGACTTGAAGCACCGGTTGATCCAAAGAGCCCCACTCAAGATGAATTCTGCAACATTCATCTCAATGCTCAAGCCACTAGTGTGTTGCTTAGTGCCTTGGATGGTGATGAGTACAACAAGGTCATGGGAGTTGAGGTTGCAAAGGAGATTTGGGACACATTGCATATAGCTCATGAAGGGGTTGACAAAGTAGGCAATCCAAGATTGACTTGTTGATGGCTAAGCTCAACCGGTTTGTGATTTGTGATGGTGAAGGTCCACAAGAGATGTTTGATAGATTGATGGTGATTGTTGGTAAGATTAGAGGGCTAGGTGGAAATGAAATCAATGATCACAAGGTTGTGAAGATCATGTTAGAGGCATACTCACCTAGGAATGAGACCGTAGTGACATTGATTAGGGACAAGAAGAAGTTTGAGCAATTCACACCTAGTGATGTGCTTGGAAGGATTATCACATTTGATATGCAAAGAGAAGAGGCAAATGAGAGAAGGAAGCTTGGAGAGTTGCAAGCTAGGCTAGATGGGATGAAGATCAAGGATGTGGCACTTAAGGCTAGCAAGCCATCAAGGCAAGCAACATCAAGCAAGGCAAAATCAAGCAAGCAAGCCTCTACAAGCAAGCCCAAGCAACAAAAGAAGAAAATTGAAGTTGAGGACAGCACATCATCATCTTGTGAAAGTGAAAGTGATGGTGAAGAATTTGAAGAAATTGGTGATATAGCTCTTTTCATGAGAAGATACCGCAAGGGGCTCAAGAAGGAAGGTTACAAGTTTGTAAAGAGAAGGTTTCCAAACAAGAAGAAAAGAACTTGCTACAATTGTGGAAGCACCGATCATTTCATAGCACATTGTCCACATGAGAAGAAGGACAACTTCAACAAGGGCAAGAAAGATGACAAAGGCACTTACAAGAAACACAAGAGATACATGGGAGAAGCTCACATTGGACATGAATGGGATTCAACCGCACAAACCTCAAGTGAAGAAGATGAGAAGATAGCAACAATAGCATTTCAAAAGTCATCTCTTTCACCAAGACTATTCAACAACTTGTCCGATGATGATGATTGCAACTCCCACACTTGTCTCATGGCCAAGAAAGAGAAGGTGAAAAAGGCTCACACTTCTAAAACCTCTCTTCCACCTAGTGACATCTCTAGTAGTGAACTTAGTGATTCCTCTAGTGATGATGATTCTAGTGATGAAGAGATAAACATGATAACTAAAAGGTTGGACAAGAAAACCAAACTCTTTATCACTAAACTAATGGAGGAACTAGAATGTGTACAAGCCGAGCTAGCAATAAGTGAGGATGCTCTCATCAAACAAGAGGACCTCTACATTGCTTGCAAGGAAGCTCTTGCATTAGAGAGAAGTGAGTTGGACGTCTTGCACGAGGCCTTGGCCAAAGAGCAAGATGAACATGCTTCCCTAAAGAAGGCCCATATTGCACTCAAGGAAAAGTATTGTGGCTTAGATGAAAAGCACAAAGAACTTGAGTTGCAATATAATCTTCTTTGGGAAAGCAACTCAACTCTTCCTAAAGCAAATGTCACCTCTATTCCCTCCACTAGTGAAGGTTGTGGAAAATGCTATAATGTTGATTAAATATCTATTCCACTAACCTTGTGAACATGGAGGCCATGAGAAAGGAGATAGCAAGATTGACAAATATCATTGCAAATGGTTGTGTCAAGTCTACCACAAGTGCTAATGAGAAGACTCAAGAGAAGAGCAAGCCCAAGTTCAAGAATGGACGGCGTCCTTCCATAAAAGATGGGTTGGGGCACGAAAAAGGAGCCAAGACTAATGGAAGAAGGACAGTGAATGGCTATGAGTGTGTGAGGTTTGAGAAGAAGGGTCAGATTGGTACAGTTTAGTCTGCAAGACCGCGGCAGTGTCGCGCCAGAAGGCGGCAGTGCCGGACCCCGACAGTGCCGCCCCAGGCCGGCAGTGCCGCGCCCAAGAAAGGGAAGGCTACCAGTTTGCCTTCTGCTCAGTCTCACACACAGCACAAGCAGGTACCCAACCCAAAGCAAGAATCTCAGAAACCAAAGGAATCTATTTGGGTGACCAAGAACAAGTTTGCACATCAACCCAAGATAGAAGCCCTAAGGAAGAGCATGTCATCTTGTTACATTTTAGGACACAACAACAGTGGTAAAGTTGTTGCAAAGTATGTTGGTGATAACAAGAGGACAGCCGACAAGTGCATTTGGGTTCCTAAGATACTTGTGACTAACTTGCAAGGCCCCAATATCAATTGGGACCTAAACCTAGGAACTAAACTTGTCTTGCAGGCATACTCCTCCGGTGGATCAAGTTGGGTGCTTGATAGCGGATGTACAAATCATATGACCGGAGAAAGGAGTATGTTCTCATCATATTCCCCAACTTCAAATGCAAGCGAAAACATCATTTTCGTGATAACTCCAAGGGGGATGTGTTAGGTCTGGTAAAGTTGCTATTACACTTGAGCATTCAATTACTAATGTCTTACATGTCGATTCGTTGAGTTACAACTTGCTATCCGTTTCACAATTATGTGGAATGGGTTTCAATTGTCTCTTTACGTATGAGGGTGTGGAAGTCTTTAGAAGGGAGGATCCTCTATTGTCTTTACGGGTTGTTTGAAAGGGAAGCTTTACTTAGTTGATTTCAACAAAAGTGAAGCCAAACTTGAGACTTGTTTAGTGGCAAAATCTAGCATGGGTTGGTTATGGCATCGCCGACTAGCTCATGTTGGGATGAGGAACTTGGCCAAACTTCAAAAGGACAACCACATCCTAGGGACTAACCAATGTTGATTTTGAGAAAAGACAGAGTATGTGGAGCTTGCCAAGCCAGAAAACAAGTAGGCGTACCTCACCCACCAAAGAGCTATGACACTACTACTCATCCATTGGAGTTGATCCACATGGACCTCTTTGGACCGGTTGCCTACCTTAGCATCGGCGGTAACAAACATGGTCTGTTATTGTTGATGATTTTTCTCGTTTCACTTGGGTATTCTTTATGCATGACAAAAGTGTAGTGCAAGAGAAGGTGAAGATGTTCATACGAAGAGCTCAAAGGGAATTCGGTTCAACATCAAGAAAGTTCGTAGTGACAACGGAACCGAATTTCGAAACACCCAAGTGGATGAGTTTCTTGATGAAGGGGCATCAAGCATGAATTTTCAGTTCCATACACCTCCTCAAAAATGGCGTGGTGGAGAGGAAGAATAGAACACTCATTGACATGGCAAGGACGATGCTAGATGAGTACAAGACGCGAGAACATCTTTTGGGCCGAAGCCGTCAATACCGCTTGCCATGCAATCAACCGCCTCTACCTCCACAGAGAATAAAGAAGACCTCCTATGAGCTGCTCAACGGTAACAAACCAAAGGTGTCATACTTTAGAGTATGGGTGCAAATGTTTCATATTGAACAAAAAGCCCAAAGCCTCTAAGTTCGCATCCAAGGTTGATGAAGGTTTTCTCTCGTTATGGATCAAACGAGCATGCCTATCGTGTTTTCAACAAGGCCTCCGGCAAGGTTGAATAGCGATAGACGTGATGTTTGATGAAACTAATGGCTCTCAAGTAGAGCAAGTTGATGAAGTTGTTGTAGGTAATGAGGAACCACCTTGTGAAGCAATCAAGCAATTAGCCATTGGTGATATTAGACCACAAGAACAGCAGGCTACTGGTCAGGATGGTTTCAAGCTGAAACTTCTGCTGGGGACTGATCAGATACAGTCCCCGGCAGTGCCGGACCCCGGCAGTGCGGGCGAAGCCCAGCAGTGCGGGAACTCCCAGGGCAGCCGCAGCCACTCCACTTCGTGGAGTGAACCTACAACCCATCTTTGAGCAAGATGAAGAAGATGCTGAAGATGCAGCAGAACCCATAGATCATCCAAGCTCAAGCAAACTATTCAACGGGATCATCCCGTTGACAAACATCTTGGGAGTCTTCGAAAGGGGGTAACGACACGCTCTCTTTGGCAAATTTCTGTCAATATTACTCGTTGTCTCCTCTTTGGAACCTCTCAAGGTAGAAGAAGCACTGGAAGATCCAGATTGGGTGATGGCCATGCAAGAGGAGCTCAACAACTTTGAGCGCAATCAAGTATGGTCACTGTGGAAAGACCAAATACCAATGTGATTGGCACTAAATGGGTCTTCCGCACAAAGCAAGATGAAGAAGGTGTGTGGTGACAAGGAACAAGGCAAGATTGGTAGCTCAAGGCTTCACTCAAGTAGAGGGCTTGGACTTTGAAGAAACATATGCACCGGTTGCAAGGCTTGAAGCCATTCAGATTCTTCTAGCCTATGCAGCCCATCACAACTTCAAGCTACATCAAATGGATGTGAAGAGTGCATTCCTCAATGCCCATACAAGAGTTGGTGTATGTCGAGCACCATCGGGCTTTGAAGATCCCAAGTTCCCCAACCGTCTTCAAACTCCATAAGGCGCTCTATGGGCTTAAACAAGCACCTAGAGCATGGTATGAATGCCTTAAGGAATTCTTGCTCAAACAAGGCTTTGAAATAGGCAAAGCCGATCCTACTCTCTTCACTCATAAAGTCAATGGAGATATCTTGTGTGCCAAATATATGTCGATGACATAATATTTGGTAGTACTAACAAATCCTTTTGTGATGAGTTTAGTAGGATCATGACTAAGAGATTTGAGATGTCTATGATGGGTGAGCTCAAGTTCTTCCTTGGTTTTCAAATCAAGCAATAAAGGAAGGGGACTTTTCTTTGCCAAACCAAGTACACCCATGATATGTTGAAAAAGTTTGACATGGTGAACGCCAAGCCTATCAAAACACCCATGCCAACCAATGGACATCTTGATCTCAATGTGAAAGGGAAAGCCGTGGACATCAAGTATATCGCTCCATGATCGGTTCTCTTCTTTACTATGCACATCTAGGCCCGATATTATGCTTAGTGTGTGCATGTGTGCTAGATTTCAAGCTAACCCGAAAGAGTGTCACCTAGTGGCCGTTAGAGAATCTTGAGATATCTAGTTCACACACCAAACCTGGCTTGTGGTATCCTAAGGGCTCCAAGTTCGAACTACTGGCTATTCGGATTCGATTATGCTGGTTGTAAAGTAGACCGAAAAAGCACTTCGGGGACATGTCAATTCCTTGGATGCTCCTTAGTGTCTTGGGGTTCTAAAAAGCAAAATTGTGTAGCCCTATCCACAGCCGAGGCTGAGTATGTTGTTGCAGGTGCATGTTGTGCGCAACTACTTTGGATGAGGCAAACCCTTAGTGACTTCGGATGTAACTTTACTCATATCCCACTCTTGTGTGACAATGAAAGTGCCATAAACTTGCAAACAACCCAGTGAGTCACTCAAGAACCAAACATATAGACATCCGACATCACTTCTTGAGAGATCATGAAATCAAAGGAGATATCGCCATTATACATGTGAGCACCGACAAACAACTAGCCGATATCTTCACTAAGCCTCTAGATGAGTCAAGGTTTTGTGCCTTAGGAGTGAACTAAATATACTTGACTCTCGAACGTGGTTGAAACCTAGCATGCTTGATGATCAACTAGTTTGACCTAGGTAAAAACCAATTTAAAAAACTTTCATACATTGTGTTTCAAAAACCTTTGTGAAAGAAACTTGCTTGGAATGACCATTGTTTGAATGACTGATTGTCTCTGGTCATAACATGCAAGCAGTATGTGTCACTCCAAGAATGAGCTGTAGTAACTTAGAGAATAAATCTCTGCTGTGGTAACTGTCCGGCAGGCGGGCCAGGCGCGGTAGTGCCGGGCCCCGGCAGTGCCGCGGGACAGGCGCGGTAGTGCCGCGACTTATCGATCAGCAGGAATCGATCTGTTACTGTGTGGGACCGAAGGGAAAATATCTTTTCTACTCTTACCCTGCGGTTTCACCCTCTCTCTCCCTCATCCTTTCACCGCAGCCCGTGACCCCTCTCCCTCTCTCTCCCTCGGGCGACTAGGAGGCGACGGAGTGCTCCCTCTCCCGACCGTGCTCCCCGGCAACTCCGGCCTCCGGAGGTGCTGCTCGGGATCTCCTTCGGTGCTGCTCCGTCGTCCTCTTCTCCAAGGGTCTCCTTCCTCTCCTCCTATCTAAGGTGAAGGTTCAAAATCCCAAACCCTAAGTTTTTCCCGTTTTGAAATGCGCCATGGGTATTGTATTTAGAGGTTGTAGAAGGGTTTGTAGATGATAGGAAGTGATAGAGATGATGGATGTGGTGTTCCTTGGCTCAGATCTGGCCTGCCTACGTGGCAGTGCCGCGCCCTGCGCGGCAGTGCCGGGCCCCGGCAGTGCCGCTCCCAGAGCGGCAGTGCGGACCATGAGCAGGGTTTGATCCAAGTAACACCTTATCCATCAAATCTATCGCCTCACTATAACCTACCAGCCCTTATGCAGTCTTCTAATTCGCAGTTTCCATGTTTTAGATGTCGGGCGGAAGAGGAGATGAGAGAAGGGTTCAAGTAGCAGAGGATGGATCCGCTCAGGGGGAGGAGCAAGCAGCCATCCCGTCGAGGTGGCTCTAGCTCCCAAGGAGATGTTTCAGCGAGGCAGCAGATCCGGGATGAGGCTCGCCTGCAGATGCAAGGGCGACAGATAAGGGAAGACCTCTACCCCAACACCCCAGAGCACTGGCAGAGGTCAGCAGGGCACACTTGCAGCCATACACAGAGGATGTGCAGGAGAGGCCTCCTCAGGACACCAGGGACAGGCAGCCCGTGTCATACTATCAGCAGTTCAGCTCGGTCAAGTCTCAGCGCCAGCACAACCCATACAACCATCAAAAGGATATGAGCATTGATTATAGGTTCTGGAACGAGTTCCATTCTGATTTCTATCGTTCAGTCCTATACAATGCCAAGAAGCAGAAGATACTGAATATGAAGTATGTTGATTGGAGAGCATCTAGAGAGCAAGACTGACCGTGACATCAACAGGGTGGTGGCTGCATGTAAGGCAAGAAACATGTATGATCTGATGGGATTTAGTTATAATTGGAACACCGAGATCGTCCATCAGTTCCATGCGACGCTGTATGTTGACAATGTGGTTGAGGAGATGCATTGGATGACCGAGGGTCGTCACTACAAGGTCACTTATGAGACCTTTAGTAGGATCCTCGGTTTGGGCAGCGAGGATAGAGAGTATGATAACCTGCATGATGAGAGGACTTTGACATATTCTGAGATTGCTTTCATGTATGAGGACCCTCGGAAGGCAGATGGGTTGGTCAAGGGACTACAAGGTTTTTATTACATGTTGAACAACCTCTTCAGGCAAACTCTCAACCCAAAGAGTGGGTCCCATTCTAACTTGTATGGATATGGCAGGAACATGTTGGCTAGGATGGCCCCAGGGGCTAATCGCTTTTCCATATCCAGCTTTATATGGACTGAGCTTCAGGTTGCAGCCGAGGATGCTAGGAAGGCAGTTCTCTATGCCCCCTACATCATGTTTATGATTGAGATGGTTTCCGGCTATACCTTTGCTAAGGATGGGTTGCATGAGCCATACCGTGCAGAGAAGAAGAGAGGAGCAGCAGCAGGGCAGCAGCAGCTGACAGGCCAGAGAGCTCCCGCCCTTCCTATCCGAGGAAGAAGAAGAGCAAGCTGGCCAAATGGATCAAGGCCATCTTCTCTACTTGCACCTACGCAGCCCAGACAGCTCACCAGGCACTCGTTGAGCAGCGAGCAGAGCGAGAGCGGGCGGGACGTTCGCCGTTACCTCCACCCCGCTCTCCACCTCACTTCGACCTCTCCAGTCTCGACTCAGATGGCATAGACTCAGATGGAGATGAGGAGCAGGAGGAGATAGTGCCTGTGCCACCCCGTCGTTCTACACGTGCCTCGACCTCGACCCGCTACACCAGTTCCACTCACCGTCAGGGGAAGGCCGTGGTAGAGTCCGACGACGACGATGATGACGATGATGATGATGAGGAGGAAGAAGAAGTTCAGTGGGACAAGATAGCTTCGGATGATGAGTGAGTGTTTGGACACTCTTCTCTTCTCTACTTCTCTCTTTTTGGTGACTTGTTGCCAAAGGGGGAGAATTAGGTGAAGAGAAGGGGGTACAACACTTTCTTTCTGTTCATGTCCCCATCATGTTAGTAGTTGTGAGTTGTGAGGGAGTTTGATTCGTTCAAAACTCTATGTTTGTAATATTACTCTATGGTACTACTTCTTAGGCTTGGATGTGGACATGTACTTTTACCTGCTTATCTAGCCTGTGTTATCTTGTTTAGTTCTGTTATTGATTATGCTTTGTGGCTTTGTGTTAATTCCGCTGCGTTTGCTGTCTGTAGCCTGAGCGGCAGTGCCGCTCCAGGGCCGGCAGTGCCGGGCTCCGGCAGTGCGCGCCCAGAGCGGCAGTGGCAGAAAGACAGCAAACATCTCTGATGTGCTTAAACTGTCATTCGCATCACGTATTATTCTTGACACAGTTTAGTTGCACCCCACAAAGCTATTAGATGTGAAACTGAACCTATCTCTCACTTTTGAATATGTGAATGTTGGCCTCTAATGCCAATTCGAGATTTCAGCTCTCATTCACACATTTAGGGGGAGGTTTCACACCTAAGCTTCTAAATCTCAAGTATGTTCCCTTTTATTGTAAGCTTCGATTGTGTTGTCATCACCCAAAAGGGGGAGATTGTAAGTGCAATCAAGCCCTAATTGTGGGTTTTGGTGATAATGACCACACGATTGGAGAACTAATGAGATTCATGAAGTTGATAAGCAGGTTGATAAGAAAGGATGGTGTATGTACGTTGGTGGACCCCCATACTACATTTCATCGGATCCGGACTCAAAGTGATATATCAAGCTTTTTCATTTGAATTTGAGTTATAGGAATGCCGTACTATCAAGGGGGAATGCAAATACATTGCTATGGCTGAATGACATGTGCTCAAACCAACCCAAGCCATCCATGTTTCTAACCAAAGACAGCTGCACTGAATTCCAATCCAACCCTGTCTGATTGGTAGGCACGGCAGTGCCGCTCTTGTCGCGGCAGTGCCGGGCCGCGGCACTGCCGGGCTTCGCCGGCACTGCCGCGACTTATTGTAACCGTTGGCAGGGAGGAGATATTTACTCCATCTCCCTGCCACCCCAACGGTTATCCACGACCATAACTCGTCACCTACCTCCAGACAAGCTTCTCTCTTCCCCATTGAAGGCTCTCAACTCCCCTCTCACCAATCCTTCGATTTCCATTGATTCCAAGTGATTGAGAGGCTTAAACCTTCATCAAAGAGAAGCCCTAGCTGAGATCTACTTCCTAGAGCACTTGATTTGAGCCATAGCCGGTGGATTTGCTTCTATTACTCTTGGGTTCTTGGAACCCTAGCCGGCTAGGCGTCACCCTAGAGCCTTGCCAACTTGTGTGGCGGCCTAGGGAGGTTTGTAATCGATTGTTCAGCTAGTATTATTCCTCACCTCAAGGATTTGGTTCCTTGACTTGAGAACGAGGTAGAGTTGCAAAGCTCATGACCTAAGTGGTCAACCTCAACAACGTGGAGGTAGGCAAGCCTTGGTGGCGAGCTGAACCACGGGATAAATCACTTGTCTCTTGTGCTTGCTTAGTTTCATTCTTCATATTCATGAGCTTGTGATAGATTCTAGGGTTTGGCCCGATCTACTTTATTCCTCTTATTTGGCTTGGAGTAGTTGGTTCTGCTGGTTCATAGAACTTGTTGTAGCATTTCTATTCATATAGAATCAGTTAGTTGTGGCTGGATTTCGAATTGCAGCTTCTGGTCTCACACTGCGCGGTAGTACCGCGCTGGGGCCGGCAGTGCCGGGCAGCGGCAGGGACAGGTAGTATCGGGCTTATCTAATTAAGTTTTGAGCTGTGATTTTTGACAGGCCTATTCACCCCCCCCCCCTCTAGGCCACACAGGTCCTTACAGGAAGAAAAAAACACATTCGAGTTGAACTGCCAAATTAAAGAATCTTCATTATCAGAGAAACATATATTTGAGGCTAACTAGACAATCTCTAACCAAAGATTCAGTAGCCTATGATCAATATTTCTCCTAAAAGAACATTTTAACTCACAACCGTCCAAAGATCTGCTACCATGTTAGACTTTTCATTTACCAACACATAAACCTCGCAGTATTGAATAGCTAAGCTAGAACTGCCTAGCCAATTATCCTCCCAAAACTTAACTTTTTACCATTTCCTATTTTCCACCTAAAACCCATTTTGGCTGCCGACGCTGCCCACATAAATCCTTTAAAAAATTGAGACGCACCACTAGTCGAAGCACAAAACACATTTGGGTTGTTAGTATCATACTTATGATCAATGAACTGTTTCCATAATTTTAGATGATCTATATTATACCTTCTAATTATGAGCCTACTTGATGCACATATATACATAGTCAGATATATACAGTGCCTACTTGATGCTGTTGTTACCCACCAGCACCAGCATGATATAATATAAAGATGTTGAAAAAGATGCTTACTGTTAACGAGCAGTTGACAGGGATTAGTATAGGGCTGGTTTATTTTAGGTTTGTTTGTAGCACAGGCCTACTTGACCTAGCTGTATGCTGCAGTGTACTGCCACAGTAGTTTTGATGCAGTGGAAGCGTGAAAAACGTGCACATGGCCAAGTACTCCGGTCCAGATGTCTCCACGGTCCATGTCATCAGAACATCCCACAATTCATCATGCTAGGTGGACACACAGGTGTCATCCGGAGAATTGGTTGAATAGTTGATTGTATTGCTCTTTGTTAAAGGCCTGTTTGCATGCAATTTTTTTTGGGAGTATTGATAAATATAATGATTTATTTCTAAACTACTTTGGTTTTCAAAAGCTGCCGGATGTTGGATGTGATAAGCCTTGCTGTTTCTAAAAACATGATTTTGTCAAAACTCTTGATTTCTCAGGTTTTAAATCGTCACTTCTTTTTTCTAAACTAGTACTCCCTCGATCTGCTACCTTTTATCCGGGGTGCACACTATGATATTATTATGGCACTGTTTAGAAAAAAAAGTGACGATTTAAAACTGAGCCCATATTTCTAGGATTGTCTTGGTAGGGAATGGAGGAAGTATGATTTATATATATCTGATTTATAAAATCATGGTTTTGTAATACAAAAATTCCAAAAATTATTATGTCGTCCAAACAAGTCATAGAACCCTTTAATTTACTAGTCTCTCGGCATGCAACTTTCTGACACCTTCATGACTATATATAATATATATATATATATATATATATATATATATATATATATATATATAGGCGGGAAAGTAAAATATGTCCTAAGAGCACATGTCCTCAGCACATTCACCATTGGATGTGCATTGAGGTGTGTGTCCGCACATATCTTAATATATATATGTATTGAGATGTGTGTGGGCACATACATCAATGCACATCCAACGGTGGATGTGTTGAGGGCATGTGCCCTTGAGGACAAAAAAAATTGTGTTCATATATAGGCTCCGTTTGGTGTAGGTCAGCTTTCTAAAACGTCTAAAAACTATTGAAACGGCCGCTAAACGTTAAACGGTAGCAAACTATTTTGTTTAGGGGTTATTTGAAAATTAAATGGTTGATCGTTTAAATGGTAAAAAACAGGGTTAAATGGCCTAAATACCCTAAACGAAATGAAGGTAAACGATTTTCAATAGACTAAACCATTGTTTAAACGGTATTTAGACGAACACCAGGTAAATATAGTTAAGTTTTACATACATAAATTTGTATACTTAAGTTTATTATATGGACAAATATGTAAAGTTGATTTCTTACATGTATAACTATGCATATTATGATTCTTTTTACTTGCATAAATATATATACATACTAAAATAATTATTTTTTAATAAATAAATAGGTATAAATGCTAGAAAAATTGATTTTACATCACTAAATATGCATGTTTTGATAATATTGTGTAAAACCATTTAGACAAATTTAAATCTGTTTAAACGTAATGTTAGCGGCCAACAACTGTTTATCGTTTAGCGTTTACGATAACATTGTCTATTAGTGAAGCTATTGTCTAGAAAATAGATTCATGAGCGGCTTTCTAGCATGAAGCTGAGTTGAATGTTTGACAAAACAATTTCACCAATAACTTCATTCATAGCTAAGAGAGAGAAATGAGAGAGGGAGAAAGGTGTGAAAAAACTATTTTTTCAACTTCATCTCTCCATATTCCTTTGTAATAGGAGAAAAAACAGCTGTTTTGAAAAAAGATGTTTGGTAAAAAAATATCTCACAAAAACTCATAAAGTTATTGGTAGAGCTGTGCCAAATAGTGTCATAATAATATCATGTCAGAGAATAATTATATTTGTGCCTGCATGTAAGGATCACCGAGATTCAAGAGAAATATAGCCGCCAGGAAAATTATCGTCAGGGAAATTATTTTTCAACTTCTCTGACGATACACTATCAAGAATAACTGCCACAGACAAAGTGATAAGGAAATTAAGAATTGTATGACGGTATCCGTTAAGATAATTACAATTATCCTGTGGGTTTAAGAAACAACCATAATTTTTTTTTGAACCGTTCAAAAATTACATGTTTCCAGTAGTGAATGACTCTGTTTTAGATTAGTTGGTGGCACCATAAATTTATTTCTAAAAATTTCTTGGAGTGACGGGTGTAGTTGAGTAATAAATTAGTCACATCATTTTCTCATCACTCTCACCTCATTTTTATTTGTTGTGAAATGGAGTGGGTTGATTTATCATCATCTCATTTCTCGCATGCAACCAACCGAGCCTACAGTGTAGAGATCATTGTCCATCCCAATTCCCATCTACCCAATCCATCCTCCCAAATAAAAGATTAAAATAACTTCACTAAACCAAGCACAAAGGGAACGATCTCAACCTAAAAAAACTAGAATAAGACCACCACATCTCATCTCGTCCTCAAAACAAACACATGCTAACATTAAGATATGAGTGAGCCTAAACTAAAACCAATGCATCTGGTTAACCTGAATTCTCAGTCTAGCTTTGGTCTCAATCACCTAATTGCGCGTGCATTAACGCTTAAAACCGCCTAGCTAGAATTAACTGCTCCATCAGAGCTGAGGCCGACTGTGCAAGCTGATGTCAACCCTCAACAGGCAGTGACAGTTTGATTACATATTTGATTTGTATAATAGTACTCCACTAGCCAGATAGGTTACAAAGATTGGCCAAAAACCCTAGTCAATTTTATTTGCCGCCTCTTTTCCCAAATAATAAGTAGATAAATGAATAGTATTTTGGTGCTGCTAGCTGCATTGTTCGCACCGTCCTAGCATAGTGGCATTATTAGTTGACAATATAGATTAGGCTTAGACGAGGTCTTTCTCACTGTTCTATTTTTAATCCCAGCAGCCTTATAAAACCGGAGTGCTAAATCCATTCACGCCGACCATTCGAATTTAGAATAGATTCAAACACGGCATCTATTGATCGATGTGATCAACACGGCATCTATTGATGTGTTCAAACATAACATAAGATAAAAGATAAAAGTAGTCTGCACTGATAAAAACAATTCTGGCTGCTTGCTAACTCGCTCGCGCGGCTAGCTTGTTTCCTCTTTTTAACACAGCTTCGTCCATATTTTAGCTTGTTATAAATTCTATTGAAAGAATAATACTATTAAATTCTAGAATAAATCTAAAAAAATATAAGCATCCATATACCAAGCTAAAGATTTGAACCCAGTTGAACCGACTCCACTAAAATAAATACTACATATTGTACTTTACTTTGGCTTATGTTTGCAGACAACTTGTTTCTAGTAGCTTAATTGGTTTAAGATTAATGAGTCGGTTTGCAAGTACTCCCTTTATCCCATTGAATGAGCCATTTTAGAATTGGGAGCGAGTACCAAGGAAAGAGCAAAATGACTTGCATGTCCCTACATATGTCATTATTATTGTGCTGCTTTCTGCCATGCAAAGGACATTAAGGGTGTAATCTCTCTCCAGCGACTGGACGAGAGTGGATGAGGATGACAAGAGGTGTGTGGGACAACATACCTAGTTGGGGTCCATGATACTCCAACGACTCTGTTTTAGGACAAAGAGTGAAGGCTAGAACGTTAGTTTTTATGCGACGGAGGGAATATAACTCGCAAACTAAATTAGCTGACCACGCTAAAATTTTAGCTCATATTTTAATGAGCCGAGCTAGTTTGATAATATCTTAATAAGACATAATGAGTCGAGCTAGTGTGTAATACTAGCTAGTATATATATCCACATAATTAATGTGGGTCTGACATGGGACATCTCAGATTTGACTTCAGATTATTGAGATTTGTTGGCTAATTGTGCAACATTCACGCCATCTAGCTAGTGAGAAAACACTGACGCCTCGCTTTTGACCCTTGCTTGATAATTAACCACACGGGAAGAATCTCTGTTGCGTGTGAAACTTATGTGTTCTAAACGACGCACAAATTAAATAAGCGTTTTCCCTCCCTTTCATAAAGAGTAAAGATGCATGCACTCTAGTCTGATTAAGCCTCTGGTTTATGTGTAAAGTGAGCCGAATTGAGCATGCTACTAATATTTCAGTGTACTATCAGTTAGGTCGCTAGCAGTTAGATTCGTGAATCGTGAGTGACGTGATCCATTTTAATTACACATGGTCCTTAAAGCAACTTAGGGCTAGATAAGGGCAGTCCCTATGCATGGTTTCTAGTTGTTGTTTCCAAGAGAGAATAAGGGTTCATTTATATCTAGTAGAAACTACCCTTCTCATCCCATAGTTTCAATAACAGTATTAATACAGAGGATGAATTAATTACAACATACAAAAGTGATGGATCAACTGTGCCAACAATTCTATACACCACAACACACGCAGCCACAAGAAAACGTTGCTGCCACAATTTTGGAGCTCATGACATGTTTCAGAAGACAAGAACACAAGCCGTAAAACAAGTGGCAACGAAAACTCTTCTCAGAACTATATATTTTCAAAACCATATTAACTAATAATAGCATTCTAGAAATAAAGATAACAGGATGGCCATCATCTGATTGCACGACATCATCGATAGTGCCAGCAAACTTAACGCCCAACAAGTAGACATAGTCCAAGAATGAAAATAACAGATAGCACATATAGTTGATAAACAAAGAACTAAAGTTCATGATCCATATATAGCAAAATAATAATAAGCTGGCATCATCCAGCAGCCGCATTTGCAACAGGTCACGCAGCACTCCAGAAGCAAACGAACATAAAGTCCAGAAACCAGGTCACGCAGTGCTCCAGAAGCAAAATAACACGAACTCCAGAAGCCATCAGGTTGCACATGACTTCAGAAACCATCATCTGCAGGACAAAATAGTAAACAAATGAATTTCACCAATTATTATTCAGTAATATTTGCACACAAAGATGAACTACACGAGCTACCAGGATGACTTAGCAATATTTATCATAAAAAAGATAAGTACTATTATTTTTCATATATAAATCCCCAAACTTATGCCAAATATGATCAATCAAATCAGATTGAAGTTGTTTGTGCGCAGGGCGATTATGTAATGCAGCATTTCTGTTTATCACTTCTTCCTGCTTTTTGTGTTGCCAACCAAATGGAAATTCTCTAGATTACCATTTGACTCAAGAAAACTCGTAAACCCACCTGGTGGGTACATCCTTCAAAAAATAAAAAATATGTTCAATGCCTTAAATAGGTACTGGTGGGTTCATTAGATCATATAGAAAAAATATTAACATGGCAGCAACTTGTCCAAAAGACTGTTAATTTTCTCTACTGGTGGGTACAGTCAGAGCAACACAAATGACAAATCCAAGTTCACTATTGCTATCAAGTAAGGTTAGGGGAGAGACAAATGTGATGCCCCAAACGCAGTTGTGTTGCAGTAGAAGAACACATAGTAACGCTTGGGGTAGCTAACTCTTAGCACAATATCACCGGGGATGTGACCATTCATGCTGTCTTGCTAGGTAGTCCATCCAACTATATATGAAGCATGCAGTCATATATCAGTGTCGACAACAAGCAACAGGTTTAGATTAAAAACACTTGTGCATATAAGAACATAACATGACCCTGGCATCTTTTTAGCTTGGATTGTTCAACGGAAAAGTTGGGATCATACTATCTGTTAACAAGATGACATTTTTACATTGACTTACACAACCACGAAAGGTGCAGGTGAGATAGATAACAATTGCAATGAGTAATGAGATAAAAATCGATTAACATTGAGAAATAGAGCACTGACCCTTGACTTGAGCCCAATGGAGAGGAACTTGTCCACCATGCAGGAAAACCGACAGCTTGAAGACTTGCAAGTGTTGGAGAACTTGCTGCTGCTGTCGTAGTGGAAGCAGGGGCAGGGACAGCGGCAGTGGCAGCGACGGCCGCCGGAGGACCACCAGCAAGGGCAACGGGCGCAGCAACAGATCGATTCGTGAGTGCGGCCGGACGACCCCTGCCTCGTCCTGCCTTGCCTTGCAATGAACTTGACAGCGGCCGAAGTGGATTCATCTTCACGGAGATTTGGTAAGAATTTGGGGCGGATGGCTAGGGTTTGGAATTGGGGGGCTTGAAGAGGGAGTACTTGGAGGCAAAGCTGCTGGGTGAAGAACCAATCGAGCAGCGCAGGCGGGCGAGCGCGCGGGAGAGGAAAATCGGAGGCGGGCAAGCGCGCGGGAGAGGAAATTCGGAGGCGGGCGAGCGCGCTGGGAGAGGGAAAGCCGGCGGCGGGCGAGCGCGCGGGAGAGGGAAAGCCGGCGGCGGGCGAGCGCGCGGGAGAGGGCGAGCACGCGGGAGAAAGGCGCGGGAGAGGGCGAGCACGCGGGAGAAAGGCGCGGGAGAGGGCGAGCGCGCCATCGTCTCTGCGCGGCGGCGGCGGAGCAAGGGATCCGGCATTGATGAACCTTGACACCGGTCGTTTCTCCCCAACGGAGTTTCAGTCGTGTCTACGCGCCTCGTGCCGAGCGTCGACGCCGTTTCCTTGTGTGGAAATCGTTTCTCTGTTTTTTCCTCTCTCTCTTCATTTATTATAGTGCCACATCAGCAAAATAATAAATTTACAAGATAATTAATAGGGATAGAAACCACAATAAATAGCCGATTGGGACTGCCCTTACTCATAAACTTAAGCGAACAAGTTGCATCTTAAACGCTACACTACGAATGAGAGCCGTAGTAGCCGTGGCCGTGTGTTATACATGCTGCATGTTCTCCCACGCGGTTGCACGCATGATGCATGACGACATTGCATTGTGGCAATTTATCTTGCATGTTTTTTTTAACAAAGACACTCAATCGAGAGAGTTTCTCTATATGAATTATCAAGAAAACAATATGTATGTATAGTATAAAGAGCAATAGTTTAACACAGAACGGACTCTCTAAATAAGAGTATGTCAAATACCTATTTTTTAACAAAGCATGAGTTGGCGATGAACCCAAAGATGCAGTTGTTTTTTTTAATGTCACTTAAATGTACATTGATATATATAGCCCCAAATCGACCCGTTTTATGTTTTATAACGTCGAGGGAGAAAAAACAACAAGAAGTTGTATTTCTTTTTGTTGATTTCTATAGGAGAACATCCTAACCATCTACATCTGGAATGTTAATTTTTTTTAATACGTAAAAGGCTTGCATATCAATATATTATAAGGCCGAGAAAGAGTTAACGGTTACATGATGCACACTATCTGGGTTGACTTAGAATCAACATTATACCTAGACCCCTAGAGGACTTTTACGTAGCGGACTACTCACGAACTAGATTCCCTAGCTTCAATGCGTCGACGTCGATCTACTCATCTGCCCGAAGCTTGATGAGTGCCAAAATATGTTGAATTGTAGATGTTGTTTGACAGAACCATCTAGTGTTCCTTTCTTTCCAAATTTCTCAAGCTACTAGGACGAACAGTGAACCAGCCCCGTTTCACCATGCATAATTGTTCCACCAGATGCATCCGCCCACAACACTTGTAGGATGTTCCACCAGATTTAGTCAAACTACTGAAGAGACAAAAACCTAGATATAGATATAGATATACACACGATAATGCTATTCTACACCCTATGTGTGTAGCTACACCAGAGAGACAAAAACTGACCACAAAATACAGAATAATACTGAACCACATTAGTATCAGTCAAATTACACATCAGTATCATAAAAATACTGAATAATACTACTACTGAAGAGTATTGAATTTTGTTCGGTATAACAGTTTGGTGCAAAATATATACTATTATGCTACACCTAAGATGTAGAATAGCGTACGCACGTACACGCGCGCACACACACACTAATTGTGAACAAATAAAGAAGCAATAAATACATGAAGTTTAATTGTTTCCTTTATTTGCAGAAGGGAGAAAATCCCATCACACGGCCTGTTTGTAACATGGAGTTTCACACGTAACAATAGTTACTCTTCACGCAATTGAGGAAGTTGTGTCCAAAATAAAGCGAGGGCAAGGGGCATAATTGTTTTCGCACTAGATTGGGTGCATGTTGTGCACAACCAACAAAAAAATGTCCAGGATTTGAAGACAATTCGGAATGTCCTTTGTCATACCACATTCTGTTTCTATATGATGTTACTTAAACCGGCGAGATTAATGCTAGTGACCCTACTTGCAGAGAAGGACAACGCTAAACACGTTGTTAATTGACCATTTGACGAAATAACCACCAAATTAACTTTTGTCCTCAAGAAAATTGGCATCAGATAGCGACACCCAATACTAATTAATCACGAGGAAAACAAAAACAATACGCCTTCTTAGCTAATCCACTGATTAGCTTGACCTCTGACGTGGCCACAACGTCAGCATAACATCAGATGGTGATAGAACCAGTATGAAATATAAAAAATAAATGGGCTAGTTTTGCTCAAATAAAACTAAATGGGCTTTCTGACCACCTTACCGGCCCACTACGGCCTTTGCACCCGTCAGACTCAGACGGCGCCGCCTGCGCGGCTACGGCGATCGGGGTCGGAATCGCGCGGGAAAGGTCCCCAATTCCCCGCCATTTCTCGCCAACCCAATTCACACCAACGAATCCAACGGTGGATCACACCACCCCATCCCCAACCACCTCCATTCCCAAACCCTAGCCATGGCCGCCGCCGCCGATGTCCCCACCGTGGCAATGGAGGAGCAGCCCGGGAAGGAGAGCGAGGAGGCCACCATGTCCGCCGAGGCAATGAAGGAGCAGCTCGGAAAGGAGAGCGAGGAGGCGGCCGAATCCGCCGAGGCAATGGAGCAAGTCGAGGAGGAGCCAGAGGAGCGCGGCGACCCCGCCGAGGCAATGGAGAAGAATGCAGAGGAGGCGGAGACCGAAGAGGGGGCGTCGCTGCAGCCGGCGCTGCCGGTGGGGAGGGTGAAGCGGATCATGCGGGTCGACCGAGACATCAACAAGGTGACGAGCGAGGCGGCGCTGCTCATCGCCGCCGCCACCGAGCTCTTCCTGGGCAGCCTCGCGACAGGGGCCCACACCGCGTCGTCGCGGCGGGGCCGGCGCACGTTGCGTGCAGTGCACGTCCGAGCCGCGGCCCGAGCGCACCGGCCCACGGCGGACTTCCTCCTTGACTGCCTCGCTGCCGAAGAGGAGGCTCCCCGTGCCCGCAAGGCCGCGGGATCAGCTGGCGGCGGAGGAGGAGAAGCGAAGCCGCTGCCGCGTGGGACCCGCCGCATCGATGCCTTCTTCCAGAAGGTTACCTAGAGGTGTTTCTCTCTGCGTATGTGCTTCCAGATTGGTGATCTAAATGTTTGCTTCAAAACGCTATGCGTGCTGTGTCGCTGTGATGAATCTATGAACTGGCAATTAACGCATTTCTCTTTCTCTGATTCGCTGCTATTGCTTATTTTCTGTGATGACTGTGTGAACCCATAACTTGACTTGAGCAGTTGCTCCTGCGATGCAGATTTGATGGCAATTTGGCCTTCTCCCTTGTTAGACTGAACGGTTCAATGTGCACATCACTTTTGGGATGTTTAGGAATAGCGCATGTTGATAGCTGTAAACTAGCGCATGATGATAGCTGTAAGGTCGGCACTAGCAATGTTTTCTCATGGAAAATTGATGACATTTTTGTACAACATAATTCTTTCAGAGTGATATGACGCCCCCCTTGTAGACAATGTCTCTGGTTAGGAAACCAAGGCGTGTAGGTATCATTTGAGCAAGCAGATAGCATACCTGCAAAGGGAAATACTACACCACCACAAAATTTGCATGAGGAATTCTGCGTCTGCATCTAGGAATACCACACTTTTTGAGTGTTCGCACATGACACTAGTTGAGCTTATGTTTTAGGCTTTCAGAAACATTATGTTCCCTGCCACTGCCCACAATAATGCCAACTTGAGCGCTGAACAGAGTACTACATCAAACTGCTAGCTGGCGCGTTAACAGCAATTATATGTACCAGGCTAACCAGGTCAATTTAACAGCATCTTGCTAGGTATAAAAGGTTATTAATTCAAAGCAAGATCAAAATACCAGACAAATTTAGGTGTTGTATGGTATATAAATAATTGACCTCCATAATTTTAGCATCTTATTTTGGGGCATATGAATGTCATGAGTCCTGAACTCAAGGATACCAATCCCATAAGAAACTCAATGCACATAAGTAGCTTCTTATACTACCCTAAAGCCATACATTTGAAATTTCTAATCCAAAAGTGAAGCCTAGGCATATTGCTGCATGCGCTTCTTCCCTCTGCAACTCATAACCTTGCACAACCATGGGCTCCTTCTGGAGCTTAATTCGTTCCTATCCAGATGTCTGCATAGCCATCATCTGCTTCTTCGGGCTTTCCATTTTCCGCTTCATCCAGCGGAGCCAGAAGAGCTGCATCCCTCTGAAATGGCCTGTTGTTGGGATGCTCCCCTTCGTCGTGGTGAGTAGGCACTGCATTCATGACAAGGTCATGGGTCTGCTTCGCGAGGCAGGGTGCACGTTCTTCTTCTTTGGTCCATGGTTTCTGGACATGAACTTTTTGATCACCTGTGATCCAGCCACAGTCAACCACTGCCTCAACACCCACTTCGAGAAGTACCCAAAAGGAAGAGAGTTTGCTGAGATGTTTGACATTCTAGGCGATGGTCTCCTTGTGGCAGATTCTGAATCCTGGGAGTATCAGCGCCGTGTAGCAACATCTATCTTTGGTGCCCGTGCCTTTCGATCCTTTGTGATGTCCACAATCACAAGAAAGGTCGGCAATGTCTTGCTACCTTACCTTAACCACATGGCCAAGCATGGTTCAGAGGTTGAGCTGGAGGACGTCTTCATGAGGCTCTCGCTCGATATCTCATACTGTACAGTTTTTACAACTGACCTTGGCTGCTTATCAGTGTCTTCTCCAGTGCCTGTGTTTAGCTGCGCCACAAAGGAAGCGGAAGAGGCAATGCTGTTCAGACATATGGTACCGTCAAAGCTGTGGAAGCTCCTGAGGTGGCTCAATGTTGGGACAGAGAAGAAGCTTGCTGATGCGAAGGTGGTGATCAATCAATTCATCTATGAGGAGATTGCCAAACGGAAGGCACAGGGGAGCAATGGAAGCCAGGCAGATATACTCTCCATGTACATGAAAGTGACCTTGGATCCCAGCATGAGCGAGCAGCAGAAGACAGACTTCCTCCGTGACACAGCTGCGGGGTTCATCCTTGCTGGGAAGGACCTCATTGCCGTCACGCTCACGTGGTTCTTCTACATGATGTGCAAGCACCCAATAGTTGAGGCAAGGATACTCGAGGAGCTCAAGGACCTGCAGAGCAGTAGCTGGCCTGGGGGCTTCTCTGTCTTTGAGTGCGACACACTCAGATCTGCCATTTACCTCCAGGCTGCCCTCCTTGAGACACTTAGGTGAGATTTTCTGCTGCTCTGCTGATCTCCTGGGTTGGTACTCTTGGAATAAGCCGGTCTGACCTTAATTATCTAACTGCGGAGGCACTACTGTATGTTTTCAGTTACGTTCAAAAATAATGTATGTTTTCAGGCTTTTCCCAGCAACACCATTTGAGGAGAAGGAAGCCCATGTTGATGACATCCTACCAAACGGCACCAAGGTGACCAAAGGCACAAGGATCGTCTTTTCACTCTACGCCATGGGGAGAATAGAAGGGATATGGGGCAAGGACTGCATGGAGTTCAGGCCAGAGCGGTGGGTGTCCAAGAGTGGCCGCCTCCGGCACGAGCCAAGCTACAAGTTCATGTCCTTCAACTCCGGGCCCAGGAGCTGCATCGGCAAGGACGTCAGCCTCAGCAACATGAAGATCACGGCTGCATCCGTCATACATAACTTCAAGGTCGAGCTGGTCAAAGGGCATGAAGTGACGCCGCAGAGCTCTGTCATACTACACACTCAGAATGGGATGATGGTTAGTCTTAAGAGAAGGGTGGCAGGTTGATGTCAGCTATCACTTATGCGGTGAACCCGCTTATGCACATGTAGACGTGAAACCATATATCTGGAGTTGTCAGAATTTGAGCTTGTGATATGAACATATATACTATGGTGGTGAATGCTTTTAGTCTGATATAGGAGCAAAATAGTATGGTAATTATTGGTGTCAATGTGTGGTGGCTTGTTACTTGATTCTATGTAAACTCTAGACCTGTTAATAACAATGCAAATCTACCATAACTATTTCTCAGTCTTTTCTCTGTATCTACGGACCTCTCTAATCCTATATGTTCCAACACCAACTGAATTGGTTGGGAATCTGGGATCATGTCAGCCTACAACAACCGATCCCATCTTTTGTCACAGGAGGGTACACACGGTGTATACATGATGCAGCTGACATATGTTAACACTATCATAGTACAAGTTTCTCTTTTTTTTTCTATTAGACATTTCCTTGTCAAGACCTGGTCTGAAGTTTCAGATTCAGATACTACCTGTCATCGTATCACAAGCTTTCTTCACTTCAAAAGAAACATCGCCTTGCCCCCACACAAATTTGCGTGCGTTCTCGCGTTCATCTCCCAAGCAATGAGCAAAAGCTATTGGAGCAGGACAGCCCGAGTTTGCCAACCTTTGCTGTCTGTCAGACTCACATAGAGTGATTGGTGTTCAGTAAATCTGAACTTTCCTGGTGAAAAGGCTCCTATTGAGGCAGTACACGAATTATTCAAGTTTGCTTGCTTACACTTTGAATAATTCATACAAAGAAATGTTCGGAAGTACTCTATCTGTTCCAAAATATAAGACGTTTTAGTTTTTTGTTCCTTCTAAATCAAACTTCTCTAGTTTTTTACAACAAGTTTATAGAAAAAATTAAATATGCTAACATCTGCGATACCAAATAAATACACTATAAAGGAATTTTAAAGGATTTAGTGAAACTAACTTGATACTTGTATATATGTTCTATAAGCTTGTTCAAAGTTGAAGTTTGAGTTAGAACAAAACTAAAACGTCTTATATTTTGAAACTGATCGGAAAAGGGTGGGGGTGTAGAGCACATCACTGCATAGGTTTACAACTTTTCTGAAAGCACTTTATGTTAACCATTGGCTTTAGAATTGAGACTTAGGTAGACCTAGGTGATATATACAAGTGATTTAATAATATGATAATATATCTTTGAGGCCATTAGGCAGCCTTTCCTCATCACAAGAAGCTTCATTCGGTATACCAACAAGGTTTATTCTAGTATCATATTCAGATATATTTCCCTTGGAACTTTTAACTTGGTACACTAGAAAAGTAGAAAGGGTCTGTGGATTGGAGGAAGTAGCCTGTTAAACACTTAAACGGCAGCTTTTGACACCTGCAATTCACATTACTGTTTAAATCAATCCTTGTACATTTGTAAGAGCACAAGATGCACCAATGAGAACTCCTGGAGCATACCTTGAACAAATAAATGAACATCTTACGTGTACATTTGTGGAACAACCGGGATTTCTGCCGATCTCTGTTGATGGATGATGGTCAGTTCAATTCGATTATATGTGGGTTACAAGAAAAGATTACTCTCTGTTTTCTTGCCATGTCAGCTCAGGTACCTTGCCGTGCACCAGATGACAAAAACTGACTCCACCTAAACCCAAACCCCTCACAAGTCACCTATATAAACGTCACAAGCATCGATAGGTCTTGCTACCACACTAGCCAAAAAACGATTAAAAAAAAGGGCACTCCAAGAACTCAAAGTCACTAGCTCACAACTCACAAAAGACACTTCATTCAATTAGAGGCACTTGGTTCAACTTGAAGAAAGCGGAGCAATGGAGATCGTGTCATGGCTTCTCGGCTTTCTCGGCAGGTACCCGGAGCTCATGGTGTCCCTCGCTTGCTTTCTCCTGCTGTTTCATAGGCTGAACCGCCGGCGGCACGGGCTGCCGACGAACTGGCCGGTGGTCGGCGCGCTCCCGGCGATCACCGTCAATGCCGGGCGCGTGCACGAGTGGCTGACGGAGTCCCTGCGCGCCGCCGGGCTGTCGTACGTCCTCAAGGGCCCGTGGGGGTCCCCGGTGGACGTGATCATCACGGCGGACCCGGCCGACGTGGCGCACGTGTTCACGGCCAACTTCGGCAACTACCCCAAGGGCAAGGAGTTCGCCGCGCTGTTCGACGTGCTCGGCGACGGCATCTTCAACGCCGACGGCGAGTCGTGGGCGTTCCAGAGGCGCAAGGCGCACGCGCTGCTGTCGGACGCGCGGTTCCGCGCCGGGGTCGCCGCCAGCACCGCGCGCAAGCTCCGGGAGGGGCTCGTGCCGCTCCTCGCCGGCCTCGCCGCGTCGGGCGCCGCCGTGGACCTGCAGGACGTGTTCGTGCGCCTCACCTTCGACCTCACGGCCATGTTCGTGTTCGGCATCGACCCCGGCTGCCTCGCGCCCGGCTTCCCCTACGTCCCGTTCGCCGCCGCCATGGACGCCATCGAGGAGGTCCTCTTCTACCGGCACGTCACGCCCGTGCCGTGGCTGAGGCTCCAGAAGTGGCTCAAGACCGGGCACAGCAAGAAGATGCGGGACGCTCGGCGGGTGCTCGACGCGTCCGTCGCCGAGTTCATCTCGCTCCGGCGCGAGCGCGCCGCCGAGGCCGAGGCCGAGTGCACCGGCGAGGCCGCCGACCTGCTCACGTCGTACCTGGTGTGCCAGGACGAGATCGGCAAGTCCGGCACCGAGCTCGACCGGTTCCTGCGCGACACCACGTTTAACCTGATGGTCGCCGGCCGGGACACGACGAGCTCGGCCCTGACGTGGTTCTTCTGGCTCCTGACCAAGCACCCCGACGTCGAGGCCAAGATCCTCGAGGAGCTCCGCGCGCACCCGCCGTCGTCGTCGTCGTCCGGCGCGGGCGGCCACCGCACCGCCGCCGAGCTGAAGCAGCTGGTGTACCTGCACGCGGCGCTGTCGGAGTCGCTCCGGCTGTACCCGCCGGTGCCGTTCGAGCACAAGGCGGCGGCGCGGCCGGACACGCTGCCGAGCGGCGCGCGCGTGGGGCCCTCCCGGCGCGTGATCGTGTCCTTCTACTCGATGGGGCGCATGGAGGCGGTGTGGGGCAAGGACTGCTCGGAGTTCCGGCCGGAGAGGTGGCTGACGGCGGCGGGGCGGTTCCGGCACGAGCCGTCGTACAAGTTCGTGGCGTTCAACGTGGGGCCCCGGACGTGCCTCGGCAGGGACCTGGCGTACTCCCAGATGAAGGCCGTCGTCGCCGCCGTGCTGCCGCGGTTCAGGGTGGAGGTGGACGCCGGCGCCGTGGTGCGGCCCAAGCTGTCCATCATACTCCACATGAAGGACGGCCTCAAGGTGAGGGTGCACAAGAGAGAAGAGGAAGAAGATGGCCTGGCTTAGCTACGTTAAGAACTGCACTAATTAATCTCTGTTGCTAATAATAATTAATGCGTTAGTCGAGTTGTATATCATATATATCGTCGGGTCAAGCATTCTAAAAAAAAACTCAAATAAGGCATGCATGATACTTGTACATGTACATATATAGGCATGAGTACGTGTTGGTCGGTCGTGTGGAATGCACATTTGCACTGCAGATGTGTTGCATGGATATGATGTGCCTGGATCTCAAGATGTTCTCTGCATGTTGTGCTTGTGCGTGCATACACGTACGAAACGTGCAGTGTGTAAGAGAAGGGGCATGTGTACTTTTGGTACATCACACTGAAACTATACTCATACATTCATACTCTGGTCATGAATGAATATAAATGATCTTGCATAAGTTTCTGGTCTTTTATATTAAAAAAAATGTGTATCGATATCTTTCAAACTAAATTGATTAGAAATATGAAAATTCTATGAGCAGATTTATGTTAAAGTATCTTTATTATAATATATTTTTAACAGAAAAAAGCGGCTTTCGAATATGCTTTGATGATTTTTTTTTATGACTAGCTTTGATGATTGTTTAGATGTCCTAGATTTAGTATCTGTGACTGGAATACGTGTTACAGTATTTCTTTGATAAATTAAAATTTTCAAAAAAAAACAAGAAAAAGGAAGACAAAATGACGGTGGCAGTTCGAGTTCTAGAAACAAATGCTATGAGGGGCTATTTTCTTCCGTTCTCCAACTCTAGAAATGAAGTAAAGATGTGATTACTCAGCCCTCTGTATCAAGGAAATATTCCTAACTTTTTGGGAATTTTCCTTGCAATGTTGTCTTTCATATAAGTGACTACGTGTGTTAGAGCATCTCCAAGAGTTTACTTGGCAAATCTTGTCATTTGACAACTCCCTAAAACATATGCCAAGTAAAAAAACTGCCTCTCAACAAGAGTTTGGTATTCTTGACTTACTAAATTAAAAAAAGTGGGCCCACACGTATTTTTGCCCACGGTTTTCTCTGCGCGCCGCCTCCATGTCGCGTGTTTTTCTTCGCGCGCCGCCGCCTTGAGTCGACGTCCGATCCCTTTCCTGGTCGCCGTCGTTGCCTGATCGCCGGTCAGGAACCAGATACTTTGCACAGCTTGCAGAGCAGCCGTGCCCCAGCTTCGTTTCGTTCGTCGCCCAGCCATGGTATGTGTCTCCTTGTTTGATCACTGCAGCTCTCCCATCTTTGCTCACTGCAGATCGCCATTCTTTGATCATTGCACCTCGCCTAGATAGGAAGACGCAGCTGCTCGTCCATCCAGCAGCAGGAGACGACAAACCAAGGAGCTATGTCCCATTGGAACAGTCTCAAGGGGATCATATGCACACATACAAACAAGCAAGGAACATGCACGTCCAAACCGAGGACACGAGCAGCCGACGTTGACGTTGAATCTAATGGCGTCTTCGTGAAACGATGAGTGGCAGCGGCACATCCAGGAGAAAAGGAAGGAGTCTTTGCGTGCAGGAAGGAGTCCTGGCGCGCGGGGAAGGACTCCTCACGCCGGAATTCGCGATGCCAACCAGGCTATGCGCGCGCGGACGGAGCAAATGGCAAGTTGTGATATTTAGCAAGTCCATTTGTCAAACCATTGGAGAAGAAATTTTCTTATTTTGCCAAAAATAGAGGGATGACAAGTTGATTTGGGGAACTCTCCGAGATAGCAAATTCTCGCATCTAGGTGTGTCATCTGACTACGTGAGTCATTTTAAAATGTTTGTCAAAAACAACTTCAGTGGTAGTTTAATAATAATCTATGTCAAAATTAGTGAGAAGCTTGAAGAAATAAAATTTTTACAATTCTAGCTCCTCGGTAAAAAAAAAGTTTTCGGCTTTTCCTTGCTCCTTGCAAGGAATCGTTGTTTTGATAGACGTTAACGGTTAACCGGAGCTGGAGCCATACCAAAGCGGGCCTAAGTAGATGTGTGCCACTTGTTTCCTCATGCGCCACCTGTTTCTCCAAAAGAGGCACCAAGTAATGTGCCACTTCTTGCTACGAGGGTGACACACAGTGATTGAGAAGCCGATCACGTGAGGAAACGTAGAAAGCTAAAAACCTGATTGTTTCATCTATCGACGAGTCACAGCAGGCTCTTTGCAGTGAACGAATTTGCAAGCTCGCCGTGCTCAACCAGTGAAAGGAGACAGGCACAGCGAGAGGACACTTGACCAAGCCAGACACAACTCATTGCCGAGACAGCATGAGTTCAGAAGCATCACAGATCATGGAGCACACAGTTTGCGATAGTGATACATGAACATCCTCAACGGCAGCCGACAGGTCAACCGGGGCGGTAGCAGCATTTAAATCGACAACTTGCTATAGTGATACATGAAGGATGACTGTGAAGACACGCTAGTATGTTACTATCACTGAAATTACAAGTTCCTTCTGAATGCCAGGTCCAGCTACCGCGTTTTCCTCCCTTTTGGGCACTTATACACAGATTATCAGAGCCACAGAGAGAGCGATGATTGCCAAGACTGTGAAGATGAGTGCCTGCAAGGAACGATCAAAGTGAGGCTGTTAGACTGGATCACTGGAATCCAACTATATCAGGAAGCAAAAAATATTTTTTTTTTCCCCGAGCACGTGTCTGAGCACATATTACAAGCAAGCACAAGTCCAGCAGAACAAAAATACAGAACGCAAAGAACTATACGAGTTCAGTGATTTAGCTTCTAACATTGTGACACCAGGCTTTAGGCACCGCTCACTTTCTTAGCTGGGTGTATGGTTATCACCTCACCTGTCATAAACCCATTTCTCTGCCAAAACTTTGCCTAAGGTGTGGTAAAGAAATTGTTGGCCACATCTTAGAACATTGTTTAGCACAAAAAAAAACATGGTTGTGTTTCTATAGGTTCAAGAGTACAACAGTAACAATTCACTAAAGACAGCCCCCAGGCAAATCACTAATCAAAGCCGTGGAATCGGCATGTACCGGACCATTTTCTACCTATTAATGAAATGACACGCAGCTCTCCTGCGTGTCCAAGAAAAAAACATTGCAATGTCTGGTAGTGATCCAGACATACCCTAAGTTCCATACTTCCATTGCATCATATAAGCAACAATATTGATATGCAAATTGCCACACAAAAGCTACACACACGTCCCTGGCATATATTGGACCTTTTGACAAATCTGAGTTCAACAGAATATAATTTTTTTAGGGACAGATTCAATACAGAAAATTTTAGAGCTCAATTTATTAGAAAATTCACCAGCACACTGTGAAGCAAAACTACAAATCAACACACAAGTGAAATCATATCACTATATCAACTACCAGGGCACATGATGTTTCGTGGACATGAATAGTTGCACTACCATAGGGAAACACATCGGGCGTCTATTTTGTTCATACTGGGAAGTAACATGTTCAGGGTTTAGAACGAACCGCAACAGCTGAGGCAGCTAGACCAGGGCGCTCTCGAGGATCCTTGTTGTAGTACTTGCAGCAGTAAAGAGTGGCTGCAAAGTACCAAATCAAAGGACACAAGAAACCTAAAAGAAAACTGCAAACACAGCATATTCAATGGGCAATTCTGAAACAAAGTTGATATGAAGACTGGAGTAGTAAAGCATACTTACGAAGACCACCCTATCCCACAACCACAGCAAGGAAGCCGCCTCTCAAAGATTGCCAACCGTGGGTTTTCTTCATCTCTAAGCAGTGTATACTTGCCAGCACACCCCTGGCAATGGCAAAATTCATCCGAGTGCGCTATGCAAAGCAAAGTAAGAATATGATCAGCAACTGAAGCCTCTTTTTAAATCTGGCAATCTAAGATAATGTATAGAGCAAGTATCCTACATCCTGTTTCGAAATCTTAATGAGAAGCACATTTTCATAAGCATGAAGCAAAGTATATATATTTGATTGAAGTTAGCTCATGCCATGCTGATGTTTACACACGACAGGCATACCGACATCCTGAAGGTAACAGAAAAACACAATTTTACAATGACGGGCTCTAATGTTGCAAAGGCTTCTACAGTCTATTGATCCACAAGAAACAATGTAAAGTTGAAAACAGCTACCTTCTCCCATTTATTCTGCAGATATCCTGCTTCCTGCAGCAGCCTTAATACCAACAACTGGCAAAATAGATTCCTTCCTTCCAGTGACTAATTCAACAAATTTGATCGCAAGATTTTTTTTCGTTACAGAAATCAGCTGGGTGCATCAAACATGCAAATTTCCCTGAATCTTCATGACACTGCACTTGAAATGAAATACAAACATGAGTAAGTTGATAGGAACAGATGCATGGAAATGCACAATTCCTTTGTAACAAATAGGATCATAGGCACAAATGCATGTCCTTTGCAATTGATAGGACCATAGGAATTAGTCCTACATACATCAGCAGGTGCTGTGTCTAAACTTCCAAACACCAGTACACAAAAGTTTAATAATGTAAGGTACAATAACAACCAGACCTACAAGACTGTGAAGAGTTTTCACTATTGCCTACCGTCATTACAGAATACAGGGCAAGGAAAATTTTTAACTCCGAACAGAAACATGTAATTTCCCTGTCTTAGAAAGACAGCATGTCAAAACACATGCAAGCACTGTCCACCAGCTAGAGGTAAGGTAGTGAAGAAATACATAGTGAACACGAGTATTGAATTATACAAGTACCAACAAAACAGAAATCACTTTTTTACACTAGGGGGAAGGAGCTGCATGGCTCCAATGCTAAGTCTTCACAATGACAACGAGTCAATGAGTTTAACCACTTTTTTATACCCAAACTTCGTTGCCTGTCTACGACCTTGCCTGTCCTACCGTCAGATTTCAAGTTTGGAAACAGAACTGCCAGTCTACGACCTTTAAGCTGTAATTCTGACCGCATCCCTGGATGATAACTTGGGTAAGCGATTTCATCGAACACATTGAGCTCACTGCGCATCAACGGGCGGAGTAACATCTATGAGCTGACAACAGACCTAACAGCCAACTACCCACAAAAGGACGCCCACCGGATTCGATTACTCGACCCACCGCACCGCACACAAAGATTACAGCTAAAACTCGCAGCTCGAATCCAATCCGCCTCCGCGCTAGAAATCAAGAACGGGAACAGACAAATCCCAACGACGCCTTCGAGCCCCAACCAAAGAATCCAAGAAATGAAGGAACTCACCCGCAGCAGGCAGGCGCCGGAACCGTTGGGGGCAAGGATAGCAGACTTACGTGGAGAGCTGAAAGAAGAAGCACGCGCCGCCACGGTCAGGTCGATGGACGACGCCACAAGAGAGGGAAGAAGGTACTGGAGAAAGCGCGCGCGGGGGGGCGGGGGGCTTTTCGTCCGTTTGTTTGGCTTGTTGGAGACCGCAGGATGAATCAGGCCATAGAAGGCTCAGAAAGCTCAATCGAGTGGACGGGTCACGGGGGGCCGAGTAATCCCCTCACTTCTCCCAACAACTGAATTTGGTATTGTCTCTATATTTACACCGCTTACTATTTATATCTATAATGATTTCTTCAGTGTAGTAATGTAATTTAGGGATAATTATAAATCTCAGATAAATATATACCAAATTTTTCAAAAAAAAAATCAAATTTTTTTCTATAGAGTCCAGATATCAGACAAAATATGTTAAATTGTTTACAAATATCATCGAATTGTTCATAAATTTGCATTAGGGAGGACACAGAGCAGAGAAGAACAGAAAGCACGTATCGTTTTCGAGCGGTACAACAAGGGAGAGGAAGCTGAGGACGAAGGCGCACCGGGGATGGCGGCGTCTGCGCCGGGGACGCCCGCCGGCGATGCCCGCACGCGCAGAGACCGCCGCGACGGCCTGGGGGCAGCTAGGCAGAGCGTGGAGCGAGGAGGAAGGGGGGCGAGCGCGGAAGGAAGAGGAAAGCCGGCGACTGCGGAGCTGTGCGACGGACGGTAGATTGGGCTTCCTCTACGGATCGGATGTACACAAATTCGGTTGACGGAGGCCCAAGAAACAACCATACAGCGTTTCTAAAAAAAACAATTTACAGATTCAAAACAAGTTAAAATTTGTAAAATTTAAATAAGTTTATAGGAAAATAGTACCAAAGAATATATCGATGTAAATAGATTTATTATGGAAATAACAAATTGTTAGTGATTATTATTCCTATCTAGATGTTAGTATATATATATTTAAAATAGTTTTGACTTCTTTGCATTTATTTTTTAAGATAGAGTGTTGCGATTCCAGTTGTCACGGTGACCCTCGTCTGAGACGTTATTGAGGTAGCAGCGGATCACAAACAGTGAACAATACATAGAACATCTATAAACTCGAATACGCAACCTTTCAAAATGGTGTTCCAAGAAAAAAAAATTGGTAAAGTGACATGAATTTTATAGAACAGTATCAGTATGGGCTATCACATCAACACACGAAATGTATGACCAAAAGTACTACCTCTGTTTGGTTGACAGCGCTTCTCGTTTGATTGAACTGGCCTACAATCGATCGATTTACATTACACCGATGCCGGCCCCGTACAATCTCGTTTATACCGCTCACCTCCCGACGATATTCGCTTTCGATCGCTCCCACTCGGGCGGGCAGTCATGATGAAGACGTTAAAATTCCAAACAAACAAATGTCGCTTTCTCATATGCTACTGAATATACGTATTACGGTCGCCATTGCACAAGCCTGAACTAAACAGCACCAAAATTGTGACAAATCAAACGAGTTAAAATTTGATCAAATTTATATGAAAGTATTAATATGTGTACTATTAAATAGTACGGAGTAAGTATCGATAGATATGCTATAACATATATTTTATAACATATATCTACTTAAGAGTCATACGTGTTGGTAATATTTTGGAAATAAATAAGATGGTTTGATTTTAACCAGATTATAAATTACATACTCCTTGCACACTGTCGGCCAGAGTTCGAATCCCGGACGGATTTGTTGGCTGGAGGAGGCGCAGTTTATCTGCGCGTTGAAAAAAAATCTCTTTGTCTGCCTCATGCCAAAGCACAGGTCTAAGGCCAGCCCAGTCTCACGGGAGCTACGGTGCCGCTGTGTATGGGTGGGGCAAGGGTTCGGGGGTTTTTCTCGACCTGCGTGAGAAGGTCTTCTTCTTAAGCATAATGCTCGGGGATTGTCTTACCCCCGCGGGTCGAGTTTTTTTTAACAGATTATAAATTACATACTAATATGGATCCAAGGTGCTCTCAAAAAGTTAAAACATAAGTTTTATATAATATTTTTAATCTTAAAATATTAAGTTTTTTTTTGTATGGAGGTACTTTTTTCATTCTAAATAAACTATAAGGGGCCGTTTGGATCCCTTCATTTTGGAGTAATTGGAATTCACACAATAAACTAGGCTATTTGGCTTGAAATTTTACATTCCACCACTTTTTAAAGTCCACATATAAGTCTATCGTCTCAAATTCATAGGGTGTGAGAGAGAAATAGATTCCATATATTACTATGTTATATTTCTATTTTGCAACTTATAACACTTTCTTCAACTCACTCTTCTATGGTAGAAATACGATACATGAGTGTTTCTCTCGTATAACCAACAATAACATAGAAATATAATTTATATACAATCATATTAACTTAATTAATATATGTCTAAATTATGATCCTTAAAATGAATTCAATTCTAAGGATCCAAACGGCCCCTAAGATGTTTTGACTTTTTAAGTACTCCTTCCATCCCAAAATAAAAACTGCAATTCTTGTTATGAATTTGGATAATACTTCGAATTGCAGTTTTTTTTAGGATGAAAGGATTACCTAATTTTTAGTATGTACTTAGATATAGCTATATCCAGATTTATAATAAAAAATAATAAAATTCAAAAAAGACGCCTCATTTTTCATATCGAGAATGTGGCTTTTACAATATCATTACCAGACTGGGCTTATAAATCTGGAGTGTTCAGGATTGTAAACCTTTAATTGATTGTCATGATGATGATTAATAATGAGAAAGTAACTTAAGACTATGACTACATTTACTTAGAGTATGTCCAACATTAGCCCACAATATCGGGCTTTCAAGTCCATCTCAGTCTCTCGGAAGTGTTTATAGGATAAGGTGAGTGTGTCTTTATAAGAGTAAGTGGACGTACGTGTATGTGTATGTAAGTTTCTGCATCTATAAGGGTTTGGAAAAAAATAGAATTGGACATCATTTTTTAGACTCAACCACATCAATATCTCCAAATCAATGCCACTACTTTTCTTATTACATTGTGGTCGGCCTTTGGCACAGTGGCAAAGGTCTGGCCTGGGGGCGGTAGCGGAGGATCAGCCTAAGGGCCACTGGTGGTCGTGCATCGGAGCGGCGTGGAGAGGAGGATCGCATCGCGACGGCATGGGGAGGCAGAGCGCAGGATAGCTAGAAAAAATTAGGAGTGTCAAGATATCATAAAACACTCGATGACGAATAGCTTCTCTATATACAGTATATCACAAGAAAAATAAAGGCCATTACAAAAAATTAACAATAACATATGAAATGACCTGCTCTAAGTACATTAATAACGAAAAATGCTGTGTTCCAGTAGTAATTTCTGCTTTTACTCCTTTCCTTTCCAGAAAATTCTACGCTCAAAATACTCCATGTGTCCAAATACTTGTAGGAGCTAAACTATTTTAGTTATGATTTAAGTTATAAAAATAGTATCAACGGTTACGGATCTCATTAGATACACAATGAAAACATATTTCATGACTAATCTAAAAAAATCAACGATGTTGACTATCATTCTATGTTTATATGTTTATGGAAAAGACCATGATAGTGTCACAAGTAAGCTGATTGATATGAAGTTATGAACTGTCATGCTTTCTACAACTTGAGAAACAAAGTGGAGAGCACAGGTGATGGAATTTCTATGGCTTACAAGAGTTCCAAGTCATCTTTTTGTGTTGAATCCAGTCCAAATCATCCATGATATATTACATTAACTCTGAAACAATCTTACATATATACATCAATACAAGATTTAGCAATAAAGCCAAATAAGTTTCTTCTTATGTCGTACGCTCGTTCGTCCCTCGTTTATTATTTGGTTTCTTTACTGGGTTTTTTTTTGCTCGGAATTTCTGTTCTCTCTTCTAGCTTTCCATCTAGCTTTTTTGCCAATTTTTTGTCTAAAGGGGAAGCCAAAAGAGAAAACAAAAAAACTAGGCAAAAAACTAAAAATAGCAAATAAGAAGAAAAAACCCATGGGAGTACGAAGAAAAATGCATACCTTTAATATTAGGTAGAGACTACAACCTAGTCCTGCCGGTGGTCTAGCTAATCAAATTGTGAACTGAAGTTTTGAGTCGTTTATTGTCCAATTCAGTCAAAATAAATATGTTCTTGGTATTGTACTCACACACCAGTATATAATCTCTGACAAGAGCTATTGTCGGTGTTTCGGACCCGGGGGTCTACACCAACGAGTGAATTTGTGTGCGCGTGTTCCCTGATCCGGATGGTGATGCAAAAAAGAATACAGGCGGTTTATCCTGGTTCGGGCAAGAGAAGGCTCTACGTCCAGCGGAGGGGAGAGATTGTATTATGGGAGAATTATTTATTTGGCCCTCAAAAAAACTCTAGTTACTTATGTGGCCCTTTTTCTTTTGAAGTTGTGTATATGGCCTCAAAATGAAACTTTGTTACTTATTTGGCCTTCCGTTAGATTTGGGGCATAACGGTGTTAAGTATTGGGTAAAAAGACCATTTTGCCCATGCGCCTAAAAAATAAAAAAACGGTATATATATGAACAGTATATATAGAAACATTATATATATATACACTTTATATAATATATATATATACTTATATAATATATATACTGTTTTATACACTGTTTTTTTATTTTTTTTAGGTGCAGGGGTAAAATGGTCTTTTTACCCAACGCTTAACACCGTTATGCCGTCAAATCTAACGGAAGGCCAAATAAGTAACAAAGTTTCGTTGAGGCTATATACACAACTTCAAAAGAAAAAGGACCACATAAGTAATAACAGTTTTTTTTAGGGTCAAATAAATAATTCTCCCTTGTATTATCTTGCACCGAAGTGCTTGTACAGGGGCGAATACAAGCGTGAACGAGAGAGGACAGGGTGTGTGAAGGAAGGAACTAGGACCCGGGAGCTAACCCTAGAATCCTAGATTATGGTGGAGAGCTTGAGGACTTGAGTGCTTGAGTCCTGCCTGCCCTAACCTAAGTGTAACACCCCGGGTGTTTAATAAATAAAATAAATTAGAATTTAATTAGGAAAATGGTCAAAACCCTAGATGGAGGAAAATCCTAGCCAGATGTTTGTTGCATTCATGCCGATGCATAATTTTTATTGAGTGAAAAAGAATTTTTGTTAAACCCGTATAGGGCGAATCGAATTTATTCTATTTAGAAAACAAATAAAAAGTTTTATAAAAGTTTCAAATTCAAAATTTTATTTGCAAAACCTAGGGAAAATGTTTTCAAAACTTTACAAATTGGTTTTGATTTCAAACTGGTTTCGAATTTGGATTTGAAAAGAATTTACAAAAGTTTGAGAAAAGAAAAGAGAAAAGAAAAAGGGCAAATGGACCTCACCTTCTCCCTTTCTCCATTTCAGCCCGAGCAGGCCCACTCTCTCCCCTCTCTTCCCAGCCCGCGCCTTAGGCCCACCGTTTTTCCCCTCCATTTTCCCCCACCTCGCCTGCAAGCCGGCTTGGGCCGATTCCCCCGCATCGGCCCAACCTCCTCACTCTCCCAGCGGCCCACTCGTCCCTCCCCCTCTCCACTTCTCCCTGAGGCCCGGCGGACCAGCCCAGCTCCCCAACTCCCTGTCGGCCTCACCCTCTTGGGCCGAGCTGGCCGCGTCGGCCCGCGTCACCCCGCTCCCCTCTCTCCCTCTGAGCCTGACGGTCGGGGCCCGCCATGTTCTTTTTCCCCGCTCACTGACCGGTGGACCCCACCTGTCAGCTCCGTCCCCCTCCCTTCCCCGACCGCCTCTCCTCCCTTCGCTCTACCCTCCGCTCGCAGTCCGCCCGAGCGGATTGGACCTGAGCCGCAACGCCCCTCCCCCCGTATCTCATCTCCCTCCCTCTTCACATCGCTCGCGCCCGGGCAACAAACTCAGCCGCCGTTTCCGTGCCGCTTTCCTCGCGCCAGATCGGATCACGCCCGACATCACCGCTCCCCGAGCTCAACCCACCTCTCGTTTTTCTCCCTCTCTCTCGGCCCTTTAAGAGACCCCAGTAGGGTTGCTCGCACCGTTCCGTGCAACCCTCGTCCTTCCCCGTGCTCTCGTCCTCGCTCTCGCACTGCACGACCAGCTCCCCAGGCACCGCCACCCACCTCCCCGTCGCTAGTCACCACGGGGCTCCCTGCTCTCCGAAGTCACCACCGGCCTCGCTCTCCCCTTCACCGGCATCGCAGACTCACCGCGCATCCGAGGGACCCATCCTCGGCGAAACTCGCCGCCGGGAAGCCACTACACCGAGAACACCGGAGCTCGAGCCGCCGGGGACTGCCTCCGTCGTCAAATCTTCACGGCCGAACCACCTCCGACGCCGAGCACCTCTCCAGTGGACGCGGGGTGAGTTTCCTGATCGATCCCGCCTAACCCCGTAGCCTCTACCGACCTCTAGGGCACCCCCCGAGCGAGCTCCGACGGCCACCCATGGCGCCGCCGCCTTCTGTTCAGCCACCGCTGCACGCAGCGCCGCCAGCGGCCGCTGCGACCTCCCCATCCGCTTCAGAGCCGTCCGATACAAAACGCTCGACCAGGATTAGATCAGGTGCCCAAACCGGTATGGACCGAGTCCACGCGGCTATGGACGCTGTCCATCGTGTTTCCCCCTCCCTGTCCACGGCACGGCTGGCACACCGAGCCAACCCCGTGCGGCCACGTGGCGCACCGTCAGCACCACGCCAGCGCCGCATCAGTCGTCCACGCCATCTTGCAAAAGAACCCCTCATCTTCCTTGAAATCAACCCGCACTCCCACTTTACTATTCACTGAGTCAGGGGAAACACCGTTTTAGCCCCTGCACTTCCCGCAAAGCGAGGCGCGGTCCTCTAGTCCACCGGCACCCGCGCCGTGAGCCTAGTCCACCACCCACCGCCTTGCGTTTTACAGCACAGGGACGTACACCGCGCCTATGCACGCCCGACACATAGCACCGGCGCCAGCGCGCGTCATCAGCCGCGTCTCTTTTGCAAAATGACCCCCGTCTTTCTCCGGATTCAACCCGCAGTCCGTTTACCCTGTGCGCTGAGTCTGCGGATTTATTCGCTTTGGACCCTGCGTTTTCCTGGAAATGAGGCGCGGTCCACTGAAAGGTCCAAATTGGCTAGAGGGGGGGGGTGAATAGCCTAATTAAAAATCTACAAAATTTTCTTAGGCAAACACTATTAGTAAAACAAACGGCGAAGCTTCTTGCGCTAGCCTAATAGTGTGTTGCAAGCCACCTATCCAATAGTTCTACCTAATATTTCTATGGCACACAATCAACTAGAGCTATTAACAAATGTGGAATAAAAATACTATAGCTCTAGCACAAGAATGATGTACAAAGAGTATACAAGACAAGTGTGTACAAGGAACTAGGTAAGCTAACTACCACTACTTACACAAGATATATGACTAGAGATGTGCAACAAGAAATGATATCAATGCAAGAGATATAGATCAATATAAATACACAAAGTAAATGAACTAGATAAGGGGAATTTCACCGAGCCTTTAGGATCGCCAAGTAGAGAGCCAATCACCGGTGAAAACCACTTGTGAAGCCAATCACCAAGAATATGAAGATGGAGACCAATCACCAAGAATGGGACACAACCACAAATAGCACTCGGGAGACAAAGATTTATCCCGAGGTTCACGTGCTTGCCGGCACGCTACTCCCCGTTGTGTCGACCAACACTAGGTGATCCGGCGGCTAATCGGCGCTAAGCCAAGCTCACGAAGAGCGCCACAAGAATCTACCGCTAGTGAGGTAGCTCAATGACACGAGCAATCCACTAAGGATGCCTCTTGCCGCTCCGGCGAGGTGAGGCTCCAAAACCTCTCACAATCTCAATCGGTGGTGGCCAAGAACAATCTCCACTCTTGCCAATCAACCACCTCAACGCCTCCAAGCCGTCTAGGCACCGGCAAATGCCAAGAGTAACAAGAATACCCAATGCCGATGCGAAGAACTAGTGCCACTAGATTGAACTCTATCAAGAACGCGCACTATATCACTCAATCTCACTTGGCTTGATCAATTCAACTTGGGAGATGAGTGGGGAGGCTTGTCAATGCTCACTAGAAGGCTTAGGAATCAAAATGTGCAAGAGCCATGACTAGTAAGCCGGCCAACTCATATTTATAAGCCCCTCAAACAAATAGAGCCGTTACCTGTTCACTGCGCGAAAATCGCGACGACCGGACGCACGGTTAAGTGAGCACCGGACGCTCCCACTGCGTCCGGTCGCTGGATGACAGCCACGTGTCCACGCGAATTCAACGTCGTTCGTTTGATCGGCCAACGGCTACTGCTCAAAAACGCGCCAAACGAGAGCACCGGACGCTCCGATCACCACCGGACGCGTCCGGTCGTCCAACGGCTAAATTGCACGAAAAACTTCGCGATCACCGGACTCTACGTCATTAGCACCGGACACGTCCGGTCAAGAATTTCGCTCAGCGTCCGGTCAAGAACAGAGAGGTTCCAGAGAGGTTTTTTATCGATCGGACGCGTCCGGTCACCAGTGACCGGACTCACTCAGCGTCCGATCAAACTATTTGAACCTGATGCCTCTCGTGAACAGTGGTACAGGCGAGTTCGGTCGTTTTTCTTCACAACTGACCGGACGCGTCCGGTCGCTGTTCAGCGTCCGGTCAAGTCTGAAAACCACGTTTTCAACTCCGGTTTCTTCTCCTTTGCAAATGTGCCAACACTACCAAGTGTATACAACCTTGTGCAAGTGTGTTAGCATTTTCAAAACATTTTTCAAAGGATTTATTAGTCACTCACTAGGTCTATAGCATCGATATGTTAGAGAACACCTAGTGGCACTTGAACACCGCATAAGCCGTGAATAATCTCCTCTTAATAGTACGGCTATCTATCCTAAATGTGATCACACTCGCTAAGTGTCTTGATCACCAAAACAAAGAGCCCTATAGGTTATACCTTTGCCTTCGGGCCTCTTTGCTCCATCTCTTTTCTTCTTCTTGCAATTCACCAAGGATAGAGCACTTGATCACTTGAGATGCATATGGCCAGCACCATCCTCCATGGTTGTCGCCTAGCTAGCTCCATCACTTGGCTTGGTCGTAATCCTTCCTTATAAGCTACACATGCTTAGCAATAGGATTAGACCAAATAGGTTTCATCAATTATCCAAAACCAAACTAGGGCTTTCAATCTCCCCCTTTTTGGTAATTGATGACAACCTCTACAAAGATATGTGATTTAAAATTGAGTAACCACATTGATAGTATTAGCTCCCCCTACATATGTGTTATAGAGTTTGGTACTAGATTTGGCACATATGTATGGATATGAAATGTGGGTGAGCAATACTATCAATGATGATGCTAAGGCATAAGAATGGACCTTTGAAGCGTGATACCAATCGGAGTGCTCATCACTAGACATACATCAAAACTCAAGAACCCCGTGAGATCAACATTATAGTAAGGTTCTTGAACCACTTGAAAAACAAGTATGTCTAGTTGCTATTATGTACATGCTAGTTAATCAATTCATCAAGCATAACCTATCACTAGCATTCACCACATAAGCATGGATATCAAATTAAAAAGCTTATGTATTGCTAACAATCATATGAATGTGCACATTTCAAATGCAACAATCATGTTTATGAGCTTGCTCCCCCTATTTGTATGCTCCAATCCCATTTGAACTTAATTTGAGCTTAGCAACATAGTTATCTTTGTTGCATTATTTTCTCCCCCTTTGTCAACAATTATCATAAAGGTGGGGCATATGTGGGAAACAAATCAAACCAAGATGTGGCTTAATCTAGCTTATGAGCATAGGATGTTTAACACAGTTTGCTCTAGAGTAAGCTTCTTCACACATCTTTTAATGGTTATCTTACTCACGTTGGTTAAACACCTATTGTTCACTTACTAGATCAAACACTAGAGTTACAAGCTCACAAACAAGTTATATGCTACCACTAGGTCAAGTCAAACATAGAAGCAATAGTGGTACCATATATACTTCAAATTCATTTGATTTACCATGAATGAGCCTAAAAAGCAATATGATGACTATATGAACTAGATCACAACCTAATAAGAATGAATGCTCATGCCAATCAATTTCACCTTTGCTTTCTTGGAGGAGAGGCATGTCATAAGTGGGGGTGCATTCAACTCATGTTGGAGAAGTCTAGGATATTCAATTCATTCCTTAGCTTGCAAAACCTTCTCTCATCTAGTGGCTTGGTGAAGATATCGGCAAGTTGATCATCGGTGCCCACACTCTCAATAGATATGTCTTTCTTTGCTTGATGATCTCTAATGAAGTGATGCCTTATGTCAATGTGCTTTGTTCTTGAATGTTGAACCGGGTTGGTGGCTATTTTGACGGCGCTCTCATTATCACATAGCAAAGGGACTTGTCCAAACTTGACTCCATAATCTTGCAATGTTGCTTTCATCCATAGCAATTGTGCACAACAACTACCCGCGGATATGTATTCGGCTTCGGCGGTAGAGAGTGCAACACTATTTTGTTTCTTTGATGACCATGAGACAAGTGATCTTCCAAGCAATTGACAAGTGCCTGATGTGCTCTTCCTATCCACCTTGCATCCCGCATAATCGGAATCCGAGTATCCAATTAATTCAAATTGAGAGCCCTTGGGATACCATAGTCCAACATTAGGAGTGTGCTTCAGATATCTCAATACTCTTTTGGTTGCCTTCAAATGACTTTCTCTTGGTGAAGCTTGGAACCTTGCACACATGCACACACTAAACATGACATCCGGCCTTGATGCGGTCACATAGAGTAGGCTTCCAATCATTGACCGATATAGCTTTTGATCCACCATGTCACCACTAGAATCACTATCCAAATGTCCATTTGTGCCCATTGGAGTGGTTATTGCTTTTGCTTCTTCTAATCCAAACTTCTTGAGCATGTCCTTGATGTACTTGCCTTGACTAACAAATGTTCCTTTCTTCATTTGCTTGATTTGTAGACCAAGGAAGTAACTAAGCTCTCCAATCATAGACATCTCAAACTCCTTAGCCATCATCTCTCCAAACTCTTCACAAAAGTCTTGGTTGGTTGATCCAAATATGATGTCATCCACATAGATTTGCAACACAAACAAGTCACTTTCAATCTTCTTGGTGAAGAGAGTGGTGTCAACCTTCCCCACCTTGAAACCCTTTGATAGCAAGAAATCCCTTAATCTTTCATACCATGCTCTAGGTGCTTGCTTCAACCCATATAATGCTTTCTTGAGCTTGTACACATGGTTTGGCTTCTTCAAATCTTCAAATCCGGGAGGTTGCTCAACATACACTAGCTCATTGATGAATCCATTTAGAAAAGCACTTTTGACATCCATTTGGTAGAGCTTGATGTTGTGAGAACAAGCATATGCAAGTAGGATTCTAATGGCTTCCAATCTAGCAACCGGTGCATAGGTTTCTCCAAAGTCAATTCCTTCCAATTGAGTGTACCCTTGTGCAACCAATCTTGCTTTGTTTCTAACAACAATGCCATCTTCATCTTGCTTGTTCCGGAAGACCCATCTTGTACCAATCACATTTGTGTTCTTTGGTCTTTCCACTAACTCCCAAACATCATTACGGGTAAAGTTGTTCAACTCTTCATGCATTGCATTTACCCAATCAACATCCATCAAAGCTTCATCAATTTTGGTTGGCTCAATAGATGATACAAATGAGTAGTGTTCACAAAATGAAGCCAATCTTGATCTTGTTTGCACACCTCTTCTTATGTCACCAACAATTTGATCCAAAGGATGATCTCTTGCAATATGTGTTGGTTGGAGCACTTGTTGCGGTTGGGCACTTGTACTAGCACTTGGATGAGCCACTTGAGAGCTACTAGCATCTTGTTGATCATGAGAACCACTAGAGCTTGCAACATCATTGTCATGCATGGTTGGAGGAGAGAGCACTTGATCTTTGTCATCTTCTATGTCAATCACTTGCTTTGGCCTTATATCACCAATGTCCATGTTCTTCATTGCTTCCACCAATTGTGTTCCTCTCACATCATCTAGGTTGTCTTGTTCTTCATGAGAGCCATTGGTTTCATCAAACTCAACATCATGGACTTCTTCAACTATTCTTGTTGTGTTGTTCCACACTCTATATGCTTTGCTTGTAGTGGAGTAACCAAGTAGGAACCCTTCATCACACTTCTTCTCAAATTTGCCAAGTCTTGTGCCTTTCTTCAATATGTAGCATTTGCACCCAAAGACCCGGAAATATGCAATGTTGGGCTTTCTATCATTGAGGAGCTCATATGGTGTCTTCTTCAATAGAGGGTGACAATAGAGTCGGTTGCTATAATAGCATGCCGTGTTGATTGCTTCGGCCCAAAAAGAATCATTCACATTGTATTCACTAAGCATGGATCTTGACATGTCAATGAGTGTCCTATTCTTCCTTTCAACTATCCCATTGGATTGAGGTGTATACTTGGCCGAGAATTGATGTTTGATTCCAAAGTCATCACATAGCTCATCAACTCTTGTGTTCTTAAACTCACTTCCATTGTCACTTCTTACTTTCTTGGTTCTTCTATCAAACTCATTTTGGCTTCTCTTGATAAAGGTTTTGAATATGCCAAACACTTCACTCTTGTCAATGAGAAAGAAGACCCATGTATATCTCGTATAGTCATCCACTATCACAAAGCCATACTTGTTTCCCCCAATACTTGTATATGTAGTTGGTCCAAACAAGTCCATGTGCAACAACTCAAGTGCATGTGTAGTGCTCATCATTCCTTTGTTGGGATGAGTGTTTCCAACTTGCTTTCCCATTTGGCATGCACTACAAAGCTTGTCCTTCTCAAAATGAACATCTTTTAGTCCTCTCACCATATCATGCTTCACTAGCCTCTTTAGTTGCTTCATTCCAACATGTCCCAAGCGCCTATGCCATAGCCAACCCATACTTGATCTTGTGAACAAACATGTTGTCAATTGAGCTTCACTTGCATCAAAGTCCACCAAATAGAGATTCTCATATCTAAATCCTTTGAACACCAAGTCACTTCCATCAACACTAACTATCTCCACATCATCCACACCAAATATGCATTTGAATCCCAAATCACACAATTGTGCTACGGACAATAGATTGAAGTTGAGAGATTCCACTAATAGCACATTGGAGATGCTCAAGTCATTGGATATTGCAATCTTTCCCAAGCCTTTGACCTTGCCTTTCTTGTTATCACCAAATGTGATAGCATCCACATGATCATTGCCACTAGAGTTGATTGATTTGAACATTCTTCCATCTCCGGTCATGTGTTGAGTGCACCCACTATCAAGCACCCAATGCCTTCCTCCCGTTTTATAGTTCACCTACAAGAGATCAATTCTTTTTAGGTACCCAAACCTTTTTGGGTCCTACAAGGTTAGTCACCAAGCTCTTGGGCACCCAAATTGCCTTCTTCTTTGGGCCAACCATGGGTGCACCAATGTACTTAGCCTTCACACCATTAGTCCCCTTTGTAAGCACATAACAAGAATCAAGTCTAATGGATGAAACATGTGCAAAGTTCTTGTTCTTGTTCTTTTTAAAGCAATTTTGTTCTATGTGCCCGGATTGCTTGCAATTGTAGCAATAACGACCATTGCTCTTCACAAAACTAGTCTTGTGAGGAGCAAGGGCCGCCTTGCCCTTCTTGGGGATATAGCCAAGTCCCTCCTTGTTGAGTGGACACCTTTGGCTACCCAAGCACTTAAGCAAGCGGGCATCTCCACCATAGGCATTGCCTAAAGCATGAGTGAGCTCAACAACCTTGTTTTTAAGGTTCTTATTTTCTACAACTAATGATGAATCACAAGTAGTAGAAGTAGGCATTTTAGTTGAGCTAGATGATGATGATGCATTGATTGGAGCAACAATAATAGGAGCATAAAATGATTCATCAAGTATATCACAAGTTACTCCTATGTTGCATGTTTCTACAACATCCTCAATCTTACTTTGATCAAGGAGGGAGGAGTGGGCTTCCTTAAGCCTAGTGTGAGCTTGATCAAGCTTCTCATGGGCTTCCTTTAGCCTCTCATGAGTGGACTTGAGCTCATCAAAGGATTGCTCAAGAGCCTTGTTGGCCTTGCGCAATTCTTTGCACTCCTTCCTCTTAGTCTCAATGTAAGAGTGAGCATCTTGTAGCATGTTTATGAGGTTCTCCTTTGAGTACTCCTCATCATCATCACTATCACTCTCACTATCACTCTCATCGGATGATACCTTAGTGGCCTTAGCCATGAAGCATGTCGATGGAGTGTTGAAGATAGAAGGCTTGCTTGAGATAGCAAGACTAGCCATAGCCTTCTTCTTGGTGGTCTTCCTCTCATCATTGCTTGAATCATCATCATCGCTTGAGGAAGCATCACTATCCCATGTGACAACATAGGATCCACCCTTCTTCTTGCCCATCTTCTTCTCTTTCTTTTCCTTCTTCTCCTTCTTGTCCTTCTTCTTGCTCTTCTTGCGGTCATCATCATCTTCATCACTTGAGTATGGACAATCCGCAATGAAGTGATCTTTGCTTTTGCATCTATAGCACCTCTTGCTTGTGCTCTTGTTTGCATCTCTTCTCTTTCTAGATCCATAGCCCTTCTTCTTCATGAATTTGCCAAATCTTTTGACAAATAGGGCCATCTCTTCATCATCCATTTCACTTGAGCTTGTGTCTTTATCATCACTTTCCTCCTTCTTTGCCTTGCCCTTGTTCTTGCTTTTGGAAGATCAAGCCTTGAATGCCACGGTCTTCTTCTTCTTTTCTTCTTCTTGGGCTCCCCCATCCCGTTCCACACGGTATGTGTCTTGTGTGACCACATCACCTAGTACTTGGTTTGGGGTCACCGTATCCAATCCTTCTCTCACTAGGATGGTCACCAAAGTGTCAAACCTTGGTGGTAAGCATCTCAAGAACTTGTGAGAAAAGTCCTTGTCCTCCACCTTCTCTCCCAAAGCCTTCAAGTCATTTATGATCACTTGCAACCGGTGAAACATCTCCGGTATGCTCTCATTATCTTGCATCTTGAAGGTAGCAAGCTTGTCCTTGAGAATATATAGCTTGGCTCCCTTGACCGCCTTGGTGCCTTCATATGTTTCTTCCAATCTTTCCCATATCTCATTTGCTCTTTCAAGGTCCTTGATTTGCTCAAAGACTTTTGTATCAAAAGCTTCATAGAATAGGTTGATTGCTATATCATTCCATTGGAGCTTCTCTTCTTCTCTTGGAGTGAGACTTGTGGGATCAATTATTGCAAAATCATGCTCTATCACATCCCAAATCTTCCTATTCATTCCTCTTGTGAATGCACACATCTTCCTCTTCCAACAATCAAAGTTGGTGCCGTCAAAATGTGGTGGCTTCCCCATATAGTTGATTTGAGCCATTTTAACACCGGAGGATGTTAAGCCTCAAACAAACGGTGACCACGGCTCTGATACCACTTGAAAGGTCCAAATTGGCTAGAGGGGGGGTGAATAGCCTAATTAAAAATCTACAAAATTTTCTTAGGCAAACACTATTAGTAAAACAAACGGCGAAGCTTCTTGCGCTAGCCTAATAGTGTGTTGCAAGCCACCTATCCAATAGTTCTACCTAATATTTCTATGGCACACAATCAACTAGAGCTATTAACAAATGTGGAATAAAAATACTATAGCTCTAGCACAAGAATGATGTACAAAGAGTATACAAGACAAGTGTGTACAAGGAACTAGGTAAGCTAACTACCACTACTTACACAAGATATATGACTAGAGATGTGCAACAAGAAATGATATCAATGCAAGAGATATAGATCAATATAAATACACAAAGTAAATGAACTAGATAAGGGGAATTTCACCGAGCCTTTAGGATCGCCAAGTAGAGAGCCAATCACCGGTGAAAACCACTTGTGAAGCCAATCACCAAGAATATGAAGATGGAGACCAATCACCAAGAATGGGACACAACCACAAATAGCACTCGGGAGACAAAGATTTATCCCGAGGTTCACGTGCTTGCCGGCACGCTACTCCCCGTTGTGTCGACCAACACTAGGTGATCCGGCGGCTAATCGGCGCTAAGCCAAGCTCACGAAGAGCGCCACAAGAATCTACCGCTAGTGAGGTAGCTCAATGACACGAGCAATCCACTAAGGATGCCTCTTGCCGCTCCGGCGAGGTGAGGCTCCAAAACCTCTCACAATCTCAATCGGTGGTGGCCAAGAACAATCTCCACTCTTGCCAATCAACCACCTCAACGCCTCCAAGCCGTCTAGGCACCGGCAAATGCCAAGAGTAACAAGAATACCCAATGCCGATGCGAAGAACTAGTGCCACTAGATTGAACTCTATCAAGAACGCGCACTAGATCACTCAATCTCACTTGGCTTGATCAATTCAACTTGGGAGATGAGTGGGGAGGCTTGTCAATGCTCACTAGAAGGCTTAGGAATCAAAATGTGCAAGAGCCATGACTAGTAAGCCGGCCAACTCATATTTATAAGCCCCTCAAACAAATAGAGCCGTTACCTGTTCACTGCGCGAAAATCGCGACGACCGGACGCACGGTTAAGTGAGCACCGGACGCTCCCACTGCGTCCGGTCGCTGGATGACAGCCACGTGTCCACGCGAATTCAACGTCGTTCGTTTGATCGGCCAACGGCTACTGCTCAAAAACGCGCCAAACGAGAGCACCGGACGCTCCGATCACCACCGGACGCGTCCGGTCGTCCAACGGCTAAATTGCACGAAAAACTTCGCGATCACCGGACTCTACGTCATTAGCACCGGACACGTCCGGTCAAGAATTTCGCTCAGCGTCCGGTCAAGAACAGAGAGGTTCCAGAGAGGTTTTTTATCGATCGGACGCGTCCGGTCACCAGTGACCGGACTCACTCAGCGTCCGATCAAACTATTTGAACCTGATGCCTCTCGTGAACAGTGGTACAGGCGAGTCCGGTCGTTTTTCTTCACAACTGACCGGACGCGTCCGGTCGCTGTTCAGCGTCCGGTCAAGTCTGAAAACCACGTTTTCAACTCCGGTTTCTTCTCCTTTGCAAATGTGCCAACACTACCAAGTGTATACAACCTTGTGCAAGTGTGTTAGCATTTTCAAAACATTTTTCAAAGGATTTATTAGTCACTCACTAGGTCTATAGCATCGATATGTTAGAGAACACCTAGTGGCACTTGAACACCGCATAAGCCATGAATAATCTCCTCTTAATAGTACGGCTATCTATCCTAAATGTGATCACACTCGCTAAGTGTCTTGATCACCAAAACAAAGAGCCCTATAGGTTATACCTTTGCCTTCGGGCCTCTTTGCTCCATCTCTTTTCTTCTTCTTGCAATTCACCAAGGATAGAGCACTTGATCACTTGAGATGCATATGGCCAGCACCATCCTCCATGGTTGTCGCCTAGCTAGCTCCATCACTTGGCTTGGTCGTAATCCTTCCTTATAAGCTACACATGCTTAGCAATAGGATTAGACCAAATAGGTTTCATCAATTATCCAAAACCAAACTAGGGCTTTCATCCACCCACAGCCGATCGCCCCTGATCTAATCTCAGCCGGCCATCGCCAGATCGACGGCCGAGAATAGCCGATACCCCTTCGCCGATGCGTTTTTGTTAAAGAGCCCCTGCCTTTTCCGGAAATAAACCCGCCGTCCACATACACAGTATACTGAGCCTTCCAAAATATTGCGATCTAGCCCCTGTACTTCTCGGTAAATGAGGCCCGATCCTGTTGCCTTTTAATTCAGTTTTCTTTTATTTAAATTATGAAAATGAGTTCAATCTAATTACAGTTTTGCCACTCAGATTCAAATGCTCATAACTTTTGCGTTTTAACTCCGTTTTGACCCATTCACCTTGCGTTAGTTTCATAATTTCGTTCTCTACGCAGTAGATCTATTAGTTTACTGTTTTCATACTATTTGTTGTACTGTTATTCATTTCGCTTTGTATGTGCCATGTATGTTGATTGGGCCAGAGAGTGCGGAGTTCGAGGACGCTCCAGACCATCTTTGCGACCCAGTTGATTCGACCCAGTCCGAAGGCAAGTGTCCTTGAACATCTTGCACCTACTTTATTTTACTTTTGGTACTAGAGTAGTTAGATCTTGTAGATGCATGCTTGTCATTAATTTGAATCTCATGTTAGGGTTTACTAGAATTTGTATATATTATCCTTGTCGCCTGTTTTGGGATGTTCGGGTAGGTGTCTTGCTTAGCCCTGCAGTCATGGATGGGATGGGAGTTAAAATGTTTATAAACTTGATTAATGAACTATGAAACGAATGTGGACATGGTAATTTTGTAGTAACATGGTTATTAGGTAAATCCGGCAGGATGGACCCGTATTGGTGGTTTTGTGTCGTGGCACTCGGCAGCTGCTTTTGGTTTATGGTTTGGGGCTCGTGCTAGACATATCCTGCCTGGATCCCTAGGACCCGGTTCTCGGAGCATGTAACCCGGCTTAACAGCGCAGCCATGAGATCTGGATGGGCTGGACCTGGCTAATTAATTAGTTTTCTCCAAGTTATGCTACACGGGGGTTGTATAGTGGCTCAAGAGGGGTCCCTTGGGGTCGTTGACTTATGGACAGGGGAGAAACCTTAGAGTACGTGTAACACAGGCTTGGAGGGGCTTTGTAAAGGCCTTGCAGTGCAACCCGCTATGCACCTCGGCAGTGTTTAGCGTGACGGGTAATGCACGACTCATGGGTAACGATGTGCAACCTCTGCAGAGTGTAAAACTGATATATCAGCCGTGCTCACGGTCACGAGCGGCTTGGACTTCTTCGAGATTAGTTGGTTACTGGTTGGTTTTGGGTTCGGGTCATCTGATGGACTTCAGGTGTTGGTTGCTCGGTGCGACTCCGAGTGTTGTTACTTTTATACAGTGTCTGTCTATAACCTAGTAAATAGGTGCATAGGATTAATAGGATTAATAGGGTGTGTCGCTTTAGGCGCTTGAGTCAAATAAAGTCAGCCTACCTTTGTTATGAGGCTCATAAGCATATATTTCCTACACTTGCGGAGTACATTTTGATGTACTCACCCTTCCTCTTTGTCCCCCCTGCTACCCCACCCAGACGCTGGAGACTATACGTACGAGGAGCAGGAGTATCCAGAAGACGGAGGCTACGACCCTGACGACCTGTACTAGGATGGCGCTACCCTCGGTCGACCTTCCTGTGGAGTGGAGTCCAGATCTTCCGCATCTTCATCAGAGTTTATTTTAGAGTCAGTTTCATGAGAGTCTGTACTTTTCTTTCAGACCCGAGGGTCATTCATGTAATAAAGTTCGTTATTATTAATAAAGCATTGTTTTGATATTTACTATGATGTGAATATATGTATGAAAATTGATCTTGACATACATATATTGTGCTCCAATTTTGTTCTTCAAATTGGGGTGTCACACTAAGCCTCGGCGTCCCCTTTTATAGACGAAGAGGAGGCACGGTGTTACATAGTTCTAGGGCTGTCGTAGGCGATGATGTCTCTGATGACGTCGGAGATGACGATGCCGGTCATGTCGGTGCCGCTGTAGCGACGCACTTCGTCCTGTGGCGACGTGCCTGGCGATGGCGGTGAAGTACGATGCCCATGCGCCGGTGTGCGCAGAGACGTCGCATCGGGAGTTGTTGGAGAGGAGACCAGTCCCGGTAGAACCGTGCTCGAGGGTGTGGTCGAGACCTTCGCGGTTGGACCCGAGGCTAAGAGGAGGGGTCGAGCTCCGGACCATACTCGGGACGTGGTGTTGTATGTACCCCGAGGGGTGTCCTCGAGAGGTACAGTTCATGGCATGGTGCGATAGCTCCGCACGACGTGCTTGTTTCCCGAGGATAGCGATTAAAGTCCGATTTTACTGGGGTACGGTCAACTGTGTATTCGTTGTAGCCATGCGGGCCTTGATCGGAGTGGACAAGATGCAACTAATGCTTCTGGGGTCGTACAAGTGGTAGGTACGGAGTAATCATGGCTTGTTTCCTTTGCTAGGAAGTCTTCGAGGTTGGGGTTCGACCCCTTCGTGTGGAGGGTCGAGGATGTACGACGAGGCTTTCATCCGAGACTTGACGCGAAGGGCTCAAGCGAGACGGAGAATGGTCGTTAACCCGAGGCCTGGCTCGGATGGCTCGGGCGAGGCGGAAAATAAGTGCTAGCCCGAGGCCTAGCTCGGGAGGCTCGGGCGAGGCGGAGAGTGAGCGCTAACCCGAGGTCTAGCTTGGATCGTGGGCCGTCGCGGCCCACTTCCTCTTGATGGGCTTTCGGCCTGGTGGGCCACGTAACGTCGGTTACCTTCTTGGCCCTAGCTGTGTTTTTTTTATTAAGGTTTTGGGCACCCTTTTTCCATACCATCGACAGCTACCATGTGGAAAAAAATTATATACTTTTACGGGTTGTCAAAGGAAGTCATAGAAGTAACTCAATATTTAACTATAACAAACCATGGATAGTATAAAAACTAAAGTTATAATATGTTTATGAGTAAATATTTTCATACTTTGTATAGGAAATAAATCTACTAAAATTGTATTTTAATTTGATACAGTTTAATAGGACATCGTCATATTACCGTCAACTTTAACTTCTACATTATAGATGTTATAGTTACCATAAACTAATTATAGTTTTAAATTTAAAAATATTAAAACATAAATAGATACATAGCTGATAAGGTTAATCAGCATTTCCAGAGCACATGGATGCAGAACCGGCACGTTGTCTGGTCGGGTCGCCATGTTAAGATAGGATTGTTATTTGGCTAATCGATCATACAGGAAGCAAACAAGGCAAGATTATGCTTGACGGCAGCAATATTATAATCTACCTGTCACACTAAGGCATGACATTTTTTTAATGCAGGACATTGTTCAGTTGTTCAGCTCATGATTGCCATACATGGGCCGTTTATATGGCTGATGGGCTCCCATCCCTTCAGAAAGTACATAATCGGTTTGCAGAACAATTGAAGCCAGCAATGTCGAATGCAGAAACAACAATTGTTGAAAGATACCCAATAGACTGAATGTTGAAACCAGAATTACATTGCTGAACTAACGCAAGTACAATGTCCCAAGTTCTGCAACCTATTGACAATAGCAAACTTTCTGATCGTGATCTCGAGGACAATGTACTAGAAGTTAAAATTGACGAGAAGCCAGACCTGCAAGTCTTAAAATCATCTACTATCTAAAAAACAACTTATTTGACTTTTCACATAGACCACGAGACTCTCCTACAGTTTAGCATGGCAGAATGAATACTGAACCCTAGCTACAATTACATCATGTCAAGCAATTAGGCACCCATTTTTTCTTCCTCTTCCATACAACTGGTATCATTCTTGACCTCTCGCTACAATCTTGTACTTGCCTGTCAGTTGTTGCTGCAACAACAGAAACACAAACGGAGACAGAAAAAAAATTTGCGTTACGATGCGAAATGTCAGCAAACTAATTAGTAAACGTCGTTATTATTTTACCTTCTCCCATAGGTCGGTGTGCTCTCTGCAGAAGCCGGCGACGATGGCGCCGCCCTTCCCGTCCTGGTACTCGATGCAGAGGCCGGCGCCGAGGCCGCAGGAGACGTGGAAGCCGAGGGCGCACTTGGGCTGGGAGCACTCGAGAGCGCACCCGTCGTTGCCCTCGCAGATGTAGCAGTCCTTGGCGAACCGGTGGGCGGGGACGCGGGAGCAATCGATGCCGTCGCGGCCGTCGGGGTCCCGGAAGAACACCTCCGGCACGAGCAGCGCGCACGAGATGTGCGCCCACTTCCCCTCCGTCGTGCGCTTCATCGCGCCGCCGCTGGCCGGGCAGAGGCAGCAGCTCCGGCGGCGCACCGCCGGCTTGCTCTTCTTGGCGATGCAGAGCGAGCAGAACCAGTCGCCGTCGGGGATGGCCTGCGCGAGCGGGTTCCCGTAGCATGAGGCGTGCACCATGAGGTCGCACCCGTCGCAGAACACGATGGGGTCCGACGGGTCGCCGTCGGTGCTCCCGCACACGGCGCAGAGCACGCCGTCGTCGTCCTCCACGGGCTCTTGCTCTCGATCTTGCGCCGCCGCTTCGTCAGCCCCGTTCCTCGGCTCTTCTTTCGGTAATGCTCCCTTGGCATCCGCCGCTTTGTCGGATTTCTTGGGCATTTCAACCACAACTTCAGACTGCTCGCCATCGACGATCCTGCAGGGTTTCTCGAGACCTTTACCTTTACGCGATGGAGAACTTGGTTTCATGGACACCTGCTCCTTGTCCTTGGTTCCCTTATGATTGATGGGCTTCTCAGGTTTCTTGGACTCTTCGCCTCTGGCGCGTTCTTCAGTGCAACTTGCCACTCTAGAATTGATGGCGCCGCCGCCGCCGCCGGGCTTACAGGATCCTTGAGGCCTGGCTTCTTTGGCGGCGACTACCCGAACACCATCGCCTGCCTGCACGGACGGAGGCGGCACAAACGGCGGCATCACGCGCTTGTTGACCGGCAGGCAAACCGGGGCAGAACGGGCGGCGTCCTCCAGACGCGCCGGCGAGTGGGCGCGCTTCTTAGCCGAGACACAGGCCGAAGCAACCGTATCCACCGGCGGCGCGGTACAACCGCGCCTGTTGGGTGGTAGGCACGCCGGAACAGAACCGGCGGCGTCGCCCCGAGGCGCTGGCGCATGGACGCGCTTCTTGGCCGAGGCGGCCGCAACCGGCGGCGGAGCGCACGGGCGTTTCTGGGCCTGAACGCACGCCGGCGCGGCCGCACCCGGTGGCGGCGGCGGCGGAACGCACTGGCGCTTCTGGGCCTGAACGCACGCCAGCTCGGCCGCATCCGCCGGCGCTGCGCAGGGGCGCTTCTTGGCGGGGAGGCACGCGGGCGCCGCGTCTTCCGGAGGCGGCGCCAGGATGGATCTTTTCTTAGCCGGGAGGCAGAACGGGGCGTCCGCCACCTCCACCCTCGGCGCCACGATAGCTCTCTTCTTCACCGGGAGGCAAGCAGCGACGGCTGCCTCCTCCGGCGGCTGCGGCGGCGGCGGCAACACGCGCTTCTTGGCCGGCAGCAGCACGCCGGGAGTCGATCCGAGGTGGGAGCCGACGTGCCCGAATCGCTTCGACGGCGGCAGGACACGGACGCTGCCGCTCGCAATGCCGTTCTTGGCGATCTCCATGGACGGCGTGCGGCGAGGCGGATGAGCACAGAGATTGGGGAGTAAGCGGGAAGAGGAGAAGACTTTTCTGGGCGCGGCAAGAGGAGTGGAGGGAAGGACAGGGGTTTAAAGATCTCGCGAGCTCGAAAGATTTTCGGGGTTTGGGTGTAGGACGGCCAGAACCAGAGGTGGGGAGCGCGGCGGCGGAGGAATCTGAGCAGCATTTTGGCTCGGTGGGAAGTTGAAAACTTGAAATGGGAGGGGAGGCGACGGCGTCTCTCGATTTGGGTTTGAAAATTTCGAAATGGGCGGAGTGTTTCTGCCGCGGGGGCATCGGCGGACTGCGGGTTTGCGGCGCGGGGAAAAACTTTTGTTTTCATTTGGGAAGGGAAGAAGCATGTGGCGGCTGCGTGGCCGCGGAGTGGCGCCAATCAGTGGTCCGTGCGCGCGCCAGATTGGGGAATTGCGAATCGAGCAGGAGCAGTTGATTGGGCCTGATTGCCCTTTCTATGGGCCGGCAACCACGACCTCCCTCAACAAATCCGATTTATACCACCCTCAATTGCAAAACTAGATTTTTAGACTCCCCAACTTTTAAAAACGTTTGATTTACCTCCCTGGACAGTTTTGAAAGCGGATTTGGCTAATGTGGCACCACGTCAGCCGTCCTATGTGGCGTAAGTCAGACAGGAGAAAGATATCATACTTTTATTAGTTTATTTAGGGAAGTCAATTAATATTTTTTTAAAAAATATCTAAATAATTTTCTAACACGATAGCTCGGAATAAACAGAGCATAAAATTTTAGAACAAAAATATAAAAATATTTTTATATTCATAAGTTAAAACAATTTTATATGAATTTTCCGAGGTTAAATCAGATTTTAGTTTATTTAAGATGTATATTTTTTCCTAGAAAAATATTTGGATAATTTTTTGAAAAAAAATATATATTTATGGGTTTTTAAAAAGTTTAGTTGACCTTCCAAAACTATCATGAAAGTATGCTTTATCTTCCTCGTGGTTGACGTGGTGCCACATCAACCAAAACCGCTTAGGAAGGTAAGGGGTTAGACTGTCTGCAGCGGCTCCTTTATTCCATACGCTAAAAAATTTAGCGGAGTCATTTTCCGTAAATTAGTCCGCAGCGCAGTACGCGGAATGATCCGACACGGTGCTCCGTTCGCTAAACTGCGCACAAACGGTAAACTACACCGGCCAATCACGTGGAGAGAGGAGAGGGAGGTGAGAGAATAAAGCACCGGTCCCACGTTTATAACACTCAAAAAAAATGCTATATCTCACAAACCGAAAACTCAAATTAAATTCCGATTGCACTACTGAACTCGTTGCAATTAATTCTTCAAAACTAGATCTCTCATGGATATATTTAGATAAAGTGACAAGTGGGCCTACAATGGATAGAGGATGATATAAAGGATGGATGGATGCGGGAGAAATGAGTATAAAGGAGAGAATCTTGATGACCAGGCAGTATAGAGGATGAAAATAGAGGAACGTGAGTGCGGATAGTCTTAGGAGAGTCTCAAATTTTGGTTTTACAACTGAGGGAGGTGAGTTGGACTTGCTCAATTGTTGAGTAAGATCATCAGATGGACTTTTTCCTATAGAATATATAGGAGGTTTAGATAAGTCAATTGATGTATCTTTTGTGGTTCGATTTCGCCATTTAGGCAAGCCTCCAGAGCTGTCTCCACAGTTTGGCATGAGATGGGTATGGGACTCCTTCCAGCAATAACATAGTGGAATTATGCAATTTGGGTTTCCCTGACCTTCCCGCCTGATGTTACGATCCACCGTTCGGCTATCCTTCTTCTACAGTGACTTGCAGCTGCAGCCGTGACACAGCTACAATGGACAACATTGACCAATTATGATCAGCAAAGGAGCCAATGAACTGTGCATTGTATGCTGGCTTCGCCGAGTACTGTCCAACTCCAGAAACCTCAAAATGCCAAGCGACGTTGTCCTCCAGTCGTGTGGTTGTTTGTAACTGGGTCCATAATTCGGTGACACAGTGAACTGGTGTAGTTCTTCGTCCGTGTTCATGCGGCGTAGTCCTCGCATCCAGAGCAGATGCTGCATAATGAGGCGGGAGCTGCATGTGCTAACCAAAACAAAACTAAAAAGGCTTCCTAGCCAAGCTGAACTTCAGTCGCTGTAGGCTATACGTTAATGTGTGATGTATCTTGGAGTCAAATAATTAGCATACTAGCTGGCAAAGGTAATGCCCATGCATTCTGAATGAATATGTGAATTGTTGTTACAGCAGCAACAAGTTAGCATGGTAAACTCCAGGCTAGCTAGCTCCTGTTCGATTTTATCACTCCCACTCACAAGCATTAGCTGAGGCTAGCATAACCTAACATTTTTAAAAATCACTCTAGTTCACCTGCCTTGACCTCGAATTCCTCCCTGGTTGATAGTATCTTTACGCGAACCATGCCTCGCTCCCACTCAGAATTTCCAACCAATATCAGCCTGCTAGCATTGATCCTCTCTGCATGCTTAAATACCCTAGTAGTAGAAAACAGATATTTCAGTCACGGCGATAAAGAAAGGAAAAGAAATGGTAGGCATACCATTTGAGACGTTTGTCTTCTACAAGGTCAACAGATCGGCCTTTCTTCCTCAGAGAGGAAGCAATACTGGATGCTGGTCCTTCAAGTTTTTCGTCCAAAGGGAAGACAATGTCGTCAATTTGACGTGACATGTCGGGCAACAGACCCTTTTCTTTCAGCAGCTGTTGGAACACAAATTACAACCAAATCAATGCCACTCCCTTGAGGCAGTATCACAAACTCAAAATGATGTATAAACTGCAATAGTACTTTCCCAGGAATTCATGTTATCAAGTACTAGGCTTTTATTTCCACACTCCACATTGCATGAATTAGCACGTGCATAGGAATAGGATCTGTAATGGTTAGTGTCATGAATTGGTCATGTTTTGGGTACCGTACATATTAACACTTAACAGATGTTGCCCTTAACTGCATTAAACATCAATCTAAAACTGAACTTATTGCTACGCCAACCAGATTGCTTAATTCTACAAAGAGAAGAACCAGAGACAAGATGAAGCATGTCATACTTCCACTATAACAGCATCTCCAAATCCAAAGCCACAAGCTGGTATATCTTCACTTCCAAATGTTGAAAGCAATCTATCGTACCTTCCACCACCACAAATTGCTCTCAGTTTTCCTTCTCTATCAAATGCCTACAAAAGTGGTACAAGAGTTTCAAAATTAGGAGTTGGTAGCATAGTGTTCGTATAAAATACATTTATATTGGGAAAAGGAAAAATAAAGGAATGTCAGATCAACTCAACATTGAAAAAGAAATCCAAATAAACTCTATCATAACGAAATATGCTATCTAATCAGGCAAAAATATTAAATGGTAGACAAAGTTATAACCTGCCATTCTGAATGGACTATATGCTCACAATGATCCAAAGAGAATTTAGGACATTTGACTTTAGAAGCGCTGCAGATTTTTTTTCTCAGATACACAGGAGAGCTACATATCATTATATCATTACATTAAGAAGAAAAAATGGGTAGGAACCTTACAAGTTACAAAGTCACACACCCAAACCATCCAAATGCAACAGAAATATTATTTATAAATAGAATAGACATTATTGTCTAAAAATGAATAATATCTTTTTAAATAAGCTTTCATGATCAGTTTAATGGCATGGCCTGTTGTCTGCTTCTTAGTGGTCCTGCTGTTTACATAAGAAAGAGATGAGCTGAAAACCACCTCAAACACAATTCCTGTGTAGTATGCAAGTCCACGGACCACTGATGCATCAAAACAAATCCAATCACCATAGCCATATTGCTCCGCAAAGGAGAAGAGTTTCTTCAAGTCAGCAACAGCTTCAACACCAGAGCCTAGCACCTCTGCATAAGTATATCACGATTAAACAAGAACCTTTGCCAAAAGGTCCTGAAGATTAAAAAAAAAACACTTATATGGATAAAGAAAGCCAAGATTGTCAGCTTAACAACAAATAAAGCACAAAGGCCCAATGTAAGAGAGTACTTTTAATTAATATTCTTTCAGGTAATACATTTTCCAATTTAGCAACACTACCTCAGTATAGTATTCAAGTGAATGTATATCATATGGAGCATGCATAATAACAAGCCAACAACAAAAAGGTTAAGAGAAAACCTTCAAGTTTGGACAATGACTTGAGCGAAAGCACATCGATGATACCCTGGACAGCTTCAGATGACAGTCCAGTTGAAATAAGTTCCTTCTCAATTTCTTCCCTAGTCATTTTACCCAACTGCATAATGTTTATGTTAGAATGCAAGACAGCCATTACACAATAAAAGTCTAGCAATAAACAATTACATCAATGCATGGGTATTCAGCTTGGATATGAAAGCAAAACAGTGATAATCAGTTCCAGAGACTGAACTTCTGTGGTAATTGGTTACTGGTTACTTCCAAATTCACAATAAAGGTAGAATGGTCCATGTCACCATCTAATGGAGCAACATGCGCTGTTTATAACAAGTGCCAAACTTTTAAAAGGTGACCAGTTTTGTAGGTTACTCTCTGGACTCTAGTAAGAGTTGAGGTGGTATAAGATTCGTTCCATTACCAAAAAAATTTAGACCTCTAGTATATAAATGAAAATATAACAATCTGAAGAAGATATACAGACTGTCCTATTCCTATTGCAGTTCAATGTTATAAACTACCACAACTTGTCAGCCCAAATAGAGTATAATTGGCAAGCAGATAACATGGTACCGCAACCCAAAGCTACAGAGTACAACTGGCAAGAAAATAGTATGGTACAGCAATTAGCAATGAACAGATGGTAAGTCAGTAGCAGAATTTGAGCATACTTTATCAACAATAACACAAACTTCAGTGAATAAATGTTCTGGGATGGAATACATGTTCAACACAGCCTGAAGAACCTGCAAAAAACAATTGACAGACAGCAACAAATCAGAGAAAACACATGCACTAACATATATCAAGACGTTATAATGTATTCAGGTGCCAGCGGCTATGTCATTTTTAGGTAATCCAATTCCCAGAGTTCTTCTCTCCTTATGAAATAGGTAACAAGGAATAAAAAGGACATTCGCTACCATGAAACAACATGATTATGTAACATACCAATTTGGTCATAGTAGTTTAAGAGTCCGTGATTAATACATACCAACAAAGTTTAACAATTTACTTCGGAAGACACAACGCTAAGACAAAAGCACCAAAAACATGAAAGGGGAATATTAAGGAAAACGTGAACTGAAGATAGATGCTTGAGGTGTGAAAGGTTACCTTTCGACTGGACACCCTGATCCCCACATCTGAAGATGTAATTCCAAGACGTTGAAATAAGAGAACAATAGCATGAAGAAGCTCAGCCTCAGCCTGATTTGAACAATGAGACGGCAAGGATGAGTCAGTTCAAAGGTATACGATCACAGCAGCATCCGGAATCAGTAGAGGAGAAGGGTGGTACCCGAACTTTAGGCACACCAAATATATCCATATTCCACTGGTAATGTTCCCGCCTTCTTCCTCTAGTCATGCGCTCATACCGCCAGCATTGTCCTATAGTAAACCATTTCAGTGGAAGGGAGACTGATTTTCTAGACAGAAGAAGAGTAGGTGAAAATCACATTCTGGCGGAAAGAAGAGGCATGAATTGATTCTAGATAGGTTCCAGGGATGAGAAATAGATTAGCAAAGGCATGCGTACCCTTGCTTTATGACTAGGCGCGCGAGGGAAGGCGTGATTTCGGGCCTGAGAACAACACGGCGACCCCCTTTATCCTCAAAGTTGTAGAGCTGCGGTGCAGAATCAAACGCAAACGTATAAATGACTCCAATTCAGAAGCCAGAATGGGCTTATCCGCTGAATGATGACGAAGATGAGATGACAAAAGAGGGGGATACCTGCTGCGTAATCTCCTCCCCTGCCTTTCGGATGAAGAGCGCCTCTGATTCGAGGACGGGGAAGTCCACCTCCTCGAAGGCCATGAGGCGGGAGACCTCCCTGAATTGGTCGAAGAGCCAGGTGCGGAGCCGCATGTCCTCCGGCGGAAAGTCCCTAGTTCCGCGCGGAGGGTTGACGTCGACGACGCCATCGGCGTCACCGCGCGTCGAGGCGGCGTCGCCGTGGGTCAGTGTCGAGGAGGATGCGGCGGAGGAGAAGAGGCGGCAGCGGCTGTGGGTGTGGATGTGGCGGCGCGAGAAGGAGCCAGCAAGGCAGGTGGGGCTGAGGGGCAAGCGCGGGCGGAGAAGGAGGAGGTGGCGAAGCGACGGCGGCGACGACCACGCCGCCATCGATTCGACTCCACTGGCAGATTGGCCGCTCCGGTTTGCGGCGCGACGGGTGGGCGACTCAGCAGGCCGGCGGCTCGGGCGGGTGGCTCGGTCAGGTGGCGCCTGGTTAGGATAAGAGAAAATTGTGTGTCAGTGTGTGGGACACTCTGAAAATGCGGTTTTGTGTGGAACATATTGTTAAAAGATCATTTTTTTTCTCTAGCGCACTATAAAAAAAATGTGGCATATTGTCGTCAGGCCTCCAAGTCATATTCACCTCTGGGAATATTTCTACACTAACCAATATCCCACGCGTTGCAGCGGGTTAACCTTTTTAATGTAGTGATTGGTGGAGTGTATGATTTTATTTTTTATTTATTATGTGTGATATTACGGAAACATTTCCAAAGACTTTAGGTTAAGTATTTATTATAAGTGCATAATAAGAAAGGTTGTACTTTAAATAGGGTCTAAAAAGAAATAATCATATTATGACAATATTGAATCTTAGAGAAACTATAAATAAAAAGGTGATAACGACAATATTTGAATCTTAGAGGGAGGCAGAAATAATGGAGTAAAAAAATTGGACAATTTCATATTGAGGTGACAAAAGATTTTGTGCATTTGATACTTAGTATTGAAGAGGGAAATAATAACGATATAAAATTTGCTATGTGACAAGGGAAGGGTGGGGGAAGGCAAAAAAAACACTTAAGCATTTGTTATTCAACAATGAAGGAGAAGTTTTTTTTGCTTGCTACAGTAACCAAGATACTATTTGGTGGCATATGGAGATGAACAGTAATCACATTGTTCATAGGCATGCCGTCTACTGTTCATGTACATGGCATAGTAATGTTTGTAGGTATGTTACTATGTTACATCGTGCACTCTTCAAACAAAAACAGTGATATGAGTCTAAGGGATGCTATACAACTTTATGATACTATTCATGGGTGACTGATACATTCATTGACATGGTTTGGTATTGTTTATCGGCATGTTGTATCAGGCACTATTCAAACATGAATAATGATTGAGTCTAAGGACTGGTATACAACTTTAAGTAACAATGGTAGATGTGGTTTATGTTACCAAGGCATTTCGACAAATCGATTAACACAAAGTGGCTTTGTCATATAAAGTGTTTGTGTAAAATTTTTACACAGGTGGTTCACTTAAGTTTGATGCCTATGTAGATCCGTCTACACGTGTAGTTGGGTTAGAGCATGTTTGGATCCCTCGTCTAAATTTTAGACCTCTGAACTTTAGAGCTAAAGTCTCTAAATAGACTGTCTCAAATAACTCTAAATTGTAGCCCCTTCATATTATGACTTTAGTTTTTTTTAAAGGGTATTATAGCTTTAGATCTCAAATCCGAGGTAAAATGTTCTAAACTTTTTAGAGCTATAAAGTTTAGATGGAGAATCCAAACAGGCTTTTAACCAAAGCACCACATAGACTGTGCTTAGGCTAATACTAGTATACACTGATAGTTCTAAAAAACATCAATGAAAGTCAAAAAATGTTGCAAGTACTAACTTTTTTTCACTAGTGATGGAGCGACATCAGCAGGAATAAATGTAGCAACGCATATGGTATACCTAAGGGGAAAATACAGTCGAAGAGAAGAGATGGGTAGGTGAAGCGGGAGAAAAAGATGACAGGTGTGTTTGAGGGCAAAATGGTCTTTTAACTATCCTGTTAATAAAAATAACTAGTTTATTTGGTATGATGTTGTAGATTAAACCGTGCTTTTCATGATGTGTTGAAAATAAATTTGACTTTAACGATGTGTTATATACAAAACCACGTTTTTGTTGATGTCTCATGGACAAAATTCTGGTTGGAGTAATAAGTAGAGTAATGATGACGTAACCTCCCTCTTCTCTTTTTCACTAGGGCTTTGTTTAGATGCTGAAAATTTTTCAATTTTACTAGTGTAGCACTTTAGTTTGTACTCCCTTTGTCCCTTAATTATTGTCGTTTTAGTTCTGAGAAGGTACAACAGATATTCACTGAATGTAGATAGTGGGGTGGACACATACACAACATATGCTGTGAACATGGACAAAGATGGACCATGCCACAACGACAATCAATGTGGGACAGAGGGAGTATTTGACAAATATTGTTCAATCATGTGCTAACTAGGCTCAAAAGATTCGTCTCGTAATTTACAACTAATCTGTGTAAATAGTTATTTATTTTGCCAACATTTAATGGTCCATGCATACGTCCAAACATTGATGTGATGGAGAGAGAGTGAAAAAAGTTAGAAGTTTGATGCAATCTAAACAAGGTCTAGTTTGCTACATACGCATATCACAGAGACAGGATGTAGCTTAAATCGCATGTTGCATGTCTCGTTTGGTTCCATTGATCGGCGACTTGGACTTTGACACAATTTCATACTCTTTTTCATGTGTTATACTTGTGTTAAAATACACACTCAAGAATAAAATATTTCCACATATATTTTTATAGTAAGATATTTTTACATATATTTCTAGTTAGGCTATTCAACTTCCACTCATATACGCTCGAAGAGAAGCTTATTTGGATCTTGTTTGCACTGTTCTAACTCTGCTCCTCTCACTCAACATATGAAACCATCTTGCATGGGTGGAGTTGCTTGTTCTAAGCTTCACCGGTCAACCAAGCTCCATTGGTGTAAAGATGATACACGGAGTCCATGCGTCATTTACGCAAACATTCTCTTTTATATTCCTCTCACACAGGTAACCTTTTATCTACTCATACAACCCCACTAAACACTCTCTCTCTCTTTTTTGAAATACAATTTTACTCAGCGTGCGCGTCCTCTTGTTTGGATATACAATGCAATCTCATCTGACAACTAAACACACCATTAGCAATTCCCAATCCATGAAACCCTTGTATCCAATGAACCAACATAACCACAACCTCCCCCCTACTCCTTACAGGCCATCACACGCAGGTTTAATCTCTCTATCCATGCGGAAACATAAGCATAGATGAATTGTTCATTTGGTTAGCGGTGGATCATTAGAGTAACTCCCAAGACATTTTCATATCTTTCCATGTTAGAAATAAATTTTTTTGATAAATACTCCCTCCGTCCCAAAAAGGAGGTCGTTATGAGGTGCGTGTCAGTCAAACTTTTCTAACTTTGATTAGATTTGTAGAAAAATACGTGTAATATTTATATTTCCAAATAAGTTTATTATAAAAGTACATTCAATGATCCGGCGACAGAGGCGGCAGATCCACGCCAGGTAGGCCTCCTCTCTCCTCCTCTCGAGTTGAGACATGGCGGCTATGGCAGACACGACAGCTCATCGCTTCACTTTTTTACCCTTTCAGCGCTCATCATCGTCGTTGTCGCAGTGTCGCGTCCGTCCCTGCGGTGGTAGCAGCGGCGACTGGATGGATCGCCCCCATGCTCGGTCGGTGGCTCATGTCCAGCCGAAGCGACAGCGGCCAGCCGGTGCCCGTTCCAGGGCCCCTCTCGTGCTCACCCGGACGGTGCGGCGGCCAGCCATGGCGGCCTGGATCTGCGCCCCTGGTAGGCGTTGGAGATCTGCGTCCCCCAATTGAACTGCTCTCCCGGATCTGGCCCCCTTGCACCTGGATCCGCAGTTCAATTGGCCCCCTCCACCCCCCCACTGCCTCACCGGCACGCAAGGCGGCCGACGCGAGCGCCCGCCGCCCCGCCCCCATCCTCGTCGGCGCTGCCCTTCGGATCTTACCAGCTGATTTCGCGGTTGGGGCAGTGAGGCGGCAGGACGTGAAGTCCAGGATGATGAGCAGCAACAGCGGCGGCGGCGCAGGAGGCCCTGGCGGGGGCATGGGTCCGGGGGTGGGTGGAGGGGGGGACGGGCGGCACGACGATGAGGCTGCGCTCACCGAGTTCCTCTCATCCCTCATGGACTACACCCCCACGGTATGGTGCCGCCGCTTCCCTCTCGCCTTCTCTACTTTCCGGTCAGCGGCTTAGCCATGATGCTTTGCGTCGGTGGTACGGAAGATTCCTGACGAGCTGGTGGAGCACTACCTCGGCCGCAGCGGGTTCCACTGCCCCGACCTTCGCCTGTGAGTGCTCGTCCCCCCTCCAATCTCTCTCCCTGATGGATAGTTGTAAACTGAGATCTGACCAGTGCCATGGATTAAAGTTGTTGCACACATAATCTGATTTCGTCGCTTACAGAACGAGACTGGTTGTTGTAGCCATCCAGAAGTTCCTAGCAGACATTGCTAGCGATTCTCTTCAGTGAGTAAATTCGTAGTCTCGTTGTTATTACAAAGCAAAATGATTCCCTTCTTAATATCAATGATAACATATTCAAGAATGAAACAATATCGTTTTTTTCTTCCATGTGAATGCAAATCTTCTGTGCAATTCCATATTTTTTTTGTTTGGCAAGTTCATTAGGCTTTAATCAAAATCCCTCCCTAATTGCATGTACTTGTGAAATTATTCATCCACACATGGTTTTTTAAGGTGTCGCTTAGGTGATAAGGCTAGCTGGAAATCTAGGCGTTCCGATTACCATGATCAAATATCAGCACTTTGAGGGGAGAGGGGAGGATATTACTGCTTGGTCTGAAGCTAGACACAATGCGCACTTTGTTGTTTGCTGGTACTAGTTTTCGATGGCCCTGCTTGTACAAACGTCCATGCAGTCCAGCCAGAGTGCACTGAGCGTCGTTTGGTTTTCCGTCTAGCTACTTACAATATTATAATTTATTAGGCAATAATATACTACTGGATTAGGCAAAATAATATGGTTATAGATTAGTAATATTATGGATACTCCACTAAATTTACTATTGAGCTGTCATCAATGGCAGAGTCTGTGACCAATATCATTTTAGTCTAGTAACAGTAGTAGCTCCTATTATAATTCATTAAGCAATAATATACTACTGAATTAGGCAAAATAATATGCTTCACAAAGCAATAATATGGTTATAGATTAGCAAATTATGAATAATGGTATATGCTATCAACAATGATATTTTTAGGTCCAGCCACAATAATATCTCTGTTATTGTAATTTATTAGGCAATAATATACTACTAATTAGGTGAAATAATATTACTCACAAAGCAATAATGTTAGGCAACAATATATCATTTGGATAGTTGTAACACTCTGGTGTTAAACAAGACTAAAACTTGACATGTCATCATATGCACTGGCATTTTATCTGAGTTAATAACCTGATTATGCATTCATTAAAAACAAGTTTAATTTTCATGCTTGTGCTTAGTGTTAAGGAGTGATTAAGTTTGCAATCCTAGTTTATGCTTTCTTGTTATGAATAATGCTTTTAGGCTTTATAAGGGTATTATGGTAATCTTATGTATAGTAGTCGAATTTTATACCCAAGCCTGGTATTATGTCTCAAAGGTGTAGTGAGAACATGTTTCAAGCTACCTTTGAGGTATAATTCCAGATTGGAATGAAATTCAAATGAATAGTTTAAATAATTCAAAAACCCTATTTTATCCCCTTTTCTATAAATCAAAATTTTGAAAGAAATTGGCTATGCTCCAAAAAGCAAAGTTGTTCTATTTTTGATAAGGAACAACTTTGATGTATAAAGTTTTCCAAGTTTTCATATGAAATCAAAAGTAATTTGGAAAATACTTTTCTGCCCTTTTTATCCTCTTTTGTTTTTCCAACTCTAATTCAAATTTTGAGCATATTTTGAAAATGTTGCAAAAATAAAAGATGTTCAGTATTAAATTCTGAGCATTTGATATTTTAGCATACTTTCAACTTATATTCAAATTTTCAAAGTAATTTTAAATTTTCAGAAAGGGTAGAAAAGGAAGTGGGAAAAGGGGGAGATAAGCTTCTGGCTCTGTTCATGGCGGTGACCGCCGAAGCTTTGATCGGCGACGCCAGCGTTCTGGGTATCGCTCCCTCTCGAATAAGCGTGCGACCGTCTCCGTGGCGAAGTTACTTAGTTGCTGACCCTTTTCTCTCACGTCGTGGCGTCCTCTCTCGCACTCGCCGTCGACCTCTTGCCACGAAGCCCCGATGAGCACCTTCTCGGCTCAATCTCCGATTCACCGCACACCGATCGTTCTTATCCCAAGTTAACCGCGGGTATAAAAACCCTTCATCCTTGCGCATCTCCAGAGTTCACTCTTGCAACCTCTACTCACTCAGAGAGCCGGTAACTACTGTTCTTCTTCCCGCCGGACAAGAAAGCTCCGCCGAGCTCGATCTCGCCGTGGTCCGATCTACTGGGCACTTCCTTACTCTCTTTATCTCGCGTTTATGCTTCATCTTGATCCCAGAAACCTCTTAGGCTCACTGGTTTCATGTGTGGTGCCCAGGTCTCGCCGGAACCACCGCCTTTACACCGGAGCTCGCCGCCGGAAGCCACTGCTCCGTGGATACCTTCCCTTCGTTCATCCTCCGCTCGAACCGTCTACACAGGCAGCACCAGGGTGAGCTACTGAAGCTTCCTAGCCCTTCCGTTCTACTGCTACCGACCTAGGTTCGCCGGAACATCTCCGCCGTGGCTCGGTCCGCCGCCGTGCGTGGCCAGACCTCACCGGAGCGGTAGCGTTTGGGATTAGAGGCTCTGTCGGCCGCGGGTGACACGCCGGTGATGATGCGCGCGTCGTCTAAGTCTCTACTGGCCGGAGTTGGCCGGCGTAAGGACGGTCGCCGCTCGGTTCGCCGCCGTGCGCGCCGGTCATGGTCGGGGACCTAGCTTTTGTGAAGACAAGTTTTCTCAGGGTGTTGGTTGCAAAGGCGTAGACTCTGTTGAATAGTAAGTTGAACTGCGGGTTGTTTTAGTGTTAGCCGAAGGGCTTTTCTGCGAAGTTGTCAGGGCACACCGTCTCGCTCGAGCCAGGTTTCGAGCGGACACGTGGACACGTGTCCTCCGTCTCGAGCTATGCCTCGAGCAGGCGCCTCCTCCGCTTCGCTCGAGCCAAGCCTCGGGCGGACGTGTTCACCGTTCCGCCCGAGCTAGGCCTCGGACGGACGAGCTTTTTCCGTCTCGCCCGAGCCGAGGGCCAGGCCTCGGACGGGTGTTCGGTGTTTTTCGTCTCGGTCGAGATAGGCCTCGAGCGGACCCTCGGGCGCTGTCTCGCGGGAGCTAGGCCTCGAGCGGACCCTCGGGCGTTATCTCGCTCGCGCCGAGCCTCGAGCGAACGCACCCGCACTCACCGTCGTGCGCTCGCGTCACGCTGGGCCGAGTTGGCTTGGGCCGAAAGCCCAGTTTGGGTTCGTTCAAGTTTTTCTTTTTCTGGCTTTATGTACAGTAATCAGTTTTGTTGTTTTTGCTATAATTAATCTATAGCTCTGTTAATTATGAAATTTGACATGATAGTTGATAACATGTCTGTGCTAATATAAAAATTATAAAACTTGAGTTTTGAGTACTTCTTTTATGTCAATAAAATCTGTACTTTAATTAATAAATGCAACCTTGAGGAATTATGTATATTTCTGTGTTTCTCCAAAAATCATGAATTTTGACATGTGAGTTTGTATCATTAATATCAATCTTCAGGATTAATTTCAGCTCTATTGGAATAAGTATAAGTTATGTTTGTGTAGAAAGCTATTCTAAGTGGCTTAGGAAATAAATAAAATTAGTTAATCACTTTAGGATTTGTGTGACTTTTGGAATTGTTTGACAACCAGTGGAAAACTAGCAAGATTTGCTCCCTGGTTATGGATTCCTTTATGCAAATAACCTTTTGTTGCTTGTTAAGTTGCCTAACCATATTTAAAGAAAATAACAAAACTTGTTTAGTACTTTTAATAGCTAAAGTTGGTTTGTTGGTTTGCAACTTTACCGCAAGGGAAAGTTGTACTCCATAAAAGTTATAGTTTAAGAAAATTTCCATCTTTACCATAATCATATCATAAGCATCTCATTATTCATGCATATGCACTTCTACGTGTAGATCCCGCTTCGGAAGGCCCTAACTTTCAGTGGATTTCTTCTGAGGGTGTAGACCCTTCTCGATTTTCAGAATCTTCAAACTTCACTGATCCTCAAGGCAAGCCCCGGTGCATTTAACCTTTCTGTTTCTATTACAAAGTTTATACAATAATTTATCAACTGCATTTAAGTAATAGGAGTTGGATGACACCAGTAGTTGCATTACCAGTTGGTTACCTTTACCCTATCCTTGTTACCTATTTGTTTATAAATGCTTAGCCAAGATGCACGGTGATGAGATTATCCTCCGCTTAGGCCTTGAGCAAACTAAGGGATGATGAGTCATCATTGTTAGGATACCTCTCTCAGGTACAAACTGTTAAATGGATGAAAAATGAATTTCAGACCAGACGGGAAACCGTTCATGGAAAGATAGCAGGCAGGGTCACCCTAGTCGTGCTAATCCCGTCTGTGTCAATTAGGAACCGTCCGTTGTTGGCCCTTGATCGAGAGCATGATAGTACCAATCACGGGATACGGGTTAGTATGTTGCAGGTTAGAGTCCTGCCATACAACGCCGTGGTGCTTTGATATGTTGCAGGTTAGAGTCCTGCCATACAAATCACATGTGGTTGTGCAATATGTTGCAGGTTAGAGTCCTGCCATATTGTGTGATTGGGAACCCCCAGCTGGGTAGATAAAGCGATTCGAATCGTCGTTGCTCTACGATAAAAAGAGACTCGATCTCTGACCCTCAATGTAGAGTTTTCAAAACCAAAGCATTTGAGAAATGATGTTTCTTTCTAAAAAGTGTTTTGATGATATATCTGGAATTACTAAGGAAAAGAGAAAGGTTTTGTTAAAAAGCTTTTTCTGGAAATCTCTCCTCTATTGCTAGCCCCACTACATCCATTAAAGCTAGCATGACCTGAAGTCTTTTCTGTTGACGGGCAAGTCTTGTTGAGTACTTTTGTACTCAGGGTTTGTTACCCTTGTTGCAGGAGAGTACATGGATCCACCTTTTGATGGACAGTGCTATTTCACTCTTGTAGAGGAGAGTGATAACGATTCTGATGTGTGACCTTGGGCAAGTAACAAGAATTTGTGTGATATATGTATTATAAAGTTCCGAACCGTTTATGTAATAAGTTATTTGGTGGTGTAAACTTTTAAACCTAAGTTTTAATCTATGTATTATAATCTTTCCGCTTTACTCTGATTTATCTTATCTACAAAACTGTTGTAATACTATGATGCTTGATGAGAAATTTTCCTGGAAGTAATGTAACGTGGATGATTCGGGTTTCCCGAGGACACCCGACAGACCTCTTGAGTCATTTGGAACGCGTGTACGCCGATCAAAGGTCTTTAGGACAATGATGGGTGCACGTGGGCCACTTAATTCAGGAGGTTCTGCCACAATAGTCAACAATATTATTCTAGCTACCCCTCAAATGTCATCATAAATGCTAGTAGCATTTTCGGTTGCCTCTTTTATGCTCTGTCGATAGTCAAGTTTATGTTTGGGTTCACAGAGCTCATCGGGTCATTCCTCCAACAACTAACTGAAACATAACAAGACCAACTGCAAGAAACCGAACCTTTTAATGCGCAAAGACAGCCAAAACCAAAGAGAACTACTCACATACAAGTGGTTCATGCACAAAGAAAATGATTCCTATTAGAAGGCAAGATTAACTTTGAATTGGTCATAGGTACATCTCTCTCTACATAATGCAAAATTTTTCATGCTTTCCTGTTAGACATTCAAACATATGTCATATGTTCATCTAAATCTAATAACTTCAGATTAGGTAGCCATCTATATACTTCAGATATGTGGTATAACATTGCTTCTTCCATTTGGCATGACACCATTAATTGGTGTTGGTGTGACTACATGTGCATTGATTAGTTACTAAACTTCATTAGGAATAGGCAACTAAATGTACTTTGACCAGGCAATATTGTGGCAAGATCAAGGCAAAATAGTGTAGATGATTAGGCAATTTTTATATCATTCTTCTCTAATCTCTTTTTTTTCTGTTCTTATATTGCAGGTTCCAAGTTATCTAGCAAGAGGAGAAGTACAAAGCACAAATTAGGTATGATGTGTGCAATATATGTAAATAAGTTCCTATGTGGTGAGAGAGGAAATTATATTTGGAGGATGATTGGGGTTAGATTTTAGAACCATGTTAGTTAGGCACTTGTGTATTTTAATCGAATCTCTATTTTTTTTTGCAAATAAACCAGAGGTGGGGGGTCAGGCTGTGGGATGCAAATGTACATAGACATTATACTATTTTTAGAATACATAAATTGCTTATTAAAAAGACAATGTTGTCTAACAAATGGGACTTAAATTTCCTAAAAAAATACAATCCACTGCAGCATGCCTAAGAAAATACAGTTTAGTGTGCATTTTTGGATCATTGCTTTTCTCTATTGATTGGTTGCTTCGGTTTTATCTGTAGGTCATAGCACCTGCAACTTCAATTAGGCTACTATTGGGTAGCATAAGCAGTATTATGGCACTGCATCTCTGTTTTTTTGAACTTTGATCAGTGACTTGTCATGATCTCCCTAGTTTCTTTTGTGTTTGTATTGATACTTACTAGCTTTTTGGGTGCTTGGTAATTTTATAGCAGCAGCAGTTCTACTAAAACTTTAGCTGTCCAACAACAGTCCAGGAGTTCAGGTAATGTTTCTTTGTAGTTTTTTAGTTTACTAGTAGCAGTTCAATTGGACCGAAATTGATATGAACATCAGCTGTAACTCGACCTGTAGTTTCTTTAGTTTCTTCATTCAGTGTTCTGAATTTTATTTGGCACACCCTATTGGTTTAGTAGTTGCTAGAAAAATATTGGGTCCGCTGCATCTATTGGCTCTAAGAAATCATAGTTAAATTTTGGTAGAGGGTTATTCAAGTCCAGAACGCTTCTGCCATTCGTCGTCTATAATGAAAAGAGAATGCGTTGGTGCAATGATATTTATATTTTTTTACGCAAGACATCAAGAACAATATTGATTTGGGCAACATATGCACCTCAATTAAGCAATACTACTACTACTTTTAGACAATAATGTCTTATCAAATAGGCAACATAACATTTTGATTAATTTTTTATTTTTTTATCTCCATCTAGCAATAAATTTATGACACATGTTATCCTTGTTTTAACATGCAGGATGTAAGCCATGTAGCCACATGATGTAGGTCATGTACATAGAAGCTATGCAAATGTGTGCTTTTCCTAGGGGACTATATGTATAGTGTTGTACTCTAGAAACTATAGATGCAAATGTGTTCTTCTGAGTCTCTGAGATGGAAACTTACTGCATGTATTTCTTTTTTTTCCTGTATACATTGCCTCTTTGGTGAAAGTTTACCTGCAGTACCTAAAAGCATATGTCTGTACCTGATTTGACTTTTTCTCATAATAACTATGGTCAATATCTAGGCCTAGGCCGCGCAAGCCAACAAGCCATCATGAAAATGGCGGGAAAAAATTTCTTACGTGCGACAACACAATCCAGAGATTACCATTATTGTCAAAAAGGAATATAATTGTTCTACTTACTAAATACGGTAAGATACCCGTTTTTCTCATATGTCTTATTGCGAATAGCTTATATTACGGCCGGCCGTTTTTTAGCTGCTTCCATACTTTCTTAGCTTATAATTGTTCTACTTACTAAATACGGCCGTATTATTAGATACCCGTACGGCCACCCAGAGCAAAACAAAGCCATTTCTCGAATCCCAGGCTCATGTACATAGTACTTTTCAAAGTCATTCCGGGCCCACCCCATTTCTCGAATCCCAGGCTCCCAGCCCCTCTCTCTCTATTAATAAAAAATAAAAATTAAAATCCAGTCTCTCTCCGTGCCGTCCGCCGTTCGGTGTCCCCCAAGAGGAAATAGTTCCGGAAATCCCCATCACCTCCACCTCCTCGGCGGCTCGGCTCCTCCTCCATTCTCCCGCCCCGGCCCACTGATCGCGGCGGTGAGGTGAGATCCGATGGCGTTCCCCTCCCCTCCCCTCTCCCCCCCCTCGGGGTGTTGTGCGGACGGTTTGATCGGTCAGTTTCGGGTTTTTATTTGGGTGTCTCGATTCCGTCCGGGGTTTAGGGTTCTTGGTGACCAGCGGCTCGATCTGAAGTCCTGCGGTGCCGATGGGGGTTTGGGTGTCGGATGACGCGGTGTGTGGATTGGGGCGTGGGATTTTAAACGCTCCTCAGGGCTGGTGCGATTATGCTGCCGTTCCAGTCTTTCGATGCAAACCCGGTTTGCGATCATTAAAGGTTGAATACTTTCTTAGCTTTACCTATAAGAACGCGTGATGTAACAAGCTACAAGCATATACGGAGTATATATTGATCTGCAGTGATGCTTCTAGTTGGTCACAGGTGACAATTCCATTGGGTTGGAGTGATTTCTCCATAGTTCGTGGCTGTAAGGATCTATCCAAAAAAAAAGCAGCCTACCACCATCAGTGCAGGTACTGTTCCTGAATGCTGCCGCATAGGTGTCCCTCTAATTGCTGCCTTGATTGCCTAGGCGGCCAGCTAGCTTGCCTGATCTCAGCGATCGAGTGCTAACCACCAGCCAATATCCAGCCCTATTCCCCTTGTGCTTGGGCTTTTTTGATGCCCATGTATCCACCTCAATCCATGTGTGTTCTATTGGTTTGGTGTGGAATTTACAATCCATGTGTGTTGGAGTCGTTTGGTGTGGAATTTAGGTAAGGCCTCTCAGGGAATTATCACGTTTAGCAATTTGTTCATTCTTCCTATTATTCACTCCTTATCCAAATGATTTCTGAAGTGGTACCTATCGGTCTATCACCTGTAACATTTTTTTAATTCAGTTTATGCTCCTGTAATTTTCATCTTCTACAGTTTAGAATGTAAACTTAAAATAATAGATTGGTAATTCAGACTGCTAATTTGAAGTGTTTTATGTAATTACATATATGTAGGAAATAAATCTGGCACAGACCTGATATGTGTTTCACTTTTCTGGAAAAATAAACTGACTGCATGCTATGCCAGTGAGACAGTTAATGTTGCCAATAGAAAAAAAATCCTTTACGAGCGAATATTATTATTTTTCATTGGTAACAGAAGTCACCATGGATTTTTGCCGAGCTAGCAATATTTAGACTGAAAAGACCTTGCTTCAAATTATTTTAGTGTCGAAGCACTGAATACTTTGTACTCTCTTTTGTCATTATGATAACTGTTGTTGTCACTTGTCTTATGCAACAGAACATGCTCTTTCTATGTTCTGCTGAAGTTTTAAGATATATTGGGATTCCTGTTGTCAAGTCTGGACAAACCTGAGCTAACTGGTTAGTAGTGGCATGTCTGCGAAGGTGCCAAGGTACTGTTATCACATACGCCATTGTCAATGAGTACGCAAACTTGGTTAAATTAAACATGATTTTTCCTGTCATCAGATGTAATTCTTGTGCATTCATATTTTGTTTTCCAGTCTTGAGCCTACTGTTTGATCGAGACAAATGAATGATTTAAATGGGCTACTTCGCGCATGCTTTTATTGGTAGTCAAAGAACATGTTTTGGTCAGAAGCTTGCATATGCATGATGCATGCAGCTGATACGCTGTCCACAAGGTTATATTGTCTGAAAATTCATACTCTCTCCGTCCCTTATTAAGTGTCGTCCGGAAAGCGTGTCTGTGAGGGAAACACGGATTTCTAGAGACACTTATTTTGGGACGGAGGGAGTATATGGATAAGTGATGGTCTAAGCTTTGGTGACTTGGATTGTGAATTTTGTCTCGCCAATTTGACTTTAAGATCAGCATTTATTTTGTCGTACTCAATAAGTCATGTATCTTTATGGTCCTGTTGTCTTGCACTACCAACAGCAGCAGTGGCTGCCGCTGCAAAAGATTCACCAAACAGGCCCGATCGCAATCCAGATATAAAAGAGAGTAGCATGTCCATTGATTTTCACTATATATTTGTCGCTCTGTAGTTGTACCTATCAGAAATATGTTACATGTGAATTCAACTTGTTTGAGTGCATAGGAATATAGGATACTGAATGGTGATTACATTGATACTATTTTATTATACTGTATTGTAGCGTCAATGATCATGGTGCTTACTGGTAGTCTGATACAAGATTAATCTTTCAGGCCCCTAGAAGTTACTTCCAGTAGCATGGGGGATTGGGCCTCTATTCAAACTGATATTCTTGGTATAATAATAACGAAGCTTGCAATCCCTGATTACATTAGATTCCGTGCTGTGTGCACATCTTGGAACAATGTCTGCAAGGATGTGTCATACCGTCCAAGGGTGGACCCATGGCTGATGCTCCCCCCAGATCAGAATCCTCTTGGTGCTCAGTTCTTTTGCATTCCTGAAAAGAAGAATCAAAGTATCCGTCTTCCTAACACCACCTCAATGTTTGAATCTGTCTGGGCTCCGGTTGGTTCTTCCAATGGATGGCTTATCTACTTCAGTCAAACTTATGGAACCATGCAGCTGGTTAACCCTATCAGTGGCAAACAGATTCAGCTCCCCCCGATAGGACGCAGAACCTTCTCTAAGGCCAAGCTGCTTGAAATGAATGACAGGAACTTTATTGTCGCTGTCCTCTATGCTGATGAGAAAGGTTATAAAATAACGCGACAAGGATCTAGCAACTGGTCGTCTGTTGAATCCAAATTCATTTTGGATGATATCATCAAGCATAGAGGTCGACTGTACACTTGTGATATGTATGGTACAGTTGAGATGTGGGCAGAGCCGCCCCATGCATGGCCAGATGAGGAAGTCACGCATCGGTGGAGGTTTCGCTGTCTTATAGAGACCCCAGCTGGTGATCTGATTAGGGTTAAGCGCCTGTGTCAGAATAAGTTCGCTGTTTGGATATTGGACAAGGGGACCTTTTCCTGGGTTGAAACCGAGAGCATTGGGGATCTTGCACTGTTTGTGAGCCACTACAACTCATTCTGTTTCCCTGCCAATGGCCACCCCAATCTGAAAGCAAACTGCATCTACTTCATCGACATGTACAACAACCTGTGTGCATTCAACCTTGAGCATGGGACTAAGGAACTTGTCCAAACTCTTACTATCGGTCAAGGTCAAGGGCGCAATGACTACTACCGTCGGCCTCAGCGAGACCAGATCTTATGGTTTATCCCTTCACTAAATTAAATACTAAATAAATAGGTAATGGTGAAAGTTGCATGTCCGTTTACCCCAAGATGGAGCTCATATAGTATTGTAGGCTCCCTATGGATGGCCATTTATCCCAAGATTGAGGCCGTATAGTATTCCGTATTTCCAAACTATTGGATGTCGCACATGCAACATCAGGTCTATGTATATGAGTATCGGATAGTAGGACATCTTGGTACTTGTGGCTAAATCAACTGTTTGAACTATTTGCAGTGGTGTGTATGTGAATTTTAAACTTCCGTTTCAAGCTGTTTTGGCCCGTAAACTATTACGCATTTTCTAGTTTCTTATTTGAGGATGAGGACTTAAAAATCTAGAAAGCTATTTCGTGTTTTCAAATTGTAGGTCGTTTTGGCTTTTTAAAATATATATTTTTCGCATCAAGAAAAGCCAAAACGAATTACAATCAGGAATGGACCGTGGAGCTAGTTTCAAATACTTACAGAAGGCTTGCTTCTGCTTCTTACCCGGCTAGTGAGCAGAATTGTTGTTTCATCCTTGATCCTTAGCAATACTTGCCACTGGAACGGCATATTCGTGGTAAAGTCGAAACGCGGCTTCAGCTTTCAGTTAAGTTTGGTTTGTGCCGTGTGATATCATCCAACGCGCTTGAGCAGCTCTTTCTGTGACGCTGTCACGCTGCTTCTCCGCTCTTTCTGTGAAATGAAACAGCCGTGGTCAGGCAGCTACTCCCTCCGTCCCTTTTTAAACATAGATTTCTAGAGCCATTTTTAATTGTTGTCTGGAAAGCGTGTTTGTGAGAAAAACACAGATTTCTTGGAAAGCGTGTTTGTGAGAAAAACACAGATTTCTAGAGACAGTTATTTAGGGACGGATGTAGTATTCGTTATATACTAGATCAGCTTCTGCTCGAGCGGAGCTCCGGTCGTGCAACGAAGAGTCAATAGATCTCCAACAAGAAACAACACTCTCCTAGTCTCCCACACTGCCGAGACGCCCACAGGCCACAGCAGCTGCTCGAGCTCCTCCTGTCAGCCATTGCTTGCCACCAGCGACAACAAGAGCGTTCGCTTCGTCCACGACTGTGTTGCCGGTGCTCATGGATTCCGCTGCCGCCGCTGCACAGGAACCGCCGCAGGACATGCAGGGGGCTCGGCGCGTCCGGGCACGCTGCGGCTGCGCGCTCAACCTCGTGCTGTTCCTGGCGGTCACCGCCAGCTTCGCGGGCGCGGCGTACCGCGCGCGCCACCGCCCGCGCGACCTCGCGTTCGTCGCCGCCGCCTACTATCTCCTCGCGCTGCTCCTGTGCTGCGTCGCCAAGCTGGAGCTCCTGCGCGCCGACCCGGCCGCCGGGGACGCCCAGCGCCGGCGGGTCAGGCTCGCCGCGTGGGCCGTCTCCGTGGCGCTGAGCGTCACGTTCGCGTCGCGCGTCGCCGACGCCATGCCGCTGCTGCCGCTCAAGCTGGCCGTGTGGGGCGTCACCGCCGTGTTCCTCGGCCTGGGGCTCTACTTGCTTCTCTGCTGCCAGGACGAGCTCCGGCGTGGCCAGGACCAGGAGGACTCCGGCAGCAACAGCCGGCCGGCGAAGGCCTCGCGCGAGCTGTCTCCGGAGGAGATGGCCTGAGAATTTTAAGTTTGAACTCAATTTCGGAGTATGACTGATGCAGGACAGTGCAATTTCTTTACATTACCGGCAATCAAAATTCATATACATGATCATAGTACATGAGTCTAAAACTTTTTTCGAGCTGGCACTTAAGATGACAGTTTGAAGTTATCGAGTAGAGCTTTGCTCGCAAGGTCTCGTGAGAAGAAGGTCCCATAAAACTGGGACATGGTGAAGTTCCTGTACTTTGGAGGGTTCTCTGAAGAAACCAGCTCTGGCAATGGTCCATAGAACACCGAGTCCCCTCTCTTCCCAGGACTGAAGAAGATGCCGATGGAAAGCCTGGGTTCTTCACGTGTGTTCATGACCACCCGATGCTCCACACTAGTGTACTTGTCATTAGACATTATCTGAAGACGATGAAAGGACAAGTCAGGGGTGAAAAAAGTTTGATGAAATAGTGATATTCTACGATTATAGAGCTGCTCACCAAAACTCTCTAAATCATATCATATTTACCACACATGATGCTGGAAGAACTATGTATATAAGCACTGAGTTTTGTATATAAGCACTGAGTTTGCATGACTTCAAAATCTACTCCTATCTTATCATTTTTCCGCGATCACGAAAGGAATTTGTAACCTACATCCATCTACCTGGCAGCAAGATTGTTGGTACAATTGTACAAGTGCTGATGACATATTGAAACAAATTGACGACGAGAACAAGAACCAACAACAGCCTGACGGAAAGAAAGAACATCACTACAATTGACAGCAGAACTGGCTAACAAAAGGCAAACATGTTCTACGTTTTATATGCATGGAAACAAACAGGGGGTTTCTATCATAATTTTGTTTACAGAATAGTAACTTGCCTCAAAGCTTGGAAGGGGATAAATAAAGTTGTTTACTTTATGCAATCCAAAATTTGAAACTATGATGGTCAATACAAGTATCAACTCTTAAACATTTGGTTTAAGCATACGAATTCTATGTGGATTTGTCTTGAAAAATCTCAATAGTACTTTTTATTGATAAACTTATTCGACTAACAAGCAGCGGACAACAGGACAGAGTACAACACTAAAAAAGGTCAAGTGGCACTGGGTAGCAACTGAATCGGCCAATACTATACCATTAAAACACTATGGAATGAATGAAAAACATTAGTTGTAGTAATTGGATTTCGGCAATTGAATATACTACGGTACTCACAACAGGCGATCTGATCGTACCTGCAAGAGGTCCCCGACGTTGATCACGAGCGCTCCGGGCACGGGCTTGACATCCACCCAGCAGACTTTGCCGTCCTCGTCCTGGTGCTTCACCTGCAGGCCGCCGACGCCGTCCTGCGCGAGCACGGTGAGCACGCCGGGGTCCGTGTGCGGGACGATGCCCATGGTGCGCTCCGGCTCAGGGCAGTGCGGGTAGTAGTGGCACACCATGAGCTTCCCCTCGGCGCAGGACACGTCCTCCAGCGCCTCGGGCCGGAGCCCGAGCCCCTGGGAGAGGAGCCCCAGCAAGGCGCGCGCGACGGCGGTGGCGCGGGCCTCCCACTCGAGCACCTCGGCGCGGCAGGCGGCGGGGATCCGGTCGGCGAGGTCGGGGCGGCGGTCGGGGCCCAGCGTGATCTGGATGGTGTCGCGCCAGCTGGCCGCGGGGGAGTTGTACAGGTCGACGTTGGAGGAGTAGTTGACCCCGCCGTCCACGGCGCGGCTGTAGTGCGGCGCGCGCTCGGCGGCGGGGAGCTCGTTGAAGGCGCGCACCGCCGCGAAGGCGCGCGCGGGGTAGTCGTCGGCGGCCGCGGCCGCGGGGAGGGCGTGGTGGTGGTTGACGACGTGGAAGAAGCCCCAGGTGCGGGCGGCCGACGCGGCGGCGGCGGCGGCGAGGTGGGGCGGGAGGGAGAGGTCGACGACGGGGATGGAGGCGCCGGGCGGGGCGAGCGGGATGGAGCCGTAGGGGTCCGGGTGGCGGAAGAGCTCCGGGACGGAGGAGACGCCCGACTCCACGAGGCCCCGCACGCCCGTGCGCGCGTCGTCGAAGGCCTTGAGGAGCTCGGCGCGGCCGGGCGCGGGCGCCGGGAGGGAGGAGGACGCCATCGAGATCGAGTCCCTGCGCAGTGCAACCGGGGAAGATGATGTGGGGTCGTCTGTTGACTGTTGCCGAGAGACGAGGACCGAGACGGATGGCCGTGGGCGCGGCGAGTTCGTTGAAGTTGTAGTTGCACCCACGGCTCCTCGACGTCTCCGCAGCCTGAGCACGCAACCCTTGACGAACGGGACACCGCCGGAACACGACGCGAGGCCAGTAGGCAAAGCCATCGCGCTCTGAGCACGACGAGCCGTAGCGTGGCGTGGCAAAAGGTCGATCCCGGTCCGGTCGCGTGTACTAGTAGTAGTAATTTTCTACTTTTTCTCCTTTTCTTCGCCGAAAATTTTACAAGTTAAACTATTTTAATTTTAACTAAGTTATAAATAGTATCTCCTCACAAAAAAGCTACAAAATAGTATCAACAGTTACAGGTCTAAATAGATATATAATGAAAATATATTTTTTGATAAATCTAATAATATTTTCTTGATATGATAAATATTAAAAAAATAAAAATGATCAAACTAAATACAAATTGACTTTGTATTATAGCTAAAAGTGCACTCTTTTAGGACGAAAAAGTGTTAATATCTTGAGCAATCAAGTGTTGCCATGCCATATAGAAAAGGATATGTTGTGGGTATTATATTTATTTGGGATTTTTATTATGTAATAATATTATTTTTTATCAGCAGATGACGTGAAAACTTTGTTAAGTTGTTCTTTAGGATGTAGTTATGTATTTGTGTGCTAATCCTGATTTTTTTAAAAGAAATAAACAATTCATCACATGCCACTGATTAAACCTTAAATTTATGATATGCTACTGCCCACGTGTCATACACATAGTGATGACATTGACATATCAGAGACTGAGTTCCCAAAATGGCATATAAGATAAGAAAATTGACCTAAACTCACAAGTCACAATCATAACTACCATTAATTTATACCCCCATCTAAAAGAAACTACAAACATCACACACATTCATAATTTACCATGAATCTATACAACCAAACAAAAAACTACAAACCAAACGCACTCAATATAAGAGAATATAAGAGAATAAATGCAATTCTCGAGCACAAACCGTGTAGATGGGGGGGATCAAACCACCACTAGCAGATCAAACTCAACGGTCACCACATACCATCACAAGAAACACATGGGCATTACAACCAAGAAAACTATAAAGACAAGAATATCTTTGTCAACACAAAACTATTCTTCAACGACATAATAGTTGCCTCTCCCTTCTATATACGAAAGTGTGTGTGACTAGATGGAGAATAGTAGCTAGGGAAACGTCTATGCTACAACACCCTATTTTATGTTCCAAACAACATTTAATTTCCTATGTTATAGGTACTTAAGATATTATCGTGATACCAA